>CM024248.1:18378578-19057824 GCA_013421045.1 Propylea japonica
CCTAATAACAAAATATGTGAAAACCTACGAAATTATTTATATGAAAAAAATCTACTTAAAAGTAGATATTATTTTAGAATGACCCCCTTCATTCAATACACATAGTTCATATAGTGGTCTCAAGTTGTTTAGACTATTTTTTATAGCATTATTATGGCTCTGATTCAAACAGAAATGAAAGCTTCAAAATTTTGTTCCTGATCATTACAATATTATCATTATTATTTTAGCCTATTCGTTTTGAGACATTTCGTGCTCCTGAGTAACTCAAAAGCTCGAAATACGGCTTACCATTGGCTGCGCACAAGCACTGGCACAGCTCAGGAGCACGAAACTCCTCAAAACGAATATTATATTTGTGCGTTGACGGGATTAGTTCCGATTATGGGTTTAATATGGTTGATTTATATCATTAATATTATTCTCCGCTTTCATTGATTGTCATTATTGCTAAAGTAAATCAAATTGGCCACTTAAATATTCACGATCTCCCAAAACGCTATGCCAGATGGTTATTGAAATTTGAAACTCTGTGATGCTCAGAATAAGAAAGATAGACCAACATAATGTTACATATCGAAATCAAGGGAAAAAGAGCTAACCAAAATATGGAAAAATATACAGGGTGTTCCATTTGAAAAAATGAAGTTGCCATCAATATATTGGTCACCCTGTATATATTTCAGTTTCTGGACTCATATCAAAAAACCTCAGTTGATTTCATGAAACTTTTATACGAAACATTTTTTGTATCTCCTTCAGTAACAAAGTTAAAGGGGGGGTCAATTTATAGTGAAAAACCCGGTACCTTGAATTCAAATTACATGTTAAAAACAACCTCTAAAACAAAGTAAATTCTCTCTTTAACGAAATATTCAAAGAACATCACTTTTGAATGGGTATTGGTATGACGGCATAAGGGTGGGTTTTTCCGAAATTTTCCGGACGTACGTCATAAATCCCGCTTAAATCATTAAGGCGGGCAGAGAGATCCTTCAAAAACAGTTTTGAATACACCCCTGGCTGTTTGGTTTCAAGCTAACCATTACGCTAGTGTGAAAAGTTGTGCGAAAATGTCTAAAAGCAAGTAGTGCTTAAGTTTGAATGACATTGCGGCTTTTTGTATAACGAAATTTCTTTGTAACGATTTTTTTGCGGATTTAGCGCTTTCGTTATAGGGAAGTTCCACTGTATTTACCTAAAAAAGTATTGTGAATAACCTATAGATGGCCAAAACTCTCATCCCGCCGGCCGTAAACTAGTTCGCATAATGTGGCAATGTCATTTATTACCCATGTCCAAGTCGCACGGTCAATAAGTTGCATAACAGTCGAAGGAATCGAACACGCCAAGCACAAACGCAGGAGCGTATCAGATTTAACGGTTCATATCGGCGACCGTCTTGTGTTACGTATCGGATTTTCGGTTTATTATTTCCAATTATTGTTAAAATAAATACGGCGTGTGTCGATAAATTTCGAATGGAAATTTCGCATTTTCGCGCTAGTGTCCGATTCCATGCGGAAAATTGAGATGGCGGAATTTAAAACGGTTTTGATGTCTGACGCCGATATAAGTCGCGACTAAAAAGGTCGTGAAACCTTTGGAATATGAGCTTGATTGTTCTTGAAGCCGGAGAATGCAGAATTTCGGGATTGTTGAAAACTGCGTTTCACTCAAAAACTGCCTTATAAAATGGTACGCCACTGAGATATAATATTTATTATGATTAAATACTTTTCGTCTAGACGCCAAAGACAGAATTGAATTTGATATGAGGCTTCTTATAAGTATTAGTCCATGGGCCAGCGCCTGTTTCTCATAATGATTACTAACAATCTGAATATTTGTGAGTAGTTTCATTTTGACGAGACGCCCAACTTTTTCCTCTACGAAAATTCTCGATAGTGAGGGCTAATACAGTATGGAGGCGTCAAAAGTGTTAAATGGGTGAATGTTCAAATTTCATCACTAACAGCTACTGTATAAATGAAATAATTTTATTACAAATTGAAAACAATAATTGTACTACAAAAATGATGATTCTATCGAAGTGTCCCCCACTCCCAACATATATCAACAACTAGGTCTAAAAAAATTATTACTAACCGGCTGATTTTTTCACTGTTGCTTAGCAAATATTTCCTTTATAAACTGGTCACATTGTCCTACAAATTGAGTGATACGTTTTTCCAGTCCTACCTCAGAAATTGTATCACAGAACCCAAAATTAAAAATGATTACTAACAATCGACAATTTCCGAGCATAGTACTGGAAAAACGTACCACTCATTTTGTAGGAGAATGTGATCAGTGCATAAAGGAAATATTTGCTAAGCAACAGTGAAAAAATCAGCCGGTTAGTAATATTTTTTTAGACCTTTTTCGACATTGGACAAAAGTATATAGCACTCATTTAAGTAGAACGAGCGCTCAAAAAGGTACCGTAAAACGGGGCAACTTGGTCACTCTTTTCAGACTTTTTTCAAAATATCTTCATTATATTTTGACGCATGTGGACCAAATTTTTTCCCCAAACCAACTTCAACTTAATGAAAGTGCTGAAGTTCGTAAAAAGCAATGTTTTTGTTTAATATAAAAGAAAAAAATATATATGTGGGGTGTCCAAGTTACCCCGGGTTTGGGGCAACTTGGTCACTTTTGCTAATTTCAATGAAATGAACGTTTTTAATGGTTCGCATGACCAAGTTACCCCGAATTCGTTTGGAAATTGATAAAACGAACCCGCAGCTACTTATTTCAGTTCGAAAATTTCATAAATAACACAAAAATCTGAGTAGTCTTGGTAGGGCTTTGCCCCGGGTGTTCTCTGATAGTTCTCACCATTTTTTAGTTACTAGTTACCTGGAATAAAGATGGGCACCGGAAAATCCAACTAAAAAAGAGCAGGAGGAAAAGAATTAACCGAAAAAAAATTAAATCATAGGTGACCAAGTTACCCCGGGGTGGCCAAGTTACCCCATATTACCGGTACTCTACAACCAGGGTGTTTATCAAAATATAGTCCGTTCACGAAAGTTTGAGCGCATAGTTCGTTTGTTTATCTGAAGTTGGCAGTATTTGTTGTCATAACGTAAAATAAAGTCAACGTTGCCGAATGTACCCGGCCTCGTCCAACGAGCTTCCGAGTTATCAGAGAGCTCTATGTTTTATCGACAACATTGCGTATCAATCTGACAAGAAAATAAACAACATAACCTAAAATTTAAATCTACACAGTGGAATATGCCAAATTGTCATGGCCAACCGACGACTCAAACTTTCTTGAACGGACTATATGTTTGATTAAAAAGTGATGTCTACAGCCGATTATATACAGTAGAACCTCGATTATCCGTGCCAGTCGGGACCAAGCCTTCGCCGGATAATCGAAAACACGGATAATCCAAAGACCTATAGTCCGTTCACGAAAGGTTGAGCACATAGTAGGCGTTTCTTTATTATCTGAAGTTGGCAGTATTTACTGTCATAAAGTAAAATAAAGTCAACGTTGCCGAATGTACTCGGCCTTGTCTGACGAGCTTGCGAGTTATCAGAGAACTCTATGCACTATTGAAAACATTGCGTATCAATCTGACAAGAAAATAAGGAACATAACCTAAAATTTTAATATACACAGTGGAATATGCCAAATTTCCATGGCCAACCGACGGCTCAACCTTTCGTGAACGGACTATAGTTTTAATTTTCAACCATTTATTTAGACGGAGCTATGTGTCAAACAAACAAAAAAAAACGTAATACTAGATACATGCAACAAGAAATAATAGTTTTAATATTTAACATAATGTCTAAACGTACATTGAACAGTGTCTATTATGTCACATTGAAAAGTCGCTTGAAAAATCACCGATTTTTGTTTGTTTTTGGGCTTCGTAAATCCTACACTTTATAATCTCCCTCATTTTTCTAAGCTTCTAAGCTTGTCAGAATACCGCACGGAGAATCCGCCGCCCGGATAAAGCGCGCACGGATAATCGAGGTTCTACTGTACTGGATAACAATCTCCCATAGATTTGAACAGCAATATATCTATATTCTTTTGAAATCCAGACATAATACAATACACAAGTCCTTAACTGAGGTTAGTGCAAAATGGGGTACCATACTATTTTTTTGTATGATACCAGAGATCACGGAAAAACCCCAGTAGAATGAACTTCGGGAGTAGAGTACACTAAGGCAAGAGCTGCAATAATAAGCCATAAATATCTTATTCAATTTCGGAATAATTATTATGACAAAGTCATATCCATTTCACAGATGAACTTAATGCCGATCACATTATCAATCCGTCATTTCGACAACATGTTCCTGCTCAGATCCGAAGGATTCTATATTTTTAATTGGACATGTACCAAGAATTCTAAGCGGCCCGTAGTCCATACATCTTGCCACAACAGTATAACGTTACGAAATCGTTCTCGGAGAACGCATAGCAGCTTCGCGTTTCCGAGGTCGTCTTGCAGAACTTTGCAGACTCCCGCCGATTAAAAAAAATAAGAATGCCCACTCGCGATTAGCTCGACGGCAGGTTATTTCATAACTCCACATAACGATAATCTTATAAAATGTTCGCCGAGCTTGGTTTAAGGATCGTCGAGGAATTCGTATGAATGCAATGCATTCGTTCCGTTTTAGAAGGATCGATTATGTGGAAATTGATTCCGGAGCCCTGAGTAAGGCTTTGAATGGATCGAAACGTCGGTTTTCTTACTGTTTTCGGTCCTTTACCATCGAATTTACTCATTTGTTTTTCTTTTCTGCCTCAAAATTTAGTGTATTATCTTTGATGAACGAAATTAATCGATTTAGGATTGCGCGACGTTAAGATGACTTGAAAATTTATTTCATAAACAAAGACGGAAATTGCACGAAAATGTTGTACAAAATTTGATCGCAAAAAAGGAAATATAGTGCCCAGTATAGGCAAGTTTATTGCTCGAGTTCGTGGAACTGGTTTCCTTGTTGATGTGCCAACACGTGAGCGTGCTCGTATCAATTCATCAACATCAACTCGTCAAGTTCAATCGGATCAAAAGTTGTAGCCACATGGCCATCTGCTTCGTTTTCGCCAAAAACAATCATAATTTCGGATAAAGCTCATTTTTATCTTGGTGGTTACGTTAATTAGCAAATTTTAAGGCTAAGAAAACTCTCACATGGTCTTAAAGAAGCTAATACATCAATTACGAGTGACTGTTGGTGCAGCTGTCGAAGAGGAGGCATCATCGGCTCATATTTCTTCTAAAATAAGGACTGTGTAACATTTAAAGGGCCCACTCACTAAGAAGGAAGCGCGAAGGCTTAAATGCGCGTGGTACGGGGTACAGTGAAAACAGTGTGTGTATGGCGTTCCGCCGTCCGAAATTTGGAATGCGCAATTATCTCCGTCGGAATCAAGATAGTTTTGATTTTTGGCGTGTGCATTGCTCATCGTACGTGGAAGAATGACCAAGAACGACCGTGTATGGGCAACAAGTCTGGGCACGTTTCATATTTTCAGCAATACAGTGTCGGGTTCGCTATTTATACATTGGAAATTTTTTCCTTTATAACAACACATGCCACTGCCATTAACATCAAATCTTCTGTCGACGTCATCTCACGCTTGTCGCACATCCTCACTCAACAAGCAAAAGTGTCTGTGTGTGGGAACCGAAATATTAATGTACACGTTTACTCTACAGCTAACGTGCAGATACTTAACTGTGCATTCTTCCTTCCTAGTGAGTAGGCCCCTTTACATTCAATGGATTCTGAAAAATCACACATTCAATATCAAGAGAAATCTTAAACTATCATATTGACTTCGATGACTTTTATAGACTAGTCACAAAACCATAAGAACAAGAAACATTGCTACCGTTAAGAAAGTCAAGAAAAAGTTTTTGGAGAAGGAAGAAACTGAAAGAGAAGCACTCTGCAGGAATCTTCCAGGAAGGTTTCATTCTAAAATGTTCCATATGAACATATGAACTGCATGATCCAAAAAGTATACGGATCTCAGTAAGAATAAACTACACCCTCACCGGCTTTTTAACAGGACATTGTGTCCTTAGGAAGCATAATATGACGAGAATTGGCTCAACAGAAACTGACTAGTGTAGATTCTGTGGAAAAAAGAGAAAATCTCCTGTTCACTCAGTTACAGAATGTTTCGCCATTACGAGCTCAAAAATACCTGGAACAGGAGAATTATAGGAGGAACGCGGACTTAACCTCCCTGAAGACCTCTCAGATATACTGGAGTTGATTGAAGAAGCTCTGAAGGTAACCTCTTCAACAATCTACAATCTACTATTTAAAGTTCTCTAAGATCTAAAAGCACTCATTCAATAATAATAATGTGTTCATTCAAGAAAGAAATACAGGGTGCGGCACGGAGGATAGATGGTTTTAAAAAAATTATAAAAGCGTTAATTTTACTCAAAAACACATTATTGACGGAATCAGATTCTCAAGGAAATAGCATTTGAGACAGTCAAGTGTGGAAAATCACATCAGGCATGTGGTGGCCGAAATCGGTGATGCAGTGCTGGGGGCGCTCTTGGAAGTTCGCGTAGACTCTCTCCAACATCGCTCTCTCCAACTTGGGCAACTTCCACGCGAATAGCCCTTTTCAATTCGTCCAGAGTTCGGGGCTTGGTCTCGTATACTCTACCCTTGAGGTGTCCCCATAAGAAAAAATCGCATATGGATAAATCTGGGGACCGGGGAGGCTAATGAACATCGGCAAACCTGGAAATAAGGCGACCAGGAAGAGAGGGCGAATAACGTCCATTGATGCTCTGGCTGTGTGGGCGGTCGCCCCATCCTGTTGGAACCACACACGTCGGATTGGAACACGTTGCCGTCGTAATTCGGGGATAAAGAAGTTGTTGATCATTTCGACGTACCGCTATGAGTTCACGGTAACAGCACGACCATTAACGTCTTCGAAGAAGTAAGGCCAATGATGCGAGTTTGCGATACAGCGCACCAAACCGTAACTTTTGGGCTGTGCAGCGGTCTTTCGTGTAAGTGTTGCGGATTTTCATTAGCCCAATAACGGCAATTCTGCCGGTTAACCATGCCGTTGAGGTGCAAGTGGGCTTCGTCACTCATGAACAAAATGAGGTTCTCATTTTGATCGATCAGTGCTTCCATCTCACGTGCGAAGTTCATTCGTTGTGCATAATCTCCGGGGTGTAACTGTTGCACAATGGCCAATTTGTAGGGGTGAAAGCGAAGATCCATATGCAAAATTCGCCTCAACGAACGATCACTGAGGCGAAGTGCAGTAGCATGTTTCCGAGCAGATCGCGACGAACTGCGAAGAATGGCTTGTCGAACGCGTTCAACATTTTCAGGCGTTCGAACTGTTCGCACAGGTCCTCCTTGGTCTTCTGTTGATCAGTTCACCACGTCTGCGAAGTGATTCAACCCAACGAAGGATGGTGTTTCGAGAGGGAATAGCTCTATTCCGATGAATGTGGAAATGGCGACGAACTCACGCTGCACGACCGTGACTGACTCATTATTTCGGACGAAACTATCATAGGCGAAAACACGATGCTCCACCGTCCAAGGCTCCATGACGACAACTGGTAAATAAATGCTAGGAAAACACGAGTCTAACGGCACCTTCCCCACTTCTCTCGTCCTCAGTGGGGGAAAGTTATGCCCATCTGAAAAACGTCCGCCCTCCGTGCCGCACCTTGTACAAGACACTACAATATTAAATTCCAAAATAAACTTCCTACATAAGAGTGATACAAAATTAAAACATACAGAACTGACAGGCGAATCAACACTTGTTTCAACTGATGGTTAAATGGACAATGGTAATAAACATCAATATAAACTACCACAGAAGTAAACACGTTATACTGCAATAAAATAATGTTATTTTTCCCTATGAATAAACAAAGTTTATCCCCCAAAACCAAAGGGTTGTGTATCAATTATCATATCGTCTTCTGCGACTTCCATTTACTCACCACGAAACCATAACCTCTAACCTCCAATTTTCCGAATAACATCACAAGAAACCATATAGCCATGTCTTCAATTAATATGCTTCCCTGGTAGAAGCATAACCAAGCCCCTTCGCATGAACGAACAGGCAATTAGTTGGAAGTCCTATTCGGGAAGCCTCACATAACATTATCAGTCTAGAAGGCGTAGGAAACGTACAGCCACGTCTCGGGAAAATTATTCGTTACTTTCCCGTCGCATTCAATCTAATCCCGGTGGGGGCAGACGCTAAGGGAGGCGGCAGGCAGGAGATTAAGGAGTTTCGCAGGGTAGAATGCGTAAAGGGGTCGAGACGCAACTCCCCGAGCTCTAAGGGCCACCGAGCGATTTTCTCCTGCCCTACTCTTCGCTTTATTGCTTCTGACTTTTACTGGCACGGGAGATGTATGCCTTACCCTTTCCAGAAGGGTGAAGTTACCACTTTGAGGCGAAAGGGTTGGTGTAAAATAATTCTACGTTAATATTGAGACGATAACTTTTCGGCCATTCGTTTCGAAACAATTATCATAGCAACTATCCCTGTTGTCCAGTGATCTAGCAATGGGAGTTGAATAAAGGAACAACCTTCTGGTGAAACATCCCTGGACTTACTCAGTCCAAAAATTCGTAATGATTTCTTTCTTACTTCTTCTTCTCACTAACCATATCTTCCTCTTTTCCACTTTAGAAACCTACATACCTTTTCTTCCTTTATCCCCTTCTTTCCACTTCTTCTTTTCCCCACATTTTTCCTCCCTAACTTTCTATTTCTCCTCCATTTTTGTCTGTCTCTCTTTATCTCTCTTGTATCTATTCTGGGTACCAGAGCATTGTGGTGTTGAAGGAAACGAAAAAGATGATGAACTTGCAAAAAGTGCATCAAGGTTTACACCTTCTGGACTTGAATATATCTGTGGGCTTGGAAAAGACCAATATGAAACAGTTTTTCAATGAAAGGTGAATAACAGAACAACTTTCTGGATAAACACTTCTGGACATACTCGGCCCAAAAAATTCGTTAAGATTTCACCTACATATACTAGAAAGATCCTAAAGCTTTCACGAGCCGAGCTCAAGTGATGGTGGTACTGCTGACAGAGCACTGACGGTACAAATGTCATTTGTACCATGAATTATGCTTTGTATGCTTTTTCTTGTTCTAAGGCAAAAATTACCAGGCTTTTCATGTCTTCTGGTGCTGCGCAATAGGTATCAACATCTGCCTATCGTCGGTTTTAAGTCAGAATTTTTTTTTATGAAATTAAAATAAAAACTCAGAAAGGAGTCTAGCTCTGTGTGATATTCAGCTAGAGGAAAATCTTCACTTGAACTTGAGAAGGACTTAGATCATGACCTATGAATGTTCATTCTTTCACATCTGAATTGACACGTTTGTCTGTTGATGACATTATTTATTATAAGAAGAGGTTTTTTTCTACGGTGTCAACTGACGATACCCTGAGAGCACCGCGTCGTGGACTGAAGACGTAAAATTTGCGAAATGCAAGTACGCTTCGGTCAATGCGACAAATGATAAACATCTCGCTACTTCGTTCAAGGTTCATGCTATGGAAGAAGGTTTCCGTATGGAACTAGAGATAGCGTCTTCGGTACATTTATACCTAGAAGAAGATGCCATTTCGCTGTAAGTTCCAAGAAATACCTTGTATCATTCAGAGCTATCCTGTGCTGATGAGTCCTAATAAGCACGAAATGGCCATCCATTGGTGCTCTGTTTGAAACTACTTCCTTGCATTTTATCTTGAACGGGAATGAGATTAGCTCCGAAGTATGAGGTTCATATTGGTTGATTTCAATCGATTAATATTATTCTCTGCTTTCACTATTTTTATGATTTATTATATTCTTGGTTCGATACTTTTCGACCAGCGTTGGTATACTTGGTACAGTCGAAAGGATGCATTGAAGCAAGGTCAACTAAGTGCAAAACCCACGATGCCGCCGCCACAACATACCAGCTGGGCACGTACCTCGTGTCCCCTCCCACGACCCAGCAATCAATTCGTTCGTTTGCCAGAGCTGTCGCTCGCCCAGTTGCATGTTTCATCACTTCTAGAGCAGCCTTAATCGTAGGAGGAGGACAAAAGTGCGACGAGATCGATTTTTGCGCACGGTACGCCACTGGAAGCCGGCAGGATTCTCGTTCTTGTTTTCGGCCGACCATTTATTCATATAGAAAAGGTTTTCGAATAAGAGGTGTTATTTTGATATTCAAAGAAAAATGCCATTTTTCATTATAAAGGTTAGCCTTTCAGGAATTGCAACCATGTAGTTCTTTTGTTCTCGCCCCCTTCTCATTCATGAAAACCTAAGGAGGTCGTCAATGGTGTTGATAAAACCGACAACCTCCTTATGGGTCGATTACATTGCGATACTTTACAAGCAGCCACTGAGCGAATTTAGTAGCTCATTGTAAATTCGTTAAGGTAATCGTGTTCACAAGCCAACAATCTGATTGTAAAAAAAGCTGCGACTAAAGTTGAAAGCTAGGCTACTTTACACGCTAAATCGCTCACCTCACGTGGATCGCTAGAATGTTGGCTACTCAGCGAGCAGACAGTTTTGTGTGTAATCATCACAATCTCACAAGTTAATTAACGCGCTTCTAAATTCGCTCAGTAGCAGCTTGTAAAGTATCTCAATGTAATCGACCCATTAGGAACCTCAGCAGATACCTCTTGGGTATCCAGGACCAATTTTTCCATGTGAATTGTTCTAAAGCCAGCCAGCTCTGGAAACTTGAATACCATGTGTTCAGCTGTTTCTAATTCTGATCTATAAAGCCTGCTAATCTCATCTGCTAACTTTTTCATATGGCACAAATGATGTTTGTACCTACAGTGCCTCCTTAGCAGTCTCACCATCACCCGAAGCTCAGTTCGTGACAGCTTCAGGAACATTCTGGTATGAGTAGGTGAAATCATCACACATTTTTTGGAATGAGTATATCCAGAAATGTTTATCCAGAGGGTTGTTCCGTTATTCACCCCCACCGCTGCCTCATATTTGTCTTTTCCAAGCCCACAGATATATTCAAGTCCAGAGGGTGTAAACCTTGATGCACTTTTTGCAAGTTCATCATCTTTTTCATTTCCTTCAACAGCACGATGCCCTGGTACCCAGAATAGATACAAGAGAGATAAAGAGACAGACAAGAAAGGAGGAGAAATAGAAAGTTAGGGAGGAAAAATGTGAGGAGAAGATGAAGTGGAAAGAAGGAGCCTAAAGAAGAAAAGGCATATAAGTTTATAAAATGGAAAACAGAAAGATATGGTCAGTGAGAAAGAAAGACAGAGAGAAGAACCTTTAAGCTTATTAGGAAGGATGGGAGAAATATATAGAGGTAGAAAAAGGTATGGGTAAAAAAAGAAGAAAGACGCAGAAATCGTAACGAATTTTTGGCCTGTGTATGTGCAGAAGTATTTGTCCAGATGGTTGTTCTGTTATTCACATCCCATCGCTGGAAACCTTGATTCACTTTCTACAAGTTCATCATCTTTTTCGTTTCCTTCAACACCACAATACCCTGGTACCCAGAATAGATACAAGAAAGATAAAGAGAGACAGATAAAAAGGAGAAGAAATAGAAAGTTAGGGAGAAGAAGATGAAGTTATAAGAAGGGGGGTTAAAGGAAGAAGAGGCATGTAGGTTCCTAAGGTGGAAAAGAAGAAGATATGGTTAGTGAGAAGAAGAAGTAAGAAAAAAGAAAGATAGAAGAGCCTTTAAGCTTATGAAAGAGGATGGGAGAAATATATAGAGGTAGAAGAAGGTATGGGTAAAAAAAGAAAGACGCAGGAAAATAATTGGAGAAAGGGAGAAGGAAAAGGTGGAGAGAGAAGGGGGGCAGAGGGAATTACTGAGTAACAGAAAAAAAGGAAAAGAACTGGAACTATCTTCCTTGCCCCATCCATCAACATACGACCCCAGAGTCGAAACGTCCGCACGTGACCCAAATACCGCGCCATCTCCCGGACGGATGGTCTCTACCCCCACCCTTCGACTCTGGGTCCATCAATTCGAGCCGCCGCCGTCGGCTGCCGGGTTCTGGCGAGACTCGGTCAGGTCGGGGAGACATTTCACAGACGATCGACTACACCGTGGTGGCGGCGGCGGATCGATCGCTAGCGAGGCTCGGGTCTTCTGGGGGCGGCGGATGGATGGCTGCGGAGAGAAGGGGGAGGGAGAGAAGCTGATACGGTACGGGCTAGGACGAGGTGCAGAGGAATGGACCTAGAGGTTGTAGGGAAAGAGCACCAGGTACAGATGATGATGGTGACGTGGAATACTCGATGATGGAGAATTTGTTGAAATGTCATTAGGGCTATTTCCATCATTTTTTAGGTGTTGAACGTTCAAAGGTCGATCCACACATTTCAGTGACGTACCGTAGAGTGACAATCGGTGAGAAAATATATCGGAAAATACAAGTGTCCATTTGAAGCAAAGGGGGTATTAAAACATGTCCGATGCATTGATATTTCGACAATCACGGTGACCGGCTGTCATGAAAATATTTTAATTTTGACAAATGTCAAATAGAATGTAACAGTGTCTTCTTTTCTTCTTCCTCGTCCAAAAGCAAGATCTTCAGAACAGAAATTCATTTCGCAAGACAATAAGATTCACTTCTGATACCAGATCCAAACAGAAAAAGCCCATAGTGCGGACCCAGCAATGACCAAAAAACATTGACACTGACGACATCGTACGTTGCTGTGTGGATAATGAAAAATTTATGACGGATTACACTGAAGAAAGTGCAGCAATGACAGCAACGTTGCCGTCATGTCACGGAAATGTGTGGATCGATCTTAAATCAGCATTTTCCAGCCAACGTCTAGAGTCATTTTTTGAATCGAGAACAGAAATAAAGGCTGAGCAATTCAAAACTTTAAATTTGGAGATGCAATAAAACGACTCATTTTTTTTTGTTGTGAAGTACAATGGTTCCGGCTAGAAATGGAATACCTATTATTTCATTTATACGGTAGTCGCGTTTGGCCTCAAAGTACTCCAAACGATCGGACCAATTTTGATCATTAAACCAGACTAAAGAGGCCTTGTTGTTCCTGCCTTCTTCATTCAGTTTTTTTCGGTACTAGCATATCTGCCTTGAGTAGATGGCATAGGCGTAGAAAGAAGGCTTTATGTTAAGCTTGATTAACGGAATGGATCACTGTCATACCCTTGATAGTTCCTTTTAAGGTTTCCATCAATGCGCTGGCAAGTATTTTTGCCTGAAAAAAACTCGAATAGGAGTATAATGATACTGTACTTTTGGTTCTTGACTCGTATATTCCAACGCTAGCTCCTATCTTATACTACCATTTGAAGGTATTTCCTTCTTCTAAGTTCTCGGTAGTGTATTCCTTTTCCCATTCTTGCTCATCCGATATCATGGGGTTAAAGTTCTTCTCAATGCTCAATTTTTTATCACAACGTCAGATTTGCTGATGTTATGTACTTGGATAAAAAAAACCAGGCTTTCTGACAATTCCAACGCAGGTAATTAAATACATTTCATGACAGAAGAGATATACAAAAGTATTGAAAGATGTCTAGATATAAATCTAGAAAAAATCAGAAGTGCGATATAGTCATACACTCAGATAGTCAAGCTGCTGTTAGAGCACTGAGCTCCTACGTCATCGACTCAAAGATGGTCTGGGAGTGCCGGAACAAACTCAATGAGGTAGGCAAGAAAAATAAGGTGTTTTTAATCTGGGTTCCCGGCCGTTCGGGAATCAAAGGTAATGAAAAGGTCAATACACTTACGAAAGAGGGCACACGAATGTCACTCATTGGCCCAGAACCCTTCTGTGGTATAGATAAATGTACCTATATGAAGGAGTTTCTGGAGAAGGAAGCCAAGAAGGAAAAACTCTGGCGAAATCTCACAGGTTTGGGTCCTTCGGAACTTTGAAACAGCAAGATGCAAACGATATCTGGATTTTGGTAAGAAACAATTACACCTCCTCACTGGCTTTCTTACAGGACACAGTCGCCTCGGAAGTACCTGTTGAAGATGGGATTATCGGACACTGACGAGTGTAGGTTCTATGGGGAGGAGGAAGAAATCCCCATTCACCTAGTCACGGAATGCTTTGGCATTGCGAGCCTAAGGAGAGAATGCCTTGGGCGAGAATCTTGTAAGAGTGAGGAACTAGCCTCGTTGAAGCCTTCACAGATATTGGATTTCATCAGATCTCTGGAACTGGAAGAAGAGCTGTGAAAGATGTGGTCAGAACAGCTCTGTAAGGGCGAACAATAGACCGTGAGGTCGCAGTGAACTGTAATCCCTTTTTAAACTAACTTTTGTAGAATTCAAAATAATCTGTGTTTCAAATTCCATCCTATAGAGTATAGATTACCAACTCTTTAGCTTAACAGCCGGTGTTTGGCGCTGAAGAGACAGAAGTCGCGTTCCAGATTAAGACAGTTACTAAAGTATTGGTTTGCTCTTCTCAGTGAAACCGTAGATTAATCAGTCCTCATCATCTCAGAACATATAAAAAACATGCTGTTTATTTCCACGTTTTCATACGAATTTTCAGTTTTTATTATAGGCTCCAGGGGGCCGTATTCCTCGCGTAGGGCGCCTATAAAAAATAATTACACCCCATCTCAACTCAACAAAACAGCTAGCTCGCATACCCTACCCCAATTAAAACTTTTAAACAGCCCAATACGCGGAAACGAAGCAAATAAAGTCAGAAGCATTCGAAAAGAACGAACGAAAGTGAGGATCTCGGGTATGATCCATTATAGCAGGCGGCGGGCGCCCGCGGGCGTCGTTTTACGCCGTCCTTTCGCGCCATTAGGCATAGCTGTGGGGCGACGCGCTGCTCTGCTGGAAGTTTTTGGACGGACGAGCGGCAGTTTTGATGAAAAATGCTACGCCGCCTCCAGATATAAAGTCGGATGAGATCCGGTAATAGAAATAAATGAGCGGCGGCGGCAGGAGGCGGCGTATATATATATTTACGGCGAAAATGTCAGGTTGGTGCTGCGGCGGGGATTTTTAGGAAGCGTGTCGCGAGGTTTTAAGGCGCTTTTATTGGCGTTAGGAAGAGGTGTTTGGGTTATAGTTGCGAAGTTGGTTTATTGTTTTTTTTTAAGTGTTGGGTGGGATGAATATTTTGGGTTTTGTTGAACTGAGATGGTGTTTATATTCGTGTGGGTTGAATCAAATGAGCAATATGAATGGAAACTAGGCATATCTATACTAATCTATATATAAGAGGAAAGATTTGTATGTTTGTGTGTTTGTTGTTGTGTGTTTTTGGCGTTGATATGACATCACTCATAAGCTACTGGACCGATTTCAATAATTCTTTCACCCTTAGAATGCTACATTATCCTTGAGTAACATAGGCTATACTTTTCATCCGAGAAAATTGGGGAAACCTACTATAACTTCAATGATAATAAATATGAGTACCAAAATCAGCTATTTTCAGGTGCGCTGCGAAAACCGTAAGACGTACATGGAAACAATGTATGACGGAAATGTACCTCTTCAATAGTTCTACAAAAAAGTCCGCGATAGCATATATCTATCTTTCTTCAGGTTTACTCGGTATCACCTTTTAAAGGTATCCGAATGTTTCTCAAAATTATGCATTTTTTGGGAGTATTTTTTTATGAATACGCTATTGATCTTTATCCAATTAAATACGTTCCTTCATATCCAGTATTTAATATAGAACGAATTGCCTTTTACATCATTCAATTATGATGAATACATCAAAAGATATGGCAGGTTGAAGATGAAATCGCACCAAAATCGAATTACGTCTCCGAGCACGATATACATAAACACCGGTATGGCCGACGCCCATCGAGATGTGACGTCACAGCGGAGAATTTCCATTGCATTTGCGGGATGGAAGTGTTAGAACTCGAGGGAATGATTGGAATAATGCAATTAATCGCAAGTTTCATTGAAAATGCAATCAACTAACTATTTCAAATGAAATTTCTTCGATGTCTTTGTTTGTTGATCCTGGAATATATCAATGAAGTTGTATAAATATGGATGTTAGTGCTAAGTATTTACGAGTATTTGTTAATAGAGAATAAATTATTCAAGTTTCATTTAAAAACTTCGAATAAATGAAAATATTTTTATCATATTCAGGAAATTTCATTTATAATTCGTGAATTTGGAAAGTTTTTTGTTCATTTTTTTCTTCATATTTGAAAACTGATCTTATTCAGATCCCGGTGTCTTAATTGGTACGGATTCTGCTCAAAACGGTAGGTTTTTAGAAAAAGTGGTCAATGAGGTTAAATCGTCCTGATCGAATGAGCACAGAGACCGATTTATTTTCATAAGAAGATGAAAAATAGTATATTATATTATAAGGATTAAAAGTGCATCTTTTTTTTTACGAGCAATATTTGCAGTTGCGAGGCGCAGCCGAGCGAATGCAAAATTGCGAGTTAAAATAGGCACTTTTAATCCCAAGAATATATACTATTTTTTCTCCAACCAAGTCAAAATTACAATAAAATTGGTTTTAGTGAAAAATCGTTCATAATTTGAACACAGAATCATGACAGTGATTGTCAAGTAGACTTCAAATGCATGTACAAGGATTAAACGTAGCGTTTTTAATCCTAGGATTAAAAGTGTTGCTAAGTAACGAGTGAATTTTTGTACGGTAAGAAAATCTATGACTTTTGCACCTGAAAAGAGTACAAAAAATGTCAACATTTTTTGATGGTTGGAGAAAAATGTAATTTTTCATCTCCTCCCAACTTTATTCGAGATATTTTCAGAACGATAGGTTATAGAAAAAAGTGGTCAATAGGGCGTTTGTAGAGAATTGATCTATATCTTTACTAATATTATACTTATACCTATATTATAAAGAGGACAGATTTGTATGTTTGTGCGTTTGGGGGTTTGATACGAGTTTACTCATAAGCTACTAGAGATTTTAATAATTATTTCACCCTCAGAATGCTACACTATCCCTGAGTAACATAGGCTATACTTTTCACACCCGAGAATTTGAGGAAACCTACTATAACTTCAATGATAATAAATATGAGTACCAAAATCAGCCATGATGAATACATCAAAAGATATGGCAGTTGAAGATGAAATCGCATCAAAATGTCTCCGAGGTAGGCACAAGGCGGCTAGGAGAAGGTACCGAAGTGTGAGAGATGTTTTGTATGAATTATTTTGGATTGCCTATGCCCGTATGTTTATGACCACACATCAGATCAACAGATGGCGCTGAAGTCGTTATTCAGGTTATTCATCTACTCTGCAACTAAACGGCTCGATCGAATTGAATGAATTTTTGTGTATACAGAACAACGTCTGTGGGTCTGCAGTTCCCACATAAAAAGCTTCGGACGACAGTGAACGGAATAACTTCCGAAAGAAATAACTCTTGAAATTCAAATTCTTACAGTAGATTTGAAATATGAAAGAGAATGGAAGTTTCCATGATTTTTTCATGTGACAGCATAAGGATTAGTAAAAATATGAATAAGAAAAGGATTCACGGCAACTGCAAGAGATGTATGAATAGAAATAAATTGAGTAGAGAATAACATTCGTCGATAAAATAAAAAATCAACAAATATCAAACTCAGACTCCTGAACTATTCCTGCATGTCATCCAAAGGATCTGCATCGAGGTTATGTCACCCAGAGAATCTGCAGACAGCTGTTTCTGGCTTGTTGGCCGTCATCAGTGCAGCGAACTCTGGATGGCACAAGGTATTCTAGGATAGTCATGATTTTTGGTAGGCACCGTTTGAGAACTAAACCTCAACGGCGCCACCACTAACCAATCCTTTCGACTTCCCAACTTTTCTTATTCATATTTCGCCAATTGGTAGTTACCGATGATTTTGAGCGTTTCCTAGCCATATACTTCGGTGGAAGACTGTAAAATTACGGTCCACCATCCGTCTATCGGCTGATGGATAAACTTCATGTTTGTTTTCCAAGGTTTCTGCTTTACCAACACAGAATACTGTGTTATCGAGGTGGGTAGTCGCAAGGATTGGTTAGTGGTGGCGCCGTTGAGGTTTAGTTATCAAACGGTGCCTACCAAAAATCATGACTATCCTAGAATACCTTGTGCCGTCCAGAGTTCGCTGCACTGACGACGGCCAACAAGCCAGAAACAACTGTCTGCAGATTCTCTGTCTAACATCCACTTTATAGAACAAAACCTTCAGGTTGAATCCATGCATACATACAACACACTTTTCCCATTCAAATACCTGATGTGGTTCCAACCCTCTCCAAGGGGTTGCTGGTAGAAACAAGCTTTGTAACCCAGATCATGCACCCCTGTTATCAAAAATCGACCTGTCTGAGTATATTCCTAAATTCTGATTCGTTGTAGAGAAACAACCTGAATAACTATAATTGATCTCCCCCAAAATAATCTAAATTTTGTGAAAATATAGAAACACCTGTGACATATTATGCCTGAGTGATTCACTGATTCCTCAAATCATAGCTCCGAACTCTCGGACTGGTCCACTACCAGAATTCCCAGCCTCTTTCGTTCTACTCAAAGCCTACTCGGGTCTCTCGAAGCCTTTATCTATACCGCAAAGTTGTTATGTGCGGATCAAGCTCCCCAAGGCAATTGAGATTTTCTCATTACTTCGTCCTTAATCCTGGCTCTTCGCAGGCAGGATTCAGCAGCCCTCGTTTCGTCGATAAAAGCCGAGCTCCTCTCCTCCACGTTTTTCATCACCACTAAACTGATCAGATCTTCTGCTGCGTGAAAGGTCGTAAAGTTTCCACGCACATCTCTCGAGTTTATGGCGCGTGTTGTTAGGGTTGATAAGAGGACGTGGATGCCGTGGATAGGACAGGGGTGGACCCGAAGTGATATAAAATGTTTTCCTCCTGTGTCTTTTCACTTGCTTGTCTTGTGTTTTGTCTGGTGTCCTGATTTTGTATTTGATATCTGGATATCGTTTTCTACGGCCTTCATGTGTATTATTATTGTACCCTCCTTCATTCGAGCTAGTTTGAGTATTTTTTATAGCTTGCCATCTAGTTCCTGAGCTCTAACAACTTTCCGATCCAGTTTCTCGAGATCTCCAAAATGTCGCTCTGACCATTTCTCCACATTCTGCCTTGCTACGTTTGCTACCCATCGATACGGATCAAGTGCGAAGGAATATTTCTGCTATTGAAGATGAAACTCAGTTTTCCAAATGCTGTTCATGTAAAAATTATCCTTTTCATTTCAGCCAATTAATCTGAATAACTACATCTCATCTGCGAACATACCTATACTCCGTTCACGAAAGGTTGAGCCGTCGGTTGGCCATGACAATTTGGCATATTCCACTGTGTATATTAAAATTTAAGGTTATTTTCTTTATTTTCTTGGCAGATTAATACGCAATGTTGTCAATATTGCATAGAGTTCTCTGATAACTCGCAAGCTCGTCGGAAGAGGCCGGCTACATTCGGCAACGTTGACTTTATTTTACGTTATGATAGTGAGTACTGCCAACTTCAGATAAATAAAGAAACGCCTACTATGCGCTCAACCTTCCGTGAACGGACTATAGTGATGTAATGACCAAGAGTGTAAAACTGAGAAAAACTTCAGGACATTGCTAAGTAAAAGAGAGGAATGGGAACTGGAATACATCGAAAATACCGTAAAATGGTATACAGGTGGTTCCAAAACCTCTACAGGACCTGGCGCTGGGATATACGGGCTAAGTACCAAGTGTGCACTGTCGCTAGGCTAATGTATGAGCGTTTTTCAAGCGGAAATCTTAGCTATTGAAAGATGTCTAGATATAAATCTAGAAAGAAACTATCAGAAGTGCGATATAGCCATACACTCAGATAGTCAAGCTCCTACGTCATTCACTCAAAAATGTTCTGGGAGTGGCGGAACAAACTCAATGAGGTAGGCAAGAAAAATAAGGTCTCTTTAATCTGGGTTCTCTTCCATTCGAGAATCAAAGGAAACGAAGAGGCCAATACACTCGCCAAAGAGGGCTCACGAATGTTACTCATTGGCCCAGAACGCTTCTGTGGTATATGTAAATGTACTTTCAAGAAGGAGTTTCTGGAGAAGTAGAACGCCGAGAGGGAAAAACTCTGGCGGAATCTCCCAAGGATAGATCAATCCATTAAGCTCCTTTGGAACCCAAAAGATATCTAGATCTTGGTAAGAAACAATTACAATTCCCCACTGGCTTTCTCACAGGACTTTGTCGCCTTAGGAAGCACCTGTTGAGGACGGGATTTTCGGATACTGACGAATGTAGGTTCTGTGGGGAAGAGGAAGAAACCCCCATTCACCTAGTCACGGAATGCATTGGCATTGCGAGCCTAAGGAGGGAATGCCTTGGACGAGAAACTTGTAAGAGGAACTAGTCTCGTTGAAGACTTCACAGATACTGGATTTCATCAGATTTCTGGAACTGGAAGCGAACTGTGAAAGATGTGGTCAGAACAACTCTTTAAGGGGGCACAATAGACCTTGAGGTCGCAGCGAACTGTAAACTTTTTTTAAACTTCCAACTATAAAGTACAAAATACAGTGACCCCAAGATGTACCATATAACCTTCACAAATAGAATAAAGCGATGGCAAAGGTAACTTTAACCCCTATGTCCCTACTGACTTGGAATAACCAAAGATTCATCCTAATCCGTCCGTCCCTGCTTTGTTCCGCACCAAAACAACGATCGGCGTGTTTGTTCTCGCGCTTGCGTTACGCACTGCGACGCGTCGCGACGACGGTGTTCTTGGAGCGGCTAGTCGTTGCCCAGACTAACCGTCTGGCCACCCCCAAATAAACCCTACGCTACGCACCTCGACGTTCTCCTCCTCGTTTGTAAGACGACGTCTGCCGCACCGCGAAAGGGTGTGCGAGACGTCGGCGTCGGTTTTAGTTTAGGACAATAAGCCGCCTTTGATAACGCGTTCGCGGAAATTAGGAATGGTTTGTTCCGGGGTGAGTCGATCAGATCTTGGTGGTTGGATTGGGTTTTCGTGGGAACGCGTGGAATTGTAGTTTTGGGGTTTTAGAATGACTTAACTGGATTTTCGCTTTTTTGATAAACGCGGCAGCTCACCTCACCTGAATGATGGGTTCTTATGAAAACAGTAGATTAGAGATTAGATTAGAGGCGGGGCGACAGATCAAAACCGACCTTGCGAGCACCTTGACCTTAAGATCTATTGTGCATCAAAGTCTGAATGAACTTCACCACCAGGCTTTAGGAACCAGGAGCCAAGATGCCGTAACCGTTTCTGGTGAACAGCTTCACACTCACCTAGCAGGTGTCTGGCTGTCTCGGTGGCTTCCTGACAGGAGCGGCATGTACTTTCGGGCGCCTTTCCCATGTTTTTTAAGTGATACCTCACGGGACAGTGCCCAGTGAGAGCGCCCGTCAGTTTCCTCAGTTCCAATTTGCTGAGTGAGAGGACTTTCTTGGTCCAGCTCATCGAGTGAGAGAGAAGTGACCTAGCTTGCCTTTGACCATTGGTCGTACGCCAGGACATAAGCTTTCTCTTTTGTTCCCAGACCTTAATAGCCATTGCCTGATGGCTGGCTGTGAAGCCGCAAAACGGTTCTGGTCCAGTGAAGGCGGTTGTCCCTCCTTCCCTGGCCAGTTGGTCTACCGCTTCATTGCCGTGAATCCCGGAGTGACCAGGCACCCAGATGAGATTGACCTGGTTCTTTTCTCCGAGTAGGTTAAGTGACGTTTTGCATTCCCAGACCAACTTTGACTTCACTTGTGGAGAGTCAAGCGCTAGCAGGGCTGCTCTGCTGTCAGATGCTATTTATATTTTCTTTCTTTGGTATTTGCGTTCCGCACAGAGCGCAACGCACTCCATTATAGCAAGTGTCTCCGCCTGAAAAACCTAAGGACAGAAACCCATTGGTATGGCTAATTAGATTGAGGGACCGTAAACACCGGCTCCGACTCATCCGTCTTCAGTTTTCGAGCCATCAGTATAAAATACCGTAGACCCTCTGGGGAAAACATGGAAACAGTAAGCAATTACATTGCAATAAAACAACGAGGGATTATTCGAAGGACATGAATTTTATTTATCCAAAAGATAATCTTGTGGCATTACATTTTAAATATGATATCTGGCATATGACAGCCAAGGCCACAGCTCCTAGACATCATGGTTGTTCAATTCAGTAATGAAAAAGGTAGTAATCATGGCTCTATACCGATCACCATTGACTGTAACGTTCTGGCCATCATCGTTTTTGAAGAAGTACGGACCAATGATTCCACCAGCCCATAAAGCGCACCAAACAGTCAGTTTTTCTGGATGTAACGTTGCCATATACACTTGAGGATTAGCTTCACTTCAAATGCGGCAGTTTTGTTTGTTGACGTAGCCATCAACCAGAAGTGCGCTTCATTGCTAAACAAAATTCGCTTATAAAAATTGGGAACAACGGCAATCTCGTTGGCTTCAATTCTTGCACGATTTGGATTTTGTAAGCACGCATACCAAGATCATTCCGCAAAATCTTCCATAAAGTGGTACTCTGAATACAACGTGGCACCTTTTCTTATTCGGTTTTTTCTAATTATCCGATTCATTCCGAAGTACCACTTTCATCCAGCAATAATAAGAGCCTACAAAGAGAGCCAATTCCACCCTTATTCAACTACTTCATCCCTCTCATCAAAACCTTAAAGACCGAATAAATCTCTCGCCAAAGCTCCCAAAAACAACAAGCCCTAGTCCGTCCGTCCGCCCGAAGGAAATCCAGGTGGGCGTCGTCCCCGTCTAAACTGCAACCCGGGGCGTCGCGACGCTTCCTCCCAAATAGCCCCGTTTTAGGGTGAAAGCGATCATAAAAATCCGAGCGGTTTCGTCCCTTTTACGATGTCGTCAAAAACGCACCCCCTCGGATTTTGAGACGCTATAGCGTATATTCGACGATTTTGGAGGGATCGGCTCAAGGATTGGTATTATCGCCCAGGGGGATGATACGCAAATTGTCCGGGACTCGGGGAGAATTAGAGGGATGATACGATTTCGTTTGGATGCGGGAAAAATAGAAGGTGTTTGGCAGCAATGCTCCTGGTGCTGCAATGCATAGATATGCGGAAAAATAATGAGAATTTTGAGATCACGACTTCCTTGTCTGTTGTTTAATGGAGAAGAAATTTCGAAAATGTGGGGAACAAATAGTTATTCATGATATGAGTGTTAAAAGTGACGTTTTATTTTGTGAGTGAAAAAGTTTGTGAAATGATCGGAGCGAATTGAACAATTTCACGAACAAAATAAAATAACTTTTAACACAAATACCATAAAATGTTTTTTATACAAGTGCCCTATTTTGATAATGAAATGGGCGAATTTGCAATGACAATAAACTTCAAAATGGTATGAGTGTTAAAAGTGACGTTAATTAACTTGGAAGCGCGTTTAAAATATTTTTAACACGCTTCCACGTAAACAGTCAATTTTAACAGTGTTTGCTGTCATTAAAAGTGTCACTTTTAATGGCCTTACTGTGTGCCAAGGGCCGCCAGTTGCAGTTTGGGATGAAACTCGAATATTTTCATGTTATATGAAGTCTGTGCTCGAATTTTTTTCGTTGAAAAATTGACACTTCTCAAGTAAAACCCAAACTGCAAATGGCCGCCGTTTGCCTCAAAATTTTTGACATGTTCGCTATCTAGTTAGTATTATAAATCTATGGTTTAAACACGTGATGATGGTGACTAGTCGTTACGTCGTCGTTGAGTTCATATGAAGAATGCACTACTAACATAATTGTTTTTAACGTTATTTCCCATCAAATTCCTAAATAAACAACCCTTGTACACCGGTACGTCACTGTACACATATAATTAAACGTCAGCTCATGCATCTTACGCACTGCAGTGAAGTAAAGAACAATCGAACAATAATCTGAATGAAACTCATAGAATCAAAGGATTCCAAGACAAAACGAGCCCGTTTCACAGGGATGCCAACCCTTTGAAACGAAACAAAAGCTTACGAGAGCACAAAATAATTCGTACATACAGGTACGATGCGAGTTGAAAAGGACGCGTAAAAAAGTGCCCCCATATTTAGGTCGCGTCCAGCATGTTTTTCATTGTGTTCACCTTTGTCCTCGCTAAGTGCGCTCGGCCTTCAATAATTGAGCTTCTGTAAACACTTTTAAATGCCGGTCTCTCTCTTGAATAACAAGGAGTTGATGCCATGGGGAGAGAAAGAAAAAGGAAGAAGTTCGTCTCTATATCGATTCAGCGCTTGTGAAATATTGTAGAAGTGATGTATACATACATCGTGCTTCAGCTGAGTGCGCTCAGTTATGAAAGGAACCGAAAGTGAAACAATGGAAATCGTTATTGTTTTCCATGTCACTTGGACATGAATTGTCACAATTTTTTTATTTTAGTTCCGACATTTGCGTTAATATTCAGTGCGGACTACTTTTTGTTTTAAATAGAGGGTTTTCCAATAAGAGGTGTTATTTTGATATTCAAAGGAAAATGCCAGTTTTCAATATAAATGATCGGATGTTTATTTCGTTATAAAGAAGATGCTATACCGTTAATAGTGGAAAATAACATCGGGCAAATGATCACCACGACCACGCTTACAGGACCATATCCTTTCAATGAAATTTTCCATAACCAAATGGCAAAGTGGCTGCCCTATGTCCTCGATAGCATCACGAATTCCATCTTTAGGCCTTGAATCGACGTTGGGCTATTGGCGTAGACCTTCTCTTTTACCGGGTCCCAAGGGAAGAAGTCGTAATGTATTAAATCACAAGATCTCGCTGTCCAATTGTGATCACCTCTTCGAGAGATAACACGATCCGGAAACTTTTCCCGAAAAAGATCAATAGTTTCGTTGCTTGTGTGGCACGTAGCGTAGCATTGAACTTTATAAGCCTTAAGACCCAAGTCTTTATGCAAAATACGGTGTAATGACGTCTGTGAAATGCCTAATTCCAAAGAACGACGAGGAATGGATAAACCTGGATTTTCTTCAACACTTTCGGCTACAGCAGCAATATTCTCGGCTGTTCTTGAGCGACGTGCACGGATTTTATTCTTCACATCACTAACTTGTCTCAACAGCTCGAATTTTTTCACCAATTTCTTTATTGTGGTCCGACAAGGTGCTTCACGAAGACCCAAAAATGGTCGAGTTTGAAGAACGGTCTCTGCCAAATTTTCACTATTTTTGTAGTGAATTTTAATAATTTCAGTGCGTTATCGAAACGTGTATCGTTCCATTTTTATCAATGGCGTAGTTTCTACTTGTCAAATGACAAAAAATGACGGCTTTAAACGTGATATCTACCGAAATAGCGGGCTATTCAAAATAACACTTCTTATTGGAAAACCCTTTACATGACAGATGATTACCCAGCTTTATGAATTTTTTAGAGGGTGTAGATTCTTATATCGAATGTTCATTCAAAATTTCAAGAAGATCGCATAATAAGAACCATAGAACTCCTATACAAAATTTTGCGATAATAGCCTTATTGCTTCACCAATGAACGAGTGCCCAAAAGCACCTGCTAATATTTGGCAGAATACCGCTTCTCAACTATGATAAATCATCATCCACTATTCTGGGTCTATAAAGAAGTTCTGCAAATCTATAGTTCTGAGAACTATCATCTTGAACAACAAGATCTGGTTTGCTGAACGCTGGATTCAATTTGAGTCTAGTTTTTTGGCGTAGAGTTTATTCAAAATTCGTATAGCAGAGAAATTTTCATTTTGGATTGTTATCTGATATTTCTATATTCTTCAATTCAATATTTCATGAATAAAACACTAACAAACTTTTTTCTTTCAGATATTGGCTTCCGAGCTGATAAGAAATCACGAACTTCCCCTGAAGAAACAAAAGTTACAAGAATACTCTCATCTTATTCCCCCGTACAACATGCAGATACAGCAGATATACGCGTCTCTGGATCCTTACTACAACCCCTACGTTCAAGATCTAGCGAATCTGAGGCATATGTCTGCCTTCAGACCCGTACCTCCAATCTCCGAGACTAAAATCAAGAAGACTGCCCATTATGCTGAACCTCCAACGTTGCAACACCCCGAAAAAGTAAGTGTATATTTTAAGTATACTACACTCAGTACACTCACTCAAAATAATCGATCCACTCAAAAAATCGATGCTTATTCAAGTCTTAAATGTATCACCAATGGCATAGGAAATAATTTATTGAAAAGACCGATTTGTATCTCATAATGTGAATATAATTCACAGATATCTATCTAAGAATCACCTGTGCCATCTGCCGCCATATTGAAAATAACCTAATTTAACGCTTGTGAACAAGGTTTGATGAACTTTTCTTTCGATATGTGCATATAATTATAATATGCATTTGTTTGGCTACAATTGATATAACTTAAAAATGGGTTGCTTTATTAACTGTGAAACTTTTGAATAGAGACAAATAAAATAATATGTAACTGTTTTTAACTGTCAAAACAATAAAAAGGTTCTTGTTCACAGAGGACTTTGGAAACATTACTAAACGTAGAGGTATAGACCTCTTGGTCTATAGCGCTCCCTTCCTTTCAGTTTTTTGAGATATCCATATACAGCTCGCTGTCCAGTAGAGTTCATTTATACACTAACCGGCAAAATAATCGATCCACTCAAAATAATCGATGAAGTTTGTAAATTCAAAAATATGTTTTAAAAAAAGCTTATGGTGAGAATTGGCTGAACGAGTGTAGATTCGGTAGGGAAGAGGAGAAAACCTATGTTCGCTTAGTTACAGAATGCCTCGCCATTAGTTATAGTTATAGTATAAAAAAGGGTTACAGTTCACTACGACCTCAAGGTCTATTGTGCCCCTCTTACAGAGCTGTTTTGACCACACTCTTCCCAGCTCGCCTTTCAGTTCCAGAGATCTGATGAAATCCAATATCTGTGTAGGCTAGTTCCTCACTCTTACAAGTTTCTCGCCCAATGCATTCTCTCCTTAGGATCGCAATGCCAAAGCATTCCGTGACTAGGTGAATAGGGGTTTCTTCCTCCTCCCCACAGAACCTACACTCGTCAGTGTCGGATAATCCCTTCCTCAACAGGTGCTTCCTGTGGCGACAGTGTCCTGAGATCTTTTGGATCTTGCTGTTTCAAAGTTCCGAAAGAACTTAGTGGAATGATCCATCCCTGGGGGATTCCGCCAGAGTTTTTCCCTTTCGGCTTTCTCCTTGGCCAGAAACTCCTTCTTATAGGTACATTTACCTATACCACAGAAGGGTTCTGGGCCAATGAGTGACATTCGTGCGCCCTCTTGAGCAAGTGTATTGGCTTCTTCGTTGTCTTTGATTCCCGAATGACCGGAAACCCAGATTAAGAAGACCTTATTTTTCTTGCCTACCTCATTGGGTTTGTTCCGGCACTCCCAGATCATCTTTGAGTCGATGACGTAGGAGCTCAGTGCTTTAATAGCAGCTTGACTATCTGAGTGTATGGCTATATCAAACTTCTGATTGTTTCTTTCTAGATTTATATCTAGACATCTTCCAACAGCTAAGATTTCCGATTGAAAGACGCTCATACAGGAGCCTAGCGACAGTGCACACTTGGTACTTGGCCCGTATATCCCAGCGCCTGCTCCTGTAGAGGTTTTGGGACCATCTGTGTATCATTTTACGGTATTTTCTTTGAGGTTATAGTCGGTGTATTCCCGTTTCCATTCCTCTCTTTATATAGCAACGTCCTGAAGTTTTTCTCAGTGCTTACATTCTTGATCATAACATCACTAGGGAGGTTCGTAGATGAGATGTAGTTGTTCAGAGAGGACCAGTTGTAATGGTATGAACAGAATTATTTTTGATATTTCACTGTTACCAGTATTGTTATGAAGAAAACTTTGAAGATATTTTAGGATTATCAATAACGATTTTGTTCAAAGCGTGTTTGAATATCAGAATTGAATTCACATCATTCCCAGCCTCAATTTGATTTTTCTTTTAATTTTATTTCTGAATGTGCAAAGCGATATTTTCTACATTAATATGGTTGTTTTTTTACAGGTTGTGCCATTATCAGAGTCGGAAAGATTCAACGGAACGTATCAACCTAACGTGGCTCTAGCGCCTACGCCCAAAAAACATTTGTTGTATGGAAAAACCTCAATATCAATAAACGACGCTATTAAGTCTGATCTCAAACAGAGGGCGCTGATGGCCAATGGTAAGGCTAGAAAAGAGGTGGACGACTTGAACGAGTATGCTGCCAGGGTTCAACAGTTCTTGCCGAAGGACAACAATCTGGGAATTAGGTAACAGAGACGTTTTCGATAACGTCAGTATACAATTTTTACGCAAATCACTAGAGAATTTCAAAATCCTAACAAAATTTCTGGAAAAAAATTCTGAGCAATGCCCTGAGCAGGTGCTTTTTTGATAGCTCATTCATTGATGGAGCACTAATGCTAAAGGTCCAATAAGAGGTATTATTTTGAATAGCCCGCTATTTCAGTAGATGTCACGTTTGAAACTGTCATTTTTTGACATTTGACAAGTAGAAACTACGCCATTATAAAAATGGAACGATACACGCTTCAAGAACCCATTGAAATTATTAAAATTCACTATAAAAATGGTGAAAATTTGGCAGAGACGGTTCGTAAAACTCGAACATTTTTGGGTCGTCGTGAAGCACCTTGTCGAACCGCAATAAAGAAATTGGTGGAAAAATTCGAGCTGTTGGAACAAGTTAGTGATGTGAAGAATAAAACCCGTGCACGTCGCTCAAGAACAGCCGAGAATATTGCTGCTGTAGGAGAAAGTGTTGAAGAAAACCCAGGTTTGTCCTTTTTCGTCGTTCTTTGAAATTAGGCATTCCACAAACGTCAGTACACCGTATTTTGCATAAATATTCGGGTCTTAAGGATTATGAAGTTCAGTTAACACAAGAACTAAAGTCGGCCGATCATCAACAACGTCGTGTCTTTGCTGATTGGGTCGTTGAATGCTTGAAAATGATCCGGAATTCCATCAAAAAATCATCTTGAGTGATGAGGCCCATTTCACCTCAGTGGCTTCGTCAACAAGCAAAATTGTCGCGTCCCAAGAGTTATTGTTGAAAAGCCTGTCTATTCTAACGTGTGTCTGTTTGGTTCTGTTTATGTTCCGGCGGAATCATTGTACCTTACTTTTTCGGATAAAAGGCTGGAGCAACAGCTACGGTGAGTGGATTGCGCTTTCGAAAGATGATTAATGATTTTTTATGGCCGAAAGTGGATAGTATTGATCTGAACAACGTTTACTTTCAACAAGATGGCGCTACGAGCCACTCAAGCAACGAAACCATTGATCTTTTGCGGGAAAAGTTTCCGGACCGTGTTATCTCTCGAAGAGGTGATCACAATTGGTCACCGAGATCTTGTATTTTAACACCTTGCGACTGCTTCCTTGGGCTTCTTGAAAGAGAAGGTCTACGCCAATAGCCCAGCGTCGATTCAAGACCTCAAAGATAGAATTCGTGAGGCTATAGAGGACATAGGGCAGCCACTTTGCGATTTGGTTATGGAAAATTTCATTAAAAGGATATGGTCCTGTAAGCGTGGTCGTGGTGGTCATTTGCCTGATATTATTTTCTACTATTAACGGCATAGCTTCTTCTTTGTAATGAAATGAATATCCGATCATTTATATCGAAAAATGACATTTTTCTTTGAATATCAAATTAACACCTCTTATTGGAAAACCTTTATTACCTCAAAATGTTGTATAGGACTTGAGATTGATACTTAATATATGAATGCAAAATTTAATACGATCGGAATTATATTCAGGAATTATTCAAAAAATGAATGTGAATGTGAAAAATCAATAACTGAAAATATCAAAATTCCATGGGACTGTTTTCACCAGCCTTTTGAGAATCTCCATGAAACGAACCTACCCTGAATTTATCACCCTTATTTAACCATTCTGTATTCTCATAAAAACTTCTTAAAATCATTCAAAGAATGACAAAGAATAAAGAAATAACATTCATCAATAGAAAACATCCTGACCAAGCTTTCTTTTTGCAGACTGAACAGCGAGATGGAGCTTTCATCAGACACCGAAGACAGTGCTTCAGAGACCTCCGAAAGACCAACAGATCTAAAACTATTCGAAGACCTCCTAAAGAACTACGACGCATCTCCCAGCGAAAAATATCGAAACTAGTGGCAGACCTGCTTCGAGAACGAGACATGCTGGCGGAAAAACTCAGAGAAAAGGACGAAATAATCAAAAGTCTCCGGGAAAACGTAGAAAACGAAGACCAAAAGACTAAAACGATCGTCGAAAACAAACCAGAAGTGAAAATAGAGGAAAAACAGGAAAATGGGACTGATACTCCGATCAAAGTGGAAAACGTAACCGATGGTGTTGAATCGGTGAAGCAAGAAGAACCGGAACAGACTCAAGCTAGTGTGATAGTTTCTGCGGAACCAGAGACAAAAATTTCGCACCAATGATCCGTTATTGTTAAGTGCATTGGAAAAAATTGTATAGTAAAAAAACCGCAATGAAGCGGAGGGAACTCGCTCATTTTCTTCAACGAAAACGCTTGTCGAAGGGTGTAGTTCTCTTGTCGATGTTGAGTCGATCGAAAGAACTGAGTAAATATGAGCAATACCTTGGTTTGCATTCGGGATAGAAGGTTGTACCATGATTACAGTTTTGCTAGGCCAGTAAGTTGAGAAAAAGAAGGTTGAAAGGCTTTAGGCAGTTTTTGAGCGCTCGTTCTCCCTAAACTCCTTAAAATTTCTGTAATTTTCGAAGTTTGAGCCAGAAATGGTCTCAAACGAAAGGGTTTGACTTCCAGATGACGAATTCGTGACCAAATTCAATTCTGTGCGTGGGGCCGTCCGTCCGGCCGTTAGCAAAATTACTTTCGAAGAGATTGTCCTAGAGACATGTGAAGGGTTTTCCAATAAGAGGTGTTATTTTGATATTCAACGAAAAATGCCATTTTAAATATAAATGATCGGATGTTTATTTCATTATAAAGAAGAAGCTATGCCGTTAATAGTGGAAAATAACATCAGGCAAATGACCACCACGACTACGCTTACAGGACCATATCCTTTTAATGAAATTTTACATAACCAAATCGCAAAGTAGCTGCCCTTTGTCCTCGATAGCCTCACAAATTCCATCTTTGAGGTTTTGAATTGACGCTGGGCTATTGGCATAGACCTTCTCTCTCACTTGACCCCAAAGGGAGAAGTCGCAAGGTGTTAAACCACAAGATCTCGGTGGCCAATTGTGATCACCTCTTCGAGAGATAACACGGTCCGGAAACTTTTCCCGCAAAAGTACAATGGTTTCGTTGCTTGTGTGGCACGAAGCGCCTTCTTGTTGAAAGTTAACGTTGTACAGATCAATACTACCCAAATTCGGCCACAAAAACGTTTGTGGAATGCCTAATTCCAAAGAACGACGAGGAATGGACAAACCTGGGTTCTTTCCAACATTTTCGGCTACAGCTGCAATATTCTGGGCTGTTCTTGAGCGACGTACACGGGTTTTATTCTTCACATCACTTACTTGTCCCAACAGCTCCAATTTTTCCCAATTTCTTCATTGCGGTCCGACAAGGTGCTTCACGACGACCCAAAAATGTTCGAGTTTTACGAACCGTCTCTGCCAAATTATCACCATTTTTATAGTGAATTTTAATAATTCCATTTTTATTAATGGCGTAGTTTCTACTTGTCAAATGTCAAAAAATAACAGCTGCTTACGTGACATCTACCGAAATAGCGGGCTATTCAAAATAACACCTCTTATTGGAAAACCTGAATGTTCATGCAAAATTTCAAGAGGACCGCATCATAAGAACCATAGAATTCAATTTTTGCAATCATTTATTTTTTACATATTTATTATTCTGAATATTTTCCAGAATATGATTTCGATTGTGCTGAGATTCTGCATTTATATATTCGGTATCGATCTAGTCTTTATTGCTTCACCAAAGAACGAGCGCTCAAAAGCTCCTGCTCAAAGCTTTTCTAAAATTTTTATTTATTTGTTGAATGCTGAATTGAAATATTTATTGTAGTCCTTATGATGGAGAACTTGAAGGATGTCCTGTAATATCAGAGGTAAATTTGTTTTTGATAATTTTTCTTATTAAATTTCGGTTTTGTTTAAATTTGTTTCCACTTGTTGAATTCTTCAGTAGTTCTACTGAAATTTTCAAACGATACGGATGAAGAATTGATGAATATCTTAACATGTTCTGGAAAGTGAGGAACAAAATATTTGCTAAATAAGTCTGTGAAGGCAGCTACTACTAAATTTCAACTTTACCAGTTTGAAAAAAATTATTTGAAAGCTTTTCGACAGTTCGCTTCTTGTTATTAAACATCTTATCAGGATAATTCGTATTTAAATTTCGTACAAAAATGTTTAATGGAAAACCACTCTGGAAAGCAGTTTACAAAAAAATATACAGAAAATTTCAATAAACTCGTATGATGACACACGGTGGTCGCCAAAAAATCATAATATTCGAAAAAAAAATATTTGAACTGTATTAAAAATTCGAAATTTAATTTTAATTATATATAAATCATAGCCAAATTACACTTTTCAAACGAAAATCGTATTTACGATCTGGAATGTGAAAAACTGATTGTTGAAATTCTTTTTCATTATTTCTGAGTTATTGGATTACAGTAATGTTTATTTTCAAAAAAATCCCAACTTCTTTTCTGTGAAATATTTCTTCATTTCATCTTAAAACTAAAAATTCAAATATTTAAAAAAATCATTCACTTCAAATTTTAATAGCTATGGCGAATTAAAATTGAAGAAGTTCGTAAAAAATACTTTCATTTAACACCAGTGAGTGTGAGATTCTTGAATGAACATCTTAACATTCTTAACCTAACCTGTCAACTGACATGCTCTATGATTTCAAGAGGTTTATTGAAGTGTGTTATGAAATCTTGACATTGTGAACCCAGCAGATTTTAAACCATAAAAGTTATCAGCTACATATTAGGTTAGGTTAGGTTAAACTCACATTTGAGATTTGACTGTTTAGGTTTTCCGTTTAAAAGTGTCAAGTTTGGTTCACCCTGTACATAGGCAATTGACTTGAACTCAATACTTTCCCAATGTGGTTTTCCATTCTCTGAAATGAGCACCAAAAATCAGAATATGTCATGAGGCCAATCAAATTTTATTTCAGATTACAATTTTAAAGCTTTAGAGTATAATAATGAACCAATTCATTATGTAATGTTTTTGGATTCTCATTCCATTTCTAATTGATAGACATTTTATTTTTGAAGAAATAAGTTAGTGATTTCAACAACAAATTATAAATTTATTGTTCCAAAAATTATCCAACACATGATTGAACTGATGAATGCTTCAGAAATTTTGGCATAATCTATCTAAAATTCTGAATAAAAACTATATTTTCACTGAAAATTAAACAAATAAATATTCTACCTTTGAATATTACTTGAGTGAACTGAAGATAGTAAAATTTCTTTCATCATAAACTTTTAACTGATATTTTTCTTCACTTTTCAATAATTTCAGTTGTTATATTCACACAAAGATGAATTTAAATATAATTCTATAATTTATCCTCATGAACAAGTATATAAATAATAAAATTAAAAAGCTACTATCAATCAAAAAGTTTTGTGAGAGAAACCTACTAGTAAAATCTCCAAAATAATAAATGACAAACGTATTGTTCAATTATAGCGACAACCAAAACGAGAATTATCCTCATTTTTGGAACATCCGCTAGAATTTAGATATTTATGATAAACGCTCTTGTTTCATTTTTGAATCTAACTTTTTTTTAACCGTCTTGAGACATATTTTGCATCTGTACCATAGTCTGCTTTCTTTCGAAATTGTTCTTGTTATATTTTGTTTGTTTTATTTTTATTCTTTTTTAATATTGTTACTATAATCATAATTTTCATGAATTTATAAAGTACAAATGAGGTGCTCCATGCTACCTTTATAATATTTTTAATATCTAATAATATTTTCTAGATAAACTTTCTTGCCATGATTATTGATTGAAATGTTTTTATTGCTCCGTGGTTGCAATATTCAAAGAAACTTTGAAGAAACTGGGTGCCTATGTATTGTATAAATTTCAAATTACTACATTTGGAATAGATTAAGGTTGTATATAAAAAATATTTTAGTTGGATTTACTGACTTGTTTTTCGAGGAAAGTCTGTTATAGGAACTTAGGTGAATATTTGAATTTTGGCGAGCAGATATTGATCGGATTTTGGTGTCGTATTCATATTGGCTCCCCCAACAATATTGATGAATCCAACAGGTGGCCCTCTGTCTTATTTCTTCTTATGATAAGTTTTGGCACCACCGCATCATCCTTCGAAGAAATGACATATAGTCCGTTCACTAAACTTTGAGCTGTCGGTTGGCCATGACGATTTGGCATATTCCACTGTGTATATTGAAATTTTAGGTTATGTTGTTTATTTTCTTGTCAGATGACAGCAAATACTGCCAACTTCAGATAAATAAACGTCTACTATGCGCTTAAACTTTCGTGAACGGACTATAATGATAGCGTGAATGACGGTTGCCATGGTATCATTCGCGTGAAGGAATCAGCGGTATTGCCAAACTTACCACGAAGAACGACGGGTTTTCCTCGAATTTGTGGTTATGTGGGGGTTCTATAATTTTGATGTTTTTGCATTAATAAATTAATACATCTGGATTAAAATGCATCAAATCTTTATAAAATGTTCGGAGAAGAATTATAAACTTGATAGAAGCAGTAATTCAGTGTTTTTATAGCGTCAAAAGTGACTCTAAGATGGAGCTCTGTAGGCCCATAACCTATTAACTAAGACAGACAGCCACCTGTTACTTTCAGTAATATTGTTGAGGGAGACAACATGAATATGATTCCCCAAAATTCAAATATCTAACGGAACTTAAACGGAATAATTCTAGTTTTTGGATGAGGTTAGAAAATGACGATTTCGTTGTGATTTTTTCGATAAATCAATGGGAAATTAGACCAAAATTGTATTTTACTCAGGTACACTGAACAATCGTATTCTGAAGTGCGCAGGACGCTTATCGGATTGTGCAACCACATTTTCATTGTAAATAGCGAAAAAATTTTATGAACAATGTATACTTTCACTAGTAGTTTATAGTGTATTTTTGAGTTTTACCCCCGAGTTTTTCGTCAATCTTCCAAAACATATTGTTTTGATGAAATACAGGGTGGTCCAGATTGTAACCGAGAAATTTTAACCACGTATTCTACATCAAAAATAAGCCCAAGTTTGTCATATAAACATATGTCGGAAAAGTTAAAATTATAGAAAAAAATGTTTTTTATTAATAGCTTTCACACTGCTTGAAATATTTTCATGACATTTGAGACATAGGATTTGAGCGTCAATTAGCACTTTTTGCATAATATCATTTCTTTTCTATTCTACCAGTGGCGTCCGTACTGCAGCGAGACTGAATATTTCCAGATAAAAAAATGATACGCCGCTGGTTTTTCCGACAATAAAAATTACTATTTAAATCCTTATTCAATTTGGAGCAAATTCGGTATCCTGACTTTTTGCTGTACGAGGCACCGTTTCCGGTTAAAAAAATAAAACACATTCTCATGCATGAAAAAATCGCGACGTTTCGTTCACAAAAATAGTCTTATTATTATGTACCTACCTTATCCAATTTTGGCGATTTCTTCGTGCATAAGAATGTGTTTAATTTTTTAACCGGAAACAGTGCCTCGTACAGCAAAAAGTCAGGATACCGAATTTGCTCCAAATTGAATAAGGATTTAAATACATAGTAATTATTATTGTCGGAAAAACCAGTGGCGTATCATTTTTTTTTATCTGAAAAGATTCAGTCTCGCTGCAGTACTGACGCCACTGGTAAAATAGAAAAGAAATGATATATGCAAAAAGTTCTTCTTGACGCTCAAAACCTATGTCTCAAATTCCATAAAAATATTTCAAGCAGTGTGAAAGTTATTAAAAAAAACATTTTTTTTCTATAACTTTAACACCCCGTATATCGGAGAGGAAACATTTCTCGACATATGTTTATATGACAAACTAGGGATTATTTTTGATGTAGAATACGTGGTTTGAATTTCTTGGTTACGATCTGGACCATCCTGTATATCTGGCGCCTGTAGAATAATATTTGTGTACATAACTGAGCTTTACGATTAAGTATGTAACTGATTTTTATTGATATTTAAACTGGCGCTATTTGTACAAATACCGGTTTATATTAGGTATCGTCATCTGAGAATTTTATTTTCTTTGTTTTATTCTTTTTCGTTGTCTTCGATTACAGTAATATTTTTACGTTTTGTTTACTTGTGAACAATTTTCGCAATTTATTAATACTCAGAGCAATTTTTCGAAATTGCCACAATCGTTTTTTCCGTTAAAAAAAAGATCCTACTGGGTGTTCTGGAAAACTTGAATGCTTTGGTATCAGATGAATAGAGCTACCAAATTTTAACTGGTACACTTAAATGCTATGAAACTTTGTCTTCTGAGAATTTTATATTCTTTAATCCACACTTCTTATCTTATTGTCTATTTTTCAGTTATATGGATGAATGAATATTTATTGCATTACATGTACAGGGTATTCAATTTTAACTAAAAACTTTCACCGAAAAAATCATCAAAAAAATAACAATTTGTGAAAATATGAAATAGAAAGATCAGAATGGCTTGAGAAAGTTGATACTTCTTTTAAAATATTTTTTAAATCTTTCAATTCCCCAGTTGAAGTTAATTTTTGCCAAATTCATTGAGAACTCTAATTATTTTATTGACATTAACATTAGCCTCTTCCAGTTCATTTGATGTTTCAGCTGTTTTTAATAATTCCTTGATTGTTTATTAATATATGTCTGGTAAATTGTGTAATGTGGACACCCTGTATATAAAATATGGTTGTATTATCGCCTGAGAACAGAATGAATTCGATCTTTTCGTTTGTAGTGAAGTAATTATGAAGAACTAAAAAAATTTTTGTACATTTTTCGAACATTTTGACATCCATATGACTGATTTTGGAATAACATTAATTTGAAATAGGAAGAATCTAGAAATAAATATTGCCAAAAACGTCAAAAGAGATGAAAACTGCCGAATTATCAAGAGCAATATTTCATGATTCACATTTTTGTTATTCCCTTTGAAATATTTTCTCTCAAAAGTGACTTGTTAAATTTGTTATTGGTTATATATATATTTATATATATTTTGTGATCTCACAATAAGATTTATTGTTACATAATATTAAATTAAAATAGATAAGTGTGTGTTACTTGAAAAATAGAGGTATATGATGACAAATATACAAGATGATTTCATTAATATATATTTCTGAATTTTATGTGTCAAATAAATGCATTAATTTATAAAAATTTGTTTTATTTTTTGTAACAATTTGAATATATGTGAATATAAAAAACTGCAATTTTTGTGGGACAATATGTGTCTTATTAGGCCTGTTGTGTTTGATACTTTCTATTTGTGATAATTTGAAAAATATCCGGATACATTTGGTCAGAAAGTGCAAAATACAGTCCGAAATTTCAGAAAATTTTTTTTCTGAGGTAGCGAAATTTAAAAAAATAGGTTAATTTTATTTCCTATTAATCCTATTCTGAAAATCTTCCAGAAATTTGTTATGAATTTGTGCATCTAATAATAATTTGAAATATTTTCTGGGAGGATTCTGCATTTCTAAAAAACTTTATAGGTTTTCACTCCCAGTCTCTGAAACAGAAATAATTAAAAATTTTTTAATCAAGATGTCAGGAGCAAATTGGTTTTGAAAAAATTGTTGCCTAACAGTATAACTCAAAAAGGAAATAAATAAAAAGGATGATGTAACTACTACATGGTTTTTTCAAAACCAATTTGCTCCTGACAAATAAGCGCAAAGGTTTTCCCAGTAGCACTTCATCTAAATTAAATTTTTTTAAAATTATTTCTGTTTCAGAGACTGGGAGTAAAAACCTATTAAGTTTTTTAAAAATAATGATAATTTGATCATAAAAACGTTTTATTATTTCATTTGTCTTTATCCTTCTTTGAAACTTACAAATTATTTTACAACTTTTTTCTTAATATTTTTTCTTTTTCAGATAAGTTTCGAAGAATAGAAGACAATCATAAATTTGTGGTTAGGGGTGTAGGCATTCTCGTTTAATAGTCGACCTACAGAAAATTTTTATTTAGCGTCCAGCCATCCAAGTATAAACCTTACCAGACGGTACACCATCAAAAAGTTTCTAAAAATATCTTCTACCATTGTTTAAGGTCAATGCTTCTTCCTACTGTTACAACGGAATTAGCACTTATTATTTAATAACTGATCCCTCTAATAAAGTTTCTGGATTTGATCTTCCAAGGAAAATATGAACTGTTCTTAATCGTATAAGAACAGTTCATGGACGTTGCAATAGTATGCTTTTCAAATGGAATTCAGTTGAGAATGCGGAGAAGCACAGGAGACAATTGAACATCTAATAAATAATTGTTCCATATATAAGTTTCAGGATGGCTTGTGAGATATACATGAAATTACAGAGTCGTTTTTGAATTGGGTTGTTAATTTTGAATCGATTTGATAGAGTTTCAATCATTTTATTTTTCTGCTTCGATTTTGTTTTTTTATTATCGTATATTTTGTTGCACTCAATAAAGAAGAAATCCTTCAATATTAAAATCGTTCGGTATCATACGAAAAAATGGTATGGTACCCCGTTTTGCACAACCTCAGTTAGGGATTTTTATTTTATGTATTGTATTATGTTAGCTCTTGATTTAAAAAAAAATATATACTTATCTGGCTGTTGCTGCTTTACATTTTTGAGCCGAAGTTTTCTTCAATTTAAGAAAAAATTTTGAAGATACAGTAGAACTCCGGATAATCAAATATTCAGATAATCGGAGTTTTTAAAAAAAAATTGCCATTAGAGAGAAAAAAAGCTACGTTTTGATATTGCACTATTTTTTTATTGAATTAACTGAAAGAAACATGATATTTTCACATGTTTTAAATATAAATAAAATGTACTTATGTACAAGTTTAGAACTAAAAATCATTGTTTTTCAAACATCTCCGTCAATGTAAGCTGTTTTTTGGACATTTTTTTTCTGAAAGTGATTCGGATAGTCGGAGTTCAGATAATTGGAGTTCTACTGTACTGAAATTGTTTAGCAAATGAATGTATATAGGCCCTTATCCTACCCTGCCAAGGGTATGAAGACAGCTGATTTGTTTTGAATTTACTAGATTCCTAGATGAGCAAAAAAATCAACTTCAAATCTATTATTTTGATGTTTTTCTCAGAAGTTCAAAAGTTTTTATACTTCCTTATACAGGTTCATTCATATTTTTTCAATTCGAATAATTACCCAGACAGCTAAAGCTATTTTGCTTTATTTTTTAAATGAAAGAAAAGACAACAATAAAAATTACTTTTATTAAAATTCGATATGACTGGCTAATATGGAAAGAAACAGAACAATTTAAAGCATTCAACGATTACAATAAAATTAGAAAAACATTTAGTTACTCCCATTTTGTTCTTCCGTTTTTCTCCTACTACCCTCTTCAGTAGCTATGAACTGCAGTAAATCAACTGCGGTTATCATTCCAAGCGCCTTATTTTTGTCCACAACAACTACGAAAGATTCTCTTTCTAAAGTTCTCGACACCACACCAAGGTTCCAGTTTTCTGTATCTTCGGGAAAATTCTTTCCACTATACTTGAAATTTCATCCGTGGCTGTTATTTTTTTTGCGATAAGTTTATTCAACAAATTCTGCATTGTAACAACTCCCATAAGAGATCCATCATTTTCAACGATTGGGATTTGATCGATTCCACTCAATTTCATCATTTTCAACACCTTTAAAGCATTGTATACTTTGTTTTGCGATAGTCAGAGGTTGCATAGTTATTTCTGTAACGCAAGTGTCCACCACCAATGATTTTGAGTATTAACGGTTTCTTGTAAGTTCTTCGATTCCATCCAATGATCGGAAACAAATTCGTGATGTAATTCCTTATGCTATCTGGAAGGAGAACAACTACTCGTTGATTCTTTTTCATATTTATAGCTGCTTTAAGAGCACCGGCAACTACAGCCCCACTACTTCCTCCAGATAAAATACCTTCTTCCTTTATCAGTCGTCTTGCCATCGGTAGAGATTCTTTATCATTAATTTTCACCCAAACGTCGACTACGTTACGATCTAACACTGTTGGGATGAAATCGTAACCAATTCCTTCGACTTCATAAAAATCAGTATCTGTTTCATTGAGATTCTCAGGTTGTGCTAATATAGAACCTTCAGGGTCTACTCCAACAACAATAGTATTTGGAGATTTTTCCTTTATTTTTCGACCGATGCCTGTCATAGTACCACCGGTTCCCGTTCCGAGAACAATCATATCTATCTTACCATCACATTGATTCAATATTTCCTCTGCGGTGGTATCGTAATGTGCTAAAGGATTGCCAGGATTACTGTATTGATCTAGAATAACTGAGTTTGGAATTTCATTCTTCAATCTATTGGTTACGCCGAATAGTCCGTCTGGAGCATCTGAGCTAGCTGAAATCGGAGTTCTAACCACTTCAGCACCAAGTGCTTTGAGAACATCCACTTTTTCATTTGACATTTTCTCAGATATAACAATGATGCAACGGTACCCTTTAACAGCTGCTGCAAGTGCAAGTCCTATACCTGTATTACCTGAAGTAGGTTCAATTATCGTGGCACCTGGTTTCAAAATTCCAGCCTTTTCCGCATCTTCCACAATGCGATTTGCAATCCTGTCTTTAACAGAACCTCCAGGGTTGAAGAATTCACATTTCGCAAGTAATTCGTATTCAAGGTTTGAGTTTTTAGCCAAGTTACTCAATCTCACCATTGGAGTGTTCCCTATTGCGTGTAAAATATTGGGTAATATTTTGTCCGACTGTTTCCAATCAGTTTTTCTATGTGGGGACTGAATTGTTCCATTTTTGTGCCAAGTACAAGCCGATGCCTTATTTGGAGTTTTGGGGCATTCGTTCAGAGGAGAACGGAATTTCAACAATTTTTCGCAAATTGCAGCTTCTACGGGAACCACTTTGTTATCCATGTTGCACTTATGACACTAAACAAAAAATCCCAAGTTTATATATTGCAAAACTAGAATTATAACCTTTCACCGCAGATATCAATATTTTCTAAATAAAATAAATATAAAACACGTGTTTTCCTACGTCAAAGCGAATTCATAGAAAAGGAGAGATAAAAGCCACAGAATTTACACAAGGCGTTTTTTTGCGCTTAACTGCCTTTCCCAATTTTTTTACTTGGCGTTTTTTGTGACTCAGGAAATTTTTCTTTGAGAAATATATTTTTTTTTATAAAAAAGAGGTTTTCTAATTTTGATTTATTAGAAAAGATAGGAATTGTCATTTTACATAAATTTGAACCATAGAAACCTCTAATAAAAAAGCACACTTCAAGCAGTGTTTAAACAATGCTTCAAGTTAGAGACTACGGGAAAAATATGCAGACGTTGGAAAACACAGAAAATTGAAAAATATGTAGAATGAGAATCCGATCATAAGATATGAAAATTTCTCTCATTCTGTTTCTAGTATGATTAGTATGAATAAGTATAAAAAAGCTTATGAATTTTTCCTTTTTGTTTTCAAATAAGTAGGTATAGTTTTAGCGATGTGAAAAACATTCAGAGTTAGCAAAGAGTATAATAGGTGAGTGATAAACATCAATTTCCAATCATTTCGAGAACTTAAATGTATGTATTATTATTATTTTGTTCAAGGAACAATGTTATTATTAACATGGCTTGAACAAGGCTCTTCATATCGTTGATATTTCATGTTTGAGTTAAATATCAACAAAAGGGACGTTTATAACAATATAACAAAGTTTATTGAGGTAAATGTACGAATTACACCACAGAAGTAAAAAAAAAGTAAAAAAAGCATTGTTTAGAAAATTGAACAATGATAAAGGCTTATACAAAAGAAACTCTAAGGATAAAAACAATTACAACTAGTGCGTAACATAAATAATAATTAAATAATAACAGTTATTCATTAATCGAGTGAATGAAATGGCTATCGATAGGTAATAATTATAATTTCGAAATTATTCAATGAACAGATATTCACAATGATGCAGGTAAGAAAAAATATCAATATAAGTAAGTGTAAATATAGTTCAATCTGTTATTCAGTTCAATTTATTTCTAATCAGTGAGTGTATATTGTATACATCCGGGAAAAAAGTACTCACTTTCTGGATTAATTTCGTGAAAAGTTATATTCTTTTCCATCGTCGTTTTTTTAGTCACAGAAAAAAATATTGTATTATACAAGGGAAAAAAGTACTAGATTTTAGATCAAGGTTATGTTGTCTTCCAACGCGAAGCGGAGGGTGACAAAAACCGAGAGTTATTTTTTTTATAACTATATTTAAAATCATTGATACGAAATGTTTATTTTCTCTTTAACCGATTGAAAAAATTAAGTAGTAAACTAATTCCTTCATTCTGGTGATTTCAGAAAAAATACTTTTCCTACGACAATATCGAAAAATTTCCAGTAATAAGTGACGGGAAGTTGCATTTTTTATTACCTTGCTGCATACCGCTTATCTGTATAAGCTACAAATCAGAATAATTTATATTCAATTTATTCTCAATATACTTTTGCCGGGGCGGTAAAATCTCTGGCGCTGTCCCTAGTTATTTTTGAGTATGGTCAGCCACAAGGCCGTCACTAGAAAAAAATTTCGGAGGGGGGGTCCATCGAATGTCAGAATGACAATTTTCAAAAGAAAATGTTCTAATCCTGTACTTCAGAAAAATTTCGGGTCCGATGGGGTCCCCCTCCCTCGCTACGGCCTTGGTCAGCCATGAAACATTTGTTAGAATCGTGTTTTGGTCATGATCATGTTTTAATTGGGAATTTTCCAATGAAATCCTCGTAGTTCTTCATCCAGGAATACAATAAAATACATATAATTGATACGAAATGCTTATTTTCTCCGATTAAAAAAAACAAAGCAAGTAGTAATCGAAAGTTCAATGTTTGCAGATCATATATCCCTCGAAGGAATTATTCCACAGTTTTCCAATTCTATCAGATATTTTAATTTCTTCGGAAGTAGGGTTCTTCAATATTTTGTTGTATTTACATAATAAAATACCTATACTTCAGACGATTTGAATTCACATGCACAGTTGTACAAAATACATAAATGTTGTTCGTTTTTTATATAAATTTCGTTTTTCCAGATCTCAATCGAGAAAATTCTAACCAACACTCTCATGAGCCATTTAAAACAAACTCATTTCACACAAATTCAAAAATAACTGTTTCCCCATTGACAAAATTCGAGTATAAAATTGGAAATACAGCGCGCCGAACTTCCCGTTTTCGGCCGTCGGATACCTACTTGCCGACTCGAGAAATTTCGCTCACATGCCCCAAAGATCATCCTGGCGACCAACGATTCGCCTCCTCGCTGCTCCTCGCTTCGCGCCTCCTAGGTGAGTGTCTACCCATTTACTTCAATGCAAAAGATCCCAGCGGAAAACGACGCGTTCCTTCCGACCGCTTCGCTTCGTCCAAGTGCGTGTCTAATCTGCCTCGCGCCTAACGATTCTGATCTTCGCTTCGCGCCTCCTAAGCCCCATTTCGCACCAAGCCAGTCCAGTCCAGTCGAGTCAAGTCAGAACTATTAACTTCGTTTAAAATCGTTTAAAACAAATGGAATGTGAAATCTAGTTTCATACTAGGCCCTAGTGTGAAACGGATCTCACATTCCATTTGTTTTAAACGATTTTAAACGAAGTTAATAGTTCCAATCCTGAAGTGACTTGACTCGACTGGACTGGACTGGCTTGGTGCGAAATGGGGCTAAGTGAGCGTCTACCCATTTGATTCAGTGCAAATCGTGCCTGCGGAAAACAACTCTTCGCTTCGTCTCGTCTAGTCCAAGTGAGCGTCAACCTTTATTCGATGAAATGGAATGAACACTGATCATAACTGCTTGTAAGTTTTTATTTTTTTCCGAGAAAAGTATCGACTGTATAGAAATTTTGCAAGAGATTTTTTTCTCCAGAATTGAATGGGAAACCATGAGAGAATTTTATTTTTCGAAAATCTATCACACCAAAACAATTTTTGAACGGAAATCACAGGGGGTTGTTATTTTCAACTTCTAATAATAAAGTTATGAGATCTAAAAAATTTTTGTGAGTACCTAACATCTTCTCAGTGCTGCATATTATGTATAGTTTTATGATTCAGGGTTTTTTAGGACTCGTAATAAAATTAAAAACTGTGAACTCGTCATCGCGTTCCAAAGGCTGTATCTTGGAAGGAGGGTCGATTTCGAAAAAATTTTATATGAACTACCCCAGCTTATTTTCATCAAGGGTTTATCTCCCAAAGTCCCTCGCATTTGTTTACAGGCACCATATATATTAATATTTGAAAAAATAAAGTAGGTAAAGTTGAATATCGAATTCGAAAAACACAGGATAAATTGCTTTTGAAATTAAAAATCGCAGGTGCGAGAACTTTCCTCAATAATTGTTTATACCACGAGAATTATTGAGGAGTTACGTTACGTTGTATAAGACATTGGTAAGATAATTCTTATCATTAAACTGTTATAGTTCAGGCACAATTTTATTTCTAGTATGCCAGGGTTATCAGTTTGATTCAGGATGTTCGACATAAGTGGCAAGGTTGCTCTAATAACTGGAGGAGCAGCTGGTATTGGCTTGGCTACCGTAGAAGAACTTCTGAAAGAAGGAGCCAGGGTAAGTTTCCGAAAACAAACGAAATTTTTTTTCTCAGTACATGTTTACATTATCTACTTTATTTTTTGTTATTGTTGACGTTTTTGTTCGAAAGATTTGATCAGATAACAACTTTTTAGGTTTTCACTCCCAGTCTCTGAAACAGAAATAATTAAAAATGTTTTAATTAAGATAAAATGCTCCTGCGCAAATCTTTGCTACTACTAATTTGTCAGGAGCAAATGGGTTTTGAAAGAAATTGTTGCCTTACAGTAAAACTAAAAAAGGAAATAAATGAAAAGGATAATGTAACGTTTCGGTGTCTATATCAGACTCCTTCTTCAGACGAACTCGTAAAATCTTTGGAAATTGTTTATTTTTCCTTTGCAGTCTTATTGACATTGAATGTTGTCAACACATAGAAATGTTGATTTAATAATTTTGAAATTTCCTGATGTCATTTCCTTCTTCAGTGAATCAATCCAAGTACGATCTATTACAACAGAACAATTAGCCAAATTATCTTCTTCATCTAACAAAATACATGTGGATTCCCTAATTTTTCTTTTATAATTACTTATTAGGTTCCGTCATTAGGATCTTTGTTAGGCAATAATTTTTTAAAATCGCAAGAGCACTTCATCTTAAATAAATTTTCTAACTATTTCTGTTTCAGAGACTGGAAGTGAAAACCTAAAAAGTTTTCTCGAAAAGATTACAAAGTTGTATAGATAATTCATTTGATTTCGTGAGGGATGGACAGGCTGATCCCTGAACTATAACTTAACAATTCATCAATTTCAGATCTCTATTTTCAACATGTAGATTGTTTTCTTCTGTGAAAAAATGGTTATTTCCTATGAATATATAAAAATATGCAAAACTTCTTTAAGTAAATACCTAAGCATCATTTCCAAAATGAATAAAAATTATGCATGTTAGATAAATAGAGAGGTCTAAAGTTGAACATGCAAATTTTACGAAATAAATAATACAAAAACATCAATAACTTTCTTATTGTTATCTATATGTTAAACATCAAGATGTAATCATTCATCACTGGAATTCGTGTCCTGACTTTTTTAAATATTCAACTATGTAGTGGCAAAGAGGACAGGGAAAATAAAATCCTTAATGAGATGCCGACGTTTCGACCTTTATTTCTGGCCTTTTTCAAGGCTGGAAACCGAACGACATTGAAAATATGGGGTGTAACATAGTGCCATAACTACTAAATTACACTGTTTTATGTTATGGCACTAAGGCACTATGTTACACCCCATATTTTCAATGTCGTTCTGTTTCCAGCCTTGAAAAAGACCAGAAATAAAGGTCGAAACGTCGGCATCTCATTAAGGATTTTATTTTCCCTGTCCTCTTTGCCACTACATAGTTGAATATCAAGATGTAATGTGGGTACTGAATGTTTTCAGGGAGTTTCAATTGCAGACATAACCAAAGCAGTTGGTGAAAAAGTTGTAGAAACTTTGAGAGAGAAGTATGGACATGAAAAAGTTATTTTTGTTCATACTGATGTTAGAGATAAAAAGAGTTTAGATGGTAAGGAAGATAATGAAAGAGATGTAAATAAGAAAAAGCTCCATATGTATTTTTATTGCAGATGCTTTCAAGCGTACTTTGGCAGCTTTCAACAATATCGACATTGTGGTCAACAATGCTGGAGTTTTTAACGACAAAAACTATGAATTATGTGTTGGAGTCAATATAGTGAGTATTTCAGGATTAGAAATTAGGTACCTACTACTGAGAATTATAACTGTGATAAATCATTAATTCATACTTCGGAGCTAATCTCGTCCTCGTTCGAGGCAAAATGCAAGGAAGTGGTATCAAACAGAGCACCTATGGATGGCCATTTCGTCTTTATTAGGACTCATCAACACAGAACAGCTGTGAATGATACAGGGTTTTCTTGGAACTTAAAACGAAATGGCACCTTCTTTCAGGTATAAATATACCGAAGACGCCATCTCTAGTTCCATACGAAAACCTTCTTCCATAGCTTAAACGAAGTAGCGAGATGTTTACTATTTGTCCCCTTGACCGAAGCGTACTTGCATTTCGCAAATTTTACATCTTCTGTCAACGACGAGGATAGCTCAGAGTAACATCAGTTGACATCGTAGTAAATAAACAGAAGTTTAACGCGTAACATCGCCACGAATACAAAAAGAATGAAAGTAGAGAGTAATAAAGGGTTTTCCAATAATAGGAGGTGCTATTTCGAATAGCCCGCTATTTCGGTAGATGTCACGTTTGAAGCTGTATTTTTTCGACATTTGACAAGAAGAAACTACGCCATTGATAAAAATGGAACGATACACGCTTCAAGAACGCAGTGAAATTATTAAAACTCACTATAAAAATGGTGAAAATTTGGCAGAGACGGTTCGTAAAACTTGAATATTTTTGGGTCGTCGTGAAGCACCTTGTCGGACCGCAATAAAGAAATTGGTGGAAAAATTCGAGCTGCTGGGACAAGTTAGTGATGTGAAGAATAAAACCCGTGCACGTCGCTCAAGAACAGCCGAGAGTATTGCTGCTGTTGCCGAAAGTGTTGAAGAAAACCCAGGTTTGTCCATTCTTCGTCGTGGAATTAGGCATTCCACAAACGTATCACATTACTGGACAATTGATCTTTGCGGAGAAATTTCCGGACCGTGTTATCTCTAGAAGAGGTGATCACAATTGGCCACCGAGATCTTGTGATTTAACACCTTACGACTTCTTCCTTTGGGCCACGTGAAAGAGAAGGTCTACGCCAATAGCCCTGCGTCGATTGAAGACCTCAAAGATGTAATTCGTGAGGCTTTCGAGGACATAGGGCAGCTACTTGGCAATTTGGTTATGGAAAATTCATCAAAAGGATATGGTTCTGTAAGCGTGGTTGTGGTGGTCATATGCCTGATGTGTATTTTCCACTATTAACGGCATAGCTTCATCTTTATAATGAAATAAACATCCGATAATTTATATTGGAAAATGGCATTTTTCAATAGGCAATTAGGCAGTATTAAAATAACACCTCTAATTGGAAAACCCTTTATTAATGTGGTATCGTGGTTAGGACTTTTATCAGCACAGGATAATAAAAAAAATTATCATACATATTTCTTTCGTTCTATTTACAGACAGGAGCACTTCACTGCCTAAGCCTGGCCATAGACAAATACCTTCCAACATATAGGTCAGGATCTGAGGCAGTGGTGATAAACACAACTTCTGAGGCAGGCACTTTCGTCTACCCCTTCATGCCGGTGTACTCATGCACAAAAAGCGCGCTGATTAGCCTAACAATGTCCCTGGGTAACAGGGTGTTCTATAACAGAAACAAAGTGAGGGTAGTTGGAATAGCTCCTAGTTTGACCACAACTGATTTGATAAGATTAAAAAAATTGCAAGAAGACTCCTTCAATGCCATATGCTGTGAATATATCGGCAAAGATATGCCGCAATACTCTAATCAAACGTGAGTATAGGTTTTACTAGCTTAAGATCTTTTGAGCGCTCGTTCTACGGGGTCTTTATGAATCACTAGCAGACCCAACAGACGTTGTTCTGTATACACAACAATTCATTCAATTCGATCCAGCCGTTTAGTTGCAGAGTAGATGAATAACCTAAATAACGACTACAGCGTCATCTGTTGATCTGATTTGTGATCATAAACATACGGGCATCAGGCAATCCAAAATACATTCATACATCCCTCACACGTCGTTACCTTCTCCTACCCGCCTAGTGCCTACCTCGGAGACGCATTTTGGTGCGATTTCATCTTCAACCTACCATATCTTTTGATGTATTCATCATAATTGAATGATGTAAAAGGCAATTTCGTTCTAAATTAAATACTGGGTATGAACGACGTATTTAATTGGATAACGATCAATAGCGTATTCATAAAAAATACTCCCAATAATGCATAATTTGAGAAACATTCGGATACCTTTAAGAGGTGATACCGAGTGAACCTTGAAAGATAGATATATGCCATCGCGGACTTTTTTGTAGAACTATTAAAGAGGTACATTTCCGTCATACATTGTTTCCATGTACGTCTTACGATTTTTGCAGCGCACCTGAAAATAGCTGATTTTTGTACTCGTATTTATATCATTGAAGTTATAGTAGGTTTCCTTAATTTTCTCGGGTGAAAAGTATAGCCTATGTTAGGGATAGTGTTGCATTCTAAGGGTGAAAGAATTATTGGAATCGGTGTAGTAGCTTATGAGTTAACTCGTATCAAACCCACAAACATACAAATCTTTCCACTTTATAATACACTGATCAACAATTGCTAAGGATCACTTATGAACTTTTCTTCATTTGTATTTTTTCAAGTTATCTCGTGAATATCTTATCTTTACATACATTATATGTTCTCTAAGGAAAAGTAAGATGTTTTGAGTTGATTATATTAAAGGTCTTCCTCACTTCATCGGCTTTTGTTCACAAAATCGATTATTATCTGTAGGCTGTTACAGGTGGAGTGAAAAGCAATGTGGTATTTGTTATTAAATCTGTTTTTTTCTCTCGTTCAAACACATTGATCCTCATGCTAGGAGAAATCCCACTTACCCGGCGTCGTGGCTCAATAGATCACTGAGAGTTGCAACAGGAGTTCTAATTTCGAACCAGACTGTAAGACGACGACTACATGTTCGTGGTTTGAGAGCACGTAGGAGGATTACAATATCCCCGTTTGAATAAGGACACCGGGTTCATCGACGGCAATGGGCTGAGGAGCACTGCAATTGGACACTTGAAGATTGGAGCCGATGTTTATTTACGGATGAGTCTAGATTTCGTTTGGTCAACTCCGATGGACGTATTCTTGCTTGGAGGGAAAGAGGTATGCAGAACAGTTTATGGTACCCACAACAGCTTTTGGCGGAAGTTCTATATGTGTATGGGGAGGCGTGTGTTTGAACCAACGCACAGAGTTGGTTGTTCTGCAGAACACCACCATGACCAGCCAGAGATATCACGATATGTTTATTGAACCCATAATTGTTCCGTTTGCGGCTGCCGTGGGCGAGAATTTCATCTTAATTGTCGATAATGCCCGTCCACACCGTAGTCGTCTGGTAAATGAAGCGCTAGAAACTCATGCTATTGATAGGATGGACTGGCCAGCTCGCTCTCCAGACATGAATTGCATCGAACATGTCTGGTCTGAGATGTCCAGACAATTGTCAACCTTAGAAAAACCGATCAATAACCTGGAGGACCTTTCTAACGCTTTACGGGATATTTGGACGAATTTGCCCCAAAATTTTATAAATCGTTTGATCGAAAGTATGCCTCGTAGGGTAGAATGCTTGAGACGAGCTCGGGGGGGGGGCAACTAGGTACTAGCTTAACCGAAACTTCAGCCTTCTTGTGGTTTCATCATAAAATTTTTATGTTATTTAAAACAGACTTTTGAGAGTTCCTTATAAAGTCTTTTTTTTCTCTCAACTTTCCATTTTTTCATTCTTTTCTCAAGTGAACCATATTATCAATTGAAAATACTCTGATATCTGACTAAATTTATAATCTTGGAGCGAATATTTCAGAAATAATTTAGAACAAGTAAGTGATCCCTATCAATTGTTGAGCAGTGTATTAGTATAGATTGTAACATCGTAGGTTGTTTTGAAAATTTTTTATTGTATCGTTTCTCATGCAAAGGCCCTGTACTTAAACGAGTGCTATATCGTTTTGCCCAGATATCTGTAAATTTGGAATTTGGAGCCGAAAATGGTCTCAAACGATAGGGTTCACCTCCCTGATGACGAATTCGTGGTCAAATTCAATTTTGCTCATGGGGCCGTCCGTCCGGTCGTTAGCAATATAACTTTCGAAGGGATTGTTCTAAAGACTTGAAATTTTCAGGGTGAGTTCGGTTCCCAAATAGCTCGGTTAAGTTCGGTTCCCAAATAGCTCGGTTAAGTTCGCTAAGCATTTTTTTTTCAATGAAGACTGTTATACTGAATTTTCATGCGAAATTTTGTGGCCACAGTGTTAACAGAACAATAGAAAATTCAATTGGAATATTGAAAAGAAGAAAGTTCATATTTCCATGAAAAATATCCTATTCGAATGAAATTATAAACCAAGATTAACACACTGAATGTTCATGTAGAATTATGTGGCTATAAGATAACAGAATAATTGGAAAATTGAAAAGAAGAATCTTTATATTTCCATAACAGGATATCCGTTTCGAGTGAAATTTTTCTTGTGAATGAAGACTGTTTTACTGAATTTTCATTTAAAATTTGTGGCCATAATTTCAACAGAACCATAGAAAATTCAATTGGAATATGTAAAAGAAGAATCTCTATATTTCGATAACAGAAAAACCGATTCAAGTGAAATTTATTTTGTGAATGAAGACTAATATACTCAGTATATTAGTCTTCATTCACAAAAGTATATTATACTGAATGTTCATGTAAATTTTCAGAGGATTGCATCATCAGAACCATAGAATTTAATTTTTGTATTTATTTAATTTGTACATATTAAATTCTTTGAATAATTTCCAGAATATAATTCCGATTGTGTTTAGATTCTGCATTTATATGTATATGTATTTGGTATCAATTTGAAATCCCATATAAAATTTTGAGGTAATAGACTTATTGCTCAACCGAGGAACGAGCGCTCAAAAGCTCCTGCTCAGAGCTTTTCATAATTTTTTTTACTTACAGGGTGGAGTATGTAGCTAAAAGCATGATCGAAATAATCAGAGATAAACCATCAGGCACTGTTTGGGTGGCTGCCGAAGAAAAAGAGTTAGTTGAATTTATTCCTGCTATTCCCACTTATGAATATATGGGAGATTAAACACACATTTCAGTAACAGCATTACTGCAATGTATTCATGACGAGGATAAAGTATTAAAGTTTTTTTAATTTTCACCTTTTATTTATTTTTTAAATCAATGTAAATGTCTTCCACAACATGTCCTCGACAGTTTGTCTTTGACAACTTATCTACGACAGTGTGTCTTCGACAACTTATCTCCTAGTAATGCCCCTTTTATAACTTTTTTCTAGGACCTCAAGTTTTCGATATTTTTGGGAAAGTGTTTCCAACACTCGATCTCTCAATTTTTCGGAACTACTTCCTGAAATTACTTGATACTCGCTCGTCCGATTGGAATGATTTATACCTCGTTTAATTCGTCATATATTTCTCTAGAAAAGCCCTATTCATAACTTTTTTCTAGGACCTCAAGTTTTCGATATTTTTGGAAAGTCTTTCGAACACTCGATCTCCCAATTTTTGGGAACTACTTCCTGAAATTACTTGATACTCGCTCGTCCGATTGAAATGATTTATACTTCGTTTTATTCGTCATATATTTCTCTAGTAATGCCCCTTTCATAACTTTTCTCTAGGACCTCAAGTTTTCGATATTTTTGGAAAAGTCTTTCGAAACCTGATCTCTCAGTTTTTCGGAACTACTTCCTGAAATTACTTATACTCGCTCGTCCGATTGGAATGATTTATTCCTCGTTTTATTTGTTATATATTTTTCTAGAAACGCCTTCTTTATAACTTTTTCCTGGGACCACTCAAGTTTTACTACCTGAATTACTTGGTACTCGCTACGTACTCTCGATTGGACGATTTATACCTCGTTTTATTCGACATATATTTCTCTAGTAATGCCTCTTTTATAACTTTTTTCCAGGTCCTCAAGTTCTCGAAATTTTGGGAAAGCTCCGTAGATAATACTTCGTTGATGATACTCCGCAGCTGATACTCCGTAGATTATACTCCGTAGATGATACTCCGTGGATAATACTTCGTAGATGAGTATCATCTGCGGAATATCAATGATCCACAGAATATTATCCAAGAAAAATTATCGCGGATCGCGGAATAATATCCACAGAATATTATCACGAAATATTTTATCCACAGAATATTATCAGCAAAATATTATCAACAGAATGATATCACGGAATATTATGAACAGAATATTATCAACAGAACATTATCACGGAATATTCCACATCTATGTTTTTATCTAAGATTATTCCAGCGATTAATTAAATAGTTGATTGAAAACAGTTCATCTTCAGGATGTAAAAAAACAATAATTTAATAACTTAATAATTTATTTTCATCTCAGTATGTACAGCTTCAACAATTTTCTTCTCCGTTTAAACTACAGCTATAGAAATTTAGCATTGAATCTGAACTATTTACCATAATGATGAACATCGTTGAGTATTTATCCACCAACTACTAAAAATCCAGTATTTAGTACAACCATGGAAATTTGATATGTGAAATGTGATGATGTACAGGGTGTGCTATAACAGGCGTCGAAGACGTCACATAGTAGTACATATCTAATGAATATGTATACAATTTTACAGATCAATTCAATTAGTACATTTTACTGATAAATGTTGTTGCATCGAAATATTATTTTTAACGTGTAAAACTCTTACGTTAAATTTTAAAAGGCAAAAATATGCAGGTTTGGAAATTCACATCAGAGGGGGAATTTTACCTTACAGTTGAACAGTGGTATAGTCGAAAGCTTTACGTGCTACATTTCGGCAGGAATTAATGGCCTTATGCGGATTATGCAGTTGTCTTTGTTTTATCGTTAGGAGTGGCCTAGATAAACCAGTAGGGTAGGCAACTTTATGTACTCGAATCGACTATTACGAGCTACCTGACGCATTGACTCAATGCGTCGGACTGCCCATGTAACTCGATTTGAGAGAGACAACCATATTATTCGTTTATTGGACCAACCATGCCGTCAGAAACATAGCACGTAAATCTGTCGAATATACCACTGTTAAACTGGACGGCAAAATACCCTGTATAAAATGAAACAAAAAAGTTAGAAGACAATGAACAACATTTTACATTCCTATTGGAGGCAAAAACTACCAGGTAGTGAAAGAATGTAGATTGGTTTTTATATCAGCAAGGAACAAACTTTTCAGTTCATTACAATTATTAATAACTGAGTTGAATTTGATCATTCAAGATCGAATATTTTTATCAGATGTTTTAAATTTAATTCGAGAAATCTCATTCTTTCAACGAACGAACAATTGAAATGCACTAATAACCTATTATAGCCCATAAAAACATACAGAAATAATAATAAAATGAACCGACAATTACCGAACATAATCTAAAACAAAATGCCAATTCATGAGTAGAGGCCAGCTCTTATTATAAACGAATTGGTATTTTGCATGCCATATGTTGTTAAACAAATAATTGCAGAGGAGAATACGCTGGTAAACCTTCAATTCTTTTCTTATTTGTGGAAAAATTAGCATATTCCGTTTGATTGGTTTGTTTCGTGAGAGGTTTGGAGAACCTCCTCCTTGATTATAGTTTACTCGAAACTGAATAAAAGTCCTTTTGTTATCGCATCATGCAAAAACAATAAATTAGGGACTTGGAAAAACTTGGTTGGGAAAACCATGTGATGAGGAAAGAGATTTGAAACAAGTTAACAATTTCATTTGTGGAAAATATGAAAATGAATCTATGATGTGATGATGTAGATGTATAGAAAACATTAATAAATAAAACATATATAGTAGGGATAAAAAACTAAGAGAACATTTAGTGATGAAAAACCTCCAAAATGGATTCAAGGTTTTGAGCAAGCTAGAACGTTGCTTTCTAATAATGAAAGACAAATAGAGTAAAAACTGATAGTTGTCAGATCTAAACTTCCATTTACAAGAAGAATATTTGAAGTTATACAAGACGAGATTAAACAATATTCTGTAAAATGAAAAAATAGCAACATAGTTGAGATATGACAAAAATTCGTATATTTTACAATATTTATTGGAAAGGATGTTTCAGGTTTTATCAAAAGATTTGAATGGCATATCAGACGTATAAAAATGCTAGAAGAAAATAAACAATAAATGTTTAGTAAAGAAAGAGCATTGTATGAAGAGAAAATACTAAAGCATATTGTTTTGCAATGACAAAAGATATGCTTTCTTCTGGATATTTCATCATTAATAATTATCTTCATTATCAATTCAAATTGTGGCAAACAATGCAATATGAAAAATATATTTTTCGCTAGAATACGTGACCAAGTTTCTTTATTTTCAGAGAACCAGTGGCGTATTTTTGTACCTATTTTTGGTTTAATGATGAAAACAAAACTCAAAATAAGAAATTTGAGCGAAATACACTTTTTCTCATGAAAGATGGAGCCACATTGAGTTAAAACCTGAAACATATTATATATACATAACCGAAAATGGAGAGTCTGTCAACTGTCAGTTCTCGAATTGTTGCTAGAAATGTTGTTATCCCAACTAATTATGTTTTAATGTTCTGACCAAACTCAGCTATTTATGTCTGATTGAAATATCACAATAAAGCCTCAATAGTAGGATGAATTTGATGAACATATTGCTACCTGATTGCACATAACCTCAAAAATTGAATAATTCATTATTGCTACGACTTCCTAACGAGTCCGAGCTTAATCTAAGAGATTCCTAGGCAAATTCTAAGGAAAAAACACTGTCACATGTACCATCAGTCTTTTGAATCGAATTAAATTGAAATTCCGATAATATTAACATTTCTTTCGATATTGTTTCTTAAAATGAACCATGTTTTTTAGATTCGAACATTTCAAGAAACGATATCGAAAGATTTGTTGTTTGTTTTAAACTTTTACATTTTATGTTGGATTTACATAATATAAAAGTTTCTATATTACTAATATTTGGTGATCTATCTCAGAAAATGTGATATAGTGATTAATATCGATACAATTATTGATAGTGATATTTTTGATCCTGATGAGGTGTCGATGCCACAGACTTGTGGTGTGTACTCGTGACAATGGCTCTGAAACAAAAAAGAAGAAAAATTAGTGCTATGGTGAAAATATACGACAATGAAGAATTTAAAAAGCAGCCAAGTCAACAATTGAGACTTGACGAAAGAAAATTCTTCGAAAAATATAGCTTATTATGATTAGAAAGCGCTTACGGATCCTTATTTCTGTACGACAAAAGGTCAACATCCTGTATCTGGAAAACAGTGCGTTTCAGAGTACTGTAGATGTAAATTAATGGTGGTATTCTGCTTTCATCTGTAAGCCAATCTATAACTTGTCATTCAGCTTACAGGAAAATTGCAATTCTGGACCTCTTTAAGGGATCTGTGGCTGTAAGCCACAATATAATAAATATTTACCAGTTCTCGACGGGTGATGGAAAGCATTATCAAATAACATATTGTGAGGTTACAATGAATTGTTTGTTTCCTTATGGATGAACACCAACGTTTGAATATGGGAAATTCATGATGAATAATAATAAGTAGTAGGGCTTTGTTTGTTGGATTGTTATTGGAAGGGAACATAACAGGTAGGCAACATTGTTCAATAATATACATGACCTAAAAATCATTCTTCTTCATAATAGGAAATTTATGAGAAATGGCAGAAAAAGTTGCGTGATTAAATGAGTCCATTTGAAATGCCAGATGCTCAGTTTGTGGAAATGTTCAGATGGAAGGGACAGTGTAATATTGAAATGGTAAATGCTCTACAGCAATTTTTACCAAAAATTTTTTTTCGTTTCTGTTTTCTCAATTTGCTCGCTCACACTGGCGTATTTAGGGGGAGTCCAGGGAGGGCCAGGCACCCCCTGATGTACCTCTGTATCACAAAAATGTCGAAAACTTGAGGTCCTAGAATAAAGTTATAAATGGGGTGTTTTTAGAGAAATATACAGGGTTGGGATAAAGTTTGGCACCAAGTTAATATCTTTAAAACGAAACGGGCGATTTTTGAAGTTCGGCAGCTGAGTGTAATGGACCACAATGCATATGATGAGCATAATTTCATTAATAAGATACTTCCGGTTTAACCGGAAATGAACCAAATTTTTTTTTATTTAATGGAACACCCTGTATATTTCTGCAGATTCTGAAAGTGCACCTTGTTTCGGATCTGTCCATATCGTGTTAGATGTAAAAATTCTCTGTGAAAAGAAGAAATTCAGTCTTTTTGTACATTTGAGAAAAATCCATTCAAATAAATAAATCGTTGTTATTTGTATCAATAGTGAGAAATAAAACGAACTACTTTGTAGTAGATAACTCTTTCTGCTTTTCATGACGTATTTTTCATGAAAATCTATAAAAAGAAGAAATACACTCAAATAGGCTTTTACTAGTAAAAAAAATTTATTAAAAATAATTTAAAAAAAAATCATTTTAAATGTTCGAAGTGGTTGCCATTCACCTCCTGACAATATGCCAGTCTATTAACAAATTCTTGAGTAACTTTTCTCAAGATTTCTCCATGTATTAATGCACATTCATCAAAAATCCGTTGTCTCAATTCTTCTTTTTACAGATAATTTTTACATGGTACCTGGTATGGATAGATCCGAAACAAAGTGCTCTTTCAGAATCTGCAGAAATATACATTTCCATTTAAATAAAGAAAACACTGGTCATTTCCGGTTAAACCGGAAGTATCTCATTAATGAAAATATGCTTATCAAATGCATTGTGGTCCATTACACTTAGCTGCCAAATTTCAAAATTATCGTCCGTTCCGTTTTAAATATATTAATTTGGTGCCAAACATTATCCCAACCCTGTATAACGGTTCAAACGAGGTAGGAATCATTCCAATCACATAATAAGTAGTTCCGAAAAATTGGAAAATCAAGTGTTCGAAAGACTTTTCTTAAAATATCGAAAACTTGAAGTCCTAGAAAAAAGTTTTGAATGAAGCGTTTTCAGAGAAATATATAACGGTTCAAGCGAGGTATAAATCATTTCAATCGGACGAGCGAGTCTCAAGTAAATTCAGGAAGTAAGTAGTTCCGATCGAGGAATTGAAAAATCGAGAGTGTTTGAAAGACTTTTCCAAAAATATCGAAAACTTGAGGTCCTAGAAAAAAGTTTTGAATGGGGCGTTTTTAGAGAAATATATAACGGTTCAAACGAGGTATAAATCATTCCAATCGGACGAGCGACTATCTAGAAATTTCAGGAAGTAGTTTCGGAAAATTGAAAAATCGAGTGTTCGAAATACTTTTGCAAGAATTTCTAAAACTTATGTTAGTTATAATGAGGCGTTTTTAGAAGAACATATAACGGTTCAAACGAGGTATAAATCATTTCAATCGCAAGAGCGAGAATCGAGTATTTTCAGGAAGTGAGAACTTAGTTCCGAAAAATTCCGAAAATCGACAGGTATCACAAAAAAACTTCTACTACATAATGTTCGCCCCTGAAAACTGAGGCCAGATACGCCTATGCTCGCTGAAATGAAGAAACGCAAACTACATCATATGTAGTTTTATTATAAATAAATGTATTTTCAAATTTAAATCAAAACCATTTACTCATAAGACATAAGTTCCATGATCGAAAGTTAAGATTTAAGGTTATGTACATCGAGGAGTAGGAGTAGTGACACTGTAAATAAGATAGTTACAGGAACAATTCCAGAATTGCATTATTTACGAATCTGAAAGTCGGCAATTTACAGACCAATCGTAAACTACAGTATCGTAACTTAAAGATGAAAATCAGAATACCACCATAAGTTTCTCACGAAAAATCATTCCAACACCCTGAATCTCGACAACGGAGCATTTCAGAGTAAATTGTAGAAGTAAATTAAGTTTATCACAAAAAATATCAAAATTACACAGTATAACTGCCCGTTTTAGAAATTGGCTAGTACAAAAGACAATTTCTCATGAAGATTATTATATGCCCAATAAAAAGTAACAGCAGGTTTCTGTTCGAAATAAAAGTTTCCGTAAAAATTATAGCAACACAGAGTTAACGATGCGTATGGAGTCCTAGAGCTGTAAAACTTCCAGCCGAATTAAAATTTTGATGCTTTTATATCATGACACGTCAAGCATAAACTGCTCTTATTTGCATTGAATGTTTTTTCGTACACAGTGAAATTTGGGGAAAAAATTTGAAGGTAAATAAAGGAAGGGCAGTTAGTTGCATTTATTTTTACTAGTTCGGTCCACGTTGTTTATCGTTATTGTCACTGCACTATCATTTCATTTTCAGATATAAATACTCGAAATTAACGAACTAGAGATGAAAAAGCATCTAAATTCACGTCAGGGTTTTCCTGTACTTTTTCGCTGGTATTCAATCGAAATATTGAAAAAAAACATTATATTTCCACAACAAAATATCCGATTCGAGTGAAAATCATTTCAAAGGTGAAGATTATTATAATGTTCATAAAAATTTCAAGAGGATCGCATAATCAGAACCATAAAATTTTCTCAATTATCCATTTTTTCTAATAATTCAGAAACTGTCAATTCGATCGAGCTGAAATTGTGCAGTAAAATGTTCAATACCCATTCAAAGTAGTGCGCAAAAATTTGCCTTGTTAGAACCATAGAAAAGTCTACCGTAATATGGAGAAAAAAATTCTAATAATCCTATGAAAAAACTTTGAGGATGTGAATTGGTGAAGTGAATGATCATGCTAATTTTAGGGAGTATTGTAGAATTTTAATATTTAAGTTACCGATTTTTACATACAGTGGAACTTTCCTATAACGAACGTCTGTATAACGAATTTCTTACAAGACATTGCACCAAGAATCCAAATTCCATGTTAAAAACACCCTCTAAAACGAAGCAAATTCTCTCTATAACGAAATATTCGAAGAACATCACTCTTTTAATGGGTATTGGTAAGAAGGTATAAGGGTGAGGTTTTTTCCGAAATTTTTCCGGGCGTACGTAATAAATCCCGACCTTAAACTAAATCATTACGGCAGGCAGAGAGATCCTTCTGAAACAATTTTAAATACACCCCTGGCTGTTTGGATTCAATCTTACCATTACGCTAGTGTGAAAATTGTGCGAAAATGTCGAAATGGAAGTGCTTAAGTTTGAATGATAAACTTAAATTAACCAGTGAAGTCGACCGCGACATTGCCGACTATACAAACAAATTTTCTGTATAACTAAATTTCTTTATAACGATTTTTTTTGCGGATTTAGCGCTATTTCATTTTTGAATAATTTCCAAAATATGATTCCAATCATGCCGAGATTTTGCATTCATACCTATATTTAGTATCAATCTCAAGCCGTATAAAAATTTTTGAGGTAATAGCATTATTGTTCCCACACCGAACGAGCGCTCGCACCTGCTCAGAGCTTTTTATATATTTTTTTAAATATTCTAGACCTCTTATACTTAGTCTGGTTACACATTCGTGCTCCTTTGTTATGAATAAATGAATGAATACATGTTTAAATTGATTCAAAGATAATTTTCCAAAAGAAATTACATAATGTTCTGTAAATTTTCCATAATTCCATCATAGCTCAAAACAATCCCAAATAAACCCTTTCAGTGTAAACGATACCAGTTCGCAAAAAGCAAATCTAACCTAATTGATCAGATAAAACCGTTTCCATGTTGGAATCCCAAAATAATCGGATAGAACCGATATTATGCAAATACCAACCTAGTTATCATAACTGAAATAGTCGCGTACATGAAATTTTCGACTGTCGAATTTAAAACTCGTTTGGAATTCCGGCAAATTAAAAGAAATAAATTCCTAACCATGGGGAAATGCCTGTACAACTCGTTACAACACTTTTTTGCTGTGGTGCAGTCATGAATACGGTATTCTGACCGATATTACTATCGGGAATCAAATGGCTTGTTCATCTGTATGTACATCTGTATGTTCAATAGATAATAGGCTATTGTTCTATTGATTCCAATGATATTTGTCCCCAATTGTATGGATTTGATTTAGTATGGCAGGGACAGAGCGCTTCAAGTTGTCTGTAGGGATGTTAAATGCTCCTCTTCGCGTGAATTTTAGAAGCCAAAAGGTTGAACGATCCTTTGAAATACTATTATTTTATCAGATTCCAGAAATTCAATTCAAAATTTTCGAATGCACAAAAGGAAAAATGAACTAATCTATAGTTCTTAGATACTTGCGCATTCACCATTTTGCAGCAGAAATATATTGCGTAAATTGGTAAAATATTCAAGAAAAGCCCAGAACAGGTGCTTTGAAAATTTTGTATAGGACTTGAGATTCATGGTAAGTTCATGAATGCAAAATCTCATCATGGTTTGAATTATATCCTGGAAATTATTCAAAAAATAAAATAAATGTGATGCGATCTTTAAATTTTGCATGAACCTGCAGTATATCAATCATTCGTAAAATAAATTTCACTCAAATCGGATATCTTGTTATGGAAATATAGAGATTCTTCTTTTCAATGTTCCAATTGAATTTTCTATGGTTCTGTTAACATTATGGTCATTAAGTTTTGCATGAGACTTATTATGAGCACTTTGCATGTGGTTGCAAAATTTCATTTCGATTGATTTTGTTTCGTCTGAGATATTGAGGAACAAAAATTTTGAATGGTCATATTTTATGGAGCATCGAAAATTTCAAGTCTCTAGAACAATTGAGAATTATCGTGCTTACGAAGGGACGGCCCCCCCCGAACAGAATTGAATTTGACAACGGATTCTTCATCAGTGAATCTAATATTTTCGTTTGAGACCATTTCCGGCTCAAAATTCTTAAATTACAGAAATTTGGGCCAAACGATATAGCACTAGTTCAAATCTAACAAGCGCCAGAAAAAATATGATTGCAACTTGTCAATAATTCAATTCAATACGATTTTTTATTAAAATCGTATTAATTAAAACTAATTGAGCCTTTACATTGTAGAAAGCAAAGAAACATTAATAAGCCGTCGGAGAGTAAGAAAAAACATAGAGATGTCCCTACGCGTGAATAGTACTCTATTGTAATCAACCAAGCATTAGACTATTAGAGTGAGATGGAAAGCATTACACTGCCACACTAGGATGAAGTAAACAATTTGTTAGATTTGCATTTCTCCAATTCCTGAATATAATAAAACATTTTCGTAATGTTGCCCTAGCTATAATTAACGTAATAGCCTTAAGCAACAATAAGCTGCCACCAAATCATTGAAATAATTCAGTTTATGAACGTCAAATCGAAATGAAAATATAAACACATCACATCAAGAAACTAAACATCAACAGACGATGTTGCGAAACTGACAGAATTATCTGTAACAGACGCAAGCCGTTAGTATCAGAGTAGGAGATCGGTAAACCAATTATCCCAATACGGAATAAACATACGGCACGATTTCGCAACGTCAGAAGTTTGTTCGCGCGTATAAACAGATTCTACTTGGCTGTATAACAAATGCGTGAAGGCAACTCTAGGTTTACTTTTTACTCTTGGGCAGCCTGTAGAGGTGTCTACATGCATAGAGTATTGAAGCATCATAAAACCCATACTTAAACTTGATTTCCAACCAAAAATAATATAATATATAGAACTTAAATCCAGCATTCGAACAGGAATTCTTACCGAAAACATCGCACGCAATTTTGGGGTCATAAAACCATCTAGCATAATCTCACGTAAATACAATATATATTGTATACTATACATATACATCCGAGATTTACGACCCATTTATTTATAAAAATTTTATTATTCGCCTTCTCTTTGTTTCTTGCTTGCCCCTCACCGCAAAAATGAGAGATTTATGAGTCTTGACGGGAAAGAATAGGCAAAAATTTGATGGAATTTTTCGGATTGCCATAGCGATATCGATAAGTTTTATCGGGAGCGCTTTTATTTATTGACGGTCATTCGCGGGCGTTATTTGAAAATTTAAAAGTCCATAATTCATAATTTGGGGTGTATGGGGGATTTTTGTTTTCGGAAGTTGGAGTCTTTGTTAATGGCGATGAATACGTATTGTATCGAGAAATATCGATTAATCTTTTTTCGATGGTTTGATTGAATTTTATTGATGATAGGTACAGGGGTGGTTCGAATAGATATCATCAGATATCAAATTGCCCGTTTTTGAATTTTTAGCCGAAAATGGTCTCAAACTATAGGGTTTTAGCCCCTGATGACGAATTCGTGGGCAAATTTAGAGATAAGAAAACGGAAACATAAGAACAACATCAAAAATAGAGACATTCCAAAATCACAAATCGCTGATCATGTATGTTCAAATAGCGGAAATCATATAATGAATTGGAACAAAACAAAGATCCTAATGACGGAACCTGATAATTATAAAAGGAAACTTAAGGAATCCACATGTATTTTGTTAGATGAAGTAGATAATTTGGCCAATTGTTCTGTTGGAATAGATCATATTTGGATTGATTTATTGAAGAAAGAAATGACATCATGAAATTCCAAAATCAAATAAATCAACATCTCTATGACTTGACAACTTTCAATGTAAATTAGACTGCAAATGAAAAAACACACAATTCTGAAGATTTTACAAGTTTGTTTGAAGAAGGTGTCTGATATAGACACCGAAACGTTTCATTGTTCTTTTCATTTATTTTCTTTTTCAGTTTTACTGTTAGGCAACAATTTTTTCAAGGCCAATTTGCTCCTGACAAACAAATGCAAAGATTTCCTCAGAAGCACTTCATCTTAATTGAAATTTTTTGAATTATTTCTGTTTCAGAGACTGGAAGTGAAAACCTATGAGCTTTTATATAAGTTTTTCAGAAAAAAATCAATTCTGTCCGTGGGGCCGTCCGTCCGGCCGTTAGCACAATAACTTTCGAAGGAATTGTCCCAGAGACTTGAAATTTTCAGGATGAGTTCAGGTCCCAAATGGCTCGGTAAAGTTCGTTAACCAGCCAGATCGTACAGGGTGTTCCATAAAATATAGCCATTCAAAATTTTCTTTTCTCAAAATCTCAGACAAAACGAAACCCATCGAAATGAAATGTTGCGGCCATATGCAAAATGCTCATAATAAGCTTCATGCAAAAGTTGGTACCTATAGTGTGAACAAAACCATAGAAAATTGAATTTAGAAAAGAAGAAACTTCATATTTCCATAAAAAATATCCGATTCGGATGAAATTGATTTCATAAATAAAGATTGATACACTGAATGTTCATGCAGAATTTTGTGGCCATAGTGGTAACATAAACATAGAAAATTCAATTTGAATATTAAAAAGAAAAATCTTTATATTTCCATGACAGGATATCCGATTCAAGTGAAATTTTTTTTATGAACGGAGGCGTTTACATTGAATTTTCCATGCAAAATTTCGTGGCTATAATTTACACAGAACCATAAAAAGTTCAATTGGAATATTGAAAAAAAGAATCTAAGATTCAAGTGAAATTTATTTTGTGGACCAAAACTGAATACTTAATGTTCATGCAAAATTTTTGAAAATGAATGAAAATTATGTGTTTCATTTAATCTTAAATACTGAGCACAATTGGAAACACCTTTTACTTGATGAACCTGAGAAAAGAAGAACAAAGTATGCCAAAGTATTGATCAGTAGTAGTTCGTTCACGCCGATTACAGGAGAGAAACAAGAGAGCCTAACAAAAACGACCTACAGGTTAAGATTATCAGGCGAGCAGTCATTATCGAGAAATGAATGTAATTGAGGCTTTGTCGGCTTCAATTTGAGAGATTGATTAAACTGTTTATCTGATGATTGACCCCTTTCATTTCACCTATCTTCGCTTGATTGGAACATCGTTTATGACCTGCGAACTATGCCTGCTCTTTATATTACTGCTATCTGTGTTCTCGGTTTACCGATACAGGGTGATTCATGATCGAAGAGAGAATTCAGATGAATACATAACCTGTGAATTCCTGGGAACATAGAAAAGAAAATACAGTGGAACTTCCCTATAACGAACGTCTGTATAACAAATTTCTCTGTAATACGAATTTCTTACAAGAGATTGCCCCTTGAATCCAAATTACATGTCAAAAACACTCTCTTAAACGAAGTATATTCTCTCGATAACGAAATATTCAAAAAACATCACTCTTTGAATGGGTATTGGTAAGAAGGTATAAGGGTGAGTTTTTTCCGAAATTTTTCCGGACGTACGTAATAATCCCGATCTTAAACTAAATCATTACGGCGGGCAGAGAGATCCTCCTGAAACAGTTTTGAATACACCCCTGTTTGGTTTCAATCTAACCATTACGCTAGTGTGAACTTTAGGCGGAAATGTCTAAAAGGAAGTGCCTAAGTTTGAATGATAAACTTAAATTTATCAGTGAAGTCAACCGCGACATTGCCGACTATAAAAACAAATTTTCTGTATAAAGAAATTTCTTTATAAGGAATTTTTTTGCGGATTTAGCGCTTTCGTTATAGGGAAATTCTACTGTATTGTGAAGTTTTCTAGACATACTGGCGCACTCACCATTTTGCAACGATGGTTCCTATAATAATAAAGAGTTTTCGAAACTCAAATAACCGACTATTTTATTGAAGGATCCTGTAATAAAAGATTCCTTAAAGTGGGTCTGACATTTGAGCTATCGAAAGGACTTATTTCCTGGCAATTTCATTGAGCCATTTCCTTTTTTTTGAAACTTGTGACAATTCATGTGTTGCCGAAAATACTTTATTGAAATATCCGGAAAATAGAATTTTTTGGAAGTCTGTGAGTCCAAAAAACTATTTTTGAGCGTGTTGCGTACAATTTGGAAACGTTTAATAACTAATTTCATATGAATTGTTAGCCGTTAGTTCGTTGCTATGGTAATGCCAAATGTATTTTTGAGCGCTCGTTCTACTCAAACGAGTGCTCTATCGGTTTGCCCAAATGTGTGTAATTTTTGAATTCAGAGGCGAATGAAATGTTACGGCCAAATGCAAGATATTAATAACAAACCTGAGAAAAATTTTGTGGGCATAGTATGAATGAAACCATAAAAATTTCAATTGGAATATTGAAAAAAAATCTTTATATTTCCATAACGGGATATCCGATTCGAGTGAAAATTTTTCTGTGAATAAAGAATAATATACTGAATCTTCATGAAATTTTTGTGGCTATATTATTAACAGAGCCATAGAAAATTCAATTGGTATATTGAGAGAAGAATCTTCAAATTTCCATAACAGAATATCCGATTCCAGTGAAATTTATTTTGATAATAGAAACTACTATACTGAATGTTCAAGCAAAACTTCAAGGGGATCGCATTAATGTTTGTAATTATCTTTAGGGAACCTGGTCAAATAGGTCAATTGAATATCAAATAAACAATTTTTATTCAGGTGATAATATACTCATATAAGAAGATATCAGATTACCAAGACAGGCTTGCAAAAATTTCGAATGTGATTTGTTGTTACTCTAATTTTCTTTTTATCTGTCTCTTCTCTGCTTGAAGAAAACCTTACAGCACACGTTACCATTTTATTTAACTAGAAAAAAGCACAAGAATCACAATTCCTCCAGAAAATTCAACGATTGCCAAATTTGACATTAAGGTGGTAGTAATATGGCGCATCTGATACCACGTTTATTTCAATAATGGCAAGTCTATACTATCCTATCTCTATGGTTTCAATAATGAATTACGTCAAAACCGGCTGGTGTTTGTGTAAAAGCACAAAAACTGCTGATGTTTTTTCGGAGTGCACTTTTCGTCCACGCAAAAACAACCATATCATATTTTCCATCTGGATATTTTCGATTCGCATTTCGCTTCTTGTTGTGTCAATATGACTTCATTCTCTGTTTCCACCACTGTTCGGGATTATAAACGGATACATCCTAAACAAATATGTCATGTTTTCGTTCTATATATCGACGACCGTGGAGCACTTGATTAAAATCCGATAAAAATATTTATCTCCCGGTGCAATATCGGGCCTGAAAAGCGTCCGTTCATCTTCTATGGTTGACGGGGTTCGAACACAGAAAATTGTCAAAACGCCAGAGCGGCAGTAACGGTGGATATTTCAGCCATTGTTTTGCGGTATGTTGATTTCATTGAAATTGAAATATTATTGGAACTCACCTTTATCATGGCTGAGGACATCTGATCTAGGAACTTTCGACTGAATTTCTCTGCACCCTCTCCGCAGTGTTGCCGCATCGTGCTGGATGAGCATTCCACGTATTCCTGGAAATTGCTGAAAATGTTTCTCGATTAATTTGGGAACTTTTTTCGAGAATTCAAGTACAAAATGATGATTACAAGAGAATATTTGAGGGGCTGTTAAATCGGCCAACTACTCTTTTTACAGTTGTAATTCAGTAAATACAAGTTCATTTTCAGAAAAGGGAACTTGTACTTCAAAATAGAAATCTGTAATTCAGAAAACAGAAATTGATATTCAGAATAGTCAATTTAATTTCGGAAGAACGAAATAGATATTCAGATTAGTAGGTTGGAATTCGGAAAAACATTCAGAAGCGGCAAATTGAATTTCACAAAAGGGAAATTGTAATTCAGAACTCATCAATTCAATTTCAGAAAATGTATTACAAAGGCAGGGAACCAATCTATGAATCATATTTCTGAATTATAAGTTCCGATTTCTGAATTGTATATTACTATTCTCAAATGCAAATTACCGTTTCTGAATATGTAGTTGTTATTCTGAAATTCAAATTCCCTATTTTGAATTTCAATTCAATATTCTGAATTACAACTTCTATATTTACTTAAATTCAATTTACTTTTCTGAATTACATTTTACGTTTTCGGAATTAGATACAATTGGAAAATGTGTAGTTTTGTAATTATAATGATTTCAGAAAAAATGAGAAGAATTGGTTCCAAATTCAACATAAGAACTGGTATCAAAACACAAAATGATTTGAGATCCATTCTAACCAGAACGAAACCAATGAATGAGACACAAAAATCAAAAAATTGTGTTTACAATATTCCATATATTTGTAGAAAATCTTTTACAGGAGAGACATCAAGACCTCTAGAAATAAGACCACGTGAACCTAAGAACAAGATCAAAAATAGAGACATTAGGTACAAGATCACAAATCGCTGATTATGAATGTTCAAATAGCGGAGATCATATGAAGAAACTGGAACAACACAAAGATCCTAATAACGGAATCTGATAATTAGAAAAGGAAAATAAAGGAGTCCACATATTTTTTTTAGATGAAGTAGATAATTTGGCCAATTGTTCTGTTGGAATAGATCTTATTTGGATTGATTTATTGAAGCAAGAAATTTAATAAATCAATATGTGTTGACTACTCTCAATGTCAATTAGACTGCAAATGAAAAAACACACAATTCCGAAGATTTTACAAGTTTGTCTGAAGAAGGTGTCTGATATAGACACCGAAACGTAACATTATCCTTTTTGTTTATTTCCTTTTTTAGTTTTACTGTCAGGCAACAATTTTTTCAAAACTAATTTGCTCCTGACAAATAAGAGCAAAGATTTTCGCAGGAGCACTTCATCTTATTTGAAAACTTTTTGAATATTTCTGTTTCAGAGACTGGGAGTGAAAACCTGAAAAGTTTTTTCAATCGATATCTGTATCAAGTAAAGTACAGGTGTTTGTTAGTGATACTATGATGCTATTATCCCAAAATTTTGTATAAAATTTGAGATTTCAGCATAATCAGAGCGCTCAAAAACAAAACCTACTAGAATTTTCTAACTCCGCGAAAAACGTATATAATGAATTATAATAATATTATTATTATTATAATAAAAGGGATGTTGACTCATGTTACGAATTCATATAAGTTGAGGTTTTCCTCACAGAAGGAAATTTTTGCAATCCTAAAAAACCATTTTAGTGATCTTATTATTCTCGTTGAATTAAATAGAGCTGATTCAAATTATGTTATTTATTATCAACTATCACGTCACTGCGAACGCCAATCAGAGGTAATTGACGTCACTATGCCGTATTGTCATTGCAAATTCGAATGTTCGGTGCTCAGATCAACAAAATACATTCATAGGCCGGGTTCCACAAAACTCCAATCACCTTGATTATTGAAATGTCATCATTTCTCTGCAATTTTCAGTTCATTTTTGACATAAACCATCGACTTACTTCAAAACTAAGATGTCTAAATTATATTTATTTTAGACATCTTATTCAAAACGAACGATTTGATTGTCCAATCAAGCTTTGTGAAACCCACGGTTTTGTGACTTGAACCATAGTAAATAGATAGAATATCATATCTATGTTTCGAACTTAAGAAGTTGAAAGCTGAAAGAGAACAGAATAGTTCGATTATTCGTTACAAAAACGATAATCTACAATTTTCTTTATAATGGAGATAGTATTCATCAAGGGTAATAGTAGTAACTTAACGAAGATTGATTCCCTGATGGTCGCAAGTTTTTTTGCTGAAAACAAAGATTTTTGTGCAGTGAAGCTTAAAAACGTAGAATTATCTCTGTAAGTAGCAAACTTTTAACTCATATTTATTATTACAAATAAAAGAAACACCTCATTCAGCTTTTATAGACCGACATATTCATTTTGAAGGCTTAAATTGAACTTTTCCACAAGGAATCAGGCAAAATCAGTTCGCTTTGCCAGAAGTCAAAGTATGTTTACCATAGACAAACTGACAAACTAAAAATTTAGTTAGTCTATGATGTAACGTGCCGTTTCCGCGGGAAAATAAGTTCTCTTTTCTTCAACGCATTTTTTATTGGCAAATACTATATTTTTAAGAAGAAAGTAATATTTTCGTGTTTGTATAGGGTTTATTATCATTTTATAAATAAAATGAATTCCAAAAAATAGTCAACATCCCTATTCACGAATATGAGATATATTGATCTCATCTGAGGAATGAAGTTTCCTCCTCAAATTATAAACCCATATCTTGATATCTTCAAGTTTTCAATTCAAGGACCTCTATTTATTCCTGCAAAAAACACACAGAAAGACCTCCGGTTGGTTACCCAATAAACCCAGATTTATCATTATTACTGTCCTAACAACATCCAGGCAATTGACCCCCTTTCTGAACGGTGCTAATTCCACTTGGCAATTACAACCCCCTCATAATAAATCCCCGAAAACAAAGGGAATAAAAATTTCCCTTTTGTACCTCTCATTCCTCATGAAAGAACCTCGCAAAACCAACCCTATTCATTTTTGTAACGAAATTACGGTTTTTCCAGGTGTTTTTCCGATGAAATTATGCAGAAAGGCCAATATGAATTTTGGCTGAGGCCAGCGTAAGGGTAGTGGCGGCACGTAATCTCAAGGGTTACACTCCATTAACTTTTCATTAAGTCGAATTTGAAGAGCGTGTACTTAAAATGTGCGCCATGCCGATGCTCTTCTGTTTATCTACTTGAAATTAATATTTTAACACAATTCTACCGACACTTTTAGGTGCGCCTCGTGCATAGGAGGAAGTGGTGGGGGTGGATAGAGTTCAGGAGGTGGTTAGTTTTACGAACTTGGATATGCGCTATTAAATGGGGATACCTCTAAAACCGACTTGTGTTAGTAGGGGTTTGAATTCGACTGGATGGGTCAGGAAGATATCGTTTTATGTATAAATGGTGCTTTGTTTCAATGTAATTATTCATTGATCAAAAGGTATAAATAACAGTCGTTCTACTACGGTAAAAAACGGAGCAAATCAATATTGTCAGAACTTTTTTTAGAAAATTACAGAAAGGAAAACTCTTTCTTCTTTGCTTCGTTTGTTATTGTATAATCCTTCTTTTGTATCATCGGTATCTTTATATTTTGTCTCAGTGCTCTGAAGTAATAGTCGATTTCTCAAATGAATTTCGAATTAAAATAATGATTATACGAAAACTATGAAGATGCTTTCGAATTTATTCTACTTTTCTACATATATCAGGGGAAAACCTAAGTAGAAAAAACCCTGTCTCGTCGTTTTTACAAAATTGAAACCTTAAACTATTCGAATTAATACTTTCAATATTCAGATACAAAATACTTAATTTTTGAGCTTGGGCCAGGAGGGTGTTTTAAACTAGGTCCGGCATTCCAAGTGATGATTTTTCGAATCTCCCATATGGTTAAATAGTAGTATTTCATCCTAAATATCGAATTCAATTTCGGAATAATTATGAAAAACGCGTGACAAACTTATGTCATGGGGGTGTTAGGGAAAAAGAGATACGGGAGCATTCGCCATTTTGCAACGAGGACCATTTTCCTGTTGCTTGTAATTGTAATACAATAAGCGCAACAAACTTCAGGAATTTCAAAATATGTACAAAAGATTTTATTAACTTACTATCTGAAATGCACCGTATTCGAAATACAGGGTATTGAAATTGAAAAAAAAATAGTTTTTCGCGAACATCTCCGTAACATTTGATTTTTTTAGATGAAGGTTTTGAAGGACAACCTCGAAATAAATGGTCATGTTGATGTGTACGAAATTGAACATTAATGATCCATTTAAATGCCAAATTTTAGCTATTTTAATGTGCAATCCTCACGGCAACCCTACACAAGGTATTCAGAAGCACTACGAGAAATGTCAAAAATCTACTGAAAAATATAAACATGGAAATTTCATTATGTAAAATGTATATTTTGTGCAGAATGAGAATGTATTTCAATCAAGAATTTATTTAAAATTCAATTTAAGATCGTCGAAACAATCTTGTAATCAACTCGGTTATTAATCGAGTGACTAATGGTCTCGAACTATTAACGCGTGAGCGGAGCGAAAATATCTTGACCATTAGTCGCTGTCTTCAACAACCTTGTTGATTAAATAACCATTTAATTTTTTTCACTTCAATAATAGTGATTTGCAGAACATTGATTGTGAAGAGAAATCGGCGCATTCGCTAATTTGCAACCGACGCAATACCTAGCTATGCACCGTGAAATGGGGATACTCTTAAGCTGACCTGTATTAATAGGGGTTTCCGGAACTTGATAGGTCTGGAGGAAATCGTTTACGTAGTCAAATATTTATGCTTCGTTTTTGTTTATTCATTCATTATTAAAGGTAAGTATGGATAGTCTTTCTACCCTAGTAAGAAACGAAATAATACATTATTGTCATAACTTTTTTTGAAAAAAACTTTCCTTATAATTTGCATCGTATTATTTTATGTATTATTAATGCACCACCTGTAGCTTTTGACTTGTATACTATACTTGTATATCTAGGGAATTGACCTCAATGAATTAACATCATAGAATATTTCGAGTAAAGTCAAATGTTCAAAAATAGTGATTTAAAGACAGCGACTAATGGTCGAGATATTTTAACGAGTGAGCGGAGCGAACGCGTTAATAGTTCGAGATCATTAGTCGCTGGATTAATAACCGAATTGATTGCAAGATTTTTCCGACAATCTCAATATGAATTGTGTATGAATTCTACATTCACATTTTGCACAAGATTTACATTTGACATAATAAAATTTCTATGTATCTATGTTCCAGTAGAGTTTTGACATTTCTCGTAGAGCTTCACATATCAAAATCACCTTTCATTTTTAGATCGACGGAAAAAAGTATTAAATATCGACAATATAGTTAGAAAATTAATCACCCATTTATTTTATTCTTTCGTTAAAATCAAAGCCAATATTAGAGGAACCTAACCATTACACAATAAAATGGTTGGGTGATACAAAGCACCCAGACTAGAATTTTGACGAATTCCAACCTCGAATGATTAACAAAACTTAAGAAAATCCTTGATCAGGTGGAGCAATGAGACTATTACCTCAAAATATTATAAAGGACTCGATATTGATACTAAAAGTATAAATGCAAAACCTCAGCACGATCGAATTTATATTCTGGCAATTATTAAAAAAATTAAATTTTTTTTTCTGGATACTCACCAACAGACATCTCTGATACCCTTATCCGCAGTTTCTCTTTTTCTTTTTTCGTACATGAAAATGTCTGTGTCCGTAATCTCTTCCCTTTCTTCTTCTAAATTTGTTTTTGTCTGAATATCCTGCATAGCTGTAGCGTATTTGTTGAAGCACATCTTTGTTTGACCTTCCACATTCTTCATGCATGGTGCGTAGGTTAGATATTCTGCAAGATAATCAAAAATTAATTGAAATGGGCCAAATGAAACTACTGAATTAGATGTAGTTCAAGTGAATTAAGAAATTTGGAGATCCCAGAAAATTGCACAACTTTGAACGTTTCTGACTTAAATTGAATTCGATAAAAAAGCAGGAGCAAAGTCTGAAACTTGATGAAAAAATTTGTATTCCTTCCTAAAGACAACAAACGAAGAGAATTCAAACAAGTGTATCTACAGATTTGGAAATTCACATCGAAAACATACGATATACAATGCATCAGACAGAGAATTCTTCTCTCCAGTTGCACAGATGAATAGTCGAGATAATCAAGTGCTGTAACTGAATGACTTCCGTTGTCTTATTGCAATAATCTAGTCTTATCACTCTCTTATCGCAGATTGGTAGGGAACCTGCAGTACACGTATAGAATTATTTAATTGGTCAGGCTGCCCGAAATACTCAATTCAAGTACCTATTTACTGTTGCCTATTATACTGAATGAATTACGCTCCTCTCAACGATAAGAACGAGACAAGACTAGAATATTGCAATAAGACAACGGAATTCAGTGTGTTACAGCACGTCATTGTCTTGACTATTCATCTGTGCAACTGGACGGAAGAATTCTCTGTCTGATGCATTATACAGGGTGTTTCCTAAACATGCGCAAAAATTCAGGGGATTGTTCCTTGGACTATTCTAAGAATATTTTGTCCTTTGATGATTTTTGAAAAACCTCTTTGTTTCGAAGATACAGAGGAAACAAAATTTTAGATATAACATTTCATTATGAAAAATTACATGAAAATTCAACTAACCTACAAAAACTGTTGAAAATGACCACCTCTAGCCAAAAAAACGAATTCAAATGAAAACCGTGTTTAATCTGTATTCCTTTACCATCTGAACTTATCAATTTTAAGTCAAAAAACTGGCCGTTTTAAGTAATTGGAATGTTGTTAAACAAATTTAAAAATAAATTGTACCTACTTAGTAAACACAGTGCGGTACGCATTTTTATTTAAACTATTATTAATTTTAAAAATATGAAAAATGTTGTTCGCCCTGTATCTTCGAAACAAAGAGGTTTTTCAAAAATCATCAAAGGACAAAACATGCTTAAAATAGTCCAAGGAACAACCCCCTGAATTTTTGCCGCATGTTTAGAAAACACCCTGTATATCGTATGTTTCAGATGTGAATTTCCCAACCTGTATATTTAATAATGACGAAAATATATTGTAAAACAAAAATGTTACTAACATCATTTCTATCTGGATGAGAAAAATTTTCGTTTCAACAAATGTGAAAAAAATATTCGAATTACCTTCTTGGTAAGTTCCGTTTTTGCACAATTCGTGAACCATCAGTGTTGTTCCATGAAAAAGTTTCTTGAAGTGCTTCCTTTGTTCGAAGCTCATACATCTTCGAGTGTAGGCTCTGATACATTTTAGAGCTTCTTGGAAGTTTCTGAAAATAACAGAAAGAAATATTTGAAAAAATATGGAATAACATTAGTCAATTGATTTCTAAATACATATTATTATTAGAACTGAGGTCGTTATGGCTAGGGAAGGATTCCGAAAACTGCCAGCAAGTAGAACTCGAACATTTTTGGGCCGTCGTGAAGCACCTTGTCGGACCGCAATGAAGAAATCAGTGGGAAAATTCGAGCTGTTGAAATAAGTTAGTGATGTGAAGAATGAAACCCCTGCACTTCACTCAAGAATAGTCGAGAATATTGCTGCTGTAGCGAAAGTGTTGAAGAAAACCCAGGTTTGTCCACTCCTCGTCGTTCCTTTGAAATAGGCATTCTACAAACGTCATCACACCGTAATTTGCATAAAGATTTGGGTCTCAAGGCTTATAAAGTTCAGTTAACACAAGAACTCAAGCCGGCCGATCATCAACAACGTTGATCTTTTGCGGGAAAAGTTTCCGGGCCGTGTTATCTCTCGAAGAGGTGATCACAATTGGCCACCGAGATCTTGTGATTTAACACCTAGCGACTTCTTCCTTTGGGGGCCACGTGAAAGAGAAAGTCTACGCCAATAGCCCAGCGTCGATTCAAGACCTCAAAGATGGAATTCGTGAGGCTATCGATGACATAGGGCAGCCACTTTGCCATTTGGTTATGTAAAATTTCATTGAATGGATATGGCCCTGTAAGCGTGGTCGTGGTGGTTATTTGCCTGATGTTATTTTCCACTATTAACTGCATAGCTTTTCTTTATAATGAGATAAACATCCGATCATCATTATACTGAAAATGGTATTTTTCTTTGAATATAAAATAACAACTCTTATTGGAAAACCCTTTAGAAGAGTCACTTGTTGCCTCTTGCCAGTTGCTTTATGGTGTTACGGTCGGCAGAGACCCCTAGCAACCAATGGGGATTTGGGTCTCAATAAATATCCAGTTTTCATGAAAAATATTCAGAAAAGCTGGCAGTAGTCTAAAGATGCTATATAATACAAGATGTCCTCATATTAAGTTTAAAAGTTGTTGAAACTTTGAATATAATTGGCTACACCGTCGCTCTGAAAATGTTTTAATTCCGCTCTCCGTACTCGTCTGGGCTTTCACGCCCGTTACTCACCCTGTATATCCTTAAATATATTCAAGCACAAATAAATTTCCCAGTGAAAATGCGACAAATTCATATTTTCCCTTCTTCATTAAATCCCGAAAACGGGGGGACAGATCTTCCGGGCGATTGGCGCGAAAAAAAAACAATAAGTTAACAGCGAAGAAGAGATTTTTCCATGAATAAAATAAAGTTCGAGAGGCGGCTGCATATAAACTGGATGATTAGTTCTGCAGATAGATCGCACTCGAAAAATTGAGGGATGTAATTGGAAAAAGTTTCGAGGCGTCGCTACGTTGGCTACCTTGCTTCTTTCTTCTTTGGCGACGTTCCAATTACGGTATATTTATGTTGAATATTACTGCCGCGTTCATGTATTTCCTTATTCCGAGCGAAATAGGCGAGATTCTGCGAAAATCACCTGTTGTTGTTGAATAAACGAGTGCTGCTTTCTAGATATTATAAAGGTTATGGGCCCATACGGGGAGTTCTTCGCATTGCGCACAGAAATCAAGCTTAAAGATGTAATGTAGTATCAGTGCGAACATCCCCTACAATTTTCAAACGTCAGCAAGGTCTGTATTGCCTTACAACTGATATTGAGATAACACGTAATCTTAGCCCAGTCAAATTAGATGAAAAAGGGGGTCAACCTCGGAATGAAGATAATAAGCTGAAAATTGGTATGGACCTTTGTTTTGTCATTCTAAATTTTGTCTCAAAAGTCACAATTGCTATCGTGCCGGCGTCTTAAGATATTGAAGGTCAAAGGTCATAAAAATCGGTTTTTTGCGAATATCTGCCTTCCTATTGCTTAAATGAGATTTGCAGTTATTATGAAAGTTGTAGACCATAAATTGTCTACAATTATTTAAATTATTAAACATGTATAAATAACAGATCTCATTTGTCTAGACAGAAAGAATTAATTACATCATAATATTGCCGATTCAATAGGTAGGGGTTTTCCAATAAGAGGTGTTATTTTGAATAGCCCGCTATTTCGGTAGATGTCACGTTTGCAGCTGTCATTTTTACACTTGACAAGTAGGAACTACGCCATTAAGAAAAACGGAACGATACACGCTTCAAGAACGCATTGAAATGATTAAAATTCACTATGAAAATGGTGAAAATTTGGCAAAGACGGTTAGTAACTCGAACATTTTTGGGTCGTCGTGAAGCACCTTGTCGGACCGCAATAAAGAAATTGGTGGAAAAATTCGAGCTGTTGGGACAAGTTAGTGATGTAAAGAATGAAACCCGTGGACGTCGCCCGAGAACAGCCGAGAATATTGCTGCTGTAGCCGAAAGTGTTGAAGAAAACCCAGGTTTGTCCATTCCTCGTCGTTCTTTGGAATTAGGCATTCCACAAACGTCATTTCACCGTATTTTGCATAAAGATTTGGGTCTTAAGGCTTATAAAGTTCAGTTAACACAAGAACTCATGCCGGCCGATCATCAACAACGTCGTGTCTTTGCTGATTGGGTCGTTGAAATGCATGAAAATGATCCGGAATTCCATCGAAAAATCGTTTTCTTGAGTGATGAGGCCCATTTCTACCTAGGTGGCTTCGTCAACAGGCGAAATTGTCGCATCTGGAGCTCAGAAAACCAAGAGTTACTGTTGAAAAGCCTCTCCATCTGTGACTGTTTGGTCCGGTTTATGGTCCGGCGGAGTCATTGGACCTTACTATTTCGAAAAGGAGGCTGGAGCAACAGTGACGGTGAATGGATTGCGCTATATCGAGAGATGATTAAAGATTTTTTATGGTCGAAATTGGATAGTATGGATCTGGACAACGTTTACTTTCAACAAGACGGCGCTACGTGCAACACATGCAACGAAACCATTGATCTTTTGCGGGGAAAGTTTCCGGACCGTGTTATCTCTCGAAGAGGTGATCACAATTGGCCACCGAGATCTTGTAATTTAACACCTTGCGACTTATTCCTTTGGGGCCACGTGAAACAGAAGGTCTATGGTAATAGCCCAGCGTCTATTCAAGTCCTCGAAGATGGAATTCGTGAGGCTATTGAGGACATAGGGCAGCCACTTTTCGATTTGGTTATGAAAAATTTCATTAAAAGGATATGGTCCTGTAAGCGTGGTCGTGGTGGTCATTTGCCTGATGTTATTTTACACTATTAACGGCATAGCTTCTTCTTTATAATGAAATGAACATCCGATCATTTATATTGAAAAAACACTTGAACTGTATAGTTTAATACTTCGGCTTTCTTTCTTCATATCGTAATAATGCAGAATCCTTAAACTTCTCGATTGTACATCATCCCCTTAGACAAATATCACCCTGTATACCATGAACAAACAAAGGCAATCCAAAGTGACACCTTCGACCCATCGTTCGAAGCTTATCAAGCCTAAGTATGCAAGCCCCAATTGAATCTGATTAACCCCAACTTTGGAAACTACTTTAGGATTCCAGGAAATGCTCTAAAGTTAGATCGTGTTTATTTCTAACACATCTTTATTGGCACAGGGGTTGAATAAAGGGGTTGCAGGTGGAAAGGAAACTACGACTTCAGGGTTAATAATTTCGAGGGTGGTCAAAATTTATTGTATGAATTGCGGGTAGTTTATGTCGAACATTAAGGGTAGTTGAGGTGCATTCAATATTTAGGGAAATTGATTGTACTGTAATCGATTTAATTGGTTGGGTCATCACGTGTGTGCTTTTTGAATAATTAAGGGGATGATTGGAGGATTATTTGGGAAATTGTGAAAGTATTAGGTTAAGTTGTTGGTAAACAAACAATCAAAAAAAGCATTGACAAGAAATGACACTGAAACTTTCACAGAAAGGTCTTTTGTGAATGAAGACTGATATACTGAATTTTCACGCAAAATTTTGTGGCCATAGTGTTGACAGAACCAGAGAAAATTCAATTGGAATATTGAAAAGAAGAATATTAATATAGTGAAACTTCCCTATAACGAACGTCTGTATTACGAATTTTGTACAAAACATTGCACCTTGAATCCAAATTCCATGTTGAAAACACCCTCTGAAACGAAGTAAATTCTCTCTACAACATATTCAAAGAACATCACTCTTTGAATGGTATTGGTAAGAAGGTATAAAGGTGGATTTTTTCCGAATTTTTCCGGACGTAAGTAATAAATCAAGACCTCAAACCAAATCATTACGGCGGGCAGAGAGATCCTTCTGAAACAGTTTTAAATACACCCCTGGCTGTTTGGTTTCAATCTAACCATTAGGCTAGTGTGAAAAGTCCTGCGAAAATATCTAAAAGCAAGTACTTAAGTTAAATCATAATAAACTTAAATTTATCAGTGAAGTCGACCGCGACATTGCCGACTATAGAAACAAATTTTGTGTATAACGAATTTTTTGCGGATTTAGCGCTTTCGTTATAGAGAAGTTCCACTGTGTTTCTATAACAGGATATCTGATTCGAGTAAAATTTATTTTGTGAATCAAGACTGATATACTGAATGTTCGTGCTAAATCATAGAATATAGATTAATTTTTTTTTAATTATTTATTTCTTACATATGTATTCCATTTTCTGAATAATTTCCAAAATATAACTCCAATTGTGCTGAGATTCTGCATTTATATATTTGCTATTAAATCTCAAGACCTATATAAAATTCCGAGGTAATAGTCTTATTGCTCCACCAAAGAACGAGCGCTCAGAAGCTCCTGCTCAGGGCTTTTCTTGAATATTTTGATCTTTCACCGAACCGGTAATTCGACCAAAAGATAGTGCTTTCAGATGGATGATTATTCACGAATCTCAAAAAATTGAAGTTTTTATTTTTTTCCGAAATTTTTTTATGTTTACGATCAGCCGTAAGACACCAAGACCAGAAATTCATTAATGCTTGACGTCGTACCATAACTGATCATCATCATAAAGCCTACCGGTGCAATCTACCCTTTGATATATCAATATTCTCGTATTATTAACACGGAATAAACAGCACCCAAAGACGGTATACTGGGTATACCGGAACAGTATTGAATTTCCCAATCGTAATTTCTGCTGGATACATCTTGGGAGGGCCCTTTAAGGTCTTAAAGGGACTAATGAAGCAATCGAATACCTTTGAGCCAGAGATGTTTGCTAACAAAACTATTACATGTCATCTAGAAATTATACTCTCAAGTAAACTTCATCAACTAATTTGTTGTCCACAAACATTCTGAATTAGAGTGTTGGAAAGTTTTGTCGTTCCGTATTTCTTCATTATGTGGTCAAAATGTCCTGCAAATTTTGTTGCATGTGTCTTTTCACCATCTCAATAATAAAGGGTTTACCAATATGAGGTGTTATTCTGATATTCAAAGAAAAATGCCATTTTTCCATATAAATGATTGAATGTTTATTTCATTATAAAGAAGAAGCTATGTCAATAATAGTGGAAAATAACATCAGGCGAATGACCACCACGACCACGCTTACAGGACCATATCCTTGAATTTTGAAATTTTCCATAACCAAACCGCAAAGTGGCTGCCCTATGTCCTCGATAGCCTCACAAATTCCATCTTTGAGGTCTTGAATCGACGCTAGGCTATTGGCGTAGACCTCCTCTTTCACGTGGCCCCAAAGGAAGAAGTCGCAAGTTGTTTTAATTCACAAGATCTCGGTGGCCAATTGTGATCACCTCTTCGAGAGATAACACGGTCCGGAAACAATCACACGACGTCGAAAGGCTTTCAAGGATATTGTCGGTTTTATCTACGCCATTGACGATCTCTGTTTAAATAATAAAAATAATACTACTATTATGAATTCAGTCGGCCATACTGTCGTTTATTTAAACACGATAACTTCCGGAAGGGGTGACTTAAAAACAGAAATTTCGGGGTACGTATAGGATTTTCATAAAAAAAGTTTAATTCTCAAGAGAAATCATTCAGTTATGAACTATCGTTTTCTCAATATGATTAAACACATAACTACGCTTTTCTAAAATTTTTGCCACAATTTTACTGGCAAAAACAACTGGAAACAGCAATTCCTGCAATAGCGAACAGCATACGAGTAAATAGCGAATAAAGTAAACGCGTATAATAGTTATCTACGCCATATAATGGGAAACGCAAATTCATTCTCATTCGCCTTTTTCATTTGATAGAGAAACACACAACCAGTGTCGGGTGTACGGATTCATAACCGCGATAACTCTGGATATATGTTCATTAAATTAATTTTAAAAACAGAACGAACGCTATCTGGAAAGCTGGAATATTACGCGTTTTTCCACGGATATAATTATCAACGAGAAGCTTTTTGCGTTTGAAAAATTAAAGGGATATTTTTTTATTTTCTTGCAGTGGGCCGACGATTATGAATTTTTGGTTTCATTCTAATCTGTAGTGAAGATATCTAACCGTTTTCGAGTAAAAAATTATTGAACTATTGTATGTTATTCGCTAAATAAAAAAAATAATAGAAATAGTCGATAGGTGTGCCCAAAATTTGCTTTTATTCTGATAACTCGTCATCTGAGACTCAACTTAAGCTCATTCAATATCAACATACAATCGTTCAATAATTTTTTACTCGAAAACGGTTAGAGATACGAAAAAAATACAAGAGTCAAAAAAGTTTCTAAATTGAACGGAGATATTAGAAATTGATATGACTGACTAGTGGCGTACCGCCAAAAAATTTGAGAGGGAAAAAGAAGCCTTGCCTCCGGAAAAGAAAACACCCTATAGATTCTAGTTAAGATTCAGGACGTGCAATGATGGAGACTGTTGAAAATAGCTCGCATTCCAAATTTGGACTGAATATCTCAAAAACTGCAGGAGTTATGAAGAAAGAACCAATTTTTTTTGTAGCTTCGTAACGAAGCTTTTGCGTACCCATGTTTATATGGACTTTTTTCTTGAAATTATCCGTAGATTCATCCCATACTTGTACCATACTACTATGTAACACCCTGTATAAAAGCGTTTATCTCCGTATAACTAAAATAGAATTCCATAAACATATACAAGGTAATCTATCACGTGATAATTCATCATAAACACAACTAACTTCGTCTACCCTGGCACGAACTAAAGCGAAATCATGCCCTATGTGTGAGCAATAAGGGATGATTTCACCCTTCACAACGCTGTTCTGAATAGTTTCGTTATTTATGTCTTTGAGTTGAAAACCGAGTTGAAGTGCATAGTGGAGCAAATACTTAATCGATGGAAACTTAAACTGAATAGTTTAGCTAATTTTACAAGTCTAGACACTGTATTGCTGAAGTTGAACAGTAATTTTCGTTTGGCTGCATGATATAAAATTGGCAGTGGTTTTCGTGGAAACGAAGAAAAGTTCATGTTCAAGAAATTTGTTTATCTAAAAGGTTTTCCAATTAGAGGTGTAATTTTGAATAGCCCGCTATTTCGGTAGATGTCACGTTTGAAGCTGTCATTTTTTGACATTTGACAATAATAAAACCTGTGTACGTCGCTCAAGGACAACCGAGAATATTGGTGCTGAAGCCGAAAGTGTCGAAGAAAACCCAGGTTTGTCCTGTAAGCGTGGTCGTGGTGGTCATTTGCCTGATGTTATTTTTCATCATTAACAGGATAGCTTTTTCTTTATAACGAAATAAACATCCGATAATTTATATTGAAAAATGGCATTTTCCTTTGAATATCAAAATAAGACCCCTTCAATTTTGGCTATGCGTATGTTCGGGCTAGGAACTTTTTACCGGCGCAAAACCCCGTACCAGTTCGGAATTTTTTGCAACAAGAGTATCAACATATTCACAAACAAATTAATCTCCAGTCATTCCCGATTTCCCAATAACGAGTAAAACAGATCAAATTATCCCGGTAACTCGTTTTCACGTCACGATAATCAACCGCGTTTCAATCCAATAAAAACCTTCATTTCCCTTTACACCAAAGGCGCATGAGCGTAACAAACACGTATACCGAGCCAGGGATAATTCCGCAAAAGGCAAAACGACCAAAGTCGAACTGGATAACTTTGTTATTATTAATTCAATGTTAACAATGTCGTGCAATACTTACGGACATGTCCTTTCTAAGTCTTCCTTGGTGGTAACGAAGCTCAGCCCGGAATCGGTTAGGACGGACAGAGGGCGCGCGCACTGCATAAATGCGGTGTTGCAATTTTGCTGCCCTCGGACCTTGGTGGTTATTACTGCAACATGGAAATTAGGCAAGATTAGAAATTGTATCTGGCTTGTATGAGAATCGAATTAGATGGTTGTATAGTTGGGTTTTGCTCGAAAGGATTAGCATGTGGTATGGTGTATTTACTTTTATAATGGTTGTTTGTGATTATAACTTTTTATCTGTTTAAAAGTTTTGGTGTGATAAGGAAAACGATTTTTGAAATTGGATATGCCAAAGTGAGCTTTACATTCGGTTATTGGAGATAGTTAAGGTTGTGTTACACTGAGATTTCAAAGTTTATTGTTTCAGTAACTGTGCTACAGCCGGTCCTTAAGTTCCAGAGCTTCAATGACCTCCAGTATCTAAGAAGGATTTATGGTGGTATTCTGCTTTCATCACTTTTTATAAGCTTACAGAAAAATTGCAAATTCTGGACCTCTTTAAGAGATCTGTAGCTTACAGAAATTGTTAAATATGTACGAGTACTCGACGGGTGATCGGAGGCATTATCGAACGACATATTGTGAGGTTACGTTGAAAAGTTTGTTTATTTTAGGACGAACACCTTTTAATATAAGAAATTAATGATGAATAAAAATAATATGGCTTTGTTTATTGGATTGTTATCGGAAGAAAATCATAACAGGTAAAACATTGTTCAATAATATACATGACCTGAAAATCATCGTTTTTTAAAGTAGGAACATTATGAGAAATGGAAGAAAAAGGTTGCGTGATCCATTTGTAATGCCGGATGCCCAGAAAATGTTCAGATTGAAGATTGCCGAATGCCCAGTTTGTGGACATGTTCAGATTGAAGAATCAGTGTACTATAAACTAAATAAATGCTCTACAGCTATTTTAACTAAGACATTTTTTTCTTTCCTATTTTCAATTAATTAGATGAAAGAAACAAACGCAAACTACATTCGGATAAATGTATTTCCAAATTAAAATCGAAACCATTTACCCATAGTACATAAAGTTCTATGATCGAATCTTATGATTGAAGGTTATGTTTTTCGATGAGTAGTTCAAAAGTGACACTGTAAATAAGAAAGTTACAGGAATCATTTAAGAATTGCATTATTTACGAATCTGTAAGTCGGCCATTTAAGGGGCCTACAGACGATCAACCTAGTTGAAGACTAAGTTGTAAACACGGCATGTTGACGACCAAGTTGAACGTCTGTAGGCTGGTTGGTGGTTGATATTCCAGGTTGAAGACTAAGTTGATGCGAAATCAAATCGGTTTGATATTTGGTGGGCGGAGCCCGATGTTGACGACTAAGTTGGAGCGTCTGTATGGTAGTCATCAACTAGGTTGACAACACCAGTTGGAATTCTACCTTGTAGAGTGAACATCTCCTAGCGTATTCAAAATTCTTCGTAAATATTCGAGGAAGGGTAGTAATTTAACTAGAAAATATGAGCAAAATTCCAGACATTCAAGTTTGGGTAGATTTCTTTGATTGGGTGAAAGATCTTCCTGAATTATGGAGAGTAAAATCCGAGATATATAAAAAACCTTGGGCAGATTCTTTGAAAGAACATTCATTGGTGGAGCAATAATGCTATTACCTCAAAATTTTGTATAGAACTTGAGATTCATGCTTAGTAAATGAATGCAAAATCTCAGGATGATCAGACTTATATTATGGAAATTATTAAAAAATGAAATATGTAAAAATCAATAATTAAAAGAAAATTCAGATGATGCGATTCTTGAATATCTTGTTTTGACATATAATGATTCTTTCTTTCAATATTTCGCATGAGGCTTACTGTGAGCATTTTGCATGTGGTCGGGAAATTCTATTCCAATTAGTTTCGTTTTGTCTGAGATATTAAGGAACAAAAATTCGGAATGGTCATATTTTATGGGACACCTTGTATGATTTGGCTGACTAACTAACTTAATTGTGGCATTTGGAAACCAAACTCACCCTGAAAATCTCAAGTCTCTAGGACAATTCCTCAGAAAGTTATCGTGTTTATGGCGGGACGAACCCACGGACCGGATTGAATTTGACCACGGATTCGTCATCAGGGAGCAGAACCCTATCGTTGGAGACCAATTTCGGCTCAAAATTAGAAAAGTTCTCCCATTAACCGGAATGGGAAAATTAGACCGATTGTGATACCAATCCTTGGTCCAAATTATTTCATTCAAGAACTGTGCTGCACCACATTGTCGTATATATCGTTTATAATAACATACAGTAGAACTCCAATTATCCGAATTAATGGGGACCGGGACCCATTCGGATAATCAAATATTCGGATAATCGGAGTTTTTTTAAAAATATGCCATTGGAGAAAAAAAAAAGCTACGTTTTGATATTGCACTATTTTTTATTGAATTGAATGTAAGAAACATGATATTTTCACATGTTTTAAATATAAATAAAATGTACTTATGTACAAGTTTAGGAATAGAAATCATTGTTTTTCAAACATCTCCGTCAATGTAAGACTTTTTTTGGACAATTTTTTTCTGAAAGTGATTCGGATAATCGGCGATTCGGATAGTCGGACTTCGGATAATTGGAGTTCTACTGTATAACGAAAGATCTCTCTCCATGTTTCGATAATTTCTTCTAATCAGCCGACTAGTTCACTCGACGGAAACCACCGCTGAAATGATGTTTACAACTTGGTTGACAACCGCTATTTTCACTCTCATTTAGTTTACAACCTAGTTGACAACATAGTCTTCAACTAAGTTGATCGTCTGTAGGCCGCTTTACAGATCAATCGTACGCTACAGTATCGTAACTTACATATGAAAAGCAGAATACTACCATAAATGAGTCTGAATTCGCTATTATTATGATTCTCCTGACCAGGACATCATTGATGCAAGAGTGAAATGAAATTATGTCAATAACTATAATACTGGTTGTCAATCACTATCAAAGTATGCCAATGACTATCAAATATGTAACTTCGATGAAATTGGTGTCTCCTCGAATATTCAATTGATATTCATTTAAAATTTGAAGGTAATACCAAAATATCAACGTTCAACCATAGATCGGTAATGATAACCATAGTGTTGCAGTAAAATTAGGAACCGAATTCATAGTTCGCCCTTAAGGGTGAGTGAGAGTTGAGGTCACCTTTAAGGCTAGTATTCATAAGAGCGATACAAACTCTCACTCACCCTCAAGGGCGAACTATGAATACGAGCCCTACTGAATGCATCCATGCACATAAAGCGTTAATAACTATAGCTTTTACTCTGAAAGTTTGTCCCAAACGGAAGCAACGTATTTGGTTAAGAAAAAGCCAAAATTAATCTATAACACAAATAATTCAGTTTCTACTGAATATTTTCCTAATTTTCGCGATAAAATTATTATTCCTTTAATACCCAATTACTGTATTCTAAACTTGGATAGAGATCATTAATGTAAAAGCGTCTGAATTAAATTTCCTCGGAAAGTTCCTGAATCAAAATCTAATATTCCTTTCACTGAATCTCATTCAAAAATATCGAGAAAAGTTACGACAGGTATTTTGCGGGGTTGAAATACGGCATACCAATAGAGAACAGGATGGGATAGACCCGTAATTGGTTAGGTTGTCGGCCCTGTTCCTAAAATGAAAAAAGTTCCGAAGAAACAGCCCATTGAATGTTTGATATTACGACTTTTCCCAGAAAATTTCTCCTGATATTCTCCGTTATGGGAGAATAAATTTTCCGAAACAAATTGTTGGAATTGAACGAATCCTTTGCTGCTAGATTGTTCCTAGGGAAACAAGATGATATCGTTTCGCCCGAATGTCAGCAGTTTTCGATTTTCAAGCTAATGGTGGTATTCTGATTTTCATCTGTTACGATACTGTAGCGTACGATTGATCTGTAACTGGTCGACTTATAGATCCGTAAATAATGCAATTCTGGAATGGTTCCTGTAACTTTCTTATTCAAAGTGTCACTTTTGAACTACTCATCGAAATACGAAACCTTCAATCGTAAGATTTGATCATGGAACTTTATGTATTATGAGTAAATGGTTTTGATTTGAATTTTTGAAAATACATTTATCTGAATGTAGTTTACGTTTGTTTCTTTCATCTAATGGATTGAAAACAGGAAAAAAAATTTCTTGGTTAAAATTGCTGAGGAGCATTTATTGAGTTTATAGTACACTGGTTCTTCAATCTGAACATGTTCATGTTCACAAACTGGGCATTCGGCATTTCTTCAATCCGAACATTTTCTGGGCATCCGGCATTTCAAATGGATTCATTTGATCACGCAACCTTTTCCTTCCAATTCTCATAAAGTTCCTTCTTTAAAAAAAAATGATTTTCAGATCACGTATATTTTTGAACAATGTTTTACCTGTTATGATTTTCTTCTGATAAAAATCCAATAAACAAAGCCATATTATTTTTTTTCATCATAAATTTCTTATATTAAAACGTTGGTGTTGGTCCAAAAATAAACAAACAATTCAACGTAACCTCACAATATGTCATTCGATAATGCTTCCGTTCACCCGTCGACTACTCGTAAATATTTAACGATTTCTGTAAGCTGCAGATCGATTGAAGAGGTCCAGAATTGCAATTTTCCTGTGAGCTTATGAAAAGTTACAGATAGGCTTACAGATGAAAGCAGAATACCACCAAAAGGTTGGTCCCAAAATAGTTTATCCCAGAATAATATGGAAATTTTTACAACCAATGAATGAAAATGTTGTTATGAAGTGACTATCAATATCAGTTTTTTTTCTGGGTTAAACTGTGCTGAAAGATTCTAATAACATAAACCAATTCTAGAGGATTTTTGCTATTTGATTCCAAGTAGAATAATTCTTGACTTTTAGTAGAATTTGCAAATTTGGATATTGAAATTCGAACTCCTGGATCAAATGAAATTTTATCAATATTTATCATGTTGAGATCAGTAAGGTTGAATACATACAAGTATTTACCGATTTCGCATATCATTCTTCTATTGTGTAAACATTTTTTTCGATTTCCTGAACAATAGCAGTGACAGTGACAATCCGTTTTTTCCCCAAGAATTCCTGCATTATAATTCAATCAATCGAATGATTGATATAAAATCGTCATTTTCAGTAATTTTCAGAAAAAAATCATTCTAAAAAATAATGGTCCCTCAGAAGGATTATCCGTTTTTTTTTCGTTGATCGATTTTCGAGAGAAAAATTATTGAAATCACCGAAATAAAACTAACGAATTAGAAGGATCAGAACTAACGGTTGAGTATGACCTAAGAATAAAAAGTAAACCTAGGGTTGCCTTCACGCATTTGTCATGCAGCGAAGTAGAATCTGTTCATACGCGTGAACAAACTTCCGGCGTTGCGAAATCGTGCCGTATGTTTATTCCGTATTGGGATAATTGGTTTACCGCTCCCCTACTCTGATACTAACGGCTTGCGTCTGTTACAGATAATTCTGCCAGTTTGGCAACATTGTCTGTTAGTTTTTAGTTTCTTGATGCGATGTGTTTACATTTTCATTTCGATTTGACGTTCATAAACTGAATTATTTTACTGATTTACTGGCAGTTCATTGTTGCTTAAGGCTATTTCGTTAATTATAGCTAGGGAAAAATTATGAAATAGTTGTATTATATTCAGGAATTTGAGAAATGCAAATCTAACCTGTTGTTCACTTCACCCCTGTGCGGCAGTGAAATGCTTTCCATCTCACTTTCATGCTTGGTTGATTATAATGCAGTACTATTTACGCGTAGGGGCATCTCTATGTTTGTTTCTTACTCCGAGAATGTGACGTACGATTCGGATTCATTTCATTGGTTGAATAATCACAGTTTACAACGATGCCAATTCTCAACTCTTTTGTGAATCGTCATCCCCACTAATTATGCTTGCTCGTACGTCATCATAGAGAGATGAGTATGAGTAATCCAATTTTCAAAATTTCAATTTATTGTGAATGCCTTTAGTTGTTCACATAGAGACAACTATGGCAATTTTCAACATCACCCTGTAACTCAGGAACATGAACTTGTAGAGACTTGAAGTTTCCATCTTCTACCTATCTTGAAAAAAAGGACTCCTTGAATTGAATAGTAGTTTAGGAAATGTAGTACCCAAACCTCGAAATCTGCCCACCCTGTATAATTCCTTTGCGTACCTCATTCTCATTAAATCAAATTAAAAAACTAATAATGAAGAAGACTCAAACATAGAACCCAACCTAATTGATAATTATTTCCCTTTTGCAGAACAATATACCGAAAGAAAGCGATTTTTAATAAGCCATTAAAGAGCTTCTCTCGCAACCCTTTCCCAGAAAAGAAAAGTCTATTAGCAGATTAATATTTCGTCGGCAAACTGAACAAAAGGATTTTTAAAATACATCATAGTCCACTCTTTCGAGTGATACAATAAGAAGGAACTTAAATCATTCAAGACTTTTTTTGTACCAATTCGAAATGAAAGCGGAAATATCAAAGGGAATTATTTCTTTTCTTTATATAAGAAGTTGATTTGCTGTTATTCGAGCTGGAAGAAGCTTTATCGTTCGTCAAAAGTGGATTATGAAATGTTTTCGAGAAAACTGCTTGCTTGTTCATCATGAGAAATGTTAACAAGAATTATTCTACTTGAATAGAAGTTATTTTCATTTCTATTCGTGTTTTGTAATCTCTTTGGGTACATATAATTCAGAATATGTTCGCTATCTTGTACGCATTTGTGTTTTAAGTATTTTTTCCGGCCTGTGAGCTTCAGGTACGTTTTCAAAATACATGTTCGGATCATTAGGATATCTTTTAACTCTTTGCCAATTGGCTCTTCAATACCACCTACACAGGTTGGGCTTATTTAGAATGAAATCATTTTCCCTCTGCAATTATTCGAATTCAACTTGGATAAAAATAGGTTGTCTCATTTGGAAGCGAATCAGAACTTGTGAAATCACTCAGATAGGTTTTGAACTAAACAAGACACATTAAATGGATGGTTGCAAACCGTTGTCTCAACGAAGAAACACTCAAGTAACGTTCTTGAATGGCAGTTGTTACCGTGGTCTACCCTGTCCTGGTCTTCGGACACTCATACCTGTCTCCCTGAATCGCTGCAACATTCTGGACACACTTGTATGGGAAACTCCAAACCTTTCTGCAATTCTTGTGTATGTCCATCCTTCTTCTCGCAAAACTACCGCTTGGGCACATTCCTCTTGTGCCAAATTAGGTGTTTCGCGTTGCATAGATATCGAGTGTAGAAAATCAAACGAAAGAAAAACTATTGATCACTAGAATTGATCGGGAACAACTGATTTCAGAATGGAGCCAATACATTCAAAATCTGATAATATCATCTTTTTTTATTCCTGCTGAGAAAAAACAACTGTATTGAAGAAAAACGTACGTTGAAAATGGATAACATATGCATGCATAATTCTGATGAAAATAATTATCATTGATAACACCTTCAGTTGTAGAATAAATTTGAGATTTCCATAATGTGCGTTAATTTTTTTGCGCAGTGTGATTAATAATCATTCAAACGTAAAATTTCGAAGCATCTATCGCATCCCAAATTCACCACCAAATCGATAAGAGGATGTATCAATTTCCGAAATATTCTCACAGCCAAAGTTCTCCGGAAACCAGCCTTTTCACCGTACACAAACCCGAATATCTCAGGCATATAGGAAACTTTCGTAAAATACGTGCATTCAGCAGAGAGGCTCCCAGAAAATATACGGAATCAAAAGGCAGAAGGGAGCGAGCCGGAGCTCATGATTCGAAAACTTCGATAAAACTGTGCAACTTTCTGATGAAGCATTATAGTTTATTGTGTAGGTTTAAGCGTCGGTCGTCGGTTTCACCGGAAAACTACATGAAAGCAATGAAGTTTGGTGATTAGAGTTGGTGATCACGTAGCTTCGAACAGGAGGCCAATTTGATCCTTGTGTCCTTTCAATTAAAACCGGTACGGAATGACCGGTACACAAGGAGTTGTTTGTTTTTTTATGGAGAAGTGAAATTGGACGGCGTGTTTGTTATTTGGCCCGCTTCTGGATGGGATAGTTGTTTCTGATATCTGAGATTTTGTTTCCTGCTCGGTTTCTGTTTTTAGTTGATCATCTGTAGATCTTATTGTGTACTGACTGCTTGTTGCTCGAATATCTTCAATAAGTTTCAAACTTTGAACCGAGAGTAGTCTCAAACAACTGAGTTTGATTCACTGACAGGCTACTCCCTGGAGAGGGTCCCATCAGGAATTTGAAGAGGGAAAGTGGGTAGTTTTGTTCCACTAATGTACGAATGGATTCAAATTTGAATGAACCTGCAATTTGTGTTCTAAAAAGTGAACGTTTCATTTAGTTTTATCTGTACCATAATTCCATAAAAACACTTTCTACAGATTTGGAAATTCACATTGAAAACATACGATATACAATGCATCAGACAAAGAATTGTTCCCTTCAGTTGCACAGATGAATAGTCGAGATAATTAAGTGCTGTAACGAATGAATTCCGTTGGGGGGAACCTGCAGTACACGTATAGAATTATCAGGTCAGGCTGCCTGTAATACTCGATTCAAGTATTTACTGTTGCCTACCATACTAAATGAATTAGGCTCCTCTCAACGATAAGAGACAGACAAGACTAGAATATTGCAATAAGACAACGGAATTCAGTGTGTTACAGCACGTCATTGTCTCGATTTATCATCTGTGCAACTGGAGGGAAGAATTCAGATGTGAATTTCCAACCTGTATATAACTTTGTGAATATTCACTCACTTTGAAGAAAAAAACTTAATAAAGTCATGGGTTTCTATGAAATATAAGTTTTCCAGTTATCTTCCATCATTATTTTTCATTTTTGCACGATACAAGGTTGAAAATTTGAAATCATCGGTAGAGGTTGCAAAATGGTGAATGCGCCGGTATACTTTTTAACGTCGTGTGGCTACATGTATGTTCAGAGAAGGATTCTGGTAGGTAAATATCAATGTATGTCACCAGAGATCCTTCATCAAATGAAGCACTTCTTTCAATTAGGCTCTAATGAAAGGTTTTATCAAGAATAATTATATTTATCAATACTACCATTTCATTTGTCTACACATATGTAGCATTTTTCTTTCATGAAGACAACAATTTCATTCAAGAGAAGATATCTTCAGAATAAAATTGAACAGCACTATACAGGGTATCTCATTTGAAAGTATCCACCCTCAATAACTCAACAACAAATCAGAATTTGTGAAAACACTTAGACAAGTCGATTTTCGATTACAGGGAGACATGTTCTGGAATACAGAGCTTGTTTCTACTAGCAACCCTCTCAGAGGGTTGCAACCCCATCAGAAATTTGAATAGAAGAAGTGGATAGTTTTGTAGCACATTTAATGCATGGATTCCAATTTTCATGCTTTTTATTTTTTATTTGTAGTAAGATGTTCAATAACAATTCAAAGCAGTACACTAAATTTATGGAAGTAATACAACAATTGAAAAATATATCGAAAAATTTTCTAATATTCCTATGAAAAGATTTTCGATTGAAACGAAATCGAGTTTGAGGATGTAAATTGACGAAGTGAATGATCATGAAAATTTTCAAAAGAACTGTGAAACCATAGAACCATATAATTTTCATATTTTTAATTATTGATTTCTTACCTTTTCAATTCTTTGAATGAAATAAAACTGTAAGAAAATAATTCCGATTGTGCTGAAATTTTGCAGTCATCTTATACATAGAAATAGCTCAAAGGCCTGAAGCTATCGATTCATCTTGAAGAACAACCCCACACCAAACAAATCATCTCGAGAACCAAATACAAAATTTCTCGATTCAATCAACATAACTTTTAATGTAACCCGTGAAACCCAGATTGTAAAATAATTGGTTCTTCAAGCTCTTCTTTCCCACGTTATCATCATTCGTTACAATAATAGTAGGAGTAAATAAGAACTGAAAAATCTCGCTCGCAACTAGAAATCTCGCATTTCCATTCGTTCACCTCAAAGTGAATAATTGTAGGAGGCGCCCGAGGATCAGAAAAAGGCTTTCACTCGTTTCTTTTTGTCAATTATCTGATCGGGACTACGATTCACAAAGAATAATTGGAAAGTATCCTCTGTGCTCCTCCTGGTTGAACGAAAAACCGTTTGAGAGTCTGACACTAAAGAAAACCTCTTAATTAAGTCACTTTGGCAAGATTCGAAAAAAAAACTGTCTTCGAGAGTGCCATGGAACTTTTTTCCATTTGGAATTGATAACGAGCTATAGGTATCAGGCGACGTTGTCAGATGTCCTATAGGTATGTGAAGTTTCTTCGGTTTACATTCTAAATTTTAAAATCGATTCAATATAAAAGGATCTGTAGATGATAAATATTTTAAGGAGGTTGCTGTACATTATGACCCCTCCACACAGATGTTTTCGCAACTGCGTTACCTTGCAGTTCCAGTGATTCAATGAACTCCAGTAATGGATGCTGAATCTGCGTTTCTCCTATGATTCTCAGGTCCAAAAAGACATTCTGTTCGGTGTTCAATATAAAGGGTTTTCCAATAGGAGGTGTTATTTTGAATAGCCCGCTATTTCGGTAGACGTCACGTTTGAAGCTGTCATTTTTTGGCATTTGAAAGTTGAAACTACGCCATTGATAAAAATGGAACGATACACTCTTCAAGAACACATTAAAATTATTGAAATTCACTATAAAAATGGTGCAAATTTGGCAGGGATGGTTCGTAAAACTCGAACGTTTTTGGGTCGTCGTGAAGCACCTTGTCGGACAGCATTAAAAAAATTGTGGAAAATTCGAGCTGTTGGGACAAGTTAGTGATGTGAAGAATAAAACACGTACACGCTGCTCAAGAAGAGCCGAGAATATTGCTGCTGTAGCCAAAAGTGTTGAAGAAAACCCACGTTTGTCCACTCCTCGTCGTTCTTTGGAATTAAGCATTCCACATACGTCATAACACCGTATTTTTCATAAAGATTTGGGTCCTAAGACTTATAAAGTTCAGTTAACACAAGAACTCAAGCCGGCCGATCATCAACAACATCGTGTCTTAGCTAATTGGGTCGTTGAAATGCATGAAAATGATCCGGAATTCCATAGAAAAATTATCTTGAGTGATGAGACCCATTTCCACCTCGGTGGCTTCGTTAACAAGCAAAATTGTCACATATGGGGCTCGGAAAACTCAAGAGTTATTGTTGACAAGCCTCTCTATCCTCAACGTGTGACTGTTTGGTGCGGTTTATGGTCCGGCGGAGTCACTGGACCTTACATTCTCGAAAATGAGGCTGGAGTAACAGTTACGGTGAATGGATTGCTTTATCGAGAGATGATTAATGATTTTTTGTGGCCGAAATTGGATAGTATTGATCTGGACAACGTGTACTTTCAACAAGACGACGCTACGTGCCACACAAGCAACGAAACCATTGTTCTTTTGCAAGAAAAAATTCTGGACCATGTTATCTCTCGAAGAAGTGATCACAATTCGCCACCGAGATTTTGTGATTTAACACCTTGCGACTTCTTCTTTTGGGGCCACTTGAAAGAGCAGGTCTACGCCAATAGCCCAGCGTCGATTCAAGACCTCAAAGATGGAATTCGCGAGGCTATCGAGGACATAGGGCAGCCACTTTGCGATTTGTATATGGAAAATTTCATTAAAAGGATATGGTCATGTAAGCGTGGTCGTGGGGCGGTCATTTGCCTGATGTTATTATCCACTATTAACGGCATAGCTTCTTCTTCATAATGAAATAAACAACCTATCATTTATATTGAAAAATGGCATTTTTCTTTGAATATCAGAATAACATCTTTTATTGGAAAACCCTTCAGTAAGGATTGGAGTGATGATTTTTCATCAAAATAATCTGCCGATAACCAAGTAAAAGTAAGAAACAATCTCTTCAATGAAGAAGAAAACCTATGCATATTTCAGCTGGTACAAAAAACAGCGAAACTTAATTTCACTATACAAATTGAAATAGGTTCCGTACATGCATGCCCAGTTCCCTACAGTGCTTCAACATGATGAAGTTTTCCCAGCTTTATTATTATATCATCCATATTCATCTAGGACGATGAAGGATGTGCATGTATCACGTGATATACTTGCGCCAAAATGTCTGATTCGAGTAAACGTTGAGAAATTTCTTTTTTATGAGGAAATTGCACTTCAGCACTTTGAATAATTGTTGTGTGAATGTACGTAGAAAAAACTGACAGGTCAACTTTTTTCTACATCTGAGGAAGTGGTTGATGTGTTAGGAATGCATGCTTTGGATTTACTTCGACAGATAGGTGGTTCAAAAGCAAGTTGTGAATTGATTCATATTGGGAATATATCGAAAAACGATAAAGCTGTTTTAGATGATTCATGTTTGCTCTGTTTCTCAAATCATGAATTACAGGGTGACCTTATTACAATTTTCCAAGATGTTCTCTAGCATTGGCGAGACATTCTGACTGAAGATGTACTTTTCAGGCTCCCTGACTTGAAACTTCCAGGAAATCTTCCCAGACTTATGGTGGTATTCTGCTTTCATCTGTAAGCCAATCTGTAACTTTTCATAAGCTTACAGGAAAATTGCAATTCTGGACCTCTTTAAGGGATCTGTAGCTTACAGAAATCGTTAAATATTTACGAGTACTCGACAGGTGATCGAAAGCATTATCGAATGACCTATTGTGAGGTTACGTTGAATAGTTTGTTTATTAAGGACGAACGCCAACGTTTTGATATAAAAAATTCATGACGAATAAAAATATATGGCTTCGTTTATTGGATTGTTATCGGAAGAAAATCATAACAGGTAAAACATTGTTCAATAATCCTATACATTACCTGAAAATCATTCTTTTTTAAAATAGGAACTTTATGAGAACTTTCAGAAAGAAATTGCGTGATCCATTTGAAATACCGGATGCCCAGAAAATGTTCAGATTGAAGAAATGCCGAATGCCCAGTTTGTGAACATGTTCAGATTGAAGAACCAGTGTACTATAAACTCAATAAATGCTCTATAGCAATTTTAACCAAGACATTTTTTCTTTCCCATTTTCAATTTATTAGATGAAAGAAACAAAAGCAAACTACATTCAGATAAATGTATTTCCAAACTCAAATCAAAACCATTTATTCATAATACATAAAGTCCCATGATCAAATTTTACGATTGAAAGTTATGTTTTTCGAAGAGTAGTTCAAAAGTGACACTGTAAATAAGAAATTTACAGGAACCATTCCAGACTTACATTATTCACCAATCTGTAAGTCGGCCAGTTACAGATCAATCGTACGGTACAGTGTCGTAACTTACAGATGAAAAGCAGAATACCGCCATTAGATGCCAAGCTCTGCTGACCTGGGAGTGCCGAAATATCATAAAGCAACTGGCAGGAGGCAAAAAAGGAATTGTACTATGGGCGCGGATCTTTGTAGTGGTAAAATCGTCGCCAGAAGGACTGATTTGATCTCTAAACACTTTCATCAGAACCAGAATCAGACAAGCGATGAAACATGCTCGCAGATCCAGCAACCTAACAAGCCGAATCGTTCCAGTATAAGCTATCAGCGTCCGTATATCCGTATATTCCTATATACGCGTTCAATTGCATCCACTTTGAATACAATCACGCATCCGTGCAACGCCGCAGCTGTAGTTGTCTTTGTCGAAGAAATGCACCGTGCGACGCACACACGAGCGGTTTTGCATGAAGAGATAGCGGATCCGGCAGGAACCGTACGTCTGTTAGGGGATTGTTAATCAATTAGGGGTGCAATTGTGGAATTCTGGAACACTCTGTATATGTGAGATTCTGAAAGATCTTCGCTTGAAGGACAGTACCTGGTTTGATAGTCCCTATTGGTAGAAGAGCAGGTTCAATTGAATATTATAGAGATTAGCATGATTGTTAATCGAAATATTAGTGTTGGGACCACTCGAGTAGAAAATCACTCGAGTACTTGATTATTCAAATAATCGACACTACTCGATTATCAAAAAAACCGCTCGTCACTCGAAATCGATATGAGTCATGTGTTATTCAATCCGATTTCTCGAGCGACGAGTGATATCTTGATAATCGGACTGTGTCGGTTATTTAAATGGTTGAGTACAAGCCCGATATTTGGTGTTTTCGCCCGGCATTAACCATATATAATCGCGATCTTTGAGTGCATTCTCATCCGATAGTTCTTATTAGACAGAAATTAGTTGGTGAATGGGTGATGACTGGAGAATGTGAGGTTGTCGAGTATTGTCTGAACTCAATAAAATGTAGAGATGTTTTAAGGTATTCGTTTATAAAACTGAAAAAATACAATCACGCATCGGTGCAACGCCGCAACCGTAGTTGTCTTTGTCGAAGAAATGCACCGTGCGACGCACACACGAGCGGTTTTGCATGAAGAGATAGCGGATTCGGCAGGAACCGTACGTCTGTTATGGGATTGTTAATCAATTAGGGGTGGAATTTCTGGAATTCTGTAACACACTGTATATGTGAGGTTCTGAAAAATCGTCGCTTGAAGGACAGTAGCTGGTTTAATAGGCCCTTTTGGTCGAAGCACAGGTTCAATTGAATATTATAGAGATTAGCATGATTGTTGATCGGAATATGCAAAATAAATAAAAATACTCAAACTTAGATACTTCTTGTACATTCGATATTTTTCACACTTAGCCAACTGATTTTGGATAGAATATTCTAAACACTTTCATCAGAACCAGAATCAGACAAGCGATGAAATATGCTCGCAAATCCAGCAACCTAACAAGCGAATCGTTCCAGTATGAGCTATCAGCGTCCGTATATCCGTATGTTCCTATATACGCGTTCAATTGCCTCCACTTTGAATACAATCACGCATCGGTGCAACGCCGCAACCGTAGTTGTCTTTGTCGAAGAAATGCACCGTGCGACGCACACACGAGCGGTTTTGCATGAAGAGATAGCGGATACGGCAGGAACCGTACGTCTGTTACGGGATTGTTAATCAATTAGGGGTGCAATTGTGTTTGCCCGCGGCGAAACGGAGATACGGGCGCGGTGCATTGTTGGATGCTCCATTTTTTGGGAGCAGTCTGAGTGGATTTACTGGAATGAATGGGTTGATATGGTTGTGTCGTAATTGATTGGATGGATGGAATGAGTACTTGTTTGACAGTACATGGAAAGTGTTTTTGACTGTTGTGTTCCTTTAATATGATACAGGGTTGTCATGTGGTGAGAGATAATTGGGGATTTGATGATCAAAGCGATATCTGTTGGCATGCACTCTGTGCATTTCACTGATTTGTATAATGTGGAATGGAAGGAAAGTTATCATGCAAGATTTCTGAGATATAATAACAAATATTATTATTATGTCATTTTGACATAAGTTTGTCACCCGTTTTTTATCATTATTTCGAAATTGAATTCGATATTTAGAATGAAATGCCACTATTTAAATCTATGGGAGATGATTACTCTTCAATAGGGTCCTGTAGCGGTCTTAGAAGAACAGAAGATTCGAAAAATCGTCACTGGGAATGCCAGACCTGGTTTAAAACACCCTCCTGGCCCAAGAGCAGGAATTAAGTATTTTGTATCTAAATATTGAAAGTATTTATTCGAATAGTTTTAAGTTTCAATTTTGTAAAACCGGCGAGACAGGGTTTTTTCTATTGAGGTTTTTCCCTGTGCTCTGGTATCATACGCCAGAATAGTATGGTACCCCGTTTTGCACCAACCTCAGCTAGGGACTTTTTTGTTTCACGTATTGTGTTTTGTTAGCTCTCAATTCAAAAGAATATACATATATTTCTTTCGCGCGTTTCTTTTAGGGAGATAGCGTGCCAAAGTTTTGCCAAATTGCTGAGAGTTCCGAATTTTGAGTCGACTCCAAAATTATGATAACAATTCAGCGAGATCTTCCATTTTTGACTTTATCAAACAATATTCAGAAGTGAAAAAGTTGTTCATTTGGGGGAAAAAATAGTTCAAATTTCAATATCCTAAATTCCCACTAGACTATTTGATGTCAATGAAACACCATATTCAAAATTTGGAAAAAATAATGTAATGATTTCGAGAGCCTATAGAAGTTGTAGTCTTCAAATTCCTCTGAAATCATGAAGCAAAGAAACAGGTGTAAAGTTATGATTTTAATTGATAGTTATTATAATATGGTAACTAATAAATAAGAACTCCTACCGAACTAGGCTCAAATCCACGAATTAAATAGTAATTGAAATGTGAATTGACTCATAATAGCTTAAGTTGACAATTCTTTTTACATCCCAGAAGGTATTCCTCATGGTCTATTCACTGAACCCTCATAATTCAATATTTCCGTTTTAATTCATCACACGTTAACTATAGAAAATAACAACATTAAATCACAGAATAATGGTAGTTATGACTTGAATGGCTTTTTTGTTGATCAATATGTGACTGACAATTGACAAGTATAATTCTTGTTATTGATCGTAATACGTCCCATTAGTAAAGCTTTCAACTGCGTTATGAAATTAATTTATATTTTCTCTACCGAATATTTTACCGAATATAGAATGTGTGAATGTCGAAATGGTATCAAATTTTGACGCGTTTTATTTGAAGGTTAAAACTTTCTAAAAATTATGAAGATTCTGTTTTTACGGAAACAATACCTATTCTACAGAATGAAAAAATTTGCACGTGTACTTATATACAGGGTGTTATGAATTGACGCGAAAGATTAAAGTGGGTGATAACTCAGGCCACTTCATGAAAAAAGTTTCCATGAATGAGCTGTTTGCAAGATACTTGGTGTTAACTATCTAAAAAAGTGGTTCGCCACTGAGATATTTCGAAGTAACAATTGTTCTTGAATTTTTCATTCAATTTGTGAAAAAAAAATTTTTCCTCTTTTTTTGTCTGGGGCACTATTTTTAAGTGAAAAAAAATATCTCAACGCGTATTTGTCGTTAATTTAACCCGCTATAAAGTAGACACGCTACCTTAAAATGTTCGATATTTTTGCATGAAAACGGCATCCTACACGAAGAAAGAATTCAAAAACAATTGTTAGTTTAAAATATCTCATTGGCGTACCCCTTTTCTGATCCAGTATTCAAGAGGAATCACCCCCTTAAATCGTTTTCATCAATAAAAGTATGTAAATAGTATATTAAGCAACGGGCGTAAAATGAAAGCTATTATTCACGAGGTGAAGTTTAGGCCACTGGCCTACGGCTCGTGGCCCAAATCACCGAGTGAATAACAGCCATTATATGTGAGAAGCATACTATACTTTATCCACTACTACTGAATATATTTCTTGAAGATTTTAAGATTTAAGAAGATTTGGCGACCACGACAAGACCCTTCTATGACAAGCGTGGAAAAAGTCAAGTTGGAATTTTTGGAGGGCTGGTCATTGTATATTTTGTAACGAAAAATGCTTTAATTGATACAGGGTGTCCCATTACTCAACGTCAACCCGGAACCGGGTGAAAAGGCAAGTAATGCTGGTTGTCAGAAAAATATAAAAAAAAATCTAAGTTGCATGATTTTATTTTAAAATAATGCGCATTTAGAAAAACACGCAAAATTCCACACCCTGTGACAGTCTTTTCGCTCCTGTTGCCACAAATATCAACTTTTTCCAACTTTTTTCTTTGCTGTGTAACCTTGAATAATGCTTGTCTGAACTGTAATCAAAATTTTGATACCAGCTGCTATAGGTTTCATAAAAATAGGGCTTACTTCTCGGAAAAAAAATTCGAAATGAACAATTGCCTGGTTTCAACTGACTGTATTGAAAAAAAAAATGTACTACGTAGGTTTGGCATGTTTTTTCAAGAGTTGGCGCATTTAGTGAGGATTCCAAAATGGTATAATACTTGTTTAATTATAGCTGCCGTAGTTCAAATTTATTCTCGATTGCCTTTGATACACTTTTTCGTTAACTGCTTCCCAGTAATAGAGTCCAATGGGTTCAAGTCCGGTGAACGGGCCGGCCACGAGATTGGACCAGAACGTCCGATCCATCTTCCGGGAAAAATGTTATCAGAAAAAAAAATTTGCAGAGAAAATAATTTTTCCAGAAAAAATTTTTCCTGAGAAATTTCTCTGAAAATTTTTTTTTCTGGTAACATTTTTTCCCGGAAGATGGATCGGACGTTCTGGTCCAATCTCGTAGCCGGCTCGTCCACCGGACTTAAACCCATTGGACTCTATTACTGGGAAGCGGTTAACGAAAAAGTGTATTTGAAGGCAATCGAAAATAAATTTGAACTACGGCAGCTCCAATTAAACAAGTATTATACCATTTTGGAATCCTCACTAAATGCGCCAACTTTTGAAAAAACATGCCAAACCTACGTAGTACATTTTTTTTTCAATACAGTCAGTTGAAACTAGGCAATTGTTTATTTCGAATTTTTTTTCTGAGAAGTAAGCCCTATTTTTATGAAACCTAGATCAGCTGGTATCAAAATTTTGATTACAGTTTAGACAAGCATTATTCAAGCTTACACAGCAAAGAAAAAAGTTGGAAAAAGTTGATATTTGTGGCAACAGGAGCGGAAAGACTGTCACAGGGTGTGGAATTTTGCGTGTTTTTTTAAATGCGCATTATTTTAAAATCATGCAACTTAAATTTTTCTTTATATTTTTCTGATAACCAGCATTACTTGCTTTTTCACCCGGTTCCGGGTTGACGTCGAGTGATGGGACACCCTGTATAATAGAAGTAGATTTCGCTCTCGATTGACCAGGTATACCCATATTTGTTAGTTGGAGTACATTAAAATACTGAAGAAAAACCAATTTAAAGAATATTATATCAAAGCTAAATCTATGAAGCATCTCACAGCAGTGAATGTTATCTCATTATTTCCTTGTGATTAATGGTTATTATTATTGCCGAGCACAAAGACGTACAATGGACGGATTTTGAAATAGTCGTGGATAAACACTTTATGCTTTCGTTACGCGACATATTCAACATATCGGTATACCAACCATATTAAATTCACTTGCCAGAGCATGAGCGATTTCGGTAAATGGCCAATAGTGAAAATCCACGGGATCTGTTCGTTATCACGTTTAACAATCTATACTTTTCGAATTGTTGGAAACAATCGGTGGCAAAGAGAAAAATTAGTTGAAACAAACGGTCACCGATTTAATCGCATCTGATAATGTTTGTTCGCATCCTGGACTATCGGAAATGGCAAACAATTGTAATTGCAGTTTCATAGTTTTCATAATTGGTAGTTTCGCATCAATTACAGATTATTATATCGCTACTATGGAGCCGGAATTTAGTATGAATCAATTGAAAACAGATGAGACTTGCAGGCCATGTGAATCGAAAGCAGACTAGTCTTGTCTTAGAAAAATTCATATGGAGAAACCGTTCCTATCCAATTATCATTCGTTATATAAGTTTCTGAGCCAAAACTACACTATTTAAGTCCTCAGATTAGGGGAAAACCCGGATAGATGCCCCACTTTTTGAATTTGCCTCATATTTTTGAAAATATTGATTTTATATGTGTAATTTCTATGAGTGTAGGAAGCACCATTATTTGATTTGGAATACTGAGACTTTTCTCTGACATAGCAATCCCAAATTGCACAATAATTTGATTTTTGTAGAACCCTTTTTTTGGGGATAGTTGCCTACAAGTATGGATAGTTGCCCCACCATGAAAATACTGGGAGGGATAGATGCCCTTCATACTGTGTGAACCAAAAACCCAACTAAATACAATGAGATTTTCTATGCTTAAAACAGCAACTTTATGTACGTAACATGGATCGAATTAACAACAATTGTGCATTTTTAATTGAATTTCAAAATAATAATAATATTTACATATTAAGTCTATCTATGGGAGATGATTACCCTTCAGTAGGGTCCTGTGGCGGTCTTCGAACAACAGAAGGTCCGAAATATCATCGCTTGGAAGGCCAAACTTGGTTGAAAACACCTTCCTGGCCAAAGAGCAACCAATTAAGTATTTTGAATTGAATTTCAAAAGCATATATTAAACGAAAAGTTGCATTCTTCATATTAACATAAAGCATTATTCCACACATTCATTATAAATTAATTAAATAATAGGTCTCAACAAAAATGATCAGGAATCAAGTTTAAAATCAAAATAACACAATGAATCGAAAATCTGCTGAGAAGATATGGTTTTAGTTTAGATGTCCTAAGGAGCACCTGTACCTCAAAAAATCAGGGCAACTATCCTTTTCGATAGGGATAGATGCCCATGATTTTTTTTAATAAATTAAGAAGAAAACAAAAACTATTTGTACTCAGATGTACACTCAATGACACACTGTATTGGCGTAATAAAAAAAATTAATGAATTTATTACCACTTCAAAAGTTATACAGCGGCAAATACCTACCTCTAAAAGTTTGGCATGTTTGTGAAGTTCGCTGCTGAGAAGATCGCAAACACTAGCGAAAAACGGCTTCACTTTACAATAACCCTTACAAAACTAAGGTCCAGGGTGACTGTAGCAGCTACTTATAAAATTAATTTTTTGATACGTGTTTCGGAAGTTAGGTATTTTGAAAATGGGGCATCTATCCAACTGAGGCATCTATCCGGATTTACCCTATACCAACACGGTCCCAAAATTCAAATCGAACTCATCGCTCAAAATAAAATCCTCCAAACTTCGTATCGTCGACATAACATGTAGTTCACTTTCCGTAATCAGTTTCAGAGATAAGTACGCAGGCAACCGAGATTGAAATTCGATATCCAATCAACCGGTAATCCATAACCCTCGATTGAATTAACAAAGAAGACATTATGAACGAACTAATCGCAAATATGAAACTCGGGCCGTTATCGAGTCCAGACTGGCGTGGAATATGCATCTAGCACGATCGGATTAGCGGCCGAAATGCCCGGTCCGGCGAACGTAGGACATATTACGCTAATTCTCTCGAAATTAAGTTTCAATATATACCGTTTGGATGGGAAACGTGTCCAAGGACTGTGATGAGGTAATTTTCACCTGTGTTTGCTTCGCTGGAAATAGAACGGTGAGGTTGGTTGCGCTGATGTGGAATTAGTGCTGAAATTTCGTTTTGCTATCCTACGCAAATAAGGTTGCTGCAAAAAAACTATTAGGTGGTTAACTGAGTTCATGATGTTTATTTTAGAAAAAACAACTTTATTGTGAAAAAAAGGGTATAAATGGACCATGTAAAGGTAATTGGTTTTTGGCAAATAACGAGAGTCGTAATATTGAGAAACTGGTGTCTGGTCGATCCAGAGTAACATCTGTATGGGAAGACCATTACATCGCATAGTTTACTCTAAGGAAGTCATTTTTAGAGGACCTATATACTTTAGAATTAAGAGCTAACAAAATACAATACATGAAGCAAAAAGTCCCTAGCTGGAGATAGTGCAAAGCAGGGTACCATACCATTCTGCCTATGATACCACAGTCAGGGAAAAACCCAGTCTCGCCGATTTTACAGAATTAAAACTCAAAATTTTTTTCAATAAATACCTTCAATGTTCAGATACAACATTTTTAATTCTTGCTTTCCGATCTGAATCAATTCTGGCCATCCAAGAGATGATTTTTCGGATTTTATGTTTTTAGAAAACCCCTTCAGGACCCTACTCAAGGGTAATGATCTCCTAATATCGAATTCAATTTCAGAATAATGCATTCCCAAATTCGAAGGCATGAAAATATTTGGGAGTAGCTCGGCTATCACCTGGAGCAATGGGTAAAACACCACCAAGACACATGAATTGTTCTCAGGCCAGCCAGGTCTGGACGATTCCATACCAATCCAAGTTTGTACCGACAGTGCCCCTTCAGTAGTTAAACCATCACCCGAAACTCAGCTAGTGACAGATTCAGGAACTTTCTGGAATGGGAAGGTGAGTTGGTCCAGGAGTATTTCTTCAGACGGTTATTCTGTTATTCATCTCCCATTGCTGGAACGCTGCCTTAATTTGATCTTCTCCAAGCCCACAGATAAGTACGGGAAAAAGACTCGATGAAGTACAGAGGCTTGCCTGTGTGTGCATCACTGAAGCTATGAGAACGTGCCCAACTGGTCCTCTCTGAACAACTACATCTCATCTGCAGACCTACCTAGTGATGTTATGATCAAGAAAGTAAGCACTAAGAAAAACTTCTGGACATTGTTAAGTAAACGAGAGGAATGGAAACGGGAATACACCGAATAAAACCTCTGCAAGAGCTGGCGACGGGATATACGGCCAAGTACCAAGTGTGCACTGTCGCTAGGCTCCTGTATAAGCGTCTTTCAAGCGGAAATCTAACTATTGAAAGATGTCTATATATAAATCTAGAAAGAAACTATTAGAAGTGCGATATAGCCATACAGTCAGATAGTCAAGCTGCTATTAAAGAACTGAGCTCTTACGTCATCGACTCAAAAATGATCTGGAAGTGCCGGAACAAACTCCGGCCATTCGGGAATCAAAGGCCAATACACTTGCCAAAGAAAGCGCACAAATGGCACTCATTGGCCTAGAAACCTTCGTGGTATAGAAAATGTACCTATAAAAAGAAGTTTCGGGAGAAGGAGAAAGCCGAGAGAAGGAAAAACTCTGGTGGAATCTCCCAAGAATTGATTATTCCACTAAGTTCCTTCGGAACTTTGAGACAGCGGGATCCAGAAGATATCCGGATCTTGGTAAGAAGCAATTACACCTCCTCAGTGGCTTTCTTACAGAACACTGTAGCTTCAGGAAGCACCTGTTGAGGATGGGATTATCGGACACTGACGAGTGTAGGTTTTGTGGAGAGGAGGAAGAAACCCCATTCCCCTAATCACGGAATGCTTTGGCATTGCGAGCCTGAGAAGAGAATGCCTTGGGCGAGAAACAAAAGGCTCATGTCTAGCAGGTGTTAACCTTATGCGTTTTTTTCAAGTTAATCTTCTTTTTCATTTCCTTCAGCACTATAATGCCCTGGCACACACAGTATAGAGTCACTTATCTACTGTGTGCCTGCCAGTTGCCAGCCTATCATTCCACATGTTCACCATGTATCGACGCATTTCCTGCCACTTTCAAACTAGCAACCCCTTTTACCCCATTCCCAAGACGATCAACGCCACACGGGACAGAAGTCTCCGAACCCTTTCGCAGCCTTTTCTCGAAGTGAAATGAACCGAACTCCAGACCCGATGAATTATTTCAACTATTAGGAAGATTAATTCGTTCAAGTTTTAAAATGTTTCACTCCCCAAGAAGAGTGCTGATAAGATGAATGTTTCGAACTAACTTACAGCTCCTCAGCGACTACGTTTGTGGTAGGCTTAAAGTAAGCGTCCGCCGGGTCTAATATATCAATGTGAGATGGATAGCTTGTTCTCTACCCTACACATTCATAGAAACCTAAGGAGGTCTTCAATGGCGTTGATAAAACCGACAATTTTCTGAGAAGCTTTGGTCATTACCTCTTGGATGTCCAGGACCTGGTAACGCATATGAATTGTTCTTAAGCCTGTCATTTCTGAACTCTTGTATACCATGTATTAAGCTGTTTTTGCTTCTGATCCACACAGCCTGCAAATTTCATCTGCTGTCTTTCTCATTTGGTACGAATGATGCTCCGTGAGCAGAAGCTCTATCACCCGAAGCTCAGCTAGTGACAGCGTCAGGAATTTTCAGGAATAGGAAGGTGTTATCTTGATGAATTTTTTGATCTGAGTAAGTCCAGGAGAATTTCTTTAGAGGGTTATTCTGTACTACATCTCCCATTGCTGGAACGCTGCTTTAATTTGATCTTTTCCAAGCCCACAGAAAGGCTCAGGTCCAGCAGGTGTTAACCTTTACATTTTCTGCAAGTTCATCGCCTTCGTTATTTCCTTCAAGACCATAATGGAACGCCGTAGAAAAGTTGGCGATCTGTCTCTATTTTATTCATATTTTCATGGGCGATGCTCTTCTAAAATATCATCAATCGTTCCTCCTTTGACAGCCTCATCGAGGTTGACCCGTTAAGTTCGATCATCGAACCCCTATGTAGTCACTTTAGAGACCTGCAGAACATCCCTTTCCAAAGACTCGTTCATCCAACGAACAGCGAGGCTCTGGAACACACTGTCCAGGGCATATAACCTCCAGAAATTCTAAAAGAACACTCGTTTCTACCTTCTTTCCCTTCGTTCTCACGATGTTCTCTGAACATAACAGGATATATTCTTTCGTGGGAACCAGAACATAAAAAAAATGATGCCCTAGCACCCACAGTGGAGTCACTACTATACAGTGCATTGCCTGCCATGTTTTAACCTATCATTTCACATCTTCACCATGTATAAACGCATTTCCTGCCACTTTCAAACTAGCAACCCCTTTTACCCCATTCCCAAGACGATCAACGCCACACGGGACAGAAGTCTCCGAACCCTTTCGCAGCCTTTTCTCGAAGTGAAATGAACCGAACTCCAGACCCGATGAATTATTTCAACTATTAGGAAGATTAATTCGTTCAAGTTTTAAAATGTTTCACTCCCCGAGAAGAGTGCTGATAAGATGAATGTTTCGAACTAACTTACAGCTCCTCAGCGACTACGTTTGTGGTAGGCTTAAAGTAAGCGTCCGCCGGGTCTAATATATTAATTTGGGTCTCTGGAGCATCCGCGGTGGTTGCTAAAAGCTGGATAGCTCAGTTAATTAGTTTAATCCTCACCGTTATGTATTGAGGTAAATTATTCATCTGGGGTATTGGAAGATTCGAAGTTAATTAAAGGATTCGGGTGTTGAGATGCTGAAGCTGTTTTTAATCTAGATTATTTAAACTGTCGTTTAAGATTATTATTTATTACTCGCGGTTAGAGGGTTCATACAATATACAATAATAAAGGGTTTTCGAATGAGAGGTGTTATTTTGATATCCCAAGAAAAATGCCATTTTTCAATATAAATGACCGGATGTTTATTTCATTATAAAGAAGAAGCTATGGCATTAATAGTGGAAAATAACATATCCTTTTAATGAAATTTTCCATAACCAAATCGCAAAGTGGCTGCCCTATGTCCTCGATAGCCTCGCGAATTCCATCTTTGAGGTCTTGAATCGACGCTGAGCTATTGGCGTAGACTTTCTCTTTCACGTGGACCCAAAGGAAGAAGTCGCAAGGTGTTAAATCACAAGATCTAGGTTGCCAATTGTGATCACCTCTTCGAGAGATAACACGGTCCGGAAACTTTTCCCGCAAAAGATCAATGGTTTCGTTGCTTGTGTGGCACGTAGCGCCGTCTTGTTGAAAGTAAACGTTGTCCAGATCAATACTATCCAATTTCGGCCGTAAAAAATCATTGATCATCTCTTGATAGCGCAATCCATTCACCTTAACTGTTGCCCCAGCCTCATTTTCGAAAAAGTAAGGTCCAATGACTCCGCCGGACCATGAACCGTACCAAACAGTTACACGTTGAGGATAGAGAGGCTTTTCAATTTTGCTTGTTGATGAAGCCACTGAGGTGGAAATGGGCCTCATCACTAAAGATGATTTTTCGATGGAATTCCGGATCATTTTCATGCATTTCAACGACTCAATCAGCAAAGATACGTCGTTGTTGATGATCGGCCGGCTTGAGTTTTTGTGCTAACTGAACTTTATAAGCATTAAAAACCAAATCTTTATGCAAAATACGGTATAATGACGTTTGTGGAATGCCTAATTTCAAAGAACGACGAGGAATGGACAAACCTGGGTTTTCTTCAACACTTTCGGCTACAGAAGTAATATTCTCGGCTGTTCTTGATCGACGTGCACGGGTTTTATTCTTCACATCACTAACTTTTCCCAACAGCTCGAATTTTTCCACCAATTTCTTTATTGCGGTCTGACAAGGTGCTTCACGACTACCCAAGAATGTTCGAGTTTTACGAACCGTTTCTGCCAAATTTCACCATTTTTATAGTGAATTTTAATGATTTCAATGCGTTCTTGAAGCGTGTATTGTTCCATTTTTATCAATGGCGTAGTTTCTACTTGAAAAATGTGAAAAAAAGACAGCTTCAAACGTGACATCTACCGAAATAGCGGGCTATTCAAAATAACACCTCTTATTGGAAATAATGTTCATCTTTTACACTGGGTCGACCAAGCACTGGTCAAAAACTTCTCACGTCAGTGCTCGTCGAGAATCTTCAAATTCGACATTTGACCCGTCGAATCTCATCAATTTTTTCGGTTGGCCGCCGAAGAATCCGAATAAATACAGATCGCGTTCGATCAATGGAAAAACTGATCTGTATTCGATTCGCGACCGTTCGTAAACACATTTCTATAAGCCTTTGTGCCGGCAAACATACAATTATCACTCTGGCGAAAACGGCACGAAGAATTTAAGTTATTGTGATATCGAACCGGGGAGCTTTTATTATATTTTTCTGGCATTCACGGTTCGTAGATCTGTCCTGGAGGTATTTCACACGTCCGGGAATTTCGCTTCTTCCCGTCTTGACGTACGATTTCGAATTATTTAAGGAATAGAAGTTATATTTTTACTACAGACGCCAGGACGTTTCGCGAATTCAATAAATGTTATTGATGATGTTATTTGAGGCAACACCTTCGTACACTAAGATAAATTGTTTCTTTTTTGTGTGGAAGAAAGATGTATCGCGTACGAACTTTGATCTTGCTATCGTTCAGGGAGGTTGGGTATGTAACACTGAATACATCTGGAAAAACGAGAATCTATGGTCGGTCGGAGGAAGGGTTGCATAATATCGTTCTATTCTTCCTAAAGGGTCACGCTCCATTCTTAAAAAGTTGAAATTATTGAAATTCACTATTAAAATGGTGAAAATTTGGCAGGGACGGTTCGTAAAACTCGAACATTTTTGGGTCGTCGTGAAGCACCTTGTCGGACCGCAATAAAGAAATTGGTGGAAAATTTCGAACTTTTTGGACAAGTTAGTGATGTGAAGAATAAAAACCGTGCACGTCGCTCAGGAACAGCCGAGATTATTGTTGCTGTAGCCGAAAGTGTTGAAGAACACCCAAGTTTGTTCATTCCTTGTCTACCGTTCGAATAAGGCCTTCCCCAAATGTTATTACACCGTATTTTGCATTGGGATTCGGGTCTTAAGGCTTATAAAGTTCAGTTAACACAAGAACTCAAGCCGGCCGATCATCAAAAACGTCGTAACTTAGCTGATTGGGTCGTTGAAATGCATGAAAATGATCCGGAATTCCATCGAAAATTCATCTTAAGTGATGAGACCCATTTCCACCTCGGTGGCTTCGTCAACAAGCAAAATTGTCGCTTCTGGGGCTCGGAAAACCCAAGAGTTATTGTTGAAAAGCTTCTCTATCCTCAACGTGTGACTAGTGCGGTTTATGGTCCGACGGAGTCATTGAACCTTATTTTCGAAAATGAGGCTGGAGCAACAGCTACGGTGAATAGATTGCGCTATCGAGAGATGACTTATGATTTTTTATGCCGAAATTGGATAGTATTGATCTGGACAACATTAACTTTAAACAAAACGGCGCTACGTACCACACAAGCAACGAAACCATGGATCTTTTGCGGGAAAAGTTTCTGGACCGTTTTAACTTTCGAAGAGGTGATCACAATTGGCCACCGAGATCTTGTGATTTAACACCTTGCGACTTTTCTTTGGGCCACATGAGAGAGAAGGTTTTCGCCAATAGTCCAGCGTCGAATCAAGACCTCAAAGATGGAATTCGTGAGGCTATCGAGGACATAGGGCAGCCACTTTGCGATTTGGTTATGGAAATTTTCATTAAAAGTATAAGGTCCTGTAAGCGTGGTCGTAGTGGTCATTTGCCTTGTTATTTTCCACTATTAACGGCGTAGCTTCTTCTTATAATGAAATAAACATCTGATCATTTATATTGAAAAATGGCATTTTTCTTTGAATATAAAAAATAACATCTTTTGTTGCAAAACCCTTTATATTAGCCTAAAATCTCAAATTATATCAATTTTCTTGCAACCCCAAAACAAGAAAATATTTGATGTTATATCTTCGTGGACGATCCAAGAGCCCCCAGATGTTATATTATGTACCATTTACAAGTTTATTGTAGCATAAATAATGCATCAATATCGGCCCATCAAAATACATAAATATATCAAGCGAATGAATCCATTAATGCATTTATATGCAATAATAATACGATACGCCTATTTGATGCAGAGTATTATATTATAGCAATATGGGATCATCATTAAACAAGCCCTTTATTCAATAATGGAAATGATTCCTGCTGTTTTTTAAATAAATGAAAACAGAGAGCATATATACATTGTAAATTCGAAATAGGAATTTGCACACGAAAAATTGAATTAAAATTGAAAAATGTAGTCCTGTTATTCGATTAGCCCATCAAATTATTCAATTTGTGTTTTACGTCATGCCATGATAATATAGGGCACTTGATGAAGTTGAGGCTCGAATTTTTGAGTTGAAGCAATTCATTAGAAATTATTGTTTGTTCCTTTTAAAATTTTAGAATACATATTAGTCTATTCCTTAAGTGTTTAAAAAATTATCAAATAACATCACGAACAAAAGCAAGAGGTTCATGAAAAATATATAAATTTTATTGTGAATTAACATTCAACCCAAATTTCATCGATGTTTTATCAAGTTATTCCTTAAGACTCACCAAAAACTTGAAGCATGAAGATGGCATACGATACTCACCTGGAAAGATATATTTCAATTAGATTGAAAATAAAAACAAAGTATTGATACAATTAGATAGATAATCCTAAAATAGAAAAAATATTGTCGTTTTCGAAAAGTATATATGTTCCAAGAATACCTTGTATCATTCAGAGCTATCCTGTGCTGATGAGTCCAAATAAGGACGAAATGGCCATCCATAGGTGCACTTCCTTGCATTCTGTCTTGAACGAGGACGAGCTCCGAAGCATGAGTTTAATATTGGTTGATTTCAATCGATTAATATTATCCTCTGCTTTCATTATTTTTGAATTCATACCTATGTTTAACATATTAACACATAACTATTTCTCCTTCGAAATTAATGTTCTATTTTTTTAACATATTAATTTCGCTACTAATGTTATGTTGGTTGTCAATTTCATTCAGATATTTGTTGGGACTGGGTAACGACTTGCTCGATACCGCGGATTAAACAGGCCTCAATCTGCCTACTCCTGACTAACCCAGGATAATAACACCATACTCTAGCTAGGCCTCAATCTGCCTACTCCTAGCTAGAGGAAAGATGCGGGTGTTCTAACTAGGCCTCAATCTGCCTACTCCTAAGTCCTAGTTAGAAGGGAATATAAAATAGAACAGTGAAAACATGTAGAAATAGAAATATAATAAAAACACAAATATAATACAAATATAACACTACTCTATCTACTCTGTAGATCGACAAAACACGTTATTTAGTAATTTAGGGAAGACAATTTGGAGATATATCCCGTCCGTGGAGCCATCTATTCGCTACTGTCCGTAGTGTTGAGACTGGTGCTTGTGTGGCGTTCTCTGTTGGGGGTAGCGTCAACCTGGTTGGCAGCGCCAATGCAGTGACCTGTAATCTGCTGTGGGAAGAGATAAGTCCCCACATATTCATTATTCGTTCCTTCAAAGTTGACTCACTGATAATCTTTATGGCTTTTTCATTTCGAAATAATTATCCACTGAAGAATATTATGCCTAATAGAAGATACTGTTACTGTCATCAATTTATATCTTTCATTTCAGATTCTAGAGTTGCTCGACTGAAGTCACGTAAAACTAATGGAAGAAGATATGGATAACGATGATCGTCTGGGAGTAGCAACCAGGTCAACAAGCGAAAATAACATTGAAAAAGTGAAATAACTATTGGTACAGATGCAAAGAATGTTGGCATATCGATCGAGTCATGTCAGGCAATTTTCTAGAATGTTTTTTGCATGAAACGTGCTTTTCCTCAATATTTATTCATGATTCTTCATCATAGTCATGCCTGAAACACCGTATTCACCAGATTTGGATCCCTGCGACTTTTTTCCATTCCCGAAACTGAAGAGAACAATGTAATGAATGCGTTTTGACACAAATGATGAGATAGAGCAAGAATCGGAAAACGAGATGGTATATATCTATCCCTGAATGGGACAACATAGATATTGATGAATAAACATACAGGTTGTCCCGGAAAACGTGGGAAATCTCTCGGATTCAGATAGAACATAAAAAAATAATATGACAAGTTCCAATAGAATTTTTTCTCAGCGGCTCTCCCAACGAAGATACGATCTCCTAAATGACGCCACTGGAAATTCATTTTAGTGGAATAAATTTCAATTACTTACTTCTTTCATTATTTTTCGGTTCATTTCATCGACACTGAACAAGATACCTTTTCTTTAGCCTTATGTTCAAGGTATCCAAATTTGTTTTTTTAGCACCTCATCATACAGGGTGTTAAAAATGTAAGCATTAAAATGTACAACCCAGTCCGCTCCTGGTAAACTAAACAAGCTAATTGAAATTTGAGTGCGGTGATTGAAGAGGTCCCTAATACTATTCATATCAAATTATATCGAGTAGTTTGAAACTTATTCCACTAAAATGGACTTCCAGTGGCGTCATTTAGGAGGTCGTATCTTCGTAGGAAGGGCAGTTAGGAAAAATTATCGGAACTTGCCATCTTCATTTTTTATGTTCCATCTGAATACGAGATATTTCCCACATTTTCCGGAAATTCACATATTCTTTTGAACAAACCTCTCATACCGAAGAAGAATTAACAACTTATCTAGTTTTCATTTTATGAAGAATTCGCTCTTCTATCCATCTAAAATCTAGATTTTTCATGACATCTGAATTCTCCTATCAAAAACATTCTTTCTACTTGCCAAATAACAATAACGCTAATGGAAATTGCTGAAGGGCAACACAACCCTACATCAATGGTGAAAATATCCGATATGAAACGGAAAATCCAATACACCGATAGGGGTTGTTGCGCTTTAACGTAATCAGTATTACTTTCACCCTGAATTCCAGAGGTTTCACTAGGAAGGATACGTCAAACGTTGTTTATATCTTGTGAAGCTAGTCATTCGATAATTTTCTCCGTCAAGGAAAATAATAATAAAAGATTTATTGATCTTCTAAGACATTTACATATATGAGACAAGTTGAATTTAAAATCTGAAAAACAACAAGAAATAAATGAAAAAAAACAAGTCACGAAGGATTATTCAGGTATTCGCTAATACTATAATATCCTCTGACACACAATACAGATTTTGTCCCCCTCTTCAAACAGACAAAGATTTGTATTTCTCTAATTCCTGAATATAATACAACATTCTCGTAATTGAACAGTAAAAGATCATAAGGGTCTATGTGCCACTTTCAAGAAATTTCATTTTTCATTCTATATGGGGTCTATGTGCCAACAAAACTGCGCATGGTCTAAGCGCCATCATCTGTTTTACGTTAGAAGGGTCTAGGCCCCGAATTATTATTTTTTTGCACTTAGATCCTTTTGAATTTCCATTCTTCAATTTTGCCCTAGCTATAATTAACGGAATAGCCTTAAGCAACAATAAACTGTCACCAAATCATTGAAATAATTCGGTTTATTAACGTCAAATCGAAATGGAAACGTAAACACACCGCATCAAGAAAGTAAACACTAACAGACAATGCTGACAAACTGACAGAATTATCTGTAACAGACGCAAGCCGTTAGTATCACAGAAGGGGAGCGGTAAACCAATTATCCCAATCTATATTGATAAAACAGGATCTATGGTTACCGTCAAAATGCAATATCTTTCAAGCGACTGCACCAAATTGGATAATTCTTTTTTTGTTGTGTTCATAATTGCTTGGGCAAGGTTCATACAATAAAATATTCCCAAAAACATTGTTCAGAAAAAAATGAAAGGCTTTCCTTTTTCTTACGACCAATAAAACAGTCATAGAATACATATTTAAAGGTTACAATGTTTTTGACATTTGGACAAAAAGTGAAGTCACATCGAGTGAATCGAAAATCAGAAATATTAATGTATGAACTAACATATTATACAACAATTTTTAAACTCATGCCATATTTTACAAATTTTAAACCTATGATGTATGAATGCATTTTGGATTGCCTGATGCCCGTATGTTTATGATCACAAATCAGATGGGCTGTAGTCGTTATCTAGGTTTTCATCTATTCTGTAACTAAAAGGCTGGATCGAATTGAATGAATTTTTGTGTATGCAGAACAACGTCTGTTGGGTCCGCTAGTACGGAATAAACATACGGCACGATTTTGCAACGCCGGAAGTATGTTCGGGCGTATAAACAGATTCTACTCGGCTGTATAACAAATGCGTGAAGGCAACTCTTGGTTCACTTTTCACTCTGAGGTCATTTCCCATTTCCTCGGATGTCGGAAAACACTGAAATTTAAATGTTGTTTATTACCCGTAAGGCCAGTTATTCGATTATTTCCCGCAGCTGATCGACGGCAAGTTGAACAAGATTTGAAGTTGACACACGAAATGAGGAAGTTATAAATTTTTCATTCATTGCATGATGTTTGAATCGAAAGGTCTCGGGGTTCGGTTTTTGATTTCAATATAAAGTGACGTGTCGTGCAAACGAAAATTGGGAAAGCCAATAAAAGCGTAATTCGGCGGCAATTGCGAATTAATTGGAACGTTGAAATGTAAAGGGATGGTTAGATGTACTGGGTGAGGCCGACAATGCGAAAAACCGAGACAGATATGAAGGGTTTTCCAATAAGAGGTGTTATTTTGAATAGCCTGTCATTTTTTGACATTTGACAAGTAGAAACTACGCCATTAATAAAAATGGAACGATAATCGCTTCAAGAACGCATTGAAATTATTAAAATTCACTATAAAAATGGTGAAAATTTAGCAGAGACGGTTCTTAAAACTCGAACTTTTTTGGGTCGCCGTAGAGCACCTTGTCGGACCGCAATAAAGGAATTGGTGGAAACATTCGAGCAGTTCGGACAAGTTAGTGATGTGAAGAATAAAACCCGTGCACGTCGCTCAAGAACAGCCGAGAATATTGCTGCAGTAGTTCCCGGGTCGTGTTATCTCTCCAAGAGGTGATAACAATTGGCCACCGAAATCTTATGATTTAACACCTTGCGACTTCTTCCTTTGGGGCCACGTGAAAGAGAAGGTCTTCGCCAATAGCCCAGCGTCGATTCAAGACCTCAAAGATGGAATTCGTGAGGCTCTCGAGGACATAGGGCAGCCACTTTGCGATTGGGTTTTGGAAAATTTCAATAAAAGGATATGGTCCTGTAAGCGTGGTCGTGGTGGTCATTTGCCTGATGTTATTTTCCATTATTAACGGAATAGCTTCTTCTTCATAATGCAATAAACATCCGATCATTTATATTGAAAAATGGCCTTTTTCTTTCAATATAAAAATAACACCGCTTATTGAGAAACCCTTCATATTATCAACAAAAAATTGCATCAGATGAGTTTCACGCCATTGCACTCACCAAAATTTCCTAGATATTGCTTCTTTAGTTCAAATAATATGAACTTGGATCCATACTTAATCCCAACCCCGTATTTTATGTTTAGTCCACGAAAGGTTGAACCGTCGGTTGGCCATGGAAATTTGGCATATTCCACTGTGTATATTAAAATTTTAGGTAATGTTGTTTATTTTCTTGTCAGATTGATACGCAATGTAGTCACTATTGCATAGAGTTCTCTGATAACTAGCAAGCTCGTCGAACTTGGCCGGGTACATTCGGCAACGTTGACTTTATTTTACGTTATGACAGTAAATACTGCCAACTTCAGATAATAAACAAACGCCTACTATTCGCTCAAACTTTCGTGAACGGACTATATTCAGTATAAATTAAAAGATCCTACAAATAAAATTCCTATCGAGTAAACTTTCCGATTACATCCAAAAAATTCCTCGGCAGAAAAATTGAAGTCGTCCCTGACGTCCCCGTTTAAATGATTAAAACTGAAATTCGACGTTGCTAATTCTGCCAGAAATTCCCAATTGTCCCGGAATCGAAGTCTGAATATCCGATGAGGATATCCATTAATTCGATATTCGCTGAATGGGAACTTGCCGAAGAAATGATGTTATTAGGGCCGACAAGTTGAGACGTATTTATTACTCTTCGGACGTTTCTCTTGATTGCATTTCTCTCTCATCATTTCGACGTTCAAATCGAAATTATGTCAATTTGGCTGACACTGAAACTGTATTTTTGCGTCGAGATGACGTTGCTATTGAAGAAATGTAGATCGAATTAATTTCATTTGGAAAAATTTCAGTCGATGAAGGAAAATCGTTTTTATCCACGAATATTGTACTGGGTGGTCAACTAAGGTATTCCGATTTAAAAGAGAAATAAAACAAAAACTATCAAGTAAATTGTAATTTTTTTCTACAAATAATGCTAAGTTCTTTGAGAATTAATTTCTTAAAAATTACGCTGTCCAAATGTCCAACGTTTTTCTGCTGGTACTCTGCGAGTCAAACCCCCAAATTCAGAAAAACACGTCGCAAAGTTTCTGGACCGATGGCTTGAATTTCTTGTCCGATATTTTCCTTCAACGCAATTAGAGTGCGGGGATTGTTGCGGCAGACTACACTTTTGAGGTATACCCATAAGTAAAAGTCGCAAGGTATCAAGTCCGGGCTTCTAGGGGGCCATGGAGACCTTCCATGGGTAGCCTCACGAATTCCATCTTTGAGGTCTCGAATCGACGCTGGGATATTGGCGTACAACTTCTCGTGCACTTCCCAAAGGAAGAACTCGCAAGTTGTTAAATCACAAGATCTCGATGGCCAATTGTAATCAAATCTTCGAGATATAACACGGTCCGGAAACTTTTGCGGATATTGCTTGAGTTGCACATACCGCTGTCTTGTTGAAAGTAAACGTTGTCCAGAGCAATATTATCCAAATTTCGGCAATAAAAGAAAATTAATCATCTCTCGATAGCGCAATCCATTCACCGTAACTGTTGCTCCAGCCTCATTTTCGATAAAGTAAGGTCCAATGACTCCGCCGAACCATTAACCGCACCAAACAGTCACACGTTGAGGATATAGAGAGTTTTCAACAATAGCTCTTGGGTTTTCCGAGCCCCAGATGCGACAATTTTGCTTGTTAACGAAGCCACCGGGGTGGAAATGGGCCTCATTACTCAAGATGATTTTTCGATGGAATTCTGGATCATTTTCATGCATTTCAACGACCCAATCAGCAAAGACACGAAGTTGTTAATGATCGGCTGGCTTGAGTTCTTGTGTTAACTGAACTTTATAAGCCTTAAGACCCAAATCTTTATGTAAAATACGGTGTAATGATGTTTATGGAATGCCTAATTCCAAAGAACGACGAGGTATGGACAAACCTGGATTTTCTTGAACACTTAAGGCCACAGAAGCAATATTCTTGGCTGTTCTTGAGCGACGTGCACGAGTTCTATTTTTTATATCACTAACTTGCCCCAACAGCTCGAATTTTTCCACCAATTTCTTTATTGCGGTCCGACTAGGTGCTTCACGACGACCCAATAATTTTCGAGTTTTACAAACTGTCTCTGCCAAATTTTCACCATTTTTATAGTGAATTTCAATAATTTCAATGAGTTCTTGAAGCGTGTATCGTTCTATTTTCATTAACAGCGTACACATCTTGAAGCTGCGTTTTTAAATTCAAATAATCATTTTTTCAACATGAAAAACATAAGGAAAGTTCTTGATATTTCATGTTGACATCTGCGACTTATTCATCATCTGTTATTTCATCCATCATTTCATCACATATATAAATTCGAACATAACCTAATTCGTCATAAATTTATCTATACGGCAGGTGAAAACTCCGAGGAAATTTTTATTGTCTTCTGAAACTTCCATCGGTGATCTCACAGGCTATCCCGTTCGAAAAACTTCTTTTATAGTCCATTTCAATAGGACTTAGAGGACAGGTATGTCGAAGGAAAATGGTGATTCCGGCCAACTGAAACAAACCTCTTAAAAATTATGGGAGAAACAACTTTGGCTGGGTCCAAACTGGAGGCTATCGACATAACTTTCTTTTCTAACTGAAGCTATTGATTTTCAGGTCACAAGACAATTTGTTAATACGTCAAATGGTTCCTGAAACTTGAGACATAATGTACAGGGTGTCTGTAAAAGTGCGAGGGACTTTGGGAGATGAAAAATCGATGAAAATAAGCAGGGGTAGTTCATATAATTTTTTTTTGAAATCGATCCCTTTTCAAGATACAGCCTTTGGAAGCTGATGACGAGTTGACACTTCCAAAATCTTTACGGCTTCTTGAAAAAACTGAGTCATAAAACCATACACAATATGAAGCACTAAGTAGATGTTACTCACACAATTTTTTTGATCTCATAACTTTATTATTAGGGGTTGAAAATGACAACCCTCTATCGAAAATTGTTTGCGTGGGATAGATTTTCGAAAAATAAAATTCTCTTATGTTTTCCCATTCAATTATGGAGAAATAGAGTCCCCTGCAAACTTTCGATACAGTCGATACTTTTCTCGGAAAAAATAAAAACAGTTATTATCACTGTTCATTCCATTTTATCGTATAAGTGTTCCATAGAATGAATATTCTATGATATTAGTTCCTCGTCTACTATGCAATATTCCTATAACAGAACATAGTCCATGGGCCAGCGCCTGTTTTTCATAATGATTGGTACTAACAATCTGAATATTTGTGAGTAGCTTCCTTTTGACGAGACGCTCTACGAAAATTCTCGATAGTGAAGGCTAATACAGTATGGAGGAGTCAAAAGTGTTAAATGGGTGAATGTTCAAATTTTATTACTAACAGCTACTATATACAGGGTGTCCGGGGAATAACTGTACATACTCTTACCAGAGATAGAGTTGCACTAGCTGACTACTGATTGACTATAAAAAATTAATTTCTGGATTTCCCTAGAAAACTACAGGGTGTTTTTCCAGTATCGCGGAAATACTTAAACCATCATAAAATCCAAACTTATTGACGGATATTATTGAAACTTGGGGGGTTATTGGCATATGCTAAGGTCGAATCAGAAATACATCAATTATTTCATTATTCCAGGGCCGGACTCATTAATCTTCATTTAAAGTGTTCAGGTTAAAAAAAAACACTTTGTATTTCGAATTACGAATAATTGATTCACTTTTTAGAGAGAAGCTAAATTATGCTTCAATTTGTGGTATCGCTTAAAGTTGTCACATCAACAATTATTTTTTTATGAATTTTTGAGTTTGGAAAAAGTTCGAAAAATTGAATTTATTTATCTGAACAGGACTTAGTCACCTTGTGGAGGTCGAAAATAAATAATAAATTTTCTTTCAAAAGTTACTGAAGGTGAGGAAGACTATAATTATTTGTTGATATACTGAGTGGCCACCCTAGACGCGGATCTCATTGCGATGACGTAAATAACGGTATATTGCGAAAAAAAATGATTGGCGACATGTATAGGGTATACATAAGCATATTTCAAAATTATTCGTATGTATACCGGGTGTTCGACAAGAAAGATAATAGATCAAAGTGACACTTCTTCCAATGAACACCCAGTATACATACGAATAATTTTGAAATATGTTTACGTATACCCTATACATGTCGATAACAATTTTTTTTCGCAATATACCTCCATTCACTTCATCGCAATGAGATCCGCGTCTAGGGTGGCCACCAAGTATATCAACAAACTATCATAGTCTTTCTCACAGTGACTTTTTAAAGAAAATTTATTATTTATTTTCGACCTCCACAAGGTGACTAAGTCCTGTTTAGATAAATTAATTCAATTTCTCGAACTTTTTCCAAATTCATAAAAAAATAATTGTTGATGTGACAACTTTAAGCGATACCACAAATTGAAGCATAATTTAGCTTCTTTCTAAAAAGTGGATCAATTATTCGTAATTCGAAATACAAAGTGTTTTTTTACCCTGAACACTTTAAATGAAGATTAATGAGTCCGGCCCTGGAATAATGAAAAATTTGATGTATTTCTGACTCGACCTTAGCATGTGCCAACAACCCCCCAAGTTTCAATAATATCCTTCATAAGTTTGGATTTTATGATGGTCTAAGTATTTCCATGAAGTTGGAAAACCACCCTGTAGTTTTCTAGGGAAATCCAGAAATTAATTTTTTATAGTCAATCAGTAGTCAGCTAGTGCAACTCTATCTCTGGTAAGAGTATGTACAGTTATTCGTCGGACACCCTGTATATTCAAAAATCGGCTATCCGAGTGATTTATGGTCTACCTCACAGGCAGTCTTGTCGTGGTCATTTAAAAAAAAACAAGATTTTGACACTTACTGGGCTTTTCATCTACAGGTGTCTCTTATTTTTTCATAAAAATAGAGAAGTTTATTTCCGTCGATATGAGAACATAATAGAACCAGGCGCATGTTTCCTTTGCATTATCCAAAACATATTTAACTCTAACTGAGAGAAATGCCGAATATATCTGTATTACCCTTTTCAATAAGATTCCTAAGATTATACAAACCATAAAAATTTTCAAGTTCTTCAAATCTACCTAATCTAATCTAATTTCTAATAGAAAGAGAACCCTACAGCATTCAGGAGTTCCTCTCATCTTGATCTGAGCGCTTTTTATTTACTTGTAAGTTAAGATTTTGTACTTTTGTTTTTGGTTGACGTTATCTCTTCACATAATGTTTATGTTTATGAGAATATGAATAAAAAATCTATCTATAATCAAATCTTGAAAAAATTACATTACAATTGAAAACAATAATTGTAGGTACTACAAAAATGATGATTATATCGAGTGTCTCCCACTCCCAACATATATCAACAACTGGGTCTAAAAAAATTATTACTAACCGGCTGATTTTTTCACTGTTGCTGAGCAAATATTTCCTTTATGAACTGGTCACATAGTCCTACAAATTGAGTGGTTTTTCCAGTCCTACGTTAGTTATTGTGGTACAATTTCTGAGGTAGGACTGGAAAAACGTACCACTCAATTTGAAGGAAAATGTGATCAGTTCATAAAGAAAATATTTGCTAAGCGACAGTGAAAAAATCAGCCGGTTAGTAATAATTTTTTTAGATCTAGTTGTCGATATATGTAGGGACTGGGGGACAATTTGATAGACTCATCATTTTTGTAGGACAATTATTGTTTTCAATTTGTAATAAAATTGTTTCAAGATTTAATTAATAAAGTAGCTGTTAGTATAAAATTTTAACATTCACTCATTTAACACTTTTTGAACGCCTCCATACTGTATTAGCCCTCACTATCAAGAATTTTCGTAGAGGAAAAATTTGGGCGTCTCGTCAAAATGAAGCTTCCCACAAAAATTCAGATTGTTAGTAATCATCATAAAAAACAGGCGCTGGCCCATGGACTAACACGTTCAAAATGGTTTTCTGAATGCATTTCTCATTGGTAGAACGTTAATAAACTTCCCGACAGAACCGCAATATAGAAAAAATACAAAAAAGTGTCCGACATCCAACATATATCCTCAATTATACGAGTTGGACCGAAAAAAGCTAGAACAGATCACCTCCTTTTCAATAGAGCGCTGTAATTGAGTCCTGGAATATACACAGCACCCTCGGACCTCATATTGGTCTATTCGGGACAACAGAGCTCTATTTATTTTCTCCAAGATGATGTTTTCAACTCGAGGACATGTATTCTAACCCCGAATTAAATTCCCTGGCAGAGACGATTGCATACTTTGTTTTACCCTGGAATTGACCTTTTTCGGAGCAAACATAGACATAAACTTGGAGGGTCATGTTACAACTTGCACGAGCCTTCCACTTCTTGTACGGGAATTTCCTATCAGCATACATATGATATCGGGATTGAAGAAAATGCTAGGTTTAGACAATGTCAGTTGTCTTGAGGATCTTTTTGTGGATTCTCGAAGTCACGTAGGTTCTTTTAATGCTTTGGGTTAACAGAAATGATCAAGTTTAATAGAATGAAGTGGAAAAATGAACCTTTCATGAAAGTATTATACAGGATGTTACATAATAGTATGTCACAACGTGAATCTACATGTAATTTCATGATAAAAAGTTCATATAAACATGGGGTTGAAATTTCCAAGAAAAATTGTGTTTTTTCTTCATAACTCCTGCAGTTTTTGAGACATTCAGTCCAAATTTGGAATGCGATCTATTTTCAACATTGCAAGTTGCAAGTCCTGAACGGATCTCCAACTTAAAAGGAAAACCCTGTATACAGTGTGTTTGGTCATTCATTAATTTAAGGGCATCAAATATACCTAATTTTATCGGCAAAAACACCCACATTGGGTAGTTTACGCCCTCAGTTCTGGAGTGGCCCCCATTTTAAATTATTTTTTTAATTTTAGTTGACCTTTCCAAATAATATCGATTTCTTTGGACATAAAGGTCCTACAAATGTGAAGAAATGTTTTCTGAAGTGTGGAACAATATGAAAACATTTATCTTGGAAATGCCATAAAAAATTCTTTAAAATAATTTTATTAAAAAAATGTACTATTTTACTAGTAAATACGCAATAGCACAAGAACTAGTACATTGAAGTAGGAGTTTTTTTCGATGAGCTATTACGCAAGGATATTAGCTACAAAACGATACCAACATAATTTCTGTAAGTTACATAATTAGAAAGTATTTGATAAAATAAAATAATATTCAGTACTGTACTTCAGATAATTTTTTATGATTAATTAAACATATTAATCATAAAAATTGCTAAAAATGGCCGCCTTGCTTTGTAGACACGCAGTGGCACTCATGACGACCTGTAGCAACAAAAAAAAGTTTGGTCGATCGCGTAGTGGTCATGTTCGAACAGCAATAACTCTCAAATTATGTAACTTACAGAAATGGCGTGGGTGTTGTTTTTTGTAGCTATATTCTTGCGTGTTAAATCAATGAAAAAAGTTATACTTTAATGTGCTAGTTCTTGTACTATTGCGGATTTACTAAGGAAATCAGTACCGGTAATATGGGGTAACTTGGCCACCCCGGGGTAACTTGGTCACCTATGATTAATTTTTGTTTCGGTTAATACTTTTCCTCCTGTTCTTTTTTAGTTGGATTTTCAGGTGCCCATCTTTTATTCCAGGTAACTAGTAACTAAAAATGGTGAGAAACTATCAGAGAACACCCGGGGCAAAGCCCTACCAAGACTACTCAGAAGAGAAGTTATTTTTGTGTTATTTATGAAATTTTCGAACTGAAATAAGTAGCTGCGGGTTCGTTTTATCAATTTCCAAACGAATTCGGGGTAACTTGGTCATGCGAACCATTAAAAACGTTCATTTCATTGAAATTAGCAAAAGTGACCAAGTTGCCCCAAACCCGGGGTACTTGGACACCCCACATATACATTTTTTTTCTTTATATTAAACAAAAACATTACTTTTTACGAACTTCAGCTCTTTCATTAAGTTAAGTCGGTTTGGGGAAAAAATTTGGTCCACATGCGTCAAAATATAATGAAGATATTTTGAAAAAAGTCTGAAAAGAGTGATCAAGTTTGCCCCGTTTCTACGGTACATTTTTTACTAAATTTTTTTAAAGAATTTTTTATAGCATTTTCACGTTAAATGTTTTCATAAAGTTCTGCTTTAATGAAAGATTGTAATATCATCTTTCAAAAACATTTTTTTCACATCTGTATGACCTTTTTGTCCAAAGAAATCGATATTATTTGGAAGGGTCAACGAAAATAAAAAAAAAATATAATGGGGGCTACCTCAAAACTGAGGGGGTAAACTTCCCAATGTGGGTGCTTTTGTCGATAAAATAAGTTATATTTGATGCCCCTAAATTATCGCTAAGTCATGACCAAACACACTGTATAGGCTCTGTGGATCAATTGGTAGTGGCATCGAACCATCGTTCGAGTTTTAACCTTCCCAGGTTCGAATCTGGACGGATAAATGAATTTTTCTTCAATAAACGAGTTATTGCATCGATAACGATCTCGTAAGTGATATCGCGAACCTCATGCGTGTCGGTATCAACAATACCTCGGAAAAAATTGCCATGTTTGCCATACATATTGGGGGGGATTAACAAAAATTGCATCAACCAAATCGACCACGGTCACGCCACTGTGATATTACACGAAAAACACATTCCTTCAGGCAGCAGTGGCATTAGCGATAAATTACATCCAGAAAAGACTTGGAAAAGTTGCATGTCAGTGAATTTCAATTTGGCCTAATGCACAAATCGACGCAATTTTTCGAAAATCGTTGGTATAGTAGGTATATTTGATAGGTTTTGTTATTTTTGTAAACACGATCGAATCGAGAAGTATACAGGTTGTTTTCTTGATTTTTCGCAACAGGTAGAGTACCTATAAGATCTTGCCAAATAAAGGGGGTTTCCAATAAGAAGTGTTATTTTGAATATCCAACTATGTATTTCGGTAGATGTCACGTTTGAAGCTGTCATTTTTTGACATTTCACAAGTAGAAACTAAGCCACTAAAAAAAATGGGACGATACACGCTTCAAGATCGCATTTAAATTATTAAAATTCACTATGTAATGGTGAAAATTTGGCAAAATTATTCGCAAACTCGGGTAATGCTGTGAATAATTATTTTGTCCACTCTTTTCTCGCTATCAACTGTTACCTGCATAATACTTGCTACAAAATTTCAAAATATAATTAATCAACGAATTTTGTTATATCAAGGTTCCACTGAAATAATACAGAAATAATTCAAGGATCGATTGTAATCAATCGAAAAAATCTGCAATACGCAAGCTACATGTGAAGTTGAATGTTTCAATAATTATTGTTTTTGGATTACCTACACGATTTTCAATGTTATACATCACACATTAATTTTGTGATGAAATTGAGTGAATATTCTTGTAGATTCATTTGTTCCCAACAGTTTAATGAATAACATTTAATTGACTGATTTATTAGCATAACTCAATAAGTAACCAAAAAAGATAAGACATGGATCGATATGTGTTTTGGAGAATATTCACAATATTATGTACAATTAAAGTGTCTCCCCGAATAACTTTCTGATATTATCTCTTTAAGCGACTTTTTTTATTGAGATGGAACCTCTCTCTGGAAAATCTTGTAGATATATCATGTATGTATAAAGACAAAAAGCATTTCTTCAAACACATAAAAAGTGATATTCATACCAGCCCAACAGTCAGACGTTACCGAAAATAAAAAGAGAAATAAAAAAAATAAGAGAATGATTTTTCGCAATTTACACGATGTATTATTCATTATGTTGATTGGACGCATTTTGTATTGTTTGCCGATTCAATTAATTATTTATTGCAGATCCATTAAAACTTGAATATTAAACTGTATATGACGCAGTTTGTACCTTCTAGAAGGCAAATTGTTTTTTTTTCCTATTTGAATATTATAGATTATCAGCGTTTTGTTCGAGAAAAGAATACATTGCGTCATTTTCAAGGGAAGATACAGATAAAATCGAACAAGCTAAAAATACGCATGAATAATTATTTATAATGAAAGAGCTGAAAGGATTAATATTATTTTAAAGCTTCAATTTTCATTACTTTTTGTTTCAGAAAACTTTTACTATGATTAATAGAATAATTTCATAAATAATTTCCAATGATTCTGCATTGAAAAATTCACACTTGAGTTCCTAGAACCAACTTATAATAATAAAATACATATAACCATGTGTGAATCTGAGATATTTTCAAACGATTTCACCCTCCGAGATACTGAATATCCAAATCAATGTCTATTATGACAAGCATAAATCAATTTTCCGTTCAAATAAAAGGCATATAAAAACAAACAGTATTTTTGAAGGGATCACACTTAATTATATACACTTAGCACAGAATGAGTGAAACATTTTCAATTTGCTTTCTAAAAATATTCGAGGGAAATATAATAAGTCGAGTCAATTTCTGTATAGAGCTTCTGCAGTAATTTCAAAGTTATTAAGGAGTTTCTTCAATAATCAAATGATTCGATTCATCTGGAGATGAATTGATATTTCAGCTTGAAACGATTTGAGTAGAAATAACTGAATGCATTCGCCGATTTTCTGTTATTGGAAATTGGAAATGTCAATCGTTTATGCTCACGGTATGAAATTAAGTTTCAGAAACATAAAAAGTTTTTGTTTCGTTATTTCAAATCCTATTTTATGTAGCTAATTATAAATTTCTGAATGAGTAAAAACCATGAAAACGAGCTGTTTTGGAGATATAATCAATTTTCGGTTTTCAAATTAACTGCTGTTGCAATCAAATACAATGTCCGACTCTCTTTCATTTTTAGATGTAATGTTTTCTTAACTTATAACTGAAATAATTTTAGGCGGTTTATCAAGAGAATATCACAGCTGGCATGAAACATTTTCTTTTCATATGACATCTATATGTAAAGGGTTTTCCAATTTAGGTGATATTTTGATATTCAAAGAAAAATGCCATTTTTCAATATGAAGGATAGGATGTTTATTTCCTTATAAAGAAGAAGCTATGTCATTAAAAGTGGAAAACAACATCAGGCAAATGACCACCACGACCACGCTTGCAACCATATCCTTTTAATGAAATTTTCCATAACCAAATCGCAAAGTGGCTGCCCTATGTCCCCGATATCCTCACGAATTCCATCTTTGAGGGCTTGAATCGACGCTGGGCTATTGGCGTAGACCTTCTCTTTCACGTTTGCGTGAACTTATCCACACTTTTCCAGCCACGGTTTGACCGTGGCTGGTCAGTTTTTAATTTTTTTCTCGTACTTCGACGGACCCCCAAAAAAATATGTCATTAGATTTGATATCTGTGTTCGAAATACTATGCAAAAAAATTTTTGTTCAGAATGCACCGCCCCCGGATAACCTCCCACACAGTAATCGCTAAAACCGTGGCTGGTCAGGTTTTAATTTTTTTCTCGTACTTCGACGGACGCCCAAAAAAATGTGTCATTAGATTTGATATCTGTGTTAAAAATACTATGCAAAAAAAATTTCTTGAGAATGCACCGCCCCCGGATAACCCCCCGCAGAGTTATCGCTAAAACCGGGGCTGGTCAGTTTTTAATTTTTTTCTCGTACTTCGACGGCCCCAAAAAATGTCTCACTAGTTTTGATGTCTGTGTTCGAAATACTATTCAAAAAAATTTTTGTTGAGAATGCACCGCCCCCGATAACCCCCCACAAAGTAATCGCTAAAACCGTGGCTGGTCAGTTTTTAATTTTTTTCTCGTACTTCGACGGACGCCCAAAAAAATGTGTCATTAGATTTGATATCTGTGTTCGAAATACTATGCAAAATAATTTTTGTTCAGATTGCACCGCCCCTGGATAACCCCCCACACAGTAATCGCTAAAACCGTGGCTGGTCAGTTTTTAATTTTTCCCCTATATTTCGACGGACACTAAAAAAGTTTTAGATATTGGTAATTAGATAATAAAAAACAAATCACTCGTTCGTGTTTTTCCATATGTAAGTTAATCTCATTATCATACATGAGATACATCTGGCAACACTGTGACTAAATAACGCACGATTGTCCTCTATCCCAACAACGACAGTATACACGTCAAAAACCGTGGCTGGAAAAGTTTGGATAGGTTCACGCAAACCTCTTTCACGTGGCAGCAAAGGAAGAAGTCGCGAGTTGATAAATCACAAGATCTCGGTGGCCAATTGTAATAAATGGTTTCGTTGCTTGTGGCATGTAGCGCCGTATTGTTGAAAGTAAACGTTGTCCAGATCAATACTATCCAATTTCGGCCATAAAAATTCATTAATCATCTCTCGATAGTGCAATTCATTAACCGTAACTGTTGCTTTATTTGCCTTTATTGCGGTCCGACAAGGTGCTTCACGACGACACAAAAATGTTCGAGTTTTACGAACCGTCTCTGCCAAATTTTCACCATTTTTATGAATTATGAATTTTAATCATTTCAATGTGTTTCTGAAGCGTGTATCGTTTCATTTTTATTAACGGCGTAATTTCTATTCGTCAAATGTGAAGAATTTGAATTTGATCACCCCCAAAGTTTCGAGTTGATGAAAATGCCTTCCGCTGTCCTTCGCAGGTTTCCCAACTAATCAACTAACCAAAATGCCCCTGAAAACCATCAAGATAACAAATTAAACTTTTCCAGGATTAATCGAACCAAGGACTCTTTATTCCTCATCATCCGATCCCTCCGACAAATGATCGCATAATCGCGAACTGATCTCGAGGACCAGACATATCACCTCCATTAATACCAACCTAAAATCCCCTAAAACTCAATATTCAGGCGACTTCAAACCGTTCAAGTCCTGGCCGATCCGATCCCGGATTTGACAAATGTTCCCGTAAAACCGACAGATTAAGCGATCGGGAGCGCCCTCTATCGGTCGATATGGATTTTACAAAGTTTCCATTAAATGTGTCCGACGAATTGGCAGCATCGGATAAGAGATAATCGGGGGTGTCAATTAGATATTTGGGGACGGATATACGTGGTTTTTGAAGAACCTCTTATGAGGACATTATTATTAAATGAACAAATAGTGTTTACAATCTACAAACGACTGAAATGAACTTGTGCCAGAAAAGTGAAAGCAGAGAATAATATTATTGATTGAAATCAACCAATATCAAACTCATACTTCGGAGCTAATCTCGTCCTCGTTCAAAGCAAAATGCAAGGAAGTGATATCAAACAGAGCTCCTATGGATGGCCATTTCGTCCTTATTAGGACTCATCAGCATAGGACAGCTCTAAATGATACAAGGTATTTCTTGAAACTTACAGCGAAATGGCATCTTTTTTAAGGAATAAATATACCGAAGACGCCATCTCTAGTTCCTTCTTCCCTAGCACGAACCTTGAACGAAGTTGCGAGATGTTTACCATTTGTAGCATTGACTGACGCGTTCTTTGCTGATGAGTCCTAATAAGGACGAAATGGCCATCCATAGGAGCTCTGTTTGATACCACTTCCTTGCACTTTGTCTTGAACGACGACGAAATTAGCTCCGAAGTATGAGTATATTGGTTGATTTCAATCGATTAATATTATTCTCTGCTTTGACTGTTTTGATATTCATGGCGATTTTACGCGTCAAACCACTTCTTGTGACGGTCTGTCTGGCCATCGGTTTCTGACGAAGAAAACGACAGGTATCATCAACTCCTTTTTACATGTTCCGCAAGTGTTAATTCATGAGACAGTGTACCGTGAGAGTGCTAGTTTTAAAACCACTATAGGGACCGGCGCTGGAGTATACGGGTCAAGAGCTTAGAGTAAGTATTTTCAATCGAAAGATGCATAGAAAGAAACCTGGAAAAAAAATGAAGGGTGTGACATAGTGATCCATTTTGATAGTCAAGTTGCTATCAAAGCACTGAACTCCTATGCTATTATCTTAAAGCTGAGGAAAACTCAATGTGTGCAAGATCAATAAGGACCCTTCTGAGCTCCTGGTCACTCAGGAATTGAAGTAAACGAAGAGGCTAACACACTAGCCAGAAAGGAAGCACAAACGCTACTTACTGGCCCAGAACCCTTCTGTGGTAAAAGTAAATGCACCTGTAAGAAAGAGTTATTGGAGAAGAAGAATCTTTAGAGAAGTACTTCGGAAAACTCTTCCGGAAATAGAAGTATATGATAAAAATTGACTCAACAGAAACTGACAAGTATAGATTCTGTGGAGAAGAGTAGAAAACTACAGTTTACTTAGTTACAGAATGTCTTTTTATTGCAAGCCTGTGCATATAATGTTTTGAATAGGAAAATTGAAGGAGGTAAATCGAAGTAGTCTCCTTGAAGCCCTTTCAGATACTAGACTTCATTGGGGCTGATTACGAGCAGTAGAGCAGTTGCGAAAACAGTTTTGATTGGAAACACAGAACCCTTCGTCGGTATAGGCAAATGCAACTATAGGAAACAGTATTTGGAGAAGAAAGAAGGAATAGATGGAAAATCACACAATCTGGAGGAACATTCCAGGAACTAATGTGTCCAAAAAATACTTTTGGAACTTTAAAACTGCAAATTCCAAGAATTATTTGGATCTCAGTAAGTATAGCCATACACTCAGATAGAAAGCTGCTATTGAAGCACTGAGCTCCTACGTCATCGACTCAAAGATGATCTGAGGGTGCCGAAACAAACTCAATGAGGTAGGCAAGAAAAATAAGGTCTTTTTAATCTGGATTCCCGGCCATTCGGGAATCAAAGGAAACGAAGAGGCCAATACACTCGCCAAAGAGGACGCACGAATGTCACTCATTGGCCCAGAACCCTTCTGTGGTATAGGTAAATGTATCTATAAGAAGGAGTTTCTGGAGAAGAAGAAAGCCGAAAAGGAAAAACTCTGGCGGAATCTCCCAGGGATGGATCATTCCACTAAGTTCCTTCGGAACTTTGAGACAGCGGAATCCAAAGGATATCTGGATCTTGGTAAGAAACCTCACTGGCTTTCTTACAGGACACTGTCGCCTTAGGGAGCACCTGTTGAGGATGGGATTATCGGACACTGACGAGTGTAGGATCTGTGGGGAGGAGGAAGAAACCCCCATTCACCTAGTCTCGGAATACTTTGGCATTGCAAGCCTAAAGCGAGAATGCCTTGGGCGAGAAACTTGTAAGAGTGAGGAACTAGCCTCGTTAAAGCCTACACAGATATTAGATTTCATTAGATCTTTGAAACTAAAATGAGAGCTGTAAAGGGGCACAATAGACCTTGAGGTCGCAGTGTCTTCACCGGCTTCCTAACAAGACATTGTTACCTTTAGGAACATATGATGAGAATTGGCCTAAAAGAAACTGACAAGTGTAGATTCTGTGAAGAAGAGGAGAAAGCACCTATTCACTTAGTTACAGAATGCCTTGCCATTGACAGCCTGCGCAAAGAATGTTTTGGACAGCAGCAATCTAGCCATCTTAAAGATTCTGGAGTTCATCGAAACTTCCATGATGATGAAACAGATCATCATCCTGAAGGTATCACTTACCTAAAACATCAATTTCCGGGAATCTTCAGGTGGTCATATTTCAAACGGTATCAGTTAGAGAATTCTGTTGAACGTTCCAATAAAAACCATCAAATAAATCGTTTAGAAGTGCCCTCTATCGGTCCATATGGATTTCCAAACTTTCCATTAGAGCTCTATCCAATGAATCGCCACTATCGAGAGAGGGAGAGGGGCGTTAGGGGTGCCCTAATCAGTTATCCTGGCCACTTCCCGAATGATGCATTATCCTGTCAACTTGCTATAGGACACGGCGGTCTCCTGGCCTGGACTATCATTCACTCGGCCGCATATTAGTCTGCCGAGACCTATACACTTGCTAAACGGATGGTCTGAACGGTCATGATTTTGTGGAATATTTCCGAAAAAGGGGTTTAAGTTCGGAGTGTGATTGAGCACTGTATTTTAAGAATATCGTGTATTTCCTTCACTTTTGATGAATCAATTGGTTGGCCTTAAAAGATGAACATTTCCACTCAGTCTGATAACAACTTGTGAGGTTAGAGACTTTTTTTTCTTATAGTCCATGGGCCAGCGCCTGTTTTTCATAATAATTACTAACAATCTGAATATTTATGAGTAGCTTCATTTTGACGGGACACCCAACTTTTCCTCTAAGAAAATTCTCGAGTGAGGGCTAATACAATATGGAGGCGTCAAAAGTGTTAAATGGGTGAATGTTCAAATTTTATTACTAACAGCTACATTATTAATTAAATCTTGAAATAATTTCATAACAATTGAAAACAATAATTATCCAAAAAAAAATGATGATTCTATCAAAGTGTCCTCCGTTCCTAACATGTAGCAACAACTAGGTCTGAAAAATTATTACTAACCGGCTGATCTTTTCACTGTTGCTTAGCAAATATTTTCTTTATGAACTGGTTACATTCCTACAGATTGAGTGGTACGTTTTTCCAGTCCTACGCTCAGAATTGTTAATTGCTAGTAATCACATTTAATTGTGGGTTCTGTGATACAATTTCTGAGGTAGGACTGAAAAAACGAACCACTCAATTTGTAGGACAATGTGACCAGTTCATAAAAGAAATATTTGCTGAGCACTATTGAAAAATCAGCCGGTTAGCAATATTTTTTTTAGACCTAGTTGTTGATATAGTTGGTGGTGAGGACATTTTGATACAATCCTCATTTTTGTAGGACAATTATTGTTTCAATTTGTAATAAAATTGTTTCAAGATTCAATTTATAAAGTAACTGTTAGTAATAAAATTTGAGCATTCGACCATTCAACACTTTTGACGCCTTCATACTGTATTATCCCTCACTATCGAGAATTTTCGTAGAGGAAAAAGTTGGGCGTCTTGTGAAAATGAAGCTACTCACAAATATTCAGATTGTTAGTAATGAAAAACAGGCGCTGGCCTATCGACTATAGAGTCTTTCTTCTGTTAGTCTTTAGGTCAGTTAAATTTTGATACAACGGATTCTGAAGTATGGAATATTTCGGAAAAAATATTTTGAATCTTTGAAAAACCAGAAAAATATTATATTTATATTATTAGGCAGTAAAGCACACTTTCAATCATTGCACTCGGTTAAACAGTCAGGTCACATTGTATGGGTACATGATCATACTGGAGTGTACCGGGTGTCCTAAGTTCGTTGTCTAGTGAGGGTATCTCAGAAACCCGATGAGCTGAAAAACATTTTCGGACTCGATTTTTGGAGAATTCATTTGGTGAAAACAGCAACCTTCTAAGTCAAACCGTTTTCGAGCTATTAGAGAAAATTGGAAAATGGCTCAAATGAAAAGTTTTCATAACTTCTCAATTATTCAAGTTATAAACATGAACTGAAACATTTTACAGACACTCTTCTTTCGAAAAAATTCACTTTATTGCCTCTTGCCAGTTGATTCAACCATATTATTCCTATGTCAGCAGAGAAACCTGTCAATGTGATTCCAGGGATCTGGCCACTTCAAAAGCTTCAGCACATTCCGAGTAGGTATCTGAATTCGGCATTCGGTACACTATTCTAAATGCCTGTAGGCCAAGCAATAGAGATATTTCCTTGACAAAATACTACCTGGAAGCCACCTGTGCCATTCCGAGCAGGACAGTCCGTAGTTTATTCCCACCATGTTTTAAACACGAAAATGCCATTTTTTTATTTGTTATTAACAAAAAACAACAAAAATACGCGTTCTTTTTAGTTTTTTCGTTGCAGAATGGAACTATTGATGCAGTGATAACGTTGCAATGGGATGAATTGTAGAGAATTACATTGTGAAGAGAATGATGGGTCAAACGATCCGATCGAATAATTAAAACTGGAGGAAAGCGGAAAAAACCGGAAATTGCGTGTTTTTTCTTTTAACTCATAACTCTGCCATTTTGCAAATTAAGAATTGAAACTTCACACGATAGTAGCTATTTACGTGCAATTCATCATGTGTGCCAAAATTCGGTCGGATAAATAGTTTTCACATAATTCCCATTTGAATTTTTTTGGACATATTTTCGCGGAGAGCTGGATGCGTTTGAGGTCGTCCGATTGAAATTAAAAAATTTATTTGGAAAGAAAACGTGATCAGTAACAAAACGTCTATTCTGATTAAATCTGTTAAAAACTAGTGAGAACATGAGGGAAAACGACCGACCAAGCGAGAGTGGTCGAGTGGTGAGGGAATCAGCGAATCGAGGGAAACGCCGCGGAAGCCAACGGTCGCCGAGTTAAGAATTGTTGCGCGGACAGCGCACAAAATTTTGTACACATACCATGTATACGTTTCCCCTCGATTCGCTTATTTCCTCTCCACTCGACCGCTCTCGCTCGGTCGGCCGTTTTCCCTCATGTTCTCACTAGTTTTTAACACACTTAAACGCGTTTTATTGAAAAATCAGAATAGACGTTTTGTTACTGATCACGTCTTCTTTCCAAATCAATTTTTTAATTTCAATCTGACGACCTCAAACGCATCAAGCTCTCCGCGAAAATATGTCCAAAAAAAATTCAAATGGGAATTATGTGAAAACTATTTATCCGACCGAATCCAATTTTGCACACATGAATTGCACATCAATAGCTACTATCGTGTGAAGTTTCAGTTCTTAATATTGCAAAATGGCAGAGTTATGAGTTAAAAGAAAAAACACGCATATTTCCGGTTTTTTCCGCTTTTCTCCAGTTTTAATTATTCGATCGGATCGTTTGACCCCTCATTCTCTTCACAATGTAATTCTCTACAATTCATCCCATTGCAACGTTATCACTGCATCAATAGTTTCCATTCTGCAACGAAAAAACTAAAAAGAACGCGTATTTTTGTTTTTTTTGTTAATAACAAATGAAAAAATGGCATTTTTGTTTTAAAACATGGTGGGAATAAACTACGGACTGTCCTGCACGGAATGGCACAGGTGGCTTCCAGGTAGTATTTTTGTCAAAACTAATCATTTGTAGCTCTGTTGCTTGGCGTACTGGTGATTTCATAAAGATTAATGTTCGAGAATTCCTCGTATCATTTTGATAAGAGTATATGGATGTAAATTTCTTCGTGTAGCAACAGAATTAATTAGACTCATCGTCGAAGAACACCGAAGCAACTTTGGATAAACATCCTGCAGCTTTCGTCCGGGTGAATACGTTGTTCCAGAAACTCCAGGGTGGCTGTTGTAATCATATGGCGAATTCCGCAAGGGTTGAGACTACCTCGGATTGTTACCCTATAAAAGATGTAGGGAAAAGTTTTTTTTAAGCCGCTCACTTTCAATGCGGAGCTCTCTCCGTTCGGTTTGCGGCAAGTTTTAATAATTTAGAAATTTATGTGGGTAAAGAAGCTGGCGTAGAGACGATGTTTATGTAATTTTGTTGTTCTTTGTGTACGATGATAGAGTGTTTGTCTTGGTTTTGTGTGCGACGGTGTTGAAGCGGTAAACTTGAGACTGTTTTGTTGAGGAGGATATGTGTTTCGTCTACAAGGTTTTTAGAAATGTGTGGCTTTTTGGAAGGGGTAATGGCATTAATTATATTTTGTTGTCTTGTTCACTGAAACTTTGTGCAGAGGGGCTAAAAGACCAGTCAAAAACACGTTAATTTTCGATAGAAAGACAATGTGTCCGTGGAACCGTCCGTCCATAAACAAGATAACTTTCCGAAAGATTGTGCCAGGGATATAAAATTATAGGGTAGGATCGGTTCCTCAATGCTGCGGTTCGTTAACTAGCAAAATTTTTCATGGTGTTCCGAAAAATATGGCTATGTATGTTCTTCAATATCTCAGACACAACGAAACCGATCGAAATACGAATTTGCGGTTACAGGCTAGATACTCATAAGTAGCCTTATACGAAATTTTGTGGTCATAGTGTTAACTGAACCATGGAAAATTCAAACGGAATATTGAAAAGAAAAATCCTTATGAAGGGTTTTCCAATAAGAGGTGTTATTATGATATTCAAAGAAAAATGCCATTTTTCAATATGAATGATCCGATGTTTATTTCATTATAAAGAAGAAGCTATGCCGTAAATAAAGGAAAATAACATCAGGCAAATCACCACCACGACCACGCTTACAGGACCATATTTTTTTAATGAAATTTTCCATAACAAAATCGCAAAGTGGCTGCCCTATGTCCTCGATAGCCTCACGAATTCCATCTTTGAGGTCTTGAATCGAAGCTGGGCTTTTCTATTTCTCTTTCACGTGGCCCCAAAGGAAGAAGTCGCAAGGTATTAAATCACAAGACCTCAGAGTCCAATTGTGATCATCTCTTCGAGAGATAACACGGTCCGGAAACTTTTCTCGCAAAAGATCAATGGTTTCGTTGCCTGTGTGGCACGTAACGCATAACGTTGTCCAGGTCAATGCTATCAAATTTCGTTTGTGAAATGCTTATTTCCAAAGAACGACGAGGAACACTTTCGGGTACAGCAGCAATATTCTCGGCTGTTCTTGAGCGACGTACACGGATTCTATTCTTCACATAACTAACTTGTTCCAACAACACGAATGTTTCTACCAATTTCTTTATTGAAGTCCGACAAGGTGCTTCACGACCACCCAAAAATGTTCGAGTTTTACGAATCGTCTCTGCCGAATTTACACCATTTCTATAGTGAATTTCAATAATTTCAATGCGTTCTTGACGCGTGTATCGTTCAATTTTTATTAATGGCGTAGTTTCTACTAGTAAAATGTCCAAAAATCACAGCTTCAAAAAACGTGACATTTACCAAAATAGAGGGCTATTCAAAATAACACCTTTTATTCTAAAACCCTCTATTTCCAATTTCCACACAAAAACATCCGATTCGAGTGCAATTCATTTGGAGGGGAAAGATGTACCTGCAAAATTTCAGGAGGATCCCATAATCAGAAATATAGAATTGAATTTTCAATAAGAAAAGGTTTAACAAGTAACATTGTCATGAATATCAATAAAGTGAAAGCAGAGAATAATATTGATCGATAGAAATTAACCAATATTAAACTCATACTTCGGAGCTAATTTCGTCCTCGTTCAAGACAAAATGCAAAGAAGTGGTATCAAACAGAGTACCTATATAGGAATGGCCATTTGGTCCTTTTTATTACTGAATTGAATTTTCTTTAAATCGGATATTTTGTTGTGGAAATATGAGGATTAAATCTTTCCCTGGTGCCTGTGATAAAAAAGAATTGATTTAAACTATAAAAACGTTTGATTTATACTCCAGATCATCCTCTGAATTCCACTTATTTGAAGTTACGCCGTTTAAACCCAAATAACAAACATCCGAGATCTGGAATATTCATCAAAATGCAGCGTAAACGTTTATTTTTACATGAACTCCCTCTGAAACCATCTCCTGACCAATTTTGCAAACAAACATTTTCTCTCGAATACCTCCAGTTTCGTCGTCGCTCTGCAACGAGAAATATTATATATCTACCGCCCTTGACGAAGGCATTAAAACTTCCGAAAGTCAGACATTACACTTAACGCCCAACTTCGAAACACTGCCACAATCGCGGGCGGCGTATCGAAAATTCAGTCCTTTTGTGTCAAAGTCGACAACACTAAGTCTCTTTAACAACTCCACACGTCCGCCCGTCCGAAGTTAAAAAGTATTTCCTGGATTGTATTCACTAATCGGATATGCGCGGTAATTCGATAAACATCAAAAGAAGCCGACAAGTGTTTCAGGTGGCCGAAAGCACGATATTTTCTATTGTATAAGGAGACAGTCGCTTTCGTGAAGACTCAAGATCTGAAGCGTCAAGTTCCTCTGCCGCACCCTGTATTTTTATGTTGTCGAACTTTTCAAATACCACTCATTGTAAAATAGGTAATAGTAGGTACAGAAGGCTCACCCTAACACTGATTCATTCAATTTTCAACTCTTGAAATAATATCTTCAGCACTTGTATCTTTCCCTGGTTCCCATAATAAAAAAAATTCATTGAAAGTATGAAAACATTTGATTTTTACTCTAGCTAATCCTTTGAATTCCCCTTGTGTAAAGTTACACCTTTTAAACTCAAAGAACAAACATCAGAAGTCTCGAATATTCATCAAAATGAAGCGTAAACGTTTATTTTTACATGAACTTCCTCTCAAACCATCTCCTGACCAATTTTGGAAACAAACATTTTCTCTCGAATACTTCCAGTCACTCTGCAGCGAGAATATTATATATCTACCGCCCTTGACGAAGGCATTAAAACATCCGAAAGTCAGACATTACACTTAACGCCCAACTTCCAAACACCGCCACAATCGCGGGCGGCGTATCGAAAATTCAGTCCTTTTGTGTCTAAGTCGACAACACTAAGTCTCTTTAACAACTCCACACGTCCGCCCGTCCGAAGTTAAAAGTATTTCCTGGATTGTATTCACTAATCGGATATGCGCGGTAATTCGATAAACATCAAAGGAAGCCGACAAGTGTTTCAGGTGGCCGTTTTCCGACAGCACAAAATTTTCTATTGTCTAAGGGGACAATCGTTTTCGTAACGACTCAAGATCTGAAATGTCAAGTTCTGCCGCACCCTGTATTTTTATGTTGTCGAACTTTTCAAATAACACTCATTGTAAAATAGGTAATAGTAGGTACAGAAGGCTCACCCTAACACTGCTCCATTCAATTTTCAACTATTGAAATAATATCCTCAGCACTTGTATCTTTCTCTGGTTTCCATAATAAAAAAAATTCATTGAAAGTATGAAAACATTTGATTTTTACTCCAGCTAATCCTTTGAATTCCCCTTGTGTAAAGTTACACCTTTTAAATTCAAAGAACAAACATTAGAAGTCTCGAATATTCATAAAAATAAAGCGTAAACGTTTACTTTTACATGAACTTCCTCTCAAACCATCCCCTGACCAATTTTGGAAACAAACATTTCCTCTAGTCCTCCAGTCACTCTGCAGCGAGAAATATTATACTTCTACCGCCCTTGACGAAGGCATTAAAACTTCCCAAAGTCAGACATAACACTTAACGCCCAACTTCCAAACACCACCACAATCGCGGGCGGCGTATCGAAAATTCAGTCCTTTTGTGTCAAAGTCGACAACACTAAGTCTCTTTAACAACTCCACACGTCCGCCCGGCCGAAGTTAAAAGTATTTCCTGGATTGTATTCACTAATCGGATATGCGCGGTAATTCGATGAACATCAAAGGAAGCCGACAAGTGTTTCAGGTGGCCGTTTTCCGACAGCACGAAATTTTCTATTGTCTAAGGAGACAATCGGTTTCGTAACGACTCTGAAGATTTTCCATTCTTATTCAAATTAATGCTCGATGCGCACCCTGTCTTGACTGTTTGTTGGAGGACAGAATGAATGTTTAAGCTCGAATTGAATAGAAGGATTGTCCGTTTAGAATTCGTTTCCTGGACGAGGCGGTCAGAAGTATAAAAGTTAGAGATTAGAAGTTTGGTTGCAGAATGGCGGATGCGCTGGGAGTCGGGTGTTAGCTAGTTGTACGAGTACTTACTATATGGGGGGAATCTTGAGTTTTACATTGATTTATGTCTTTATTAATTATCGTTCTTAGACAGTCTTTTTTCCAAGTTTGAGAGGAATGATAATGATACATTCGGGATTTCCAGAAAAATCTGTGGGGAATCTGAATACACACATCGTCACGAGTCTAGGTTACTCAAGAAATAAGCAATCTATGTTCTGGAAATTAGAAAATATTTTTAACTACAGTTGAACTTCCCTAGAACGAAAGAGCCAAATCCGCAAAAAACTCGTTATAAAGAAATTTCGTTATACAGAAAATTTGTTTCTATAGTCGCCAATTTAGTGGTCGACTTCACTGATAAATTTAAGTTTATCGTTCAAATTTAAGCACTTCCTTTTAGACATTTTCGCACAACTTTTCACACTAGCGTAATGGTTAGATTGAAACCAAACAGCCAGGGGTGTATTTAAAACTGTTTCAGAAGAATCTCTCTGCCCGCCATAATGATTTAGTTTAAGGTCGGGATTTCTTACGTACGCCGGAAAATTTTCAGAAAAAACCCACCCTTATAGCTTCTCACCAATACCCATTCAAAGAGTGATGTTCTTTGAATATTTCGTTATAGTGAGAAATTACTTCGTTTTAGAGGGTATTTTTAACATGGAATTTGGATTCGAGGTGTGATGTCTCGTACGAAATTCGTTATACAGACAAATTTGTTATACAGTTGTTCGTCATAGGGAAGTTTCACTGTATTTCAACTGCAATATACATATTTGATAGAAAATCTTCATTTGCTCTATTGAGGTGGGATAAAATATGAAAACTGAAAAAATATCTAAATCAATCGATTTATTTTTGAGCGCTCGTTCTACTTAAAAGAGTGCTTCATCGTTTTGCCAAATGTCTTTAATATTCAAATTTTGAGTCAAACGATAGGTTTCGACTCTGATGACAAATCCGTGGTCAAATTCAATTATGTCTGTGCAGACGTCCGGTCGGTCGTAAGCACGATAACTTTCGAGTGATTGTCCTAGAGACTTGAGATTTTCAGGGTGAGTTCGATTTCCAAACGATTAAGTTCGTTAACCAGCCAAATCGATACAGGGTGTTCCATAAATTATGGTCATTCAAACTTTGTTCCTCAATATTTAATTGAAATTTTGCGGCAACATGCGAGATGCTCAAAACAATCCTCATCCAAATTTTGAAACCATAGTGTAAACAGAACCATTGGAAATTAAATTGAAATATATTGAAAAGAAGAAACTCCACATTTTCATAACAAGATATCCGATTTTAGTGAACTTTATTTATATTACTATATATATTTATAAATAACTTCGTTATTTCAAATGCAACACCCTGCATATTTATACATATTCGAATTCTTCGTTCAATTCTACACTGATTTGATGTATGATATGTGCAACCACTCAAGCGGTTCTTGAATTATAGCCTGGTTATCAAATTTTTGAAAAAAAGGTTATCACAAATTAGTGTCCATATCTTCAAAATCCCTCAATACAAGAATTTCTTTTTGCGAAAATGGAACAAAAGAAAGTACGCTGATACTGTTTCTTGTATAACTTATGAGGAAATATTATACAGGATGTCTGAAAAAGGGCCTCAAAGTGAGCCTCAATAAAACTATAAAATCTCACTTTTTTCAAATGGCAACTCTATAATTTTGTAATTCCAATCGATTGCTCGTCAAAAACCAATTATAGTGTCCCGAACGTTTCATGCCTCTAAAATCAGTATTTTGGCCGTTATTCAATAAAATTCGAATTTCACGATTAAAGATAGGTTTCGCACAGTTTGCAAGCTTGCATTTTTGAAGTAGGCTATGTTAGGAACTGTCATTCTTACTTTTTCTTACAGATCAAGCACTAAGCATAACATGCAATAATAATTTCACTGGAACGATATATCAAGGGTATGTTTTTTTATTTGCGGCAAATGTAACAAATTCCTAGAACAGGTAATTAGAAATTCAACGAACGAAATTCACATTTACTGACTTTAACGGAATCAAAGTTCAGGAGGTATCGAAACAATTTTCTCCGTACTGGAAGCCTTAGCCCTAAACGGACTCGAGTGAATACAGTAATAGATAATGAATGTTACTGTATTCAAACGATTCCGTTTTGGGTTAATGTTTCCACTACGGAGAAAATTGTTTTGATACTTCCTGAACTTCGATTTTGTTAAAAGTGGTAAATGTGGATTTCTTTCGTTAAAAGTTCTGACTGCCCTTTCTAATATTTTCTTACATTCACCATAAATGAAGAACATCTTCAATACATCACTGTTACTGTAATTCATATTTTGCAAAGTGCCCGATTAATCAGAAAAGCATAAATGACAGTTCTCTAAAATGCATTATAAATCAACAGACATAGCCTTCTTGAAAATTTCTTTCCTTATAAATCCATGGTTAGACTAAGAAATCTTGATTCAATCCTGAAATTAGAATTCTATTCAATAACGGCAAAACTACTGATTTTAGAGGCATGAAATGTTCGGGACACCCTAACTAGTTTTTGACGAGCCATCGATTGGAATTACAAAATTATAGGGTTGCCATTTGAAAAAAGTGAGATTTTATAGTTTTATTGAGGCTCACTTTGCGGCCCTTTTTCAGACATCCTGTATAATATTTTCTCATGAGTTATACAAGAAACAGTATCAGCGTACTTTCTTTTGTTCCACTTTCGCAAAAAGAAATTCTTGTAATGAGGGATTTTGAAGATATGGGCCATAATTTGTGACAACTTTTTTTTCAAAAAATTTGATAATCAGGCTATAATTCAAGAACCGCTTGAGCGGTTGCACATATCATACATTAAATCAGTGAATAATTGAACGAAGAATTCGAATATGTATAAATATACAGGGTGTTGCATTTGAAATAACGAAGTTACATTCGTTTCCGGTGAAACCGGAAGTATATTTCTTGAAAAATATTTTACAATTAAAGTTAATGTACTCTTAAACGAAACTCCAAAATCTTGAATCTGTATTACAATTCCTTCCTCGAAAACGTCAAATGAAACACTTAAAAAAATCACCCTGTATATAGTGAATGTTCATGAGGAATCGCATCATCAGAACCATAGAATTTAGTTTTTTAATTGTCAAGTTTTAACATATTTCAGATTTTAAATAATTTTCTGAATATTATTCCGTACTGAGATTTTCATTTAAATACAGTGGAACTTTCCTATAACGAATGTCTGTATAACGAATTTCGTAAAAGACATTGCACCTCGAATCCAAATTCCATGTTAAAAACACCCTCTAAAACGAAGTTAATCCTCTCTATATAACTATATTCAAAGGACATCACTCGTTGAGTGGGTATTTGTAAGAAGGTATAAGGGTGGATTTTTCCGAACTTTTCTCTGGACGTACGTAATAAATCCCGACCTTAAACTAAATCATTACGGCGGGCAGAGAGATCCTCCTGAAACAGTTTTAAATACACCCCTGATGGCTGTTTGATTTCAATCTAACCATTACGCTAGTGTGAAAAATCGTGCGAAAATGTCTAAAAGCGAGTGCTTATGTTTGAATGATAATCAGTGAAGTCTACCGCGACATTGCCGACTATAGAAACAAATTTTCTGTATAACGAAATTTCTTTATAACGATTTTTTTTGCGGATTTAGCGCTTTCGTTATAAGGAAGTTCCACTGTATTTAGTATCAATCTCAAGTCCCATACAAAATCTTGAGGTAATAGCTTCATTGCTGCACCAATGAACGAGCTTCTCAAGAACACCAGCTCAGGCCTTTGAACTTGAGTATAGAAATCGTAAAAAAGAGAAGGTCTTCTCCTCAACATTTCTAAACCATACACATCTATTCCATACAAATATAATCCCTGAAACCCAGTGAACCTAGAGAGACAGCTCTAAGCGTCTCGTGTCAAAACGATGTCACACATGCTTATTTTCCTAGCATATTCCTCAACTACTCAGGCTCGTTATGCATCTGTCATTTTCATTATCTCGAAACACGTCTCCATCAAACAATATCCTGCTCTGTGCTCCTTCCGGATCCAATTTATTCAACAAGCTGCCACAATTTCACGTTGAATAAGCTCAGGGCTCAGACCGAGGAAGCTCCGCCATTATTCTTATAATTGAGGACGTTCTCAGAGTGCCTTAACGTCCTAGTGATGGTGTGAAACAAGCTCATGACACGTGGTTCTAATCCGGCGTCAGCTCTGAGTGAAGACCCGAAAACTCCGGCAGTGGGTTTGACATTGAGGTATAAACTGATCAAAACCAGAAAGGAACGGCTAAATTTGTTGTAAAATAAAGCGTATTTTGTATAGCCCGCTATTTCGGTAGATGTCACGTTTGGAGCTGTCATTTTTTGACATTTCACAAGTAGAAATTACGCCATTAATAAAAATGGAACGATACACGCTTCAAGAATGCATTGAAGTTATTAAAATTCACTATGAAAATGGTAAAATTTGGCAGAGACGGTTCGTAAATCTCGAACATTATTGGGTCGTCGTGAATCACCTTCTCGGACCGCAATAAAGAAATTGGTGGAAAAATTCGAGCTGTTGGGACAAGTTAGTGGAGTGAAGAATAAAACCCCAGCACGTCGCTAAAGAACAGACGACAATATTGCTGCTTTAGCCGAAAGTGTTGAAGACAACCCAGGTTTGTCCATTTCTCGTCGTTCTTTGGAATTAGGCATTCCACAAACGTTATTACTCCGTATTTTGCATACATCTTGGGTCTTAAGGCTCATAAAGTTCAATTAACACAAGAACTCAAGCCGGCCCGGCCGATCATCAACAACGTCGTGTCTTTGTGGATTGGGTCGGAAAAGTTTCCGGACCGTGTTATTTCTCGAAGAGGTGATCACAATTGGCAACCGAGATCTTGTGATTTAAGACCTTGCGACTTCTTCCTTTGGGGTCACGTAAAAGAGAAGGTCTACGCCAATAGCCCAGCGTCGAATCAAGACCTCAAAGATGGAATTCGTGAGGCTATCGAGGACATAGGGCACCCACTTTGCGATTCGGTTATGGAAAATTTCATTAAAAGGACTTTGTCCTGTAAGAGTGGTCGTGGTGGTCATTTGCCTGATGTTATTTTTTACCATTAATGGCATAGCTTCTTCTTTATAATGAAATAACATCCGATCATTTATATTGAAAAATGGCATTTTTCTTTGAATATCAAAATAACACCTCTTATTGGAAAACCCTTTAATAGTGAGCCCACTTATCTATTTTTTTGAGTAGATCAATATTTTTCAGGTAGTTCAGATTATGGATGGATCAACTGTGCCGGTAGATCAGATGAACGGTAGATCAACTGAACCTGTAGATCATATGAGCAGTAGTCATTTGAATTATTAGATCAAATATTCAATATTCGCAAGGTATACTGGTCGAAAAGGCAGACAATCTATGTGCTTTATTTATTCTTTAAAAAACGAGCAATTTGAAACACCCCTTAGATTCTCTCATTATTTTAAATCCTTCTGACGAGTCAACGATAAAAAAGATTTACGAAAAACTCCAATTAATGCATAACGTGCGATATCCTGTTAGGACAATCTTGCATGACTGCAGGTATCCCAATAACTCCCCAATATTTCCGGAACCGAATATTATCTGGTCGAAAATTACTCCGGTGTCAAGCATACGTTTTTCGAATATTTCCCGGCATATACATGGCGGAAAACTGGTTTTTCGGACACGTTCCGTAAACGACGAAGTTGAAGTTGAGTTAATTGAAAACTTGGCGTTCAAACAGCATGCTACAGATAAGGGTAATGTAGTTGACGTTTGCCTGAACACGTCACACGCAACTTGAACCTGAAATTGTGTTAGGTTTTTTCATGTTTCTGTTTATAAATAACTTCGGGACTCGTCCGTCAAGTCGATAATACGTTTGTTGATTTTTGTTAGATTTGGAATTGGATGTGGTTTTATTCAACTGAAATTTATTCTGTAAATGAAGATTGATATATTGAAAAAATTTCAATAGAATCAGTATCGCATCATCTCAACCATAGAATTTATTTTTTTTTAATTATTGATTATGGGTTTTCCAATAAGAGATGTTATTTTTATATTCTTTCATATTCAAAGAAAAATGTCATTTTCCAATATGAATAATTGGATGTTTATTTCATTATAAAGAAGAAGCTATGCCGTTAATAGTGGAAAATAACATCAGGCAAATGACCACCACGACCACGCTTACAGGACCATTTCCTTTTAATGAAAATTTCCATGACCAAATGGCAAAGTGGCTGCCCTATGTCCTCGGTAGTCTCACGAATTCCATCTTTGAGGTCTTGAATCGACGCTGGGCTATTGGCGTAGACCTTCTCTTTCACATGGCTCCAAAGGAAGAAGTCGCAAGGTGTTAAATCACAAGATCTCGGTGGCCAATTGTGATTACCTCTTCGAGATAACACGGTCCGGAAACTTTTCCCGCAAAAGATCAATGGTTTTTGTTGCTTGTGTGGCACGTAGCGCCGTTTTGTTGAAAGTAAACGTTGTCCAGATCAAAACTATCCAATTTCGGCCATAAAAAATCATTAATCATCTCTCGATAGCGCAATCCATCCAATGCTCGAATTTTTTTAGCAATTTCTTTATTGCGGTCCGATAAGGTGCTTCACGACGACCTCAAAATGTTCGAGTTTTACGAACCGTCTCTGTCAAATTTTCACCATTTTTATAGTGAATTTCAATAATTTCAATGCGTTCTTGTAGCGTGTATCGTTCCATTTTTATTGTGGCGTAGTTTCTACTTGTCAAATGTCAAAAAATGACAGCTTCGAACGTGACATCTACCGAAATAGCGGACTATTCAAAATAACACCACTTATTGGAAAACACTTTACTTAGCATGTGGTCCTATACAAAATTTTGAGGTAAGCATATATGTATTTCTTTTTCACCAATGGACAAGCGCTCAAACGCATCTGCTCAGGACTTTCCTTAATTTTTTTATTTGCACAGTGAACCAAGGAGTGGCTCAGTATACATGTGAATATTTATATATAAAAATAAAGGAAGACTCATACTTGTCATGTAAACAATTTCCTTTTTGATTAGATTTGGTTTCAGAAATATGCATTCGAAACTTGTACGTAGATATACTGCGATATTTCATAGTAGAAAGCATGAATCTAAAATCTGAATATTCATAGTGTTCTTCCAACGCGTTTTGTGTTTCGTATTTCATGCGGAATAGACAAGATAATGGTGCATCCCTGGAAATACTTGACAATTCTGGAGACGGGTATAATTTGTTTTGGTAAGATTCAAGTTTGAGGTAACTTTGGAGATTGTCTTGATTAGAAAATGAAAATGTTGCACTGAAAGCTTTTCCAGAATAATGTAAGTACGAGTTTAGGTGTTGAGTGTGAAAAAACCTAATGAAAGAGTTTCAGGATAATTCGTATCTCACAAGGTTGATTAAAACATGGAGAAAATTGAGATAGTGTGGTGAAATCTAACCAAATTTTCCATGAAGATATTCTGAGCGATATGGTAACTAATAAATTTGAAAGAAATTATATTCTCTATGAAATATTAGGTAATTATCTTTTTGTTTTCCGAGAAAAATATTCCAGTAAAGCCACTGAATATACAAGAAATAAATTCATCTTTAAATAAACTTATTGTTTAAAATTTCTATGCAATTATTTTTCGAACGAAATTTATTGCGAAACTCTACTTACGCTTGAATCCTTGAAACAACAGTTTACTGATTTTATTCGACGACATACCTGGAACAAAATGGGAAATTAATAAAAATTCTTACAATTGTTTTTGCTTTCATTCAATGACAGTGTCAGTCAGTTTTTTAGTATCTCGCAAAACGAAGAATTTGCGAATTAAAATTATATACTAGCATCATGTCATTATTTTTTCATGGAGAATCATCTACTGAAATTTGTCGTTCTTATTCACTCACACCCTGTATATTTCACAGCTGATTTTTCGTATTCTCAGTCAGCTGATATGATTTAATGTTCTTTCATAGAAAAACTGTGAAGTTCTAGTCCATAGGTCAGCTACTGTTTTTCATAATGTTTACTAAAAATCTGAATATTTGTTAGTAGCTTCATTTTGACGAGACTCCCAACTTTTTCTTCTACTACAAAATTCTCGACAGTGAGAGCTAATACAGTATGGAGGCGTCAAAAGTGTTACATGGGTGAATGCCCAAATTTATTACTAACAGCTACTTTATAAATTCAATTTTGAAACAATTTTATTACAAATTGAAAACAATATTGTCCTACAAAAATGATGATTCTATCAAAGTGTCCCCCACTCCCAACATATATCTAGGTCTAAAAAATTATTACTAACCGCAGATTTTTTTCACTGTTACTTAGCAAGTATTTCCTTTATGAACTGGTCACATTGTCCTAACGAATTGAGTGGTACGTTTTTTCCAGCCCTACGTTCGGAAATTGTCATTGTTTGTAATCATTTTTAATTGTGGGTTCTGTGGTATAATTTCTGAGGTAGGACTGGAAAAACGTACCACTCAATTTGTAGGACAATGTGACTACAAAACTTTTTACAGTTGTAATTCAGAAAATCAAAGTTCAATTTCAGAAAAGGGAACATGTATTTCAGAATAGGAATATGTAATTCAGAAAACAGAAATTGAATTTCAGAATAGTTAATTCAATTTCAGAAAAGCGAAATTGAAATTCAGATTAGGAAGTTGTATTTCAGAAAAACAAAGTTGTAATTCAGAATAGTGAATTGAAATTCAAAATGGCAAATTCAATTTCAGAAAAGGAAAATTGTAATTCAGAAGTTATAAATTGAATTTCAGAAAATGTATAGATATATGTACTATATAACATAGATATAAATAAGTACATATTCATGTTCATTATATCTTGAGTACATGCAACCAATTCTGAATTACAATTTCCCAATTTCTGAATTCAAATCACCAATTCTGAATTACAATTTATATTTTCTGAAATTCAAATTACCCTTTCTGAATTACATATCACTATTCTGAAATTCAAATTACGCTTTCTGAATTACATATCACTTTTCTGAAATTCAAATCACCATTTCTGAATATCAATTTACTATTCTGAGTTACAATTTCCATCTTCTGAAATTCAATTTGCTATTCTGAATTACATTTCACGTTTTCTGAATTACAATTGGAAAAGGTGTAGTTAATAAAGGAAATATTTGCTGAGCAACAATGAAAAAATCTGCCGGTTAGTAATAATTTTTTAGACCTAGTTGTTGAAATATTTTGAGAGTGGGGGACACTTTGATAGAATCATCATTTTTGTAGGACAACTATTGTTTTCAATTTGTAATAAAATTGTTTCAAAATTTAATTTATTAAGTGGCTGTTAGTGATAAAATTTGAGAATTCACCCATTTAACACTTTTGAGGCCTCCATACTGTATTAGCTCTCACTATCGAGAATTTTCGTAAAAGAAAAAGTTGGGCGTCTCGTTGAAATGAAGCTACTCACAAATATTTAGATTGTTAGTAATCATTAAGAAAAACAGGCGCTGGCCCATGGACTATTCACCAAGATGAGATTTCCCACGTTTAAATGTCAGTAATTCCCGATCCCTCTAATAGATGCACATCTGCCAAATTTCTTTATTCGTAAAATAAACCAGAAATAGTTCGTTCATGCAACAAATCCGAACAGCTCGTCAAACTTTCACACATTCCTTTTCCTACAAGATATAAGAGCTTTCTATGGCAAAAAGAAAGACGTATAGCTCACAATTTCTATACGATGACAGCGAGAGCAAAACATTATTTCGTCGCGAAGGTCCAGAGGGGCCCAACAATGACTGAAGACAGAGTTGGAAGTAATATACTTTCCAAACTTGCCACTCCCTTGAGTTTTACAAAGATTTGTTATCTGGGAATGGTATCCATGTAGTTTAATTTTGACTACTCCGATGATTAATCTTGACTTTATAACCCTGAAGTCAGCCAAGTTTCTTGATAAGCTGAAAAATTTGAGTTTTTTGCCGAAAATGCTTGGATTTTTCGTAGTGACTCGCTGGACCAATTTCCTTCGGAAAAATTATGGTTGGAAGTTTAGGGAACTTATTTAGGGTCTTTTACGAAGATTTTTTAACTGGGAATGGTATCCATGTTGTTTAATTTTGACTACTCCGATGATTAATCATGACTTTATGACCCTGACGTCCGCTAAGTTTCTTGATACGCTGAAAAATTTGAGTTTTTTCGGCGGAAATGCTTGGATTTTCCTTAGTGACTCACTGGACCAATTTCATTCGGAAAAGTTATGGTTGGAAGTTTAGGGAACTTATTTAGGGTCCTTTAAATGCTACGGATATAGACAGGGTGTTTGGATATCTGGCGGGTTACTGATGATTCGATTGGAATGGCTCAATGACTTCTTTTTTGGAATACGACCAATGAGGTCTTTTCCTAGCAGTAAACGCATATTGAATGTTAAGTTTAGTTTAGTTTGAAAAGGGGTTACAGTTCACTGCGACCTCAAGATCTATTGTGCCCCCTTACAGAGCTGTTCTGGCCACACCCTTCACAGCCCGCCTTTCAGTTTCAGAGATCTGATCAAATCCAATATCTGTGAAGGCTTCAACGAAGCTTGTTCCTCACTCTTTCAAGTTTCTAGCACAAGGCATTCTCTCCTAAGGTTCGCAATGCCAAAGCATTCCGTGACTAGATGAATGGGGGTTTCTTCCTCCTCCCCACAGAACCTACACTCGTCAGTGTCCGATAATCCCATCCTAAAGGTGCTTCCTGGGACGAGCGTGTCCTGTAAGAAAGCCAGTGAGGAGTTGTAATCGTTTCTCACCAAGATCCAAATATCTTTTGGATCTTGCTGTTCCAGAATTCCGAACTTAATGATCCATCCCTGGGAGATTCCGCCAGAGTTTTTTTCTCTCGGCGTTCTCCTTCTCCAGAAACTCCTTCTTGCAGGTACATTTACCTATACCACAGAAGGGTTTTGGGGCAATGAGTGACATTCATGCGCCCTCTTTGGCAAGTGTATTGGCCTCTTCGTTTCCTTTGATTCCCGAATGGCTGGGAACTCAGATTAAAAAGACCTTATTTTTTTGCCTACCTCATTGAGTTTGTTCCGACCCTCCCAAATAATCTTTGAATCGATGACGTAAGAGCTCAGTAATTTAATAGCAGCTTGAATATCTGAGTGTATGGCTATATCGCACTTCTGATAGTTTCTTTCTACATTTATATCTAGACATCTTTCTATAGCTTAGATATCCGCTTGAAAGACGCTCATACAGGAGCCTAGCAACAGTGCACACTTGGTACTTGGCCCGTACATCCCAGCGCCAGCTCCTGTGGAGGTTTTGGAACCATCTGTATACCATTTTACGGTAATTTCTTGAAGGTTATAGTCGGTGTATTCCCGTTCCCATTCCTTTCTTTCACTTAGCTATGTCTTGAAGTTTTTCTCAGTGCTTACTTTCTTGATCATTACATCACTATGGATGTTCGCAGATGAGATGTAGTTGTTCAGAGAGGACCAGACTCTCTGATTCTACACGAAGGGTTCAAAACATACTTCAAGAAATATCCAGTGAATGAACTGGTCAGCAAACTCGTCAGACATGAATCCACCTTCATCTTTTCGGGAATTGAATTAGCCTTTGAAGAAGAATTTTACGATATGCGCGGAAATTTCATGAAAGACTTGATTCGTGGGATCCATAGGCGTTTTGGGCAGTTGATTGAAAGAAGAGCTGGTAATAAGGACTATTGAATTTGGATTCAGTTGTGGAATAACTATGATTAATCAGAAATAAACAATGCATTTTAGACTTTTTCCCATCTTTCCTTCTTTGCCTCATTCTGCACAAAGCAAAAAGTAACAAACAAAGGTTCTCTATAAAATATATTGCTGCTGAAATAGAGCAAAGGATTCATCTCATTTCCACGACATAGATTGTTTATTTCTAGACAAACCTAGGGGGTCAACACCTTTGGGAATAAATTCATATTTGTGTATGTTGATGAATAAAATGAGTTCTTTCCAAAAACTACTCTATTTTATTTGCTTCACTGAAAATTTTTCAGCCAAAGTGTTAATATTGTAAACCTTATACAGAATATAGTAAAACAATATGTAAGGTCAAGTTTATATCCCCCAATTTGGACAGGTTCCTGCTCTCCACAGATCGGTTCTAATTGAAAGACCAGCAGGCGAATTGAAAAGGCAGGACCAAAAAGGGTCCGAGGTTTCTGAGCAGCAGCGTAATAAAGTAGAAGTGTCAATTACCCTTAGGAGAGAAATACTGATAGAACTGAGAAGCATTCGCGTTTTAATGGTGCTAGGAATTAGTCCAGTTCACCACAATAAAGTTAAATAAAGCGATAACTGTTTCTTCGCCGAAATTTATAACCCATCCTGGGTATTACCCAATTAAGTTTAAGACGGAGCTCTATTGTAGCTTGCGGGCCTTAGCAGTTTCTACTCTTGCGGAGAGGATTTAATCAATTTACATTGTAAAAAGGATGGACGGAAATTAGAACTGGGATATTGTAGAAATATTCGGGAGGGTGAGGTTGAACAGAAGGGTAGGTTATGTTGAGGATATACCCACTTTCATCAAGTTGTATATTAATAACATGAAATGTTTTTTGGTGTGCGAGTAAACACTCGCACACCAAAAAACATTTCATGTTATTAATATATTATTCCTCCCCTAAAAACTTAGGGGAATAGCTTGCCAAAGTTTTACGCAAATCGGGTCAAATTGGATACAGCGTGTCTCATTTAAAAGTGTTCACCTTCGATATCTCGAAAACGAATCAGAATTTGAGAAAACACTCAGACAAGTCGATTTTTGATGACAGGGGGACATGATCTAGGACACAAAACTTGTTTCTACTAGCAACCCAATTTAGAGGGTTGCAACCCAATTTAGAGGGTTGCAACCCCATCAGGAATTTGAAAAGGCACAGTGGATAGTTTTGTTGCAAAAATGTATGTAAAACAGTTGAGAAAATTGCTCTGATAGAGGGCTCAATAGACTCCATATAGGGTCCCAGTTTAGTTTAGTTTCAAAAAAGGGGTTGCAGTTCACTGCGACCTCATGGTCTACTGTGTCCCCTTACAGAGCTGTTCTGACCAAACCCTTCACAGCTCGCCTTTCAGTTTCAGAGATCTGATAAAATCGAATATCTGTGAAGGCTTCAACGAGTCTAGCTCCTCACTCTTACAAGTTTCTCGCCAAAGGCATTCTCGCCTTAGGCTCGCAATGGCAAAACATTCCGTGACTAGGTGAAAGGGGGATTCTTCCTCCTCCCCACAGAACTCACACTCGTCAGTGTCCGATAATACCATCCTTTACAGGTGCTCCCTAAGGCGACAGTGTCCTGTAAGGAAGCCCATGAGGCGGTGTAATTGTTTCTTACTAAGATCCAGATATCTTTTGGATCTTGATGTTTCATGTTTCAAAGTTCCGAGGGAACTTAGTGGAATGATCCATCCCTGGGAAATTCCGGCAGAGTTTTTTCCTCTCGGATTTCACCTTTTCCGGAAACTTCCTTCTTATAGGGACATTTACCTATACCACAAAAGACTTCTGGGCCAATGAGTTACATTCGTGCGACCTCTTTGGCAAGTGAATTGGCCTCTTCGTTTCCTTTGGTTCTCGAATTGCCGGGAACCCAGATTAAAAAGACCTTAATTTTCTTGTCCACCTCATTGAGTTTGTTCCGGCACTCCCAGATCATCTTTGAGTCGATGACGTAGGAGCTTAGTCATTTATTTTTGGGTTACAACCCCAATTTTTGCCGCATAGACGTCTGCACGCCATTAGAGCCCCTTTAGCTCTGCCAGTAGCAGTATCAACATGTTTATTTCACAGAAGTTCACTATCCAGTGTTATCTCTAGGTATTTAACTTCTGACTTTCACCCCAAGATATTTCCGTTTAAATATAACATTCTCATGTCGGAAAGGTTTCTTTTCCGAGTGACCGGAACTACTTCAGTCTTGTTTGGGTTGATGTTCAGCACCACAGACAAGCAGCATTGCTCAATAATTCTAAAGCCCTTTTGCAGTACGTCGCACAGTGTGCCTTCGAATTCGACAGTCCCAGTTAGTTGATAGTTGATAGTTTACAGAGGGGTTACAGTCCACTGCGACCTTAAGGTCTATTGTGCCCCTCTTACAGAGCTGTTCTGGCCAAAAACCTTCACAGCTCGCCTTCCAGTTCCAGAGATCTAATGAAATCTAGTAACTGTGAAGACTTCAACGAGGCTAGTTCCTCACTCTTACAAGTTTCTTGTCCAAGGCATTTCCTCCTCAGGCTCGTAATGCCAAGGCATTCCGTGACTAGGTGTATGGGGGTTTCTCCCAGTTAGTTAGTCTCCTTTAGCAATCTATGGTGATGCAACTACTATAGCTATGGCGACCATTTGACTTCGATATATCGTTTTTCATTTCACTCAGATAAAAATTCATCGATTTCTTTCTAATATGCTTGCTATGTTGTTCATATCATTATCAAATACAAGAATAATATCCACGAACTGATTTGAACTGCGCAAATAGTGAAATTTTGTGTTCCACATAAACACCGATTCAAATCAACTTTAACAGGATATAATTGACAGGAATGTCATTCATTCAACGTAGGAGATCCGACAGACTAGAACCACTGATAACATTAGATGTCGACAGTCTATTTTTAGCAGAACTCCTCAGGCATTACGAGCCTTCATATATCGAGTCTGTATATATAACTCGGCACACAGGAACGTATTATTTCATGATGTAATACCTAGTGTATAGTCTAGCCATGAATGTGGTGCATGCATACATACAATAGGTATTATTTGAGCTTGAACAAATGTCCGGTATAGGTCGATAGTCAGAAGTTTCTTTAGGAGAAAAACTCATCTATACAGTGTGTGTGCCATGACTTAGCGATAATTTAAGGTCATCAAATATACCTAATATTATCGACAAAAACACCCACATTGAGAAGTTCACCCCCTTAGTTTTGGAGTAGCCCCCATTTTAAATTTTCTTTTTTATTTTCGTTGACCCTTCCAAATAATATCGATTTCTTTGGACATAAAGGTCCTACAGATGTGAAATAAATGTTTTTTGAAAGTTGATACTACAACCTTTCATTAAAGTACAATAATATGAAAACATTTAGCTCAAAATTCCATAAAAAAAATCTTTAAAATTTTTTTTATTCGCTGATTTTTTTTAGTAAATCCGCAATAGTACAAGAACTGGCACATTGAAGTATAATATTTTTTTCAATGACTCAACACGCAAGGATATAAGTTACAAAACAACACCTATATCATTTCTGTAAGTTAAATAATTTGAAAGTTATTGCCGTTCGAACAAGACTACGCGAGAGCCCCTGAGCCCCAAACTTTTTTTTTGTTGCTACTGGTCGTCATGAGGGCTACTACCTGATGTCTACAAAGCAAAAGAGCCATTTTGAGCAATTTCTATGATTAATTTCTTTGATTGATCATTAAAAATTATCGAAAGTACAGTACTGAGTTTTATTTTATTTTATTAATTTTCATAAGGGTCATGTTCGAACAGCAATTACTTTCTAATTATGTAACTTTAAAAATTAAGTTGGTATCGTTCTGTAGCTAATATTCTTGCGTGTTAGCTCATTGAAAAAAATTACACTTCAATATGCCAGTTCTTGTACTATTGCGGATTAAATGAGGAAATCATTACATTTTTACTAAAATTTTTTGAAGAATTTTTTTATGACATTTCTGATTCGAATGTTTTCATATTGTTCCACTTTAATAAAAGGCGGTAGTATCATCTTTCCAAAAATCGATATTATTTGGAAGGGTCAACTAAAATAAAGAAGTGAATTTGAAAGGGGGTAAACTCCCCTTTGTGGGTGTTTTTGGTGATAAAATTGGATATATTTGATGCCCTTAAATTATCGCTTAGTCATAACCAAACACACTGTATAAAGAGTAGAAGTGATTCTCTACCCCGAAAACGATTGATCGCATGAAAAAAAGTTCAAACAAAAGTTATGGAGAATTTTATACTCTACAACTATCATAATAGGTACAAATCTTATTTTTTTCTGTGGCAGGAAAAAAATTTGACATTTTATATCTCTTGACAGGTCACAAAATATGACTTTTTACGAAATTACTTTTTTTCCTGTCAAAAAAATGATTCTCTATGTAGCCGGGAAAAAAGTACTCACTTTTTTCCCGGGGAAAAAAAGTAATTTCGTAAACAGGTATATCTCTTTCACTATTAAATGGTCACTTTTCCTGTCACAGAAAAAAATAGTGTATTATACACGGGAAAGATATTAGATTTTAGCTCTCGGCTTTTTGTCTCCCTCGGCTTCGCGTCGGGAGACAACATAACCTCGAGCTAAAATCTAATACTTTTTTCCCTTGTATAATAAATAACTATAAGCAATAGGAACAGAGATATTCGCGAAAAACCGATTTTATGACATTCGACCTTCAATATCTTAAGACGCGCACACGATAGCAATTTAGACGACAAAACTGAGGTTTATATCGAAATTCAGCTTAATATCTTTCATTCCGAGGTGAAACCCTAATTTGACTGGGCTTATAATAATATATAAAGAAGAAAAACTGAACACAGAAAATTTAAGGAATGAGCTTTCATGTCAGTTACCGAAAATCCCATCAGTCAATCATTTGTTTATCTCGGCTTCAATAAAATCCAGCTTAATGAAGACCAAATGAATTTTTTGACAACTGATTTGATCAAAAAAGAGTCGATGATTGTTTTTTAAAAACCGACGAAAATGACAAACATTTTCAAGTAGTGACGAAAGTAGCTTTTCTGAAAGTGCGAAATTTAAGATTTTTTTCGACTTGAACGTTGAATACAAGAAACAAATGTGACGAAAATAGCTCAAATAAAATTTCAATCAATGTTCTATTATCTTCAATTTCAAGTCAACAGCCGACTGAAAGTTGAGGATACAACTCTGTATGATATTCCTTCTAGAAACCACCTGAAATCGAAAGATGCTGAAGAAGTGAACGGTACTAAGAGATATTTATAGCTAGGTAGCTGACTCGTCATCGGTAAACCTTGTATGGTAGATAATAGTTAAGAATAGCAAGCCTCCACGTATAAGATATGCCTTCAATGGGGAAAGGAATTTTTATTTGTGGTTGTCTTGTGGTCTCTTTCGTTTTTGTTGAATTGTTTCGTATTTTGCCTTTCGTATCATTCCTTTCGTTTTTTTATGTACTGGAGATTTATTATTGTCTTCACGTTCAAAATGTAAGACTTTATAAATTCAATTACGTCTGTTAGAGTTGCCCATTATTTTGATTACGAAATTCTATTTGATTTTTAGGGTTAAATATAGGGAAGGCTCCAATGATCGCTTGTGAAAGGTTTTCCAATAAGAGGTATTATTTTGAATAGCCTGATATTTAGGTAGATGTCAAGTTTGAAGTTGTCATTTTTTGACATTTGACAAGTAGAAACTGCGCCATTAATAAACATGGAACGATACACGCTTCAGGAACACATAGGAATTATTAAAATTCACTATAAAATGATGAAAATTTGGAAGAGACGGTTCGTAAAACTCGAACATTTTTGGGTCGTCGTGAAGCACCTCGTCGGATGCAATAAAGAAATTGGTGGAAAAATTCGAGCTGTTGAGACAAGTAGTGATGTAAAGTGTAAAACCCGTGCACGTCGCTCAGGAACAGCCGAGAATATTGCTGCTGTAGCCGAAAGTGTTGAAGAAACCCAGGTTTGTCCATTCTTCGTCGTTCTTTGGAATCAGGCATTCCACAAACGTCATTACACCGCATTTTGCATAAAGATTTGGGTGTTAAGGCTTATAAAGTTCAGTTAACACAAGAACTCAAGCCGGCCGATTATCAACAACGTTGTGTCTTTGCTGATTTGGTTGTTAAAATGCATGAAAATGATCCGGAATTGGCAATTGGCTACCGAGATCTTGTGATTTAACACCTTGCGACTTCTTCCTTTTGTGTCACGTGAAAGAGAAAGTGTACGCCAATAGCCCAGCGTCGATTCAAGACCTCAAAGATGGAATTCGTGAGGCTATCGAGGACATAGGACAGCCACTTTGCAAATTGGATATGGTCCTGTAAGCGTGGTCGTGGTGGTCATTTGCCTGATGTTATTTTCCACTATCAACGGCATAGCTTCTTCTTTATAATGAAATAAACATCAGATCATTTATTGAAAAATGGCATATTTCTTTGAATATCAAAATAACATCTCTTATTGGAAAACCATTTATTATTATTCATCGAAACAAGAGTTACAATAGAACTGAAGGTCGAAGTGCTTGATCCATCCATTTAAATCTGAATACATATCTCATTCATTCAAAGCGTACATGTATATTCAACAAAATGCACAATATTAGAAATAGGTCGATGAAAGGAAATCAATAACAAACAACAGCCCAAACAATTTTCATTCCACATACCACGATAAGGAAGCAATAGTAAACAAAAATAATCCTATGAATAGTCATCAACAATGACTAATCACAAAGCAATCACGCTAAAATCGTACGATTCTAAAAACTTGCTCATAGAGCAATCCAGACACTAATTAGTTATCATCAAATCGAGCCGCTACAATCATGATTCATTCAAAATTGACCTACTATTTAAACTACTATATATTTTGATGATGGTTCATATTTCGCTTACGATAATTTCAAGATAGCATCTTTTAATCAGTACAAACACGTAAGTATGTTTGCATCATTTGATGACATTGAATTTTCGCAATCAGAAAAAGAGAGACACGAGTCATATCAAGTAGGATATTTCTATAGGGCAATGTTGAGATGTGACATGGATTTATCCAAAAACAGACTTAGGATTTTGTTTGATTCGGAAGAAGTACTCATGGTTCTAATATTTACGATAACGGATAATTATGATGTTCAAACAACACTAAAAGTTCTTTACCATTTTTGGGTCGTTCTGAAGCACCTTGTCGGAAAGCAATAAAGAAATTGTTGGGAAAATTCGAGCTGTTGGGACGAGTTAGTGACGTGAAGAATAAAACCCGTGCACGTGGCTCTAGAACAGCCGAGAATATTGCTGCTGTAGCCGAAAGTGTTGAAGAAACCCAGATTTGTCCATTCCTCGTCATTCTTTGGAATTAGGCATTCCACAAACATCATTATTACACCTTTTTTGCATAAACATTTGGGTCTTAAGGCTTATAAAGTTCAGTTAACTCAAGAACTCAAGGCGGCCGATCATCAACAACGTCGTGTTTTTGATGATTGGGTCGTTGAAATGCATGAAAATGATCCGGAATTCCATCGAAAAATCATCTTGAGTGATGAGGTCGAGTTCCACCTCGGTGGCTTCGTCAACAAGTAAAATTGTCGCATCTGGGGCTCGGAAAACCCAAGAGTTATTGTTGAAAAGCCTCTCTATTCTCAACGTGTGACTGTTTAATGCGGTTATATGGTCCGGCGGAGTCATTGAACCTTATTTTCGAAAATGAGGCTGGGGCAACAGTTACGGTGAATGGATTGCGCTATCAAGAGATGATTAATGAATTGTTATGACCGAAATTGGATAGCATTGATCTGGACAACGTTCACTTTGAAAAAGACGACGCTAAGTGCCACACAAGCAACGAAACCATTGATCTTATGCAGGTAAAGTTTCCGGACCGTGTTATCTCTCGAAGAGGTGTTCATATTGGCCACCGAGATCTTGTGATTTAACACGTTTTGACGAAAGCCCAGTAATTATTCTTACTGAGATCCTCTCTACCTAACCATGAGTATTTATATCGACTCAAACAAATTCCTACGTCTGTTTTTGGATAAACCCATGTTACTCAATAGAAATAAGGCAATCCCTGACTTGATAGGACTCGTGTATCTCCTATTCAATTGCGAAAATTCAATGTCAACAAATGATGCAAACATACTTACGTGTTTTGACTGATTAAAAAGGCGATCTTGAAATTATCGTAAGCGAAATATGAACCATCATCAAAATATATAGTAAGTATGTAAATAGTAGGTAAATTTTGAATGAATCATGATAGTAGTGTCGCGATTTGATAATAATTAGTGTCTAAGTTGTTCTATGAGTGAGTTTTTAGAATCGTACGATTTTAGCTTGATTGCTTCGTGATTAGTCATTGTTGATGGTTATTCATAGATATTATTGTTTATTATTGCTTTCTTATCGTGGTATGGCTAAGGAAAATTGTTTAGGCTGTTGTTTGTTCTTAGTTTATTGATTTCCTTCCGTCGATTATATTTATTATATTGTGCATTTTTTGAAGAAACAAGTGTGTACCAAAAATGAGCAGTTGAGATTTGAATGCGCCTTATTGGACGAATTATCTTTTTTTGGACAAAAATCCTCACTTTTGAGCGCTCGATCTACTTAAACGAGTGCTATATCGTTTTGCCCAAATGTCTTCAATATTCAAATTTTGAGCCGAAAATGGTCACAAACGATAGGGTTAGACTTCCTGATGAATCCGTGGTCAAACTCAATTCTGTCCGTAGGGCCGTCCCTCCGTTAGCACGATAACTTTGGAAGGGATTGTACTAGAGACTAGAGATTTTCAGAGTGAGTTCGGTTCTCAAATGCCTTGGTTAAGTTCTTCAACCAGCCAATCGTACAGGGTGTTCCATTAAGCATGGCCATTCAAAATTTTTGTTCCGCAATATCTCAGACAAAACGAAACCAATCAAAATGAAATGTTGCAGTCACATCCAAGATGCTCATAATAAGCAACTGTTTGTCAAACACGAAAGCATTTAGCCAAAATAATACCTACTAAAATAAAAAAGACTTTGTTCTGAGATTAGACCATATCTGATGATACTGAATATGTACACTTCTTCCAAATGCTCCTAGGTATTATATTTATATTTTTTTTTTTTGAATTGAGAGCTTACAAAATACAATACATGAAACAAAAAAAGTCCCTAGCTGAGGTTGGTACAAAACAGGGTACCATACTATTCTGGCGTATGATACCAGAGCACAGGGAAAAACCTCAGTAGAAGAAACCCTGTCTCGCCGTTTTTACAAAATTGAAACTTAAAACTATTCGAATAAAAACCTTCAATGTTTAGAGACAAAATACTTAATTCATGCTCTTGGGCCAAGGGGTGTTTTGAACCAGGTCTGGCATTCCAAGTGATGATTTTTCGAATCTCTGTTCTTCTAAGACCGCTACAGGACCCTATTGAAGATTAATCATCTCCCATAGATTTAAATAGTGATATTTCATCTTAAATATCGAATTCAATTTCGGAATAATGATAAAAACGTGTGACAAACTTATGTCAAAATAAAGATTTTTATACGAAAAAAAAGGTCAGTTCATCCACTATCATAAAAAAATTTATGATAGTGGATGAACTGACCTACTTCTAGTAATAAGTTATAACTATTTTCAGATTCAACCATAAAAATAAAACAATTACTATTCAAAGTAAAATCCCACAATATTAAAATATAACTGAATAATTAGGTTGATTACCATTACCGACCTATTAAAACAGCAAATGGGTTACTGACACAATTTGTGATTCAATGAAAAAAGCTTGAGAAACATGAGGGTTGTTTGTTTTTTGTTTTTCAATAGAGTTCAATTCGTATCCATCGATTTAAGTAAAAAAATAAGCTACTACGTGTTTTCTTATCCATTAATCACCTCTATTTGCTTCCAATTTAGGTTCGTTAATGTTGAATAACCAATTCTATAACTGTTTATAGCGTTTCTACGCTTCCATAGTAGAAGCGTTCTGTAAATATGTAAGGTTATTATCTAAAGCTGGGTGTTGACCTGCGGATTTCTACGACGGGCAAGTCGGTGGTAGAAACGTATTTCTACAGATTTGATTTTTAATAATGTTTTTTGGGTTTAGCTAGAACTATCAGTAAACTTTATTATGTATTATCGTTATTATAATATTGCAGATGATTTCATCGCGATCATTTTCTCAAAAGTTGTCATCAAATTGGTTTTTCTCATTTTGTTTAGCTATTGAACTTATGGTGGTATTCAGCTTTCATCTGTAAGCCAATCTGTAACTTTTCATAAGCTCAAAGGAAAATTTCAATTCTGGACCTCTGAAATTGTGAGGTTACGTTGAATGATTTGTTTATTTTAGGACGAACACCAACGTTTTAATATGAGAAATTCATGATGAAATCGAATTATATGGCTTTGTTTATTGGATTGTTATCGGAAGAAAATCATAACAGGTAAAACATTGTTCAATGATAGACATGACCTGTAAACCATTCTTTTTTAAAGTAGGAACTTTATGAGAATTGGAAGGATAAGGTCGCGTGATCAAATGAATCCATTGGAAATGCCGGATGCCAGAAAATGTTCAGACTGAAGAAAATGCCGAATGCCCAGTTTGGGAACATGTTCAGATTGAAGAACCAGTGTACTATAAACTTAATAAATGCTCTACAGCAATTTTAACCAAGAATTTTCTTCTTTCCTGTTTTCAATTTATTAGATGAAAGAAACAAACGCAAACTACATTCATATAAATGTATTTTCAAATTCAAATCAAAAACATTTATTCATCAATACATAGTATAAAACAAAGTCGCTTTGTCTGTCCCTTTGTATGCTTAAATCTTTGAAACTACGCAACGGATTTGATGCGTTTTTTTAAATAGATAGAGTGATACAAGAGGAAGGTTTATATGTATAATAACATCTATTAAATAGTGAAGCATGTACTGTTATTTTTGAGGTTTCTAATGTGATGTCGTACCGTGCGAATCCGGGGCGGGTCGCTAGTGATACATAAAGTTCCATGATCTTACGATTGAAGGTTATGTTTTTCGATGAGTAGTTCAAAAGTGACACTGTAAATGAGAAAGTTACAGGAACCATTTCAGAATTGCAGCATTTACGAATCTGTAAGTCGGCCAGTAACAGATCAATCGTACGCTACAGTATCGTAACTTACAGATGAAAAGCAGGATACCACTATTAGCTCTTTCAGCTTTTATGCAAACATTCAACCTTCTCGACAGAATGTTTTTTCAAGAAATTTCAACATTCCATGCATCTTGAGACCTTTAAAGGAAGATCAGTATACTAATCATCTTGGTTCATCAAACCGAAAGAAAAGCGTGCAATCCCACCCCAGACTTCTCGTACGGCAAATCCTACTATCCATCTACGACATTAAGTGACGTCATTCGCTAAATACCATCGACTATCAAGCCAGAACGAAGTTATGCCAACTGTTCCCAAACAAAACTGGCGTCCCTACTACTTACAAAACGGGCAATCGTACGATTATATCCAGCCAATAGGCGGCGTCCTTTAGTGGGCTCGTCTATACTCTCTCCTGCGTCCCCCTTTAGCACACGTCACATAGGAAGACCTTCACCTTTCATTTTACCTGCTCAGTAACTTTGCAGCGGTCCCAAAACTGTCGACTACGAGACTGTGGTTTCAGTAGGTTAACGCGGCGTTGCAGATTTTTTTTGCGTCTAGCTAATGTTTGGTACTGTACGGTTCGGTGGTTTTGAACGTAGGTTAGTGATTTGGCTCAGGTTATTTTAAAGGTATTACGAGTTACGTTGTTTGAATTTAGATCATGGGTGCTATTGGATCTTTTGTTGGGAGTTGGTTGGGGTTTTGAAAAAAGTTGAGAAGAGCCCTGAGCAGGTGGTTTTGAGCTTTCGTTTACTGGTGGAGCAATAAGGCTTTACATTGAAATTTTTTCATAGGACTCGAGATTGATACTAATGGTGGTATTCTGCTTTTCATCTGTGAGTTACGATACTGAAGCGTACGATTGATCTGTAACTGGCAGACTTACAGATTTGTAAATAATGCAATTCTGGAATGGTTCCTGTAACTTTCTTATTTACAGTGTCACTTTTGAACTAATCATCGAAAAACATAACCTTCAATCGTAACATTTGATGATGGAACTTTATGTATTATAAGTAAATGGTTTTGATTTGAATTTGAAAATATATTTATCTGAATGTAGTTTGCGTTTGTTTCTTTCATCTAATGAATTGAAAACAGGAAAGAAAAAATTTTTTGGTTAAAATTGATGTAGAGCATTTGTTAAGTTTATAGTACATTGGTTTTCAATCTGAACATGTTCACAAACTGGACAACCGACATTTCTTCAATCTGAACATTTTTTAGGCATCCATCATTTCAAAAGGATACATTTGATCTCGCAACCTTTTCCTTCCATTTCTCATATAGTTCCTACTTGAAAAAAAAATATATTTTCAGGTCATGTATATTATCGAGCAATGTTTTACCTGTTATGATTTTCATCCGATAACAATCCAATAAACAAAGCCATATTATTTTTGTTCATTATAAGCCCCATTTCGCACCAAGCCAGTCCAGTCCAGTCGAGTCAAGTCAGAACTATTACTTCGTTTAAAATCGTTTAAAACAAATGGAATGTGAAATCTAGTTTCATACTAGGCCCTAGTGTGAAACTAGATTTCACATTCCATTTGTTTTAAACGATTTTAAACGAAGTTAATAGTTCCAATCCTGAAGTGACTTGACTCGACTGGACTGGACTGGCTTGGTGCGAAATGGGGCTTAATTTCTTATGTTAAAACGTCGTCCTAAAATAAACAAACCATTCAACGTAACCTCACAACATGTCATTCGATAATGCTTCCGATCACCCGTCGAGTACTCCTAAATATTTTACGATTTCTGTGAGCTTCAGATCCCTTAAAGATGTCCAGAATTGCAATTTTCCTGTAAGATTATGAAAAGTTACAGATTGGATTACAGATGAAAGCAGAATACCATCATAAGTGTATGAATGCTAAATCTCAGCACGGTCGGAATTAATTTTTGGGAGATATTCGAAGAATGAAATATGTAAAAAATCGATAACTGAAAATATCGAAATTCTCTGATTCTGACTTCACAATCCTTTTGAAAATTTCTATCATCATTCACTTCGTCAATTTACATCCTCAAACTTGACTTCATTTCAATAGAAAGGTTTTTCATGAGAATATTAGAATTTTTTTTCGATACCCAGATAGACTTTTCTATGGTTGTATTAACGCAACTCCCACAATTTTTTTAGTACTGCTTCGAATTGGTATCAAACATTCTATCGCAAAATTTCAGATCGATCGATTAAAAAAATATTTAATTCCATTATTCTGATGATGCGATCCTCTTGAAATTTTACATGAACATTCAGTATAAAAACCTTCACTCTCAAAATAATTTTACTCGAATCGGATATTTTGTTGTGGAAATATAAGAATTTTTTTTCCATATTTCGATTGAATTTTTTATGGTTCTGTTGACACATAGGCTTCTAATGGGTATCTTACATGTGGCAGCAAAATTCCATCTCGATCCGTTGTGTTTTGTCTGAGATATCGAGAAACAAAAATTTTGAATGAACATATTTTATGAAACACCCTGTACGATTTTGCTGGTAAACGAACTTAACCGCGTCATTTAGAAACCGAACCTATCCTGAAATTTTTAAGTCACTAGGACAATCTTTTAGTTATAACGAGCGTTCAAAAAATGATAGGGTATTTGGCATGAATTTAATAAATCGAAACCAGTTTTTTTTAGGTGGGGAACCTGATTCAGATGACTTGGGAGCCACGTCAGTTTCTGGATTTTTGGTAAACCAGGATTTGACTCATTCTTGGCCGCCAATACCAAATTAATATGCAGAGTGAGTAAATGGTATGAACTATGTATGGCCGGCCTATTTCAATACAGAATGAGTCTCTGATGGAATAACAGATAGTTTAAACTCATTTTGGTCAATTATGATCAATACAGTAGAACTCCAATTATCCGAATGAATGGGGACAGGGACCCATTCGGATAATCAAATATTCGGATAATCGGAGTTTTTTAAAAAAATTGCCATTGAAGAGAAAAAAAGCAACGTTTTGATATTGCACTATTTTTTATTGAATTAAATGAAAGAAACATGATATTTTCACATATTTTAAATATAAATAAAATGTACTTATGTACAAGTTTAGAAATAAAAATCATTGTTTTTCAAACATCTCCGTCAATGTAAGCTGTTTTTTGGACAAATTTTTTTCTGAAAGTGATTCGGATAATCGGCGATTCGGATAGTCGGACTTCGGATAATTGGAGTTCTACTGTATTAATATACAAGGTTTCCCGGAAAATGTGGGAAATTTCTCGGATTCAGATAGAACATAAAAAATGGAGATGACAAGAAATCTTCCATAACCTTTCAATGAAATTTTCCATAACCAAATCGCAAAGTGGCTGCTTATGTCCTCGATATAGCCTCACGAATTCCATCTTTAAGGTCTTGAATCGACACTGGGATATTGGCGTAGACCTCCTCTTTCACGTGGTCTCAAAGGAAGAAGTCGCAAGGTGTTAAATCGCAAGATCTCGGTGGCCAGTTGTGATCACTTCTTCGAGAGTTAGCACGGTCCGGAAACTTTTCCCGCAAAAGATCAATGGTTTCGTTGCTTGTATGGCACGTAGCGCCATCTTGTTGAAAGTAAAGGTTGTCCATATCAATACTATCCAATTATGGCCATAAAAAATTATTGATCATCTCTCGATAGAGGAATGGACAAACCTGGGTTTTCTCCTATACTTTCGACAGCAGCAGCAATATTCTCGGCTGTTCTTCACATCACTAACAAGTCCCAACGGCTCGAATTTTTCCACTAATTTATTTATTGCGGTCTGACAAGGTACTTCACGACGACCCAAAAATGTTCGAGTTTTACGAACCGTCTCTGCCAAATTTTCACCATTTTATGGTAAATTTTAATAATTTCAATGCGTTCTTGAAACGTGTATCGTTCCATTTTTATTAATGGCGTAGTTTCTATTTGGTAAATATCAAAAAATGACAGCTTCAAACGTGAGATATACCGAAATAGCGGGTTATTTAAAATAACACCTCTCATTGGAAAACATTTAAGAGTAATTTCCAGGCGACATTATACAACTATTTTTCGAAAACAATCGGTTAAAGACTCAAGTTTTTGATTTCGCATTAAAGAGCGATAATTCTTCATATCTTGCAACCCCGATACATTCAACTAATGATGAAATATCCTGTTTCGAAATCAAGTACAGAAAACTACAGAAAAGACCTGAATAAACGAACGTATTCGAAATGATAACGCACAGATAAAAACAATGGCATTTCCGATACGTAAACTGTGCCATTCGAATAATGAATTAACTGGTATAGTACCATTCCACTAGAAAAAGAATCGATTAAAAATGCACGTATAAAAAATATTTAGATAGCTGCGATAAGAGAGGAATGAATAGGCTAGACTATAAGAATGTACAATAGATAATTACATTATAGTTGTTTATAATACAACTACAGAAAGCATTGATATTTTCGAACGAGTTTTTCGATGCATTGTCTATTCTCATTCACTGAATTTTTATTCAAACTGATTAAATTGGTTATATCTTTGCGTCCGCTATACAGAATTCGGATAAAATATGGAAAAAAAGACGAATGTCACTCATTGCAAAGAACCCTTCTGTGGTATAGGTGAATGTACCTATAAGAAGGAGTTTCTGGAGAAGGAAGCCAAGAGGGAAAAACTCTGGCGAAATCTCCTAGAGATGGATCATTCCACTAAGTTCCTTCAGAACTTTGAAACAGCAAGATCCAAAAGATATCTGGGTCTTGGTAAGAAACAATAATTACACCTCCTCACTGGCTTTCTTACAGGACATTGTCGCCTCAGGAAGCACCTGTTGAGGATGGGATTATCGGACACTGACGAGTGTAGATTCTGTGGGGAGGAGGAAGAAATTCCCGTTCACCTAGTCGCTGAATGCTTTGGCATTGCGAGCCTGAGGAGAGAATGCCTTGGGAGAGAAACTTGTAGAGGAGTTAGCCTCGTTGAAGCCTTCTCAGATACTGGATTTCATCAGATCTCTGGAACTGGAAGGCGAGCTGTGAAAGATGCAGTCAGATGAACTATGGAACCAAGTAAATGTTCTTTGAACGAAAGGTACAATATTCATGAAACTTTGCAGGTACGTGCAGTGGCTTAAAATGCATCGGATTTACTTTCTGTTGATAATTAGGTACTTCCGAACATTTTAATTTTGTTCGAAACATTATCCTCAATAGTCTGCATTGAATAAAGCCAGCTATTCTTGAAGTAACAATAAGTTGTTTGTCGTTTTCATCGATTTTTTACACTAACCCCTGTATGTGCGCATTTGAAATCCCAAGCTCTTTCAAAATTTGCAAGATTTCAAGTTCAACCAGAAGTAAATTATCGACAAAAAATTGTCCATCATATGCATTTTGCGCCATTGTATATTCACTTGCAAAATTGACCTTTTCGTTCAAGAAATAGTTGGTTCCATACTAAATTTCACTCTGTATAATGAACACAATGCTAACCAATATTTTTCACAAATTTCAGAACATTTCTTGGCGTGAAATTCTTGATAATAGAAAAATAAATGAAAAGTTTTTTGAGCTATTTCCATCCAATAACAAAACGATATCACGCTGATTTTCTGGAACAAACGAGCAAAAATTTGCAATAACGTGCATTCGACAGACCTAATTTGTCAGGTTGAAATGCGTGAAAAACGTGATTTGATACCACAATAACAATTGGAATCAATTCCTAGAACCTGAAACCACGGATTTCCACTTTTTCCGCGGAAAAACTGCTATCATTTCATCCCGTAATTTCCATAATGCCGAATTTTCCTGGATCTGTTGACGTTTCCACGATAAGGCAAATATCAGTCACCTGCGAAATTCTCTGCTGGTTCAGTTTTCAAAGCTGCGGCCATGTTTCACCCTTCTGAAATTACCGCAAAATCAACTCTTGCCCACGCGGTTATTGTTTGTTTTTTTTAAACCGTGACTCTGCAGTGTATGTTTTGTAGGGAGTCACGGAAATATTCGAGTCGGTTGACAGTTAGGGGTTAAAATATGACGGATGGGCTTGATTTTCAGTGTTGATGAAGCAGAGTTTTTCGATATTAGACAGCTTGAACCGTTATTTTTCTAGTTTCAATATTTTCTATTTTCGATGTTTTGGGTTGGGGTAAACCGTCTTCTGGAATATTCTCCAACCCAATGGATTAAGTTTCCGGAATGTCCAACCCTGGTATGGAATCGTAAGTGAAGCTCACCCTCCAAGTTCTAAAGCTTCAATGAAATAAAGGGTTTCCTAATAAGAGGTGTTATTTTGAATAGGCTGCAATTTCGGTAGATGTCACGTTTGAAGCTGTCATTTTTTGTTATTTGACATGTAGAAACTAAGCCATTAATAAAAATGGAACGATACACGCTTCGAGAACGTATTGAAATTATTGAAATTTACTATGAAAATGGTGAAAATTTGGCAGAGACGGTTCCTAAAACTCGAACATTTTTGGGTCGTCGTGACGCACCTTGTCGGGCAGCAATAAAGAAATTGGTGGAAAAATTCGAGATGTTGGGACAAGTTGGTGATGTGAAGAATTAAACCCGTGCACGTCGCTCAAGTAACTGCTGCTATAGCCGATAGTGTTGAAAAAAACGCATGTTTGTCCATTCCTCGCCGTTCTTTGGAATTAGGCATTCCACAAACGCGTATTTTTCGGGTCTAAAGGCTTATAAAGTTCAGTTAACAGAACTGCCACACAAGCAACGAAACCATTGATCTTTTGCGGGAAAATTTTCCGAACCGTGTTATCTCTCGAAGAGGTGATCACAATTGGCCACCGAGATCTTGTGATTTAACGCCTTGCGATTTCTTCCTTTGGGGCCACGTGAAAGAGAAGGTCTACGCCAATAGCCCAGCGCAGATTCAAGACCATAAAGATGGAATTCGTGAGGCTATCGAGGACATAGGGCAGCCACTTTGCGATTGGTTATGGAAAATTTCATTAAAAGGATTTGGTCCTGTAAGCGTAGTCGTGGTGGTCATTTGCCTGATGTTATTTTCCACTATTAACGGCATAGCTTCTTCTTTATAATGAAATAAACATCCGATCATTTTTTCTCTGGATATCAAAATAACACCTCTTATTGGAAAACCCTTTAGTTGCATTTGCCCATACCACGAAAAGGTTCTGGGCTAGTAAGTGATGTTTATACTCTTTTTCTGGCTAGTGTGTTAGCCTCTTCATATCCTTCGCTTTTCGAGTTACCAGGACCTCAGACCGAAAAGGCCTTGTTTTGGTACTTTTTAGAAGTGATAACTGACTGTGTTTGTTCAGAATCTTCAATATCTGAGAGGACTTCAAGAAGGTTAGATCCGCGTTTCTTCTACGTATAATTCTCCTGTCCGGGATATTCTTTGCTCAGGCAAGACATTCTGTAACCAAGTGAACAGGGGTTTCCTTCTCTTTTCCACTAAATCTAAACTCAATTCCTGTTGAGCTAATTCTAATCATATGCTTGCCAAGGCGACAATGTCTTGTTAGAAAGTGAGACGCCTACCTTTTTCCTCTACGAAAATTTCTCGATAGTGAGGGCTAATACCGTTTTGAGGCGTCAAAAAAAGGGTGAATGTTTAAATTACTAACAGCTACTTTATAAATGGAATCTTGAAACAATTTTATTACAAATTGAAAACAATAATTGTCTTACAAAAATGATGATTCTATCAAAGTGTCCCCCACTCCCAACATACAGATGTGGTAGAAACGGATGGAAACAGGGGTTCAGTGTTAAACTCACGCTGGTTCGGAGTCCAGTGGAGCAGTGGAAGAATCGAAACCTCGGAGCGATGCGATATTGAATAAGCGGCGGGTCTGTAGTGGTAGTGGGGGATGCATCGCTCTGCTCCTGCTGCAATTCTTAACGCGGTCCGCTGATTGAATTAGTCGCAATCCAAACTTTGGATGCGATAGACCATACGGTTTGAGAATAAATTAGATTCTGCGGAAATCAAAATGTATACGGTGAAGAATTGAAGAGAAAATCAATAATAAAATGGTATTTCGGTGGTCAATCAATTGCGGAGACAATAAATTCGTTATTGTTGCTTTTGAAGATAGGCCGATACCTTCACGTTCGGCTATTTCCAAAATAGTCAAGAAGTTCGAGCAATGTGGTTGTTACGAACATGCCTTCATTGCAGAATTGATAAACCACCGAAGACCGTCAGTGAAAATCGTTTGGCAAGAGAAGTGGATGTGTGTGCGGCTGTTGAAACCAGTGCACCTTGTTCTAGCAGAAAAATTGCCCAGCAAGTCGATTGGGCGATAGAACTGTTCGGAATATTTTAAAAAGAAATGGTTACAAATGTTATAAGGTGCAAACCTCTCAGGAAATTTTTCCAGAAGACCATTTCGAAAGAATGGAATTCTGTGAAAAGATGATGGAAAAAGAGAATGAGAGTAGTTCTTTCTGAGCAATATCTTATTCACGGATGAGTCATCGTTTTCATTGCATAGAAAACATAATCCATCCGTAGTAAGATATTGGTCTAGGGAGAATAAGCACCTGAGTATTCCTGTGCGTACCCAGTATCCTGAAAAACTTAATGTTTGGACAGGAATGCTGGGTAATTACATGATAGGGCCATTTTTCATCGATGGTAACCTAAACGCTGCAAAATATTTGGATCTATTACAGAATCAAATTATTCCGACAGTTCGACAACTACCAATTAATTTTGATGATGTCTGGTTTCAACAGGATGGCTGCCCAAGTCATAACGCAAGCGCAGTCACACAATATCTAAGAACGACTTTTTCTGATCGTCTCATTACCACAAACGGAACCATCAAATGGCCCCCAGATCTCCAGATTTATCTCCCAATGATTTCTTTCTTTGGGGTTATCTCAAAAATATGGTGTATGGGCAAGAAATTGAAAGAGCGACGAACATTATTGAATTAAGGTCCAAAATAATCCAACTTTGTTCCAAAACAGCAAGTATGCCGAATCTTCTCCGAGATATGAGATTAAATCTTTATAACAGATTTGGCTACTGTTTGGCACAACAAGGTGGATTATTTGAACATTGATTTGAATTTTTCTTCAATATAAAATGTTTTAATTTGTTTTCTATTTTCGTAGAATTAATTTCTGTTTTTTTTTTCATTTTTTTATTTTCGTTGAATTTATTTTGTTTTTCATAGAATTTATTTTATTTTCAAACCAGTTATGGCGAAAAAGAACCTGAATATTAATTTTAACAGGAAATTATTTGTTTCATTCATTGAGGCAAATAACTTCTGCCCATGGCGCCATAAGAGTGGAGAAAATTTGTCGTATTCATTTTCAATAGACATGCGACGTTATCCATCTCCCGTTTCCAGTGTTACTGATTCTTCTTCGATTCGAATGATTCGATCCTAGATCGTTGCGCGCCATCCCCCACTACCACTACAGACTGCCATTCCAACAGACCCCCTGTTTATTCAATATCGCATCGCTCCGAGGTTTCGATTCTTCCACTGCTCCACTGGACTCCGAACCAGCGTGAGTTTAACACTGAAACTCCCCTGTTTCCATCCGTTTCTACCACATCTGTATATCAACAACTAGGTCTAACAAAATTATTACTAACCGGCTGATTTTTTCACTGTTTCTCAGCAAATATTTCCTTCATGAACTGATCACATGAACACATCACTATAAATTGAGTGGTACGTTTTTCCATTCCTACCTCAGAATTGTACCACAGAACCCACAATTAAAAATGATTACCAACAATTGACAATTTCCGAGCGTAGGACTGGGAAAAACGTACCACTCATTTGTCGGACAATGTGACCAGTTGACAAAGGAAATATTTGCTAAGCAACAGGGAAAAAATAAGCCGGTTAGTAATATTTTTTTTAAACCTAGTTGTTGATACATGTTGGGAGTGGGGGACATTTTGATAGAATCATGATTTTTGTAGGACAATTTTTGTTTTCAATTTGTAATGAATTGTTTCTAGATTTAATTTATAAAGTAGCTGTTAGTAATAAAATTTGAACATTCATTCATTTAACACTTGACGCCTCGATACTGTATTAGCCCTCGTGCACTATCGAGAATTTTCGTAGAGGAAAAAGTTAGTCGTCTCGTCGAAATGAAGCTACTCACAAATATTCAGATTGTTAGTAATCTTCATGAAAAACAGGCGCTGGACCTCAGACTATTCTTTTATCCGTATATATTGATATATTACTTCATTTAAAAATCGACCCACACTTATTGAGTGGCCTGGGACCACGCTCGCATATTTTCGTGAATTATCACACTGAAAACGATAATACTATACAGTATACGTATCAACATCATAATACAATTCGCGAATTATTAGTGGACGATAAAGTCAGCTTACTGATAAACAAATCGTATAATGAACGATACCACTTGTGATTTAAATTCGTCGAAGCCTTAGCCTCTTCTATCTACATTACGACAAATATAATTTTGGAGGTATGCCCAGGCCACCGAAAGTTATAAACAGTTTGGACGAATCCTCTTCGGGATGATTTTCCTTTAATTAGTTGAAAAATACTGTATGTTTTTTGATTTGAGGTCAATAATTTCAAAGAGGAAGGCTGTCATGAACTAAATCTTTTTCTTATTTCACATGACGATTCGAGAAGTGAATCTGACTTCTTGAAAACGTTAGAAACTTTATAATTTTTTACTTGAGCTTGATATGTTGAAATAGAAAATGTAACGAGAGAAAAACAGTCAACAGTTATTTGTGAAACGAGTGCAGAAGTCATTGATATACCTCCATGAGTTAAAATTTAATATCGAGCCACTGAATTTCCATTGAAATCAATAGTAAACAATACTTGGATTTATGTTGCCCATTGGTCGAACCACCAATGTTTTCTACACGAAAAGGTTACCATTAGTAATACACTCTAAAGTCTACCGTTTTCGAGAAAAACCAACTTTTATGTTGAAAAACATATGGTCAATTTTTTGACTGTTAGTAAGGAAATTTAAAGAAATATATTTCCAAAAATGGACCATATCTCTCAATATGAAAATTGATTTTTTTTATCTTAGAGCATATGCTTAAGGGCATCTTTTTGTGTAGAATACATTGGCGGTTCGAATGGGAGTGTCAACAACCGTATACTTTATCCATTAGCGTAGGAGTTGGGGGAAAACACATACATTTGGACTTTCACCAATTGATAAAAAAAATCAGCAAAAAACATAGTTTTTGTGATACATAATTCAGAGACTCATCCTGTACAGTGGGTTGCCAAATTATTAGGGAACTACTAGTTTTCTGTAATTTTCAGGTTTATATTAATTTTATGGGCAAATAATTGATGTTAGATATTGTAACTTCTTCTTCTTATTTATTGGAGGTTTTTACTAAGACAGAAAAACACATATTTCATAGTCACACGTAATTATTTTTCCATAAAATATGATGAACTGAAAAAATCTAATATTTGGTAATGCCGCCTTTGGCTGCAATTAAGGCTTCCAGACGTCGGGGCATGCTCTCAATGCAAATTTTTGCATTGTGTTGTATATTGGGGCTCTAATGCCACACCCTTATAGGGTTTCAATCAGTGTTCGCTTGGTGGTGATAACTTCTTTGGTAACCTGACGTTTCGTGAGTTCCCAAAGGTTTTCAATGGGCCAGGCCAAAACCTTCACAATCTTGGCGGCCAGAAATGCTGTTACAATCCTGCTTTATGGCACGGTACCAAGTCGTGCATAAACACGTATTCCTTATCATCAGGAAACCATTCTTCCACCTGTGGTTAGAGCCGACTTTCAAGCACACGCCTGTTCTGGTCCTGCCTCATGGTCCCTTGGAAGATGTAGAGACGTCCCATACCTTTGGCTGAGATCACAGAACACACGGTGATGCTAACAGGTTGTTTAACCCTCTCTACAAGACAGTCCGGGTGAAACTGCTCCCCTGGGCGTCGGCGGACGAATGAGCTCTAATCAGCCAAAATTGAAAAGTCGACTCATCAGAGAAGCATACCTGTTAAATATCATTATTACTACTAAAACACTATTGAGGAATACCACAAATCAATTGAAATCATTATTACTCGACTCCAATTGTCCGCAACTGTCATATTTCGGTGTTGTCTGGCCCATCGCAGTCGCCAATCAATTTCGGTTGATAAGAGCTTTTTCGTCCGCTGACTCCCAGGGGAGCAGTTTCACCCGGACTGTCTTGTAGAGAGGGTTAAACAACCTGTTAGCATCACCGTGTGTTCTGTAATCTCAGCCAAAGGTATGGGACGTCTCTACATCTTCCAAGGGACCATGAGGCAGGACCAGAACAGGCGAGTGCTTGAAAGTCGGCTCTTACCACAGGTGGAAGAATGGTTTCCTGATGATAAGGAATACGTGTTTATGCACGACTTGGTACCGTGCCATAAAGCCAGGATTGTAACAGCATTTCTGGCCGCCAAGATTGTGAAGGTTTTGCCCTGGCCCATTGAAAACCTTTAGGAACTCACGAAACGTGAGGTTAACAAAGAAGTTATCACCACCAAGTGGCAACTTATTGAAATGCCTATTAGGGTGTGGCATTAGAGCCCCAATATACAACACAATGCAAAAATTTGCATTGAGAGCATGCCCCGACGTCTGGAAGCCTTAATTGCAGCCAAAGGCGGCATTACCAAATATTAGATTTTTTCAGTTCATCATATTTTATGGAAAAATAATTACGTGTGACTATGAAATATGTGTTTTTCTGTCTTAGTAAAAACCTCCAATGGATAAAGAAGAAGTTACAATACCTAACATCAAATTGGCCCATAAAATTAATATAAACCTGAAAATTACAGAAAAAAGTAGTGTCCCTAATAATTTGGCAACCCACTGTATATCGCTTCTTGTTTTTCCACATCTCAAATATTATGTGTGATCGAAAAACTCATATGTGCTCAACAAATCACGTTTTATTTTCATAAACCAAGGATATTCCCCGTTTTCTAATACTAACAATTGTGTGTAAAACAAATGTTTACTTTGAAATTGATGGACACCTGATTGCATTGTTGAAGTTCCTTTCACGATACCATACAAATATCGAATTAATGGAAATATGACGGAAAAGCTTCTGTATGCATATTCTGGAATTTTTTCACGGAAATTGCGAGTTCCATCAAAATGACTCAGTTCACATGAATAGTTTATTAATCGCTAGATTAATAAACGATTTCTTTATTGAAATCAATGTAACTTATTTATAAATAACGTTTAGTGGTTTCGCATTGAAAATGTTGATTGTGAGAGCAGTTCTGAATTGACAGATGACAGATAATGTTTCGAGTATAGCCCGTTCACGAAAGTTTGAGCCGTCGGTTGGCCATGGAAATTTGGCATATTCAACAGTGTATATTAAAATTTCAGGTTATGTTTTTTATTTTTTTGTCAGATTGATACGTAATGTTGTCAATATTGCATAGAGTTCTCTGATAACTTGCAAGCTCGTCGGACGAGGCCGGGTACATTCGGCAACGTTGACTTTATTTTACGTTACGACATCAAATACTGCCAACTTCAGATAAATAAACAAACGCCAGACCTTCGTTATTTTATAAAAGCTGAAAACTTATCTACGCATGCTCCCAACATAGGTAAGAACGATGGACCATTATGAAATTTGGGTTACCATGGCTTTGGCAGGTAAAAGGTATTAAAGGGGTGTAAAATACTGATCTAATTTCGTCAAATTATAAAGTGTGATTTTTGATATTACCTTCAGAATATCATTAAAAACCACGTTATTAATTGCCAGACACTCACTATAGTGGCAACCCCTTGCCAGACACCCTTAATGTTCATTAAATTATATGTAATTCTACTTACGTTATAGTATAAAAGCTGATTTTTATATATGATACTTGGGCAATAATAAGATAATTTTCCTCATAGCCAGACATTTTTGATAGTGCCAACCCTTTGCCAGACAAGCTTGTAGTTTAGCTGCAGGTGCGAGCGCGAGACAGTATTTATGAGTGGGTGCAAGTGAGACGGCATGATTATAATAATAATAATAAAAATAAATTTTTTGGTACAGATTTATATAACTAATCATTTAAGTTAATCTCAAAAACATCTGAAGAAAAGACATCAGATGCTACAACTAAATAAAATTTTAAAAATTTTCATTTATTCTATTAACAATTTAATTTAGTTGTAGCATTGAATGTTTTTCCTTCAGATGTTTTTGAATTCACTTAAATGATTAGTTATATAAATGTGTACTAAAAAATGTATTTGCATAAGTCATTATAATCATGCCGTCTCACTCGCACCCACTCATAAATACTGTCTCGCGCTCGCACCTGCAGCTAAACTACAAGCTTGTCTGACAAAGGGTTGGCACTATCAAAAATGTCTGGCTAATGAGGAAACATTATCTTATTATTGCCCAAGTATCATATATAAAAATCAGCTTTTATACTATAACGTAAGTATACATAAGTATACATATAATTTTATGAACATTAAGGGTGTCTGGCAAGGGGTTGCCACTATAGTAAGTGTCTGGCAATTAAGGACGTGATTTTTAATGATATTCTGAAGGTAATATCAAAAATCACACTTTATAATTTGACGAAATTAGATCAGTATTTTACACCCCTTTAATACCGTTTACCTGCCAAAGCCAGGGTAACCCAAATTTCATAATGGTCCATCGTTCTTACCTGTGTTAGGAGCATGCGTAGACAAATTTTAAGCTTTTATAAAATAACAAAGGGTTCACGGGCTCTTAGACTATAATATATGATAATGAAATCTAACCAAGAAACATGACAGATTGAACAGATTGTAGAAAAGTAAATTCAAAATATTACCGGCTTGGTATTTCTAAAGTATGTTTAGTTTATTTATAGGCTTATTTGATCTCTTATCATTCATAAGATACTCGCTCATACTACGCTACTATCACATTATGTACTCGTATTGACCTAACACAATCTAGTACGTTATGTATTTCCTTATCTTGAATTTTGGCGATATGAAGATTACTTCAATTCAAGTTCATTCTGAATATTTTCGGTGAATGACCATTCCACTGTAATATAACGCTAAAAGAAGTGATAATCGAGAAATACATATTGAGCTACCTACATGATTGGAGAGTGAAATCTTACCTATTTGGCACAAATATCTCGACTTGTGAAGTAGATGTTTGTCAGCAGTCTTCAAACAATTATCACTTTGTGCACAATTATTTAATTTCAAGATTTTATCTCAACGGAGTATTTTTTCTCAAACTGTTTTCTTAAACTGGGATAAAGGAACCTTAAAATGAATACCAAAATAGTACTGCAATTAGTTTCAAGTAAATGGATCTTTAACATAGCAAAGTCAATATTTTTTATTCAATTGATTAATTGTTCGTTTGTGAAATGGTTTAGTACCACTGTGAATAAATGAATGTCTAATACATTATTGCATTATAATGTTCTTTTAATAAACCAGGTTGTGTTATGCATAAATTATGTTTTTTTCAAATGTTCCTTTTTAATACAGTGTAAACTGTTAGGTATGTGTTTATTTTTATGTTTCTATTGTTTGTGTGGGAAATTTTCAATTAACAGCGGTTAGTTCCGCTTTTTATAAAGTTTTTTGAGTCAATTTTTTCATTCTTATTTGATTGAAGTTATTTTTGTTAGTTGTGATAATAACCATCTCTGTTGATGATACATATTTTTCAGAAGTGTCGAATAATTTGTTATATTTAGGTCGAAATATTGTTGTTAAAATCTGTGGGAGATGATTATACCCAATTTTGTAGACAGTTTCTTGAAAATCTGTACCTTTTCTTTAGCTTAATGTTCAAGATATCCAAAATTTTTTTTAGCACCTCATCATACAGGGTGTTAAAAATGTGAGCATTAAAATGTACATACCAGTCCGCTCCTGGTAAACTGAACAAGCTAATTGAAATTTGAGTGCGGTGATTTAAGAGGTCCTTAATAATATTAATCATATCAAATTTTCATCAAATTATATCGAGTAGTTTGAAACTCATTCCACTTAAATGAATTTCCAGTGGCATCATTTAGGAGGTCGTATCTTCGTAGCGAAAAAAATTATGGGAACTTTTCATCTTCATTTTTTATGTTCTATCTGAATCCGAGAGATTTCCCACATTTTCCGGGACACCCTGTATATAGTCATTGTGTGAATCAAACCCACAATCTACAAATCGTTTTCTGAAAACGACTGGCAAATTATTGTGGCAACTTCGAGAATAACAATGAATGATCGAAATAAACGAAATAAAAACAATATGTAATACATCAATACCGTCATAAGTAATTTCCGTCCGCAATAAATTGTTATGTTGACATAAAACATTGCGAATTCTCCAAAGGTTCTGAACTTAAACGATATTGTATTGTTGTCGACCTTGCAACAACTTGAACTTCACTGGAGATTTCCGTCTTTCCGATTCTTTTAATAATTGTAATGCTCGAATTAGGTATTATATTGAAGACGTATTGTTTGTTTACAACCGAGTAAAATAAACAATTTATTTAACTGAGTTGCATAAGTAACCATCGCGCTTTCGTTTTATTTATTGAGAATTAATTGGCGGTTAAAGAAAAAAAATATACGAGAGATTTCCTCATTCCTTTTAATTTGAGGATGTCTATAAAATATTTCGTTATGGGATGCATAAGTTTTTGTTGAAACGTTTTCAAACAAGGCGAAATGCAATTTAGCATTTTTTTTCAAGAATGCAACAATCGTGAGTTTGTTATTATTTCTGGAAAATCAAGTTAGGAAACACTTGATGTAGCGTTCTGGTTATTTGACCAGATAATGTCAACAGATCATTTCGATTTGGAAATATTGTTTACAGTTTTCAGTCAAATCACAGATAAGAACAGTCTACTTTTATGTTGAAAAAAAAACATCGTCAATTTTTTGAAATACAGTGGAACTCCTCTATAACGAACGACTGTATAAAGAATTTCTCTGTATAACAAATTTTGTACAAGACATTGCACCTTGCATCCAAATTCCATGTTAAAAACACCCTCTAAAAGGAAGTAAATTCTCTCTATCACGAAATATTCAAAGAACATAACTCTTTGAATGGGTATTGGTAAAAAGATATAAGGGTGGGTTTTCTCCGAAATTTTTCCGGACGTACGTAATAAATCCCGTCCTCAAATTAAATCATTACGGCGGGCAGAGAGATCCTTCTGAAACAGTTTTGAATACACCCCTGGCTGTTTGGTTTCAATCTAACCATCACGCTATTGTGAAAAGTTGAGCGAAAATGTCTATAAGGAAGTGCTTAAGTTTGAATGATAAACTTAAATTTATCAATGAAGTCGACCGCGACATTTCCGGCAATAGAAACAAATTTTCTGTATAACAAAATTCCTTTATAACGAATTTTTTGTGGATTTAGCGCTTTCGTTATAGGGAAGTATTTTTCTCAACTTCTCGTCTAACAAACTAAACATTGATCATGTTTTTCAACATAAAAGGAGTAACTTTTTGAGTAGAAAACATTGGCAGTTCAAATGGTCGTATCGAAATCCGCACTTTTTCCAGTAGCGAAGAAATTGGGGAAAACACGCACTAACCATTCAAAACATTTTCCACCTAAGACTTGAGAAAAAAATTAAATTATTATGATTAGGAAATGCTCTTTTTGAAAACGAAGCATTTTAGAGGGTACGTTATTAGAATCTGTTCATATTTTTGGAGGAGCTAGAACATCCTCAAGTTTGTCACACCCTGTATATTCTTGAATTCTTATTATCGATAGTTGATTTATAAAAGCTGTTCCTGAATGATATGTCAATATTTATAACCGATTTTCTTGAATAATTAAAAAAAAACATGGAACTACAGTCCTTTATCATTAATTAGAAATTATTTTTGAGAATGTCGTTCACTTCCGAACAATTTAAATAATGAAAACATCTGATAAATTTTGAATAAATTTATACAACGAAACAATTTTGATTATAAAAAAAACGAAAGTATTTTGTTTCAAGAAATTCATTTCAGGATTTATATTCTTTTATATACAATTGGAAATGATAACTTTTACTGATACTTCAAGTGAACAAATACATTTTCGAACATGAATATGGAGTCCACGCTTCGAATATTTGTTCATTAACTCAGTGAAAGTAAATTATATTTGTAGAACAATGGTTTTTATATCACATTTAATTAAACGCACTGAAGAACTGAATTACATCCACGAATTTGAAAATTCAATTTATTTAAAACATGGTGAATGGATTTTAATGAATATAAAGAACTCACTCTTTTTGCTCTGCAAGCAATGAAGAATTGAAGTTAATTGTGAATTCGCCACAGAATTCACAGAATAGAAAAAAAATTCAAAAACATAACTGAAAACATAAAGCTCTTGTAACACATAGTATAAAAATTATACAGGGTGCCCCCGGACAATGTGGGAAATCTCTCGGATTCAAATAGAACAAAAAAAATAAGATGACAAGTTCCCATAATTTTTTTTCCTAATGGCCCTCCCTACGAAGATACGGCCTCCTAAATAACGCCACGGGAAATTCATTTTAGTGGAATAATTTCAATTACTTACTTCTTTCATTATATTTTTTTTCGAAAACTGTTCATTTTATCGACACTGAACAAGACTACCTTTTCTTCAGCTTAATGTTCAAGGTATCTAAATTTGTTTTTTTAGCACCTTATCATACAGGGTGTTAAAAATGTAAGCATTAAAATGTACAACCCAGTCCGCCCCTGGTAAACTCCCCCTGGTAAAGCTAATTGAAATTTGAGTGCGGTGATTTAGGAGGTCCTTAATACTTTTAATCATACTGAATTTTCATCGAATTATATCGAGTAATTTGAAACTTATTCCACTGAAATGTATTTCTAGTGGAGTCATTTAGGAGGTCGTATCTTAGTAGGTAGGGCCGCTAGGAAAGAAAATTATGGGAACTTGTCATCTTCATTTTTTTTTTTCTATCTGAATCCGAGAGATTTCTCACATTTTCAGGGACATCCTGTATAAGAGAGATGGCAGCAAACAGTATAAAACTCATCAATAAAACTGTGTTACTTCGATTATTACTGTTTTTTCACTGTAGATGCTTCCTTTGGGCTGGCAAATGTTAGCCGAAACGTTGAATAGCTGATACTATGTGAACAAGACAGAGCAAATATCATTGAAATAAATTTTCCATCAACAAGAATGTCACGTTTACAAATAACCGGGTCTAATACCTCTGGGACACCCAGTATACACATGTAGATACAATCAATTCATTAACAAACTTTCTATACGCAAATGACCCTGTGTAATTAACAGAACTTATTTATACACATGCTTGCATGTCGTTCTTCACTGTCTGATGTCCGATCAAAAAAACCTATCAAGGTTGATATCGATAAAACATTAAATAATGTACAGGCGGTATGAAACACGTTTGCTGTATAAACTTGACCGCCCGATATATAAATTCAAGTGGTAGGTTAATGTAGAGACAGCACGAGTTGAGAAAGACATTATTTAAAACCTTGAATTCGACATACTCGATAGCGTTTAATTTTGTTATAATAAATGTCGATTTTGTGTCGAATCGAAATTTAACAAGTGGACTGAAATTTAACAATGGAATGATATAGAAAGTACAGGTTGGATGCAATGGATTCTATGAATGAAGATAGTTGAAAAATATGGTTATCTCAAAGAGCTCTCTTGAAGAAAAAATTGGGTACTTTCTTGAGCATTTTTGAGCGCTTGTTCTACTCAATCAAGTGCTATATCGTCTTGCACAAATGTCGAAAATTTCGAACTTTGAGCTAAGAATGGTCTCAAATGATAGGGTATCACTCCCCGATGACGAATCCGTGGTCGAATTCAATTCTGTCCGTGGGGCCGCCTGGCCATAAACACGATAACTTTCGATGTCCTAGAGAATTGAGATTTTCAGGGTTGATTCGGTTCCCAAATGCCGCGGTTAATTTCGTTAACCAGCCAAATCGAACCGGGTGTTCCATAAATTTTGTTCCTTAATATCTCAGACAAAACGAAACAAATCGGAATGAAATTTTGCGACCACAAGCAAGATACTCAAAGTAAGCCTTAGGCAATATTTTGTGGACAAAGTGTTAACAGAAACATAGAAAATTCAATTGGAATATTGAAAAGAAGAATTTTTATATTTCCATAACAATATATACGATTCGAGTGAAATTTATTTTGTGAATGAAGATTGATATACTGAATATTCATGCAAACTTTCAAGAGGATCGCATCATAAGAACCATAGAATTTAATTTTTTTAAATTTTATTTTGATTTCGGAACATATTTCAGTTTTTAAATAATTTCCAGAATACAATTCCGATCGTGCTGAGATTTTGCAATCGTATATTTAGCATGAATCCCAAGTCCAATACAAAATTTTGAGGTAATAGCATTATTGCTGCAACAATGAACGAGCGCTCAAAAGCACCTTCTCAGGGCTTTTCTAAATTTTTCTGTTTCATATTCCAGAGAAAAGTTACGACCATTCTAAAGGGTTCTCCAATAAGAAGTGTCACGGCGCAGCTAGGGGGGGGGCGCTTTGGGGCTGCAGATCCCCCCCCCCAAAGATTAATTTTCTTCGTATTCCTTTCTTCTGTGTTGAAATTTCGTATTTGTTGTATCATCAAGAATGTTTAATTCAGCCCCCAAAACAAAATCCTGGCTGCGCCACTGAGAAGTGTTATTTGAATAGCCCGCTATTTCGGTAGATGTCACGTTTGAAGATGTCATTTTTTGACATTTGACCAGTAGAAACTACGCCATTCACGAAAATGGAACGATACGCGCTTCAAGAAGGCATTGGAATTATTAAAATTCACTATAAACATGGTGAAAATTTGGCAGAGACGGTTCGTAAAACTCGAACATTTTGGGACGCGTGAAGCACCTTGTCGGACCGCAATAAAGAAATTGGTGGAAAAATTCGAGCTATTGGAACAAGTTAGTGATGTGAATACTAAAACCCGATGATTTGTAGTTTTTTTCGAACAAAGAGAATCGATCGGGTCAAAATTTGATATCTAAGAGCCCAATAATGATACAAAAACCTGTGAAGGAATTTGGAGAAAGAAAACCTAACAAAGAAAGGAAAAACGGACAATCGCTAGGATTTTGGTGAAGGTTATTGATTTCTGAAATAATTTTTTTGGAATACTGTGAATGTCCATTCGAAAAAATGCACATTTCTAGTTTCAAACGTACAATACCCGACATAAAATAAATAATATCATTCGATATTTTGGTTCAATTAAAATTACCTTGAACAAATATACCCAATAAATCCCAATTAATAAAAATTGTAAAATAAATCCTCGAATATTCAACTTCAACTTACATTTCCGACCAGGACCCGAACCTCAACAATATGTTTGACATTTTTGCGTCCCGAATCGACCTTCGTCCGTCGTTTGTTCAGCAGTGTGAATCCTGTATATTTTGTCAGAGCAGAAACCTCGTCAATCGGAATGACACCGTTACGGTACATTCACTCAAAAAAAAACGGGACAAGTCAATTTATGATTGAAAGGGGACGCATTTCGGTGTCCACTTTACCCGGTCTAACTTTGAGCCGGACGTGTTCGACCTTTTCGATAGGAAACGAATCTTTCCGGTTCATGTTGGAACGTGTCAAAAAATTTTATTGAAATAAGAAAAAAACTCACAGAAGCACTCGCGTGAAGTCGGGAACATTCATCGATAATTTTACATATTTATTTATTCAATTTTTTTTCGAATCGAAAGTGTGGTACTCACTGAGAGACATTGCATACGACATCTATGAAAGTTGAGAAAGCCCTGAGGCTATTACCTTTACCCTTGTCCCAAAACTCGACGTCAACCCGGAACCGGGTGAAAAGGCAAGTAATGATGGTTGTCAGAAAAATATAAAAAAAAATCTAAGTTGCATGATTTTAAAATAATGGGCATTTAAAATAACACGCAAAATTCCACACCCTGTGACAGTCTTTTCGCTCCTGTTGCCACAAATATCAACTTTTTCCAACTTTTTTTTGCTGTGTAACCTTGAATAATGCTTGTCTGAACTGTAATCAAAATTTGGATACCAGCTGCTCTAGGTTTCATTAAAATAGGGCTTGATTCTCAGAAAAAAAATTCAAAATAAACAACAAAAGTTGGCGCATTTAGTAAGGATTCCAAAATCGGTATAATACTTGTTAAACTGTAGCTGCCGTAGTTCAAATTTATTTTCGATTGCCTTTGAATACACTTTTTCTTAAACTGCTTCCCAGTAAAAAAGTCCAATGGATTCAAGTCCGGTGAACAGGCCGGCCACCAGATTGGACCATAACGTCCGATACATCTTCCGGGAAAAAATGTTACCAGAAAAAAAAATTTCCAGAGATAATAATTTTTCCAGAAAAAATTTGGAAATTTGGAAATTTTTTTTTGGTAAGTAACAGTTTTTCCCGGAAGATGTATCGGACGTTCTGGTCCAATCTGGTGGCCGGCCCGTTCACCGGACTTGAATCCATTGGACTTTTTTACTGGGAAGCAGTTTAAGAAAAATCAAAGGCAATCGAAAATAAATTTGAACTACGGCAGCTACAGTTTAACAAGTATTATACCATTTTGGAATCCTTACTAAATGCGCCAACTTTTGACAAAACTTGCCAAACTTGCGTAGTACATTTTTTTTCAATACAGTCAGTTGAAACTAGGCAATTGTTTATTTTAAATTTTTTTTTTTTTGAGAATCAAGCCCTATTATAATGAAACTTAGAGCAGCTGGTATCCAAATTTTGATTACAGTTCAGACAAGCATTATTCAAGGTTACACAGCAAAAAAAAAGTTGGAAAAAGTTGATATTTGTGGCAACATGGGCGAAAAGACTGTCACAGGGTGTGGAATTTGGCGTGTTTTTTTCAATGCCCACTATTTTGAAATCATGCAACTTAGATTTTTTTTAAATTTTTCTGACAACCAGCATTACTTGCCTTTTCACCCGGTTCCGGGTTGACGTCGAGTTTTGGGACACCCTGTATAAATGCAAAATCTCAGCACGAGCGGAATAATATTCTGGAAATTATTCAAAAACTAAAAATATGAAAAAACAATTAAAAAAATTAAATTCTGTGTTTTTGATGATGCGATCCTCTTGAAATTTTGCATGAACATTCTGTATATCTATCTTCATACACAAAATGAATTTCACTCGAATCGGATATCTTATTATGGAAATATGGAGATTCTTCTTTTCAATATTCCCATTGAATTTTCTATGTTCTGTTCACACTATGCCCATAAAATTCTGCATGAGGCTTATTATAAGCTTTTTGCATGTGCATGCGAAATTTCATTTCGATTGGTTTCGTTTTGTCTGAGATATTGAACAACAAAAATTTTGAATGGCCATATTATATAGAACACCCTGTTCGATTTGGCAGGATAACGAATACAACCACGACATTTCGGAACCGAACTCTTCTAGAGTAATCGTGCATACAGCCGGACGGCTCCTCGTCATCAGGGAGTCGAACCCTATGGTTTGAGACCATTTTCGGCCTAAAATTCGAAAATAACAAACAAAAGGGAAAATAGATATATCACTCGTTTAAGTAGAAAGCGCACTCAAAAAACATAATATAAATTCCCATGTTGTTGGTTTTCGAGAAAAACAATTTTAATACGAGTTCATATTTGGACAGAATTGCTCCCACGATACTCGAATTTAACTTATCTTTTTCTTTTTATCATCAAGTACGCAAAGTCTTCTTATTATTATGTTATTTTCAGCAAAAATTTTTGAGTTTGAATTAATCGAACTATCACCTTAGTATGGAATTCAGGATGATTAGTAATCATATTCCTGGAGAAATTGAAATTAAAAAAAAATAATCCATATGCTCTGGACTATACAACTATATTTGACTGCGGAAATTTACCAAAAAAAAATTTAATAAGATATATTCGAATTTCTGAAAGAATAATGTCAAAGATCTAATGAATTTCGCTTAACCATAATTTTCATAGTTCGAGATAATAATGTAATAATTCTACCAGCACAGTCTCAATCAAGTATATCTTGTCTGCATCAAGTTTTACCGATAGCAGCACGGGTTGTAGCATTTAAGATGAGGAAACTGGCCACGGCGTTAGTAAAAGTAGAATGCAGTAGTTTCAAACAAGTTATCTGGGTGTTACATAAAATTAAGTCCTACACTTTATAACAAGTGGTTCAAGGCTTCACTTATCAGATCAGGGAAAAACAAACCTTCAATATAACGTATATTTTCACTACTTATTTAAGTTTGACGTTTATATATTTCAAAAATGACGAAATATGGAGAGAACTACATGCAAATTTTGTAAAATGTACCACAAGATCTTCAAACAAATCAGAAAAATCTTCCCTAAATTTTGTGACAATTTGGTCAGAAAAATTTTGAAAGTTGAAAGGTTTCAATCTTTTTGTATTGAATTTTCTTCGAATATCTGTGGAAACATTTCGAAAATAATAAATTTTTCAATTCAACTTACACTGCTCCAATGAAATGAAGTGAGCATCAACTTCTTACCTGAAACAAATAAAGAAAAATTATCTAACAATATCTGAAGAACTTATTCTTCTTAGATTCATATCATTGGTTGATATTTTCCTCAGGCTATATAGAAGTAAGTACCTATATGATATAATTTCTATGGTATTTTCAATTGATTCAACCATGAATTATAATTATATGAATTACCCATTAATTAGTGTTTATTTTTTTCTCGCCAATTAAATAATAACTTCATTAAATTAAAAATTTTATTGGTGTATTGAAAAATGGAGTGTTTACCCTTAGATGTTGAAAGGATACAAGAAACCTTATAGTTTCAAAATATCATGTAAACGAAGAATCGATTGTTATAGTAGTCAAAAATACTTCCTTAACCACATCGCGTGGAAAAAAGTTACATTCTTCTCTATCTAACAGAAAAATGCAACTTTCTGACAATATTGCAAGTGCTTTTAAATAGAAACAATTGTTTTATTGTCTAGAACTATAAAGATGCCAAACTGAGATCTGATCATTATCTTGGATTTACCGTTCGAGACAATCGAAGATTTTATCAGAATAATTGAAAAAATTATGTAATGAGCTGATCAGATGATTTTAGCGATACATGTGGTATTGAAGTTACGTGTACCGTAATATTTATTTTCCGTCTAAAATCACTTTTCATTTTGAGGTAGACGGAAAAATAATTTTAATGGGAAAAATTAACAATGCAGGCAATGAAGAAAAAAACATTAACGAAATTTTTGTAAACACTATACTATCGAATCCAAATAATGCTGGTTTTTTTATTTCAAAAATATTGTCAGCACAAAAAATTTCAATGATAGCCGAAAAATATTCCATAAAAATTAAGTTTCTTGGAATTTATCGATCAACTTTGCAAAACCTGAAAATTTTTGTATAGCGCATTTTTTATTCCATAGCGAATTAATAATCGAAATTCTGGCCATTTAAAAAATTGATAACAATTATTCAAACGCGTCATAAAACTTATTGAAATTTCAAAAAACAGGTTTTTTTACAATTTTTATTCAGAAATTAATATAAAAATCCGTCTTCCTGCTTTACCCCAAAATCACTATGTAGTCTCATGCTAAAAACAAGTAAAACAAGATTTCTTAAAAAAAGTTATTTGCTATAAAAATTTATATACCTCAAGTATTTCCTCAGACAACTTCTTGTTATTCAGCTTATACATTAAATGATGGCAGAAAGAGATAAATCACATATTCATAATGTATTTCTGTTTGCTCCGCTAAAAGAGAAATCAATGTGAAGAATCCTAACAAGACCAATTTGACCTCGCTGTACTAATTGACTTAGGATTTCATGGTATATTTCCTATTCTGTTCAAATCACCGCTTTTTCAATCGATAATGGAATGTTACTTCATTCAATTTCGATCCTTTATGAGATGTATTTTCGTTTCTACAAAGTTTTTGGGACTTCACTCCTCGAAGATTTGAAAGGGGAGTTGAATTCATGTAACAGAATCGATATTCAAAGTTCTCTTACAAGAGGTGTTATTTTGAATAGCCCGCTATTTCGGTAGATATCACGTTTGAAGCTCTCATTTTTTGACATTTGACAAGTAGAAACTACGCCATTATTACAAATGAAACGATACCACTATAAAAATGGTGAAAATTTGGCAGAGAAGGTTAGAAAAACTGTAACATTTTTGGGTCATCGTGAAGCACCTTGTCGGAGCGCAATAAAGAAATTGGTGGAAAAATTCCAGCTGTTGGGACAAGTTAGTGATGTGAAGAATAGAACCCGTGCACGTCGCTCAAGAACAGCCAAGAATATTGCTGCTGTATCCGAAAGTGTTGAAGAAGTGCTGGAGCAACAGTTACGGTGAATGGACAGCTATCGACAGATGATTAATGATTTTTATGGCCGAAATTGGATAGTATTGATTTGGACAACGTGTACTTTCAACAAGACGGTGCTACGTGACACACAAGAAACGAAACCATTGATCTTTTGCAGGAAAAGTTTCCGGAACGTGTTATCTTTCGAAGAGGTGATCACAATTGGCCACTGAGATCATGTGATTTGAAACCTTGCGTTTTCTTCCTTTTGGGCCACGTTAAAGAGGTCTACGTCAATAGCCCATCGTCGATTCAAGACCTCAAATATGGAATTCGTGAGGCTATCGAGAACATAGGTCAGCCACTTTGTGATTTGGTTATGGAAATTTTCATTAAAAGGATATGGTCCTGTAAGCGTGGTCGTGGTGCTCATATTCCTGATGTTATTTTCCAATGTTAACAGCATAGCTTCTTCTTTAAAATGAAATAAACATCCGGTTATTTATATTGAAAAATGGCATTTTTCTTCGAATATGAAAATAACACCTCTTATTGGAAAACCCTTCACATCACACTTCTTAAATGTCAGAATAACACAAACGAATTCATCTATATTTTATTTAAAAAGGCGCAATTTGAAACACCCTTTATGTAACACACAATGAAGCGAACAAAATGCTTTTTATATGCAAATTCGCACCATACGAAAACGTGAATGAATATAATCATAATCGTAACATCACATTGTTATCATTTCAACGTATCTTTCCAATGATTTCGTTATCTATTCCATTGATTCTTTTTCGATTTCTTCGATGAAAAATTCAGCCTGAATATCTTCCATTGTTTCAACAAAACTAATTAGTTTCCTGGAACAAAACTCCGATATGAATTCCACGCGAAACCTAATTTCAAACTGCGCAAAATTCGAAGAAATGCGTCATCATTTCATGTTTGATCACAAGTTTCTTCAATAAATCTTTCGGATTATAAAATGACAAGATTTTGTAGAAATTCAACATTTCCTCTGAATAAAATCTAATCTACGTCGTGGGACATAAATATTTAATTTTCTTCAAAAGTAAATTTCCATTTTAAATAGATGACATTGAATATTTCCGAACAAAGTTTGGTCTATATTCATAAGGGAGGAGATCCTTATAGCTAAACAAGTTCGAAAAATCGATCGAAGCGACTTTGTTATGAATTCTCGTCCAGATAAACTCAGTGTGAGATAGAAATATTTAGATCGTGTGCTATAGAAATACAGGGTGGCTCATTTCAAAAGTGTCCACCTTCGATAATTCAACAACGAATCTGCATTTGTGATAACACACGACAGGTGGATTTCTGATGACAGGAGGACTTGATCTGGGATACAAAGCTTGTTCCTACTAGAGGGTTTTCCAATAAGACGTGTTATTTTGATAGTCAAAGATAAATGCCATTTTTCAATAAAAATGATCGGACGTTTATTTCATTATAAAGAAGAAGCTATGCCGTTAATAGTGAAAAGAAAAACATTAGGCAAATGACCACCACGACCACGCTTACAGGACCATATCCTTTTAATGAAATTTTCCATAACCAAATCGCAAAGTGGCTGCCCTATGTCCTCGATAGTCTCACGAATTCCATCTTTTAGGTCTTGAATCGACGCTGGGCTATTGGCGTAGACCTTCTCTTTCACGTGGCCTCAAAGGAAGAAGTCACAAGGTGTTAAATCACAAGATCTCGGTGGACAATTGTGATCACCTCTTCGAGAAATAACACGGTCCGGAAATTTTTCCCGCAAAAGATCAATACTTTCGTAACTGTTGCTCCAGCCTCATTTTTGAAAAGGTAAGGTCCAATGACTCCGCCGAATGATAAACCGCACCAAACAGTCACACGTTGAGGATAAAGAGGCTTTTCAATAACTCTTGGGTTTTCCGAGCTCCAGATGCGACAATTTTGCTTGTTGACTAAGCCACCGAGTTGGAAATGAGCCTCATCACTCAAGATGGTTTCTCGATGGAATTCCGGATCATTTTTCTGCCGTTCAACGACTCAATCAGCAAAGACACGACGTTGTTGATGATCAGCCGGATTGAGTTCTTGTGTTAACTGAACTTTATAAGCATTAAGACCCAAATCTTTATGCAAAATACGGTGTAATGATATTTGTGGAATGCCTAATTCCAAAGAACGACGAGGAATGGACAAACCTAGGTTTTCTTCAACACTTTCGGCTACAGCAGCAATATTCTTGGCTGTTCTTGAGCGACGTACACGGGTTCTATTTTTCACATCAATAAATTGTCCCAACAGCTCGAATTTTTCCACCAATTTCTTTATTGCGATCCGACAAGGTGATTCACGACGACACAAAAATGTTCGAGTTTTACGAACCGTCTTTGCCAAATGTTCACCATTTTTATAGTGAATTTTAATAATTTCAATGCGTTCTTGAAGCGTGTATCGTTCCATTTCCATTAATGGCGTAGTTTCTACTTGTGAAATGACAAAAAATTAACCTGTCTTAAGTGTTTTCACAAATTCTGATTCGTTGTTGAGTTATTGAGGGTGGACACTCTCAAATGAGACACCCTGTATAATAAACCGTCATTTTCATGAAAGTATTTCAAATTTTTCGAATTACCAACACAAAAATGAAAGGAAAACTACGTTTTAAATGAGGATGTGAATCCTCATTTAAAACGAATCAACTTTTGTCTACAATGTCGTTCATAAATTATTTATCCAAGTGTGCTTATCAATCAGACCGTCCCGTATCGGAAATAAAGCAACAATGAAAACGCGAAAATCGAAATAAAAGATCGAAACCGAACGCAACAATAAGCAACAGTGTTTTATTCAGACGATAAGAGGGAAATTCCGAAAAGCTGATTGGCCTCTGGAATTAAAGGAACAAATTGATTCAGGCATTCGTGAGTAATTTTATCAGACAAGAGAACACTCCTGCAATGGGAAAAAGGACTATTGGAATCTCATTAGTCGAATTTATTATGAATGGAAAACTGCCCTTTGTGATGAAGGATGAAGGATTTTGTATCGAGTTAAATTGATGCTTTTTCGCCTCCATTTACGAGAGATCTGGATAGGAATATTGAGGCAGGAAGCTGACTTACTTGAACAAAACTTTATGATATACAGTGTTCGGATAAAATGTAGAATCAAGTGAATACCTTTTGAACGAAAGAAGGACGGTATTCATGAAATTTCGAAGGTAAGTGCAATGGTGCAAAATGCTTATCGTCTGTTGCCTACTGTTGTGTTCGGTTTCGATCTTTTATTTTTTCTTTCATTTTTCAGTTTTCAGGTTCATACAAATCTGGATCCATGCATACATTTGTGCTACAAAACTACCCACTTTCCCTATTCAAATTCCTGATGGGGTTGCAACCCTCCCCAGGGAGTTTCTAGTAAAGGGTTTTCCAATAAGAGGCGTTACTTTGAATAGCTATTTCAGTAGATGTCACGTTTGAAGCTGTCATTTTTTCCCATTTGCTTCAAGAAGCTTCAAGAACGCTTCGAAATAATTAAAATTTACTATAAAAATGGTGAAAATTTGGCAGGGACGATTCGTAAAACTCGAACATTTTTGGGTCGTCGTGAAGCACTTTGTCGGACCGCAATAAAGAAATTGGTGGAAAAATTCGAGCTGTTGGGACGAGTTAGTGATGTGAAGAATAAAACCCGTGCACGTCGCTCAAGAACAGCCGAGAATATTGCTGCTGTAGACGAAAGTGTTGAAGAAAACCCAGGTTTGTCCATTCCTCGTCATTCTTTGGAATTGGGCATCCCACAAACGTCATTACACCGTATTTTGCAGAAAGATTTGGTTCTTAAGGCTTATAAAATTCAGTTAACACAAAAACTCAACGAAACCTTTTACGGGAAAAGTTTCGGGACCGTGTTATCACTCGAAGAGGTGATCACAATTGGCCACCGAGATCTTGTGATTTAACACCTTGCGACTTCTTCCTTTGGGGCCACGTGAGGGTCTACGCCAATAGCCCAGCGTCGATTCAAGACCTCAAAGATGGAATGCGTGAGGCTATCGAGGACATAGGGCAGCCCTCGGGGCAGCCACTTTGCGATATGGTTATGGAAAATTTCATTAAAAGGATATGATCCAGCAAGCGTGTTCGTGGTGGTTATTTGCTTGATGTTATTTTCCACTATTAACGGCATATCTTCTTCTTTATAATGATCCGATCATTTATATAGAAAAAAATGGCATTTTTCTTTTAAAATCAAAATAACACCTCTTATTGGAAAACCCTTCAAGCTTTGTATCCCAGATAATGCTCTCCTGTCATAAAAAATCGACCATTCAGAGTGTTTTCACAAATTTTGATTCGTTTTTGAGTTATTGATGGTGAGAATTCTTCATTGAGACGTACAATAACGAAAACAGGAAATAGCGCAGAGAAAATGCCCGACATCATTTGGTTGGATTGAAATGTTTCCATGTTTTACTGAATATCTAAATCTGAAACTTATTAAAATGCAAATCTCGGAGAATCGAGATCATATTCATTATTCTTGAATATTCATTAAAATCAGACTGCCGAATGCTGACAAATTAAGAGGAATTATTTATCTCGGAATTTATTCCATTTCTTAACCAGGAAGTTATTCGGAAAAATTAGTGATTTCTAACAAATTAGGCAGAACGAGTCTTCTCTTAAATGGAACAAAAAGTTGCCAGTTGGTTTGAAATTTTTTAGATCGAATTATATTGTAGATTTTTTTCACATCAAATCATTGATTCATTATTCATTAGTTAATCGTTATGTGAATAGAAGGTTTATCGAATTGCGCAATTTTTTCAAGAATAACTAAAACACATTCACACAAGTTGAATTTAGTGGGTTCACAACATGTTATTTCAAGTCCGATTCGAATGATTTTTTTTTCAATTGTAGATATGTTCATCATTAATCAACCACCAGTTTCAAATTTCGAGAAAACTCGGTGTACGTCATTTTATACTGGGTGAAACCAAATCTTTTTTTACCCTATCTTTAGAACCACCCCTGATGTGTTCCAGTTCTTCCACCGTGTGTTTTCTTATTCCATCATCAATACACATCTTCTCTTGACAATTTAATTCTTCATTTATAAAAATAGCTCAATTTTTACAGGGTTTTCGGTAAAACATTAAATTTCGCTAAGGCTACAACAGTACTTCAACATATTCAACCTAAAATTTTGATCTAATGAAAACAAACTGAAAACTAAGTCAAAAATATAACGTGTTTTCCTCCCAGGCGCAGATAACAGGTGCAATTCGTCTCGGCATGTCCTCATTGAGGTTTAGAATCAATTAGAGCTTCACTGAGCTGCTGCAAATTTTCAGGAGTTGGTACGCGAGATCGAATTTTCCTCCCAAGAGCATCCAAACATGCCCAATTGGGTTCAAATCTTGGCTTAAAGCAGGCCAGTTGAATTCTTGGATCAACATCTGCTAAATCCCTGGCAGTCCTAGCCACATGCGGTTGATGCGGTCGGGCATTATAAAGCATTAGCACGAAATCGTCTCCAATAAACAGTGTATTCCGAACATGTCTTGCTAGATCTTCTCTTGTTTCATGTTTTCACTCAGTTTTCAGTTTATTTCCATAACGTTCGGATTTATAAGGTTATATGCCCGATTGCACCGTTCGTCTAAGCAACGTTTAAGCCCTGAAATGACGTTTCATCAATGGAATAAACTTCACTTAAGGGCTTAAACGTTGCTTAGACGAACGGTGCAATCGGGCATAAATCTGTGAAAGTACTTTCATAGCCATAGCGAAATTGTGGAGTTTAATGTTACTCTGAAACCCTGTATCTTCAACAAAAATTGAGCTGTTGTTATGAATGAAGAAATAAATTGTCAAGAGGAGTTATTTTTGATGGTGAAATGAGAAATCACACGGTGGAACAACTGGAACACAACAGGAGTGGTTCTAAAGTTAGAGAAAAAACAGATTTTGTTTCACCCAGTATAAATGACGTACGCCTAGTTTTCTTGAAATTCAAAACTGGCGATTCATCAAGGATGAACATACCTACAATTGAAAAAAAAAATCAATCGAATTGGACTTGAAATATCATATTTATGAATTAACAAATTTTATCGATTAGTTTGCCGGTGAGTGTATATCAAATTCAATTAAATAAACCATAGACTAACTAAACGGAGAATAGATGAGACACTAGTAGAACAAGCTTCAACGCGATCTTTTTTGTACAACATTACTAATTCGTGAAAAAAGCTTAATTGAAAAAGGAATCTGTATCGTAAATCTGCCTCAAAAAGAATTCTGTAGTGCACCTTTTGAATAGGTATAGTCCATTCACGAAAGGTTGAGCCGTCGTTTGGCCATGGAAATTGGCATATTCCACTGTGTATATTAAAATTCTAGGTTATGTTCTTTATTTTTATGTCAGATTGATACGCAATGTTGTCAATATTGCATAGAGTCCTCTGAAAACTTACAAGCTCGTCGGACGAGGCCGAGTACATTCGGCAACGTTGACTTAATTTTACTTTATGACAGTAAATACTGCCAACTTCAGATAAATAAAGAAACGCCTACTATGTGCTCAACCTTTCGTGAACGGACTATAGGTACGCCCATATACAAGAGGCAAAAAGTTTTTTGAAATTCAATTTCCAAAAGGAAATCAGAAATGGATTCGTGCAAGTTATCGATGAGTGAGGAAATTTATTTTCATGAAAATAATACCTGCAACGAACTTTCATCTGATTTTCTTTTGGAATCGAGAAATGAGGATCAATAATCAAATTCTGGGTAGAATAAAAATTTATTAACTGAAATAGGTATCACCAATTGAAAATACAGATTTATTTCATAAATATCCAATCAATAAACCAATAATTGCATTGAAAACATTCTCAAAAACTAAAAATAATGAATTCAATAATACAAAATATGAGTATTTACCGACTAAACTTAATCAATACATGAAAAACTTTTTTGAAAACTACGAGTATCTTAATTCTTATAGTTAACAGAATATACATGTAATTTTATAATTACCTACCTTCTTGCATCTCGATTTTCACATCCAATAACACAGCACGTCTTCACTCTTGCAGGCATATCGAAATTTATTATATTTCAAAAAGAACGTGTCAAACCACTCCTTGTGTCAGTTGACAATTCAAAGGTTTTTTGATAATAATGATTTTATCCACTCCTATAAACTAATTCTATGTGTAATAGTAGCTAGAACACACCATAGACATGTCTGAACCGAAAAACGAGTGTTATAATAACACCGCCCATAACTCCCGCTAATAAGAATACCTAGGAAAATGAAATTGTTCACAAAAAAAATGAAAAAAAAGTAGGATCGATCAGGAAATCTATTTCAGCCATCAAGATAACGTTCTAGCGATTCATTCCAGATTTATTTTTGGAAAACGTAAATTTTGAAGTTGCGAAAGTACTTGATTTGATTAGTTAGAGACTCTGATTTGATTCCGACCACAGAGTACAGAGGTTGGACGGTGGACGAAATGTTTTCAACGCTTTTGACAAATGCAAAATTCATCTGCGGTGTTTTGACTTGACCTGCATTACCGCTCATCGAATAATATACTATTACATACTTACTATTTTCTAGATAGGATTTCCTACAGTGACTTTATACAAGACAGTGACGACACGGAGCCGAAATCCGCCATTAAGAGGCTAATGTCAAAATATTGGAGGTTAAAATTCAAAGTTTCTATGGTGCATAGATATACTAACCATAGACAATTCTCATTTTCTCTATGATACTAACCTAACAATTTATAATTTCTATGGTCTGTGCACAGAACACTAATTCTGCTATTCTGTTCTGTGTTTCCAAAAGAAAACAAACACAATTAGCCTCTTAATGGCGGAATTCACTACGTGACATCCAACTACCAATAGAAATTAAGACATGAGAGGGTCGCCACTGTCTTGTATAAAGTCACTGTAGGATTTCCATTAATGCAACGACATCTAACTATCAAATTGAAAATAATTTTTCGTGTCTCCTCCTCCGACAGATTTCGCGAATATACGAGTGGCTCATCTATTTTATTAGTTTGTCTATGAATATAACCTTCCAATGAACAAATTCAGCATTCTAACACTCTCAAAAATTCCTGAATCTAAACGAGAATAATCTCAAAACATAAACGAACACGTTCGTCATTTTGGGTTCTGGTTCTAAAATTCTAGAAGGAATAAAAGCAACCTGTCTGGTGAATTCTAATCGGTCCTGCTCGTTTGTAACAAAGCCATGTTCCGAGTTTTGCATATAATGTTAACCTACCTTTCGAGATAATAAGGAGATGTATAATTAAGTAGGCGTTCATTCTATGCTAAATCGTTGTCTGTTTTAATATCTGCGTGATATTTTTCGAAATTGTGGTTGTTTGAAGGTGATGATGGATAGAAATGGCGTGATACTTTATTTTGGAGACTCGTAGATTTCCGCATTATGCACTATGAGGTATAAGTGGCTAGAACTGGTCAAACACTGATGATGATTTATTTATAATACGCAGAAGTGCAGAAGGGATTGATGTTTTCCTTAGAATTTTTGAGTGGAATGAGAAAATGAACTTTCTGTACCCGTATGATAATTCACTAAATTTCAATGATTTCCGATAACTTATGCGTAAAGATAATCTTGTTCTCAATATTGTTTAACGTGACAATTCTACATGAACATTCAGGTTATCAGTATTCATTCACAAAATGAGTTTCACCTGAATCGGATATTCTGTTATGGAAATATAAAGATTCTTTTTTCAATACTCCAATTGAATTTTCTATGGTTCTGTTAACACTATGGCCACAAAATTCTGCATGAATATTCAGTGTACCAATCTTTATTTATAAAATGAATTTTATTCGAATCGGATATTTTATGGAAATATAAAGTTTCTTCTTTTTAATATTCCAATTGAATTTTCCATGGTTCTGTTTACACTATGGTCACAAAATGTGGCATGAGGCTCATTATGAGCATCTAGCATGTGGCCGCAATATTTAATTTCTGTTGGTTTCTTTTTGTTTGAGATATTAAGGAACAAAATTTAATAGCCATGTTTTATGGAACCCCCTGTACGATTTGGCTGGTTAATGAACTCAACCGAGGCATTTGGGAACTGAACTCATCCTGAAATTTCGAGTCTCTAGGACAATCCCTTCGAAAGTTATTGTGCTACAGAAGGATAAATGGCTTTTGAAATAAAAAATCGACAAGTGCCAGAATTTTTCTCAATAATTATTCACGAGTTACTTTTTTATCACGCTATACATTCAATTCTCTCCACATTTCCTAAGTGGAAAATTTTCAAACATCCACAGTCAATAGCAGAAATATCCTGTTTACATCAGGTGAAAGACATATTCATTAGTAGGGCCAAGGACGTTGACTATTTTCGAATAAACATCGCTAATAACTGTTATGAGCGTAGTTATTGGAGCATATACTCAACTGGATAGGTTATACGCTCACAAAAATAAGATACGTACATATAGATATAACTGTCTGATGCTGCCTACAGACTAGAATGAGTGGAAAGCAGAAATTCCTCATTTGTTCCAAACCGGTGTGAAAAGAGCGGCCAAAGATAGCGGCCAAAATCCACGGAAACACCCGAACGCCGGAACCAGTGGCGTCCGCATCGATATAGTTTATTCATATGAATTCGACGAGATATTGTTGAAATATGTGAATGATTAGTGAAATGAAGCCTTTCTTCATAAGATATATTCGATTTAATGAAAATAAAGCAAGAATTATTCGACTCAGGCTCTATATATTGCATTCTAGTGAATTCAAAGATGAAATATTCTTCAGGAAATTATCATTCGATATCGAGAAAAAAATTTGACTTGCAAAGAGGTTCAGGGAGGGAAAATTCAACCCTTAACTTTCCATCCGTTTTTCCGAGGAAAGCGTGATCCTCGCATCACCAGATTTGGCAGAAATATTCTTTAGGACATTATCATTCGATATCGTGAAAAAAATTGGACTTGCGGAGGGGTTCAGCGGTGGAAAATTCAACCTTAACTTTCACGTCCGTTTTTCCGAGGGAAAGCGTGATCCTCGCATCACCAGATTTGGCAGAAATATTCTTAAGGACATTATCTTTCGATATCGAGAAAAAAATTTGACTTGCTAAGGGGTTCAGGGGTGGAAAATTCAAACTTTAACTTTCACGTCCGTTTTTCCGAGGGAAAGCGTGATCCTTGCATCACCAGATTTGGCAGAAATATTCTTTAGACATTATCATTCGATATCGTGAAAAAAATTTGACTTGCGAAGGGGTTCAGGGGTGGAAAATTCAAACTTTAACTTTCACGTCCGTTTTTCCGAGGGAAAGCGTGATCCCGCATCACCAGATTTGGCAGAAATATTCTTTAGGACATTATCTTTCGATATCGAGAAAAAAATTTGACTTGCGAACGGGTTCAGGGGTGGAAAATTCAAACTTTAACTTTCACGTCCGTTTTTCCGAGGGAAAGCGTGATCCTCGCATCACCAGATTTGGCAGAAATATCTTAAGGACATTATCTTTCGATATCGAGAAAAAAATTTGACTTGCGAAGGGGTTCAGGGGTGGAAAATTCAAACTTTAACTTTAACGTCCGTTTTTCCGAGGGAAAGCGTGATCCTCGCATCACCAGATTTGGCAGAAATATTTTTAGGACATTATCATTCGATATCGATGAGCAATAAATGTCTTTATTGTTCAAAACAATGTGATAAAAACTTCTTTACTTCTCTCTTGCCGGCGAAAATTACATATCACGTGTTTGACTAATAGACCTGAACCACACGAAGTGTTCAAAAACAGTGATTTGTGTCGCATCTACTGAAATGCGTTATATTTTGAATACCTAGTAGAATGTGTAGAATATTTTAGAAATTTTGTATATATTCATTTATAACTATCTAGATGATGACATTTTTTTCATTTTCTTATGAATGTTTGTATATATTATATATGTATCTGTGTAAATTATTTGAGTTTTGTATATATGTATTATATAAAAATGACATTTATTTCACTCCTTATGGATCTTTGTATAGATTAAATCTGAATTTATAATTCCCTATGATGATATATATATACATTTCGCTTGCCGCCACTGTACATATGTAAATAATCTCTATTTGTATATTTGAATAAAGCATAAGGCAACTATTTCGAATTTATTAGGAGACACAGAAATATGCACACGTCAAAATTAAAATTAAAATTTCCACCTTTTCTGGAAACGAATGTAACACGAAAATCAGTGAATCGATCCAAGGCTAAGCTCGATATGACACCGTAAAAAATTGGAGGGAAAAAATACGCTGAAACTTTAATTATGGCGTTTCAAAAAAATTTATTTAATATTTGAATCCATGTACACATGAGAAGGAGAACATTTTGCTTTCGACTAAGATTTTTTTCAAATTTAGCAACGCAAGGATTTCGGAAACAAACTTAAGTGATTGTCAAAATTTTAACACGCGAGACCCATCGAAAGTGAATTTTTTTTTAATAATGCAGGTATTACGCTTTCCCTTCGAGAAACGGGCGTGAATGTTAAGTGTTGAATTTTCCACCCCTGAACCCCTTCGCAAGTCCAATTTTTTTCTCGATATCGAATGATAATGTCCTAAAGAATATTTCTGCCAAATCTGGTGATGCGAGGATCACGCTTTCCCTCGGAAAAACGGACGTGAAAGTTAAAGTTTGAATTTTCCACCCCTGAACCCCTTCGCAAGTCAAATTTTTTTCTCGATATCGAATGATAATGTCCTAAAGAATATTTCTGCCGAATCTGGTGATGCGAGGATCACGCTTTCCCTTGGAAAAACGGACGTGAAAGTTGAAGTTTGAATTTTCCACCCCTGAACCCCTTCGCAAGTCAAATTTTTTTCTCGATATCGAAAGATAATGTCCTTAAGAATATTTCTGCTAAATCTGGTGATGCGAGGATCACGCTTTCCTTCGGAAAAAAACGGACGTGAAAGTTAAAGTTTGAATTTTCCACCCCTGAACCCCTTCGCAAGTCAAATTTTTTTCTCGATATCGAAAGATAATGTCCTAAAGATATTTCTGCCAATCTGGTGATGCGAGGATCACGCTTTCCCTCGGAAAAACGGACGTGAAAGTTAAAGTTTGAATTTTCCACCCCTGAACCCCTTCGCAAGTCAAATTTTTTTCTCGATATCGAAAGATAATGTCCTAAAGAATATTTCTGCCAAATCTGGTGATGCGAGGATCACGCTTCCCTCGGAAAAACGGACGAGAAAGTTAAAGGTTGAATTTTCCACCCCTGAACCCCTTCGCAAGTCAAATTTTTTTCTCGATATCGAATGATAATGTCCTAAAGAATATTTCTGCTGCCAATCTGGTGATGCAAGGATCACGCTTTCCCTCGGAAAAACGGACGTGAAAGTTAAAGTTTGAATTTTCCACCCCTGAACCCCTTCGCAAGTCAAATTTTTTTCTCGATATCGAAAGATAATGTCCTTAAGAATATTTCTGCCAAATCTGGTGATGCGAGGATCACGCTTTCCCTCGGAAAAACGGACGTGAAAGTTAAAGTTTGAATTTTCCACCCCTGAACCCCCCTTTCGCAAGTCGAATTTTTTCTCGATATCGAAAGATAATGTCCTAAAGAATATTTCTGCCTGCCAAATCTGGTGATGCGAGGATCACGCTTTCCCTCGGAAAAACGGACAAGAATGTTAAAGTTTGAATTTTCCACCCCTGAACCCCTTCGCAAGTCCAATTTTCTTCTCGATATCGAATGATAATGTCCTTAAGAATATTTCCGCCAAATCTGGTGATGCGAGGATCACGCTTTCCCTCGGAAAAACGGACGTGAAAGTTAAAGTTTGAATTTTCCACCCCTGAACCCCTCGCAAGTCCAATTTTTTTCTCGATATCGAATGATAATGTCTTAAGAATATTTCTGCCAAATCTGGTGATGCGAGGATCACGCTTTCCCTCGGAAAAACGGACAAGAATGTTAAAGTTTGAATTTTCCACCCTGACCCCTTCGCAAGTCAAATTTTTTTCTCGATATCGAATGATAATGTCCTAAAGAATATTTATGTCAAATCTGGTGATGCGAGGATCACGCTTTCCCTCGGAAAAACGGACAAGAATGTTAAAGTTTGAATTTTCCACCCCTGAACCCCTTCGCAAGTCAAATTTTTTTCTCGATATCGAATGATAATGTCCTAAAGAATATTTCTGCCAAATCTGGTGAAGCGAGGATCACGCTTTTCCTCGGAAAAACGGACAAGAATGTTAAAGTTTGAATTTTCCACCCCTGAACCCCTTCGCAAGTCAATTTTTTTTCTCGATATCGAAAGATAATGTCCTTAAGAATATTTCTGCCAAATCTGGTGATGCGAGGATCACGCTTTCCCTCGGAAAAACGGACAAGAATGTTAAAGTTTAAATTTTCCACCCCTGAACCCCTTCGCAAGTCCAATTTTTTTCTCGATATCGAATGATAATGTCCTTAAGAATATTTCTGCCAAATCTGGTGATGCGAGGATCACGCTTTCCCTCGGAAAACGGACGTGAAAGTTAAAGGTTGAATTTTCCCCACCCCTGAACCCCTTCGCAAGTCAAATTTTTTCTCGATATCGAATGATATGTCCTAAAGAATATTTCTGCCAAATCTGGTGATGCGAGGATCACGCTTTCCCTCGGAAAAACGGACGTGAAAGTTAAAGTTTGAATTTTCCACCCCTGAACCCCTTCGCAAGTCAATTTTTTTCTCGATATCGAAAGATAATGTCCTTAAGAATATTTCTGCCAAATCTGGTGATGCGAGGATCACGCTTTCCCTCGGAAAAACGGACGTGAAAGTTAAAGTTTGAATTTTCCACCCCTGAACCCCTCGCAAGTCAAATTTTTTTCACGATATCGAATGATAATGTCCTAAAGAATATTTCTACCAAATCTGGTGATGCGAGGATCACGCTTTCCCTCGGAAAAACGGACGTGAAAGTTAAAGTTTGAATTTTCCACCCCTGAACCCCTTCGCAAGTCAAATTTTTTCTCGATATCGAAAGATAATGTCCTTAAGAATATTTCTGCCAAATCTGGTGATGCGAGGATCACGCTTTCCCTCGGAAAAACGGACGTGAAAGTTAAAGGTTGAATTTTCCACCCCTGAACCCCTCCGCAAGTCCAATTTTTTTCACGTATCGAATGATAATGTCCTAAAGAATATTTCTGCCAATCTGGTGATGCGAGGATCACGCTTTCCCTCGGAAAAACGGATGGAAAGTTAAGGGTTGAATTTTCCACCCCCGAACCTCTTCGCAAGTCAAATTTTTTTCTCGATATCGAATGATAATGTCCTGAAGATATTTCATCTTTGAATTCACTAGAATGCAATATATAGAGCCTGAGTCGAATAATTCTTGCTTTATTTTCATTAAATCGAATATATCTTATGAAGAAAGGCTTCATTTCACTAATCATTCACATATTTCAACAATATCTCGTCGAATTCATATGAATAAACTATATCGATGCGGACGCCACTGGTTCCGGCGTTCGGGTGTTTCCGTGGATTTTGGCCGCTATCTTTGGCCGCTCTTTTCACACCGGTTGTTCATAACTCCTTGAGGTGACGTTGTTGTCAACATAAAATTTGGCACAGTTATGTATTGCGTAGTGTGGACAGGCCTACCGATTCGAATGATGAATTTATTTTTCCGCATTGACCAATATCGGGTTGTTTTGTAACTGGGAATATTAGTAGAGTTGTTTATCATATCTCTGCGCCAATGAGGGTGATCACAATTGACCACCGAGATGTTGTGATTTAACACCTTGCTAGTTGCTACTTCTTCTTTTGGGCCAACATACTGGAAATGCCCATTGTCGAAGCTCGTTGTCATTCTATATGGCTATCCACAAAACATGCATTCTGAACGCAACAAACCGCTTTTTCAGGTGTTGAAAAACGTTGACCTCTCAGTTTATTTTTATTATAAAGGGTTTTCCAATAAGAGGTGTTATTTTGATATTCAAGAGAAATGCCATTCTTTAATATGAATGATCGGATGTTTATTTCATTATAAAGAAGAAGCTATGCCGTTAAAAGTGGAAAAAAAAAAATCAGGAAAATGACCACCACGACCACGCTTACAGGACCATATCCTTTTAATGATTTTCCATAACCAAATCGCAAAGTGACTGCCTTATGTCCTCGATACGAATCCATCTTTGAGGTCTTAAATCGACGCTGGGCTATTGGCGTAGACCTCCTCTTTCACGTGGCCCCAAAGGAAAAAGTCGCAAGGTGTTAAATCACACGATCTCGGTGGCCAATTGTGATCACCTCTTCGAGAGATAACACGGTCGGGAAACTTTTCCCGCAAAATATCAATGGTTTCGTTCTTTGTGTGGCACGTAGCGCCGTCTTGCTGAAAGTAAACGTTATCCAATTTCGGCTATAAAAAAGCAATAATCATCTCTTGATAGCGCAATCCACTTTTATATTGAATCTTAATAATTTCAATGCGTTCTTGAAGCGTGTATCGTTCCCTTTTTATTAATGGCGCAGTTTCTACTTGTCAAATGTCAAAAAATGACAGCTTCTAACGTGACATCTACCGAAGTAGCGAGCTATTCAACACACCTCTCGATGTCTTGGAAAAATAAAAATTTTGTTTCAATCATTTTCCTCTGAAACTTATTCGTTTGTTCCTAAACAGCGGAAAAATCTAAATAAAATTCACTCTCACTCTACCATCAAAACTCAATATATTTAACAACTTCCTTATCACATTTACGTTCTAACCATGATAAAATAAACAATATTCGAACGCATATCAGATATAATTTTTATAACTTATAATTTTCTTTGAATGACAATTCCAACGAAACTGATAATTGATGAAAAATTCATTCTAGAATTTTCACCATAACTCCGAAGCGTTTTGCAGCCTTCATTTTTTAAGTTTTGATAATGAAGTAATGCAGTTTTTCGGTTCTATGCAAAAATTATTGTTAATTTCTGTACACGTGTGCTATAAATTACGAAATTAAAGAATGGGTTATTATCGCTTTTATTGTAGGCATGTAAATGAAAATTTTTGATGTGAATGTATTATTAGCATAGTACTTTCATTGTTTAAAAAAGACGAATGGAGAAATGTTAACGTAAAGGGCGAGTAATATGACGAATTTTATGACGGTATTTGGATTGTTGTCACATCTTTCTTTTTTTAAAGAATGATATTATGAACTCCTGTATTTCAAATTATACGGGGTATTCCGGAAAATGTGGAAAATCTCTCGAATGCAGATAGAACATAAAAAATGAATATGACAAGTTCCCATAATTTTTTTTCCTAGCGGCTCTCCCTACGAAGATACGACCTCCTAAATAACGGCACTGGAAATCCATTTTAGTGGTATAATTTGCAAAATACTCGATATGATTTGATGAGAATTTGATATGATTAATAGTATTAAGGACCTCTTAAATCCCCGCACTCAAATTTCAATTAGCTTGTTAAGTTTACCAGGGGCGGACTGGGATGTACATTTTAATGCTTACATTTTTAACACCCTGTATGATAAGATGCTGAAAAACAAATTTGGATACCTTGAACATTAAGCTTAAGAAAAGATACTCTTGTCGATAAAATGAACCGTTTTCGAAAAAAAAATTATGAAAAAAGTGAGTGATTGAAATTTATTCCACTAAAATGAATTTCCAGTGGCGCCATTTAGGAGGTCGTATTTTCGTAGGAAGGGCCGCTAGGAAAAAAAATTATGGGAACTTGTCATTTTATTTTTTTATTTTTTATCTATCTGAATCTGAGAGATTTACCACATTTTTCGGGACACCCTGTATATTTTAAACCATGAATTGCTTCAGTTAGGCATAATATTTCTAGGTGATGTTCCCTTAAAATGAGATAGTACAGGGTGATGACATTATGCTATAAAACTTTTATTTTTTTCACTTGAAAAATTGTTATTTATTTATTGCTCTGAAACCGGTCAAGATATTAAAATGAGAATTGCAGGTTTTGAAGAGATATTTATTAGGCTTTTTATGACATGCAGTTAAGAATTTTATGTTCATCATTGGCGCATACGGGTAATGATCTCAATTTGAAAAAATGCGGTATTCGTATTTCTAATTAGCAATTATTTTTGAATAAATTATTCAATTTGTGACAAAAAATCTCTCTTGGTTTTTTCCGCATGAGGCACTGTTTTCTATGAAAAAAATCAAGAACACTCCTGAGCAGATACTTTTGAGCACTCGTTCATTGGTGGAGCAATAATGCTATTACCTCAAAATATTGTATAGGACTGATGCTGAGTGTATGAATGCAAAATATCAGCACGATCGGAATTATATTCGAAATTATTCAAAAAATTAATTATGTAAAAAATCAATAATTAGAAAAAAATTAATTTTATAGTTCTGGTGATACGATCCTCTTGAAATTTTGCGGGAACATTCAGTATATCAATCTTCATTCACAAAATAAATTTCACTCGAATCAAATATCTTGTTATGGAAATATAAAGATTCTTCTTGTAAGTATTCCAATTGAATTTTCTATGGTGCTGTTTTTACTATGACTACAAGATTTGCGAGAAACTTATTACGAGCCTCTTGCATGTGGCTGCAAAATTTCATTTCGATTAGTTTCGTTTTGTCTGAGATATTGAGGAACAAAATTTTGAATAGTTATATTTTATGGAACACTCTGTACATTTTTCGGACCACATCAGATAAATACTCAACTTTTGCTGTAAATAGGCATTGATTCAATGAAAGCAGATATGTATTCATGTTTGGGTTTCAATTAGTTTTAGAAACCATTCTATGTTTTCTATTTATTTGTATAGGTATTTCTGTATTTGTGCCTTGAAAAACAAATGAGCACGTGCCAAAATCGAAATTTGTTTTTCAGACTAACGACATCCTTTATTTTAAATGAATCAACAATAAAACAAGTTCATATATCGTTCAAAAATGAGAACTCATTCCTTACCGAAGTTTATACAGAGGAACTTCCCTATAACGAAAGCGCTAAAGCCGCAAAAAATTCGTTATAAAGAAATTTCGTTAAACAGAAAATTTGTTTCTATAGTCGGCAATGTCGCAGTCGACTTCCCTGATAAATTTAAGTTTATCATTCAAACTTAAGCACTTCGTTTTAGACATTTTCGCACAACATTACTAGCGTAATGGTAAGAGTGAAACCAAACAGTCAGAGGTGTATTAAAACTGTTTCAGAAAGATCTCCCTGCCCGCCGTAATGATTATGTTTAAGGTCGGAATTATTACATACGTCCGGAAAAATTTCGGAAAAACCCACCCTTATACCTTTTTACCAATACCCATTCAAAGGGTGATGTTCTTTGAATATTTCCTTATAGAGAAGTTATAGGAGAGTTCGTTATAGGGAAGTTTCACTGTATTTCGAATCAGGATCATTAGTAAATATATTATGAACTTCAATAATAAAAACAATAATATGCGATGATTTGGATAGGTAGGTAATGTAGAACCAAAAACCTGTTATAATTGAAAAAAAATTATTTCTTGAATAGAATATCAAGAGTCGAAAGATATACGTAATATATTGTACAATCAGATGCTCAGATTTAAATTTCAAAGAATTTCGCACCTAGCTCATTCGCGTATCAAAACCATCAATTAACAAACATCAACAACAAATCACCCATCATATTCCCAACCTAACCAACCAAAAAAACAACCGCAAAAAACTCCATAAACAAAACACAGCGAATAACAGATGAAGTTATCTCTCACTCTTCTCGTTAGTTCTCACCTGTTATAAAAACTGCTGAGAATAATGCAAAACTGCGTGTAAAAGACTGAACAACCGGATGCATAATATGTGGCCTGTCGTCGCTCTCCGTCTCAGAAACTCCTCAAATTCACAAATTGTGGAAATATCAACACTTTCCGTATTACGTTAGTCACGTGTTACTGTCAATTCCGGGCGAAACGACTACACTCTCTGAGAGTTAACGGACGACTCAGAGAGCGGCAAGCGGCAACTTTCAAAGTTTGCGACGTTTCAGAGCCGATACGAAGCCAAGCCGACGCATATACGTTTGATATACGTGGCTGCCACGTTGCCGGATGTGAGGGTTTTTCTTGGAGCTCGGGAAATGGACTTGTCGTTTGCTCGAGTTGAAAATGATGTTTTTCCGTTCCTTAGATCCAAAGAACTAATAATATTTTGCTATTTGTATACAGGGTGTATTTTAGAGTTGAAAGTATTTCAATTTAAATCATGTTACATTACAATTTTCACAAATGAGACTCTGGTATGCAGAATGTTCCTGAATAAAATCCTGGAGCCATTGAGAAAAAATGAAGGGTTTTCCAATAAGAGGTGTTATTTTGATATTCAAAGAAAAATGCCATTTTTCAATATAAATGATCGTATGTTTATTTCATCATATATAAAGAAAAAGTTATGCCGTTAATAGTGGAAAACAACATCAGGCAAATGACCACCACGACCACGCTTACAGGACCATATCCTTTTAATGAAATTTACCATAACCGAATTGCAAAATTGCCCTATGTCCTCGATAGCCTCACGAATTCCATCTTTGAGGTCTTGAATCGATGCTGGGCTATTGGCGTAGACCTTCTCTTTCACGTGACCCCAATGAAGAAGTCGCAAGGTGTTAAATCACAAGATCTCGGTGGCCAATTGTGATGACCCCTTCGAGAGATAACACGGTCCGGAAACTTTTTCCGAAAAAGGCCAATGATTTCGTTGTCCAGATCAATACTGTCCAATTTCGGTCATAAAAATCATTAATCATCTGTCGATAGCGCAATCCATTTACCGTTACTGTTGCTCCAGTCTCTTTTTCGAAAAAGTAAGGCCCAATGACTCCACCGGACCATAAACCACACCAGTCACACGTTGAGGATAGAGAGGCATTTCAACAATAACTCTTGGGTTTTCCGAGCCCCAAGATGCGACAATTTTGCTTGTTGACGTAGCCACCGAGGTGGAAATGGGCCTCATCACTCAAGATGATTTTCGATGGAATTCCGGATCATTTTCATGCATTTCAACGACCCAATCAGCAAAGACACGACGTTGTTGATGATCGGCCGGCTTGAGTTCTTGTGTTAACTGAACTTTATAAGCGTTAAAACAAAATATTTATGAAAAATACGGTGTAATGACGCTTGTGGAATGCCTAATTCCAAAGAACAACGTGGAATGGACAAACCTGGGTTTTATTCAACACTTTCGGCTACAGCAGCAATATTCTCGGCTGTTCTTAAGCGACGTGCACGGGTTTTATTCTTCACATCACTAACTTGTCCCAACAGCTCGAATTTTTCCACCAATTTCTTTATTGCGATCCGATAAGATGCTTCACGACGACACAAAAATGTTCGAGTTTTACGAACCATCTGCCAAATTTTCACCAATTTTATAATGAATTTTAATAATTTCAATGCGTTCCTTAAGCGTGTATCGTTTCATTTTTATTAATGGCGTAGTTTCTACTTGTCAAATGTCAAAAAATAACAGCTTCAAACGTGACATCTACCGAAATAGCGGGCTATTCAAATTAACATCTCTTATGGGAAAACCCTTCACTATATTATTTTTCTTACTCGTCTGTTGCAAGTAATGGATTTTTCTTTGTTTCGTACTGAATTGACAAATTATAGGAGTGTTCCGAGAACCAACATTTTGAAATAATGAGATCTATTTTGAACTGAGATATTCTCACACAATTTTGTACGTCATGATATGGAAAAATGAACAAATTAAGTATACTATTCTGAAAAAAAAACACTTAACAAACTATAAGGTCTAAAGTAACTATAAAATTCAGATAGATAGCGTAGAATTTTCCAGAAACCATAAAAACAACCATAATTAAAAAAAACAATCAACATCAATCAATTCTATAGCAAAATTAATTTCGAAACCGAACTGCAATTAGTGAAATAAATCTTCTCAGTATATTGCAGCGGTTTCGCGTCATTAGTCAATACGAACGCACATTATACTTGTTTAATTAGTTCTAAGTCTCTACGTGAACATAATTCTCACTTATTCAAACCAATTAGACATCGACAGATAGTTCACATCCTCAAATCAAGATTCATCTCACTCGAGAAGCGTCGATCTTGGCAATTCATGAATAAAATTGTAACACACCACAATTATAAATTGTAACATTTCGTAACATAGTATTTTGTGTTGCCCAAATGTCTGTAATATTCGAAATTGAGCCCAAAATTTTCAGGATAGGTTCGGTTCCTAAATGCCGCGATTAAGTTTGTTAACCATCAAGATCTTCCATAAAACATGGTAATTCAAAATTTCTGTTCCTCAATATCTTGGAGAGAACACAACCGATCGAAATGAAGTTGAGCTGCAAAATGTAAGATAAAGGGTTTTCCAATAAGAGGTGTTATGTGAATAGCCTGCTATTTCGGTAGATGTCACGTTTGAAGATGCCATTTTTTGACATTGGACCAGTAGAAACTACGCCATTAATAAAATGAAACGATACACGCTTCAAGAACGCAGTGAAATTATTAAAATTCACTATAGAAATGGTGAAAATTTGGCAGAGACGGTTCGTAATACTCGAACATTTTTGGGTCGTCCTGAAGCACCTTGTCGGGTTGTCGGACCGCAATAAAGAAATTGATGGAAAAATTCGAGCTGTTGGAACAAGTGATGTGAAGGATAAAACCCGTGCACATCGCTCAACAACAGCTGAGAATATTGCTGCTGTACCCGAAAGTGTTGAAGGAAATCCAAGTTTGTCCATTCCTCGTCATTCTTTGGAATTAGGCATTCCACAAACGTCATTACACCGTTTGCATAAATTTTGGGTCTTAAGGATTATAAAGTTCAGTTCACACAAGAACTCAAGCCGGCCGATCATCAACAACGTCGTGTCTTTGCTGATTGGGTCGTTGAAATGCATAAAAATGATCCGGAATTCCTCGAAAAATCATGATGAGGCCCATTCCCACCTCGGTGGCTTCGTCAACAAACATAATTTTCGCATCTGGGGCTCGGAAAGCCCAAGAGTTATTGTTGAAAAGCTTCTCTATCCTCAACGTGTGGAACCAACTTCCTGCCCACGCCTTTCCTCAGAATTGGAACCTCCAGTTTTTTAAATCACGTGTTGATAGACTGAATCTGTCGGTACACTAGTACTTAGGCCTGAGCCTTCGTGGTCTGTCCCAGATACAAAAAAAAACGTGTGACTGTTTGGTGCTGTTTATGGTCCGGCGGAATCATTGGACCTTACTTCTTCGAAAATTAGGCTGGAGCAACAATTACGATTAATGAATTGCGTTATCGAGAGATGATTAATGATTTTTTTTATGGCCGAAATTGAATAGTATTGATCTCGACAACGTTTACTTTCAACAAGGCGGCGCTACGTGCCACACAAGCAACGAAAACATTGATATTTTGCGGGAAAAGTTTCCGACCGTGTTATCTCTCGAAGAGGTGATCACAATTGCCTACCGAGATCTTGTGATTTAACACCTTGCGCCTTTTTCCTTTGGGACCACGTCTACGCCAATAGCCAAGCGTCGATTCTAGACCTCAAATATGGAATTCGTGAGGCTATCGCGGACACAGGGCAGCCACTTTGCGATTTGGTTATGGAAATGTCATTAAAAGGATATGGTCATGTAAGCGTGGTCGTGGTGGTCATTTGCCTGATGTTATTTTTCACTATTAACAGCATAGCAATCTTCTTTAAATAAAATAAACATTCAAAAATTTATATTGAAAAATGTCATTTTTCTTTGAATATGAAAATAACACCTCTTATTGAGAAACCCTTCACTTAAGGGGTTACATGGGTTTCACGGTTTCAAAAAATCGATTTTTTTTTTGATTTTGATCCGAGTAATAGTCTCGGAGATACAGCCTTGAGAAGGTGAGAATTTTTTCCCACTTTCATTGTCTCTTAAAATTTTAAACGCGTTTTTCTCTCAAACTATGTTTTCAAAGTCGGTTGTCAAAATTTCTCGTGAACTACTCAACCGATCTTAATGAAATTTACACACGTAATCGAGATATCATTTACAAGGTATTGAACGAAGGATTTTCTTTTTTTTCAATTACAACTATTTAAAAAAAAATGTCGAGAAATTTTCATCGAAATTTGCATTTTTTGTGAAAACGTCTGCCAAAAATCCAATTTTCATTTTTATTTTTTTCCTTCGTCCAATACCTAGTTTATTGTCTATACTAAAACACGTTTTTTTTATTTTTACTTTTGATGATCCTGAAAGAAGTTCTGCTGACAACGCGGAGGCACCTTTTCTCCGAGGGACTGCCGGAAATGGCGTCGTAATGGCCGACATTTTAATATTTTTTTTTGAAAATTTCACAAAATCTTTATTAAATATGTATCTTTCAAATAATACAAAGTTTCATTAAAATATTTCATTTTTTATATGCAAAAAAAATTTTTGAAAAAAGGCCGTTTTTTGCCCGAGGAAACCCATGTAACCCCTTAAAACATAGGTCTGAACTGCTGAAACGAAAACTTTTTCCTAATTTTTGAATTGTAAGTAACACCAGATATAAATGTAACACAAATGTTACAATTGTAACACCTGAAACATAACTGCAGTAGAGGCAACATTCCAACGCCGCTCGGCCCAAGAAATCCATCCATAACGACCCGGCAACGCCGCACATCTACAAGTTGGCAATTTCGTTCTATTTTCAATCGTCAGTTTTCTGCGTCCTACTCCACAGGTTAGTCAGCGACAGAAAAACAATAAGGTAGACGAGGACAGGCTATAACTTTCATTGCATAATTGTTACAATCGGTATCGCATTCAATTAGATATAATTCTGGTCTGTATCGGCGGTCACGCCACTGCCTGAAGCGACTGATAGGTGCAAAATGGTATTTTTAGGTGGTGGGGGTATGGTACGATCACTACGATCGCATATTTCATTTAATGAATGAGTAACAGGCTTTTGTCGCGTGATAAAAGGATTTGGTGTGAAAATGAGGATGTAGGATGTCATCTACCTGCGTAGTGACCTTAGTTGCTTTATCATTGTCATGATAAAGAATGTCGTTTTGATTTGGGAATTGTCGAATTGCCCCACTACTTTCCTGGATTTTTGTGGTTGATGTGAATTTAAGTTTTGGATTTTTACTTTTTAGAATGTCGAAACGTGAACGTGGAAAAATACAGATATGAATTTCAGGTGATTGTTTTCGATGAGGCATTGACATTTTTGCGGAAATATCGGAGGTGAATGTGAATAACTTTACTGTGTTGTCTTTCATTCTTTCACTTTAGAGGTCTAAGAATCGGATGTTTATTTCATTATAAACAAGAAGCTATGCCGTTAACAGTGGAAAATAACATCAGGCAAATGACCACCACGACCACGCTTACAGGATCATATCTTTTTAATGAAATTGTCCATAACCAAATCGCAAAGTGGCTGCCCTATGTCCTCGATAGCCTCACGAATTCCATCTTTGAGGTCTTGAATCGACGCTGGGCTATTGACGTAGACCTTCTCTTTCACGTGACCTCAAAGGAAGAAGTTGCAAGGTGTTAAATCACAAGATCTAGGTGGCCAATTGTGATCATCTCTTCGAGAGATAACACGGTCCGGCAACTTTTACCGCAAAAGATCAATGGTTTCGTTGCTTGTGATGCACGTAGCGCCGTCTTGTTGGAAGTTAACGTCGTTCAGATAAAAACTATCCAATTTCGGCCATAAAAATCATTAATCATATCTTGATAGCGGAATCCATTCACCGTAACTGTTGCTCCAGCCTCTTCAACACTTTCGGCAACAATATTCTCGGCTGTTCTCCTTGATGACCTCTCAGATACTGCAGTTTATTGGGGCTCTGGAACTAGAGGACCAGCTGCAGCACAGTTGCGAAAAGAACTCTAATAAAGGGGAACAATGGAACTTTTCTACGCATAGGGATCTAACCTCCTTAACAATCTACAACATTGAGTTAATCCCGTAAAAGAATTTGGTATTCGATTTTATATTATCTCGATTACATCTCGCAATATCTGAGTTAAAATATTGTGATACAGAAAAACAGTAGATTATCAGCCAAGGAAGTTATATCATATCCATTTGCATTATTTTTTTCCATATAAAACATTCCATATTTCAAAAGAATAAAGAACCCATTTCCGCAAGATCATCCATCGTATGCACTCAAAATAATACCCAAACTCGTATATTACTCAAAACTCACTCAGGGTACCTACGTTTCGGAAAACAACAATTGAAATATTCAGGCTCGTAATGTAATATGAACGTGAAACCTGCGCCATATATATTTCAATCTATAGAACGTGCAGCAGCAGCAGCTCTGACGAAGCACCAAAATGGGAAAATTGCATTCTACAAAGTTTTCAATAGACAAGGCAAACTTTTATTGCTTTCGTATGAATAAAAACATCTTCAGCTGTGGAAAATCTGGAAAAGTTGGGGCTGGATGAATAGATGGCTGTTTTTCCAGTCGTGCGTGTGGGAATACTGGAGTTTTACCAGTCAATTTAATGGTACAGTGAGCTCGTCAATTATGGATGGAGTCAGGACAACGAAACATTTTCTGAGGCACACATGCAGGAATATTTAGTCCTGGCTTCGGAGTATGCTCAATCAAACTTGAGAATATGTGCCGTAAAGGTGAAGGAAACCTTTATACACATGAGCATAGGTAGTAAAGGGTTTTCCGATAAATAAGTGTTATTTTGAATAGCCCGCTATTTCGGTTGATGTCACCTTTGAAGCTGTCATTTTGGACATTTGACGAGTAGAAACTACGCCATTAATAAAAATGGAACGATACACGCTTCAAGAACGCATTGAAATTATTAAAATTCACTATTGAAATGGTGAAAATTTGCCTGAGACGGTTCGTAAAACTCGCACATTTCTGGATCGTCGTGAAGCACCTTGTCGGACCACAATAAAGAAATTGGTGGGAAAATTCGAGCTTTTGGAACAAGTTAGTGATGTGAAGAATAAAACGCGTGCACGTCGCTCTTGAACAGCAGCGAATATTGCTGCTGTTGCCGAAAGTATTGAAGAAAACCCAGGTTTGTCCATTCCTTGTCGTTCCTTGGAATTAGGCATTCCACAAACGTTTTTATGGCCGAAATTGGATAGTATTGATCTGGACAACGTTTACTTTCAACAAGACGGCGCTACGTGCCACGCAAGCAACGAAACCATTGTTCTTTTGCGGGAAACGTTTGCGGACCGTGTTATCTCTCGAAGAGGTGATCACAATTGTCCACCGAGATCTTGTGATTTAACACCTTGCGACTTTTTCTTTTGGGGCTACGTGAAAGAGAAGGTCTACACCAATAGCCCAGCGTCGATTCAAGATCTCAAAGATGGAATTCGTGAGGCTATCGAGGACATAGGGCAGCCACTTCGATTTCGATCAAAAAATGTATCCAATATTCCAGTTTTCAGATGAGCGTAAAGCCGGTCCCAGACAATGCGTGCATTCGGCGAATGTGCCTTCGTAGTTCGCCTTCGGGTACCCTCCCAGACACTGCGGCAATCGCGAAATGTTCGACATTCGTTTCTCTGTTGACAAACGTTCGCCAAACGGCCTCAGTATAGAACAGTAGCGGAGAGCAGTCAATACCTACCTACCTAATATGTTGCTTGGTTCTCCAAGGGGTTGTAGAGGTGCCCAGTGGTGGCTCATGAGATTTCAATAGTGGCGTTCGGCATCGACATCGGACGTGTCGAATCGATCTGATCGTTCGTTTATTACATCCGGATTGAGGAGCGTAGACATCTGGAGCGTTCGTCATAAAAATCTGAGCCATCGGACGTCGATTTTTTCGCTCGGTCTATTTCGACGGAGCAAAGCGATTTTATCCATAGAGTTTTATGTTTTTATATGTTTTTATGTTTTATGTTAAGTTTCCTGATCTGACAACCGATAGATTGAAAAATTCTTTTATTCTTTTGTTTTCATTTATTCATTAAAACCTTAATTATTTTATTAAAATTTTTCGATATAGCTATCGTAGTTATGAATGGGCAGGGGGAGATGTTGCTCTCTCGTTTCTTTTTCGTGTAATTAATTAATTAGGATCTTTCTGTACAACTATTGCCGTATTGAACGACTAGTAAGGGATATTGCATTCCTCGTTTCCTTTGCATTCAGTGCATTTGCACCTAATTATTTAATTGAGATTTTACTGAAGAGATACGAAAAGGGTGAGAGTATCGTTAAAAGATGAGCATATTTCCCAAAATAGCGATCTTTGAAATCTCATAATCTATAAAAGTAGAGCATTATGTTCTGTGGCAGATGCTCTTTACCGTTATTTCATATTTATCTATTTTAAAAACTGTGGAGCTATTAGCCCAGTCAAATTAGATGAAAAATAGGGCCAACCTCGGAATGAAGATAATAAGCTGAAAATGGTATGAACCTTTGTTTTTTGTCATTCTAAATGTTGTCTCAAAAGTCACAAATGCTATCGTGCCGTCTTTTCATTTACTCATTTTATTGGCAACTACTATATTTTTAAGGAAAAGTAATTTTTTTGTGTGTGTATAGGGTTTATCTATAAAATAAAAAAATTCCAAAAAGTAGTCAACATCCCTATTGTAATGATTACTGTGATTTGTCTAGTTTCTGAACATTTTTTCCTATATAGCCCAGTCAAATAAGGATTTCACCTCGAATGAAGATAATAAGCTGAAAATTGGTATGAACCTTTGTTTTGTCATCTAAATGTTGTCTCAAAAGTCACAAATGCTATCGTGCCGGCGTCTTAAGATATTGAAGGTCAAAGGTCATCAAAATCGGTTTTTTTGCGAATATCTGCCTTCCTATTGTTTAAATGAGATTTGCAGTTATTATGAAAGTTGTAGACTATAAAACTGTCTTCTACTTTTGTTTGAACTTTTTTTTCATACGACAAACCGTTTTTGGGGGTAGAGCGCGAAGAGTGCGCAGCGTACAGTCATATATGACCTAATGCAGGGTCAAGCGTCAGTTACGGTTAGCAGTTCGTTGTATAAAGTCAATTATTCACTTAACACTTATAATTATTAAGCAATGCCCATTATTTATGTTCTATCTGTTAATTATTTACATTTAATTAAATAGTAATTAAATTATTTATATATAATTATTATTTTGCTATAGTATATTATTAATTCTGGATTATATATTTCAATAATATTTTATATTAAAAAGTAAGGGAATATATTTCACACATATCTTATTTATCATTTAATATGGCATATTGATTTTAATTATAATAAAATTGTAAAAGAAAGCTAATTATCTTCTTCTTCGTCGTCTTCTCCTTGTTGTCGCTCCAAAAAGTTCAGTTCATTGTCATCATCCTCATCATCGATCATAGATCTCCAAACCTTCCAGAATTTCAGGCTCATAAATGTGCTTTCGTCATCGGGATTACTTGGATTTAGTGAAGCGTTGAGGCAAGCTGTCCATTGCAATGGCCACAAGCTGAAGAACATAGTAGCCCTGACTTTCTGCATCCACAGCGGGAACCACAGCAAAGACGATACTTTCTCCATTATTTTAGATAAAACATTATGGCTCAGCAATCGTTGTTGTATTTGACGGATATTCGGACAATAGTAAAATATTAAAGCAACAAAGAAGAACTGCTGCACTTTCAAAAGCATATGAAGTTTGTTTTGACGAAACAATGATTGTGCCAATCAGTCAAGAAAATTTTTATCAAATCGGTCAATAAAAAAAAATTTATCGACTTGCTTGTTGAAAAATTAGAAACTGGTAATATCACACACAAAACAAGCCAGAGATGATGCTGATGTCCTCATCATTGACACAGCTGCTGTCATCATAGGAGAAGATATTGTTTTGCTCGTTATTTTAATTGGACGTACTCAATCCCATCAACAGGAAATTTTCTTCAAAAAAGTTGGCAAGCCAATTCAAAACACAAATATACTCTTCTAAAAGTTTTAACCAATATCCTCGTACTAAAAAACACATTTTATTTTTACACGCATTTAGTGGCTGTGACACGACTTCTGCGCTATTTAAAAAGGGAAAAAAACTGTTACTAGAGCATTGGAGAAAATCCCCAATTTGGATGAACTGGTGGAAGTATTCAACAAGAAAACGCCCGGAACAAACATTATTGAAAATTTGAGTACGCATCTTGTTGGCATTATATAATGCTCCAAAATCTGAGGACAACATTGACCATTTCCGCTACACGCAATTCATCAAATTAACGAAACTAAATAAACTTGTACAATTGTCACACTTCCACCAACAAGTGTAGCAGCTCGTCAACATATCAATCGTGTCTACTACCAGATTCAAACGTGGTTAGGGAAGGAAATAGAACCTCAAGAATGGGGCTGGATGCTCGAAAATGAAATCCTGGAGCCCATAAAAAACGTTACTACCTCCAGCGCCGAACTACTAAACGTTATATTTTGCAATTGCAAAAATGGTTGGTTCCCGCTGTGGATGCAGAAAGTCAGGGCTACTATGTTCTTCAGCTTGTGGCCATTGCAATGGACAAGCTTGCCTCAACGCTTCACTAAATCCAAGTAATCCCGATGAAGAAAGCACATATTATGAGCCTGAAATTCTGGAAGGTTTGGAGATCAAAATGATCGATGATGAGGATGATGACAATGAACTGAACTTTTTGGAGCGACAACAAGGAGAAGACGACGAAGAAGAAGATAATTAGCTTTCTTTTACAATTTTATTATAATTAAATCATATGCCATATTAAATGATAAATAAAGATATGTGTGAAATATATTCCCTTACTTTTTAATATAAAATATTATTGAAATATATAATCCAGAATTAATAATATACTATAGCAAAATAATAATTATATATAAATAATTTAATACTTATTTTAATTAAATGTAAATAATTAACAAATAGAACATAAATAATGGGCATTGCTTAATAATTATAATTGTTAAGTGAATAATTGACTTTATACAACGAACTGCTAACCGTAACTGACGCTTGACCCTGCATTAGGTCATATACGACTGTACGCTGCGCACTCTTCGCGCTCTACCCCCAAAACGGTTGGTCGTATGAAAAAAAAGTTCAAACAAGAGTTGTAGACATTTTATAGTCTACAACTTCATAATAACTGCAAATCTCATTTAAGCAATACGAAAAGATATTCGTAAAAAAACCGATTTTGATGACCTTTGACCTTCAATATCTTAAGACGCCGGCACGATAGCATTTGTGACTTTGAGACAACATTTAGAATGACAAAACAAAGGTTCATACCAATTTTCAGCTTATTATCTTTCATTCCGAGGTGAATCCTTATTTGACTGGGCTATATAGGAAAAAATGTTCAGAAACTAGACAAATCAGACAGTAATCATTTACAATAGGGATGTTGACTACTTTTGGAATTTATTTTATTTTATAGATAAACCCTAACACACACAAAAAAATTACTTTTTCTTTCCTTAAAATATAGTAGTTGCCAATAAAAATGAGTAAGGTGAAGTGGGGTAAATGTGATAATGGGGCAATTGTGATAACGGACTATATATTCAGATCAAATTCATTAATACTGCTGCCATCTATCAAACACGTCTTCAAAATTGCAAGCGAACCACCAAAACACTAGAACGAACGAAATTACTTGTCAGTATGGTTGTAAGGCACTTGAATATTATTTCTCATAACGTAACCTTAAATTTCAGGTAGGTACGTCTCTACTTTATTTGGTGTAAATTTTTAATTGATGAGTTAAGTCTGTTTTATTATTTCCAGACTTATTACTAACAGTTTTATATATGTTTAAATATTTTTAACTCATAAATTGCGCTGGTGATTTCTTTTTGTATATATCACATTTGCCCCGCACGAAATTCTTTTTGGGGTAAATGTGACATATACATTTGGGGCAATTGTGATAATATGAATAGGCGTGGTTCTTTCATATTTGAAGTGTCTTTTGACGGATATAATTATCTTAATGATGGAAAAATAAAGTTTAATTAAAATATAATGTTTATTATTATATAGTGTTTCTGCCTAATTTGTTTTTACTTCCGTTTTGTTTAGAAGCTGAAGTTAATTTCAAATTTTTGGCGTCGACTGAAATAAGGTCATCAATTTTTCATTAAGTGAAATATTTTATTTTTGTAAAAAAACAAAGTATTCAATAATGTAAGATTTTTATACATTTACCCCAATCCTTTCCAAATAACTTAGTCATAGGAATCTGAAAGCTTTATCACATTTACCCCAAATTCTGGGGCAATTGTGATTGACCGGCATCATTTTTTTTATTTTACCCAACATTTCTCAGAAAAGATTTCAAAGAGTAACCAGAATACAATCAATAGAGAACTATATTGTGATCATGCTTGCATTTTTTGGAATGTTCAGCTTTATTCAAACTGTTACTTATAACACTTTGTTTATGAACTAATCAAATACTATATCACATTTACCCCACTTCACCTTAAATGAAAAGACAATTCAAAATTCCGCGGAAATGCTCAATTTTATCACGTTCTGATGATTACGTCATAATACAGTGAACATACTTCGACTTCTGTCAAAGCGAACTGATTTTGCCGGTCCCTGTGTGGAAAAGTTCAATCTAAGCCTTCAAAATGAATACGTCGGTCTGTAAATGCTGAATGAGGTGCTTCTTTTATTTGTAATAATAAATATGAGTTAAAAGTCTGCTCTTACAAAGACAATTTCACGTTTTTAAGCTCCGCTCCACAAAAATCCTTGTTTTTAGCAAAGAAACTTGCGACCATAAGGGAATTATCTTCGGTAAAAATTACTTATATTACCCTTGATGAATCCTATCTCCATTATAAAGAAAATTGTAGATTATCGTTCTTGTAACGAACTAGGTACTCTGTTCTCTTTCAGCTTTCAACTTCGTAAGTTCGAATCATAGATAAGTATAATATATTATATATTTACTATGGTTCAAGTCACAGAACCGTGGGTTTCACAAAGCTTGATTGGCAATCAAATCGTTTATATTGAAGTAAGTCGATGGTTTATGTCAAAAATGAACTGAAAATTGCAGAGAAATGATGACATTTCAATAATCAAGGTGATTGGAGTTTTGTGGAACCCGGCCTATGAATGTATTTTGTTGATCTGAGTACCGAACATTCGAATTTGCAATGACAATACGGATAAATTGACGTCACTATACCTACGGATTACCTCTGATTGGCGTTCGCAGTCACGTGATAGTTGATAATAAATAACATAATTTAAATCAGCTTTATTTAATTCAACGAGAATAATAAGATCACTAAAATGGTTTTTAGGATTGCAAAAATTCCTTCTATGAGGACAACCTCAATTTATATGAATTCGTAACATGAATCAACATCCCTATTACAATAAAAATCACAACACCTAGTTGTAACTTGATCTCATTGCTGTGTCAGAAATCAAAAATTATTCGGAATTACTCTCGATAATTGAAAAGTTTCATATTTCAATATTTGTTCTAGGATATGATTCGTAGAGATCTAAGAACTCCATTATTAATTTATTAGACCATTCCATGATGGCTAAACAAATAATACCTAAAAACAGCGTGAAATCACGTAGCACGACTCTGACTGAAGACAGAATAGGCTATAGTCTATCCAAATCCGAGAGGCCAGCGTAAACAAACTAGAAACGCGATTTGGTCGCTTATTGGTCGAAAGTGGCGTTCCTGAAGCTTCGAAACTAAGAGCGACCAAATCGCGTTTCTAGTTTGTTTACGCTGGCCTCTCGGATTTGGATAGACTATAGCCTATTCTGTCTTCAGTCAGTCAGTATTATATAGTACGCGTAGATAAACACATTGTCTGGGAGCTAACACGAATGAGCGCGAATGTACTTCGTCTTCCTTTGGTTCGTGCCGTCCGTACCACGATACACAAACACCGGTATGCCTAAAGTGACCATTTATTTTTTTCATCAGAGCGGGACATTTACATAAAAATAGATGAAAGAACAAAAAAAATTGAGTCCAGAGCGGGACACTAGACTGAGTAACGCAAAAACAAGACTTTAAAGAGAAAAGGTGTACAAATCAAATGATTTTAATCAGAATTAATAAAAATTATAACTACCAAAAAATCTTGTGATGAAGGACGAATGAAACAAAAAAGAACCGAAAAAAGGGTTCAATACAAGCAAACAAATACCATTAACATTAAAAAAATATGATATATTCAAGTGAAAACAACTTGGGCATGAGATTACACGAAACAAATAACAATAAAAAGAGAAAATGAATGAACAATAAAAGAATAAGAACAAATTGAAAAGCAATACCAATCATCGAAAAAAAATATCAAAAACTTATGTGCAACATTGTAACAACGAAGGAGTCAAATAACAAACCGAGTAACAATCAGCATTAAAACTGAATGGGAATATTACTAAAACTGTTATCATCTTATTCATATGAATGAATAAACAAAAAACAAATAACAATCAATATTAAGATAAATGAAAAATCAATCAGCATTAATTTGTATTTTTCGGTGGAGCAAATCTGTTTCAATATATCTGGTCTAGTTTTCAAATACGAATAAAGCTCATTACATGTTTTTTTGATGTTAACTTTTGTAAATAGAATGGCCTTCAATACTGCAACACTTAACTGCGTTTTTTCAATTGACCATATTTTATTCATCAGAGAGAGAAAATTCTTCTACAGGAGCGTTACTTCCAGGCAGGCACATAACATACTCAGAAATGATATGAAAGATTTCACAGGGGATATTATTGGCACGGAAATGCAGGACAGTTCTACCCATCGTTGTTCAGAGGCGATATTCTCAGCATTCCAGTTGGTGATTTTCTCATTTGTAAGATATTTTGAAATGAGGAAAAATTTTGATAGTGGATTCTTTGAAAAAGCGGGACACTTTTGCCCTCGCTGGGGACAGCGGGACAAGCAGCTTCAAAGCGGGACTGTCCCGCCCAAAGCGGGACGTATCGTCACTATAGGTATGCCAGATTCGTGGTCTAAACTCGTCCGGCGCGAGCATCTACGTCATTGGGAGAATATTAGGGTCAAATTCTAATCAATTCTCTCTCTCTTCTCTCTCTTCAATCACGCAAATGCTATGGAAATGTTCCCAGTGACGTCACTCTCGATGCGCGTCGGCATACCGGTGTTTGTGTATCGTGGTCCGTACGGCGTACCACAGTATAGACACCAATGTCCGTACCGACAAGACTTCGGATAGCAGGCCAATGCCGAATGATACCCGAAGTTGAGCTCCCACACACTACGCGAAGCACCGCCAATGCCAAACATTCGTCAAATACACGCATTGTCTGGGACCGGCTTAAGACTGACTGTAACACTCTGAAGGTACATTTTTAAGTAAAAAGAATTTGTTAAAAAACCCTTGTGTTTCTTTGCAAGACAGTAAACTTTTCAGCCAATGTGATATAACTCAAAGATTAGAAAGAAATGAGAAAAGAACAGGTGATGTTATCATTGTTATCATTACACATACTGAAACTCAGCAATATTGGAAGGTTTTCACAAAATAAAAACGAACGGAAATCATCAAATTTCAGAAGATCACATGCTTCCCATCAACACATAAGACTTTTCAGAAATTATTGAATATTTTTGTATTCATCTCGAATCAAGGCGAAAGAATAGGTGCAACTTTTTCTATTAACTACAATGAATAGAAATATATACTAATTCTTTCAAATCATCTACTAATAACAAATTTCTCATTCATATGTGCATTTCAAATATAACTTGCAAACATCGATAAGCGTCCGAATCATATCATGCGATTTCACTTATTTCCCCACAACCTTCGGTAGCTCAGTTGGTAGAGCGGTGGACTGTAGGGGAACGTAATTATTGACATCCATAGGTCGCTGGTTCAAATCCGGCCCGAAGGAAACTTTTTTTCTATTTTTAGTGAATATTTTATTTTTTTTCTCTTTATATAAATCTAGAAATGTAAGAAGAAGTGAACCAAATTATCTAAAATGATTTCAACTCATTAAAAAAGTAGATTGAATGAAATATGATCTGAAAAATCAGTACATTTTTACTTATATGTGATATCGAATTTTTATTATTTTGTTTCAGAGTAGGTTGAAACCAAAGATTTTCTATAAAATATCTTTGGTTGAAACAGTCAGCTTGGAGAATTGGATACATTTCTATCTGAAATATAAAAAAAGTTATTGCGATGGCCGGGAATCGAACCCGGATCAACTGCTTGGAAGGCAACTATGCTGACCATTACACCACCATCGCAAGTTAAAAACGTCATGAAAATAGTGTGAATTCAATAGATACGGATATTTTTATATTCCAAAAATTAAATATTATTCGAAAAGAATGAAGATCAATATCATATCAACACAATATCATTTGGAAATTTCATCTATTCGAAATTCTAACAATAACAGGTACAGACAGTTGGACGATAACTTAGCACACTATTAGTTGCAACTCTGTTTTTTTTATTGAATTTAATAAAAAAACTTTCAATAGGAAATGAATATCGGATTGTTACCCTTTAATTTCAACAGAGAACAACTCCAATGTATCTTTCCAATTTAATCTCCAGATATTATTTGAGTTTAACATGAAATATGGAAGCGTATTGCTCCACTTCAAATCCTTGAGGAGAATTGATGAACATGTACGTAGACGAGAGAAATTACAATCCTCAGATAACGAGACTGACTTTGGGATAGGCACTGACAGTGGCGGCTGCTCAGAGGAGGCAGAGGAGACCAAGCCTCCCCTAAATTCACTGCATTTTATTCAATTTTAAGTTCAAGTTCAAATAAAAAACAACACAATTCTATATCTGTATCATTTCCATCATTTTATCTACTATCCGAATCTCAAAGTAATAAACTATATTTATTACTCAGAGATTTGAAATATTCATACATTATCCGCAACACACAATACAGCGCAACGGATAGCAGGCAAACCGCTATTAGGGAAGGAGGCTCGCCTTCCCGAGTCGAGATTCGTTAGAATGCAACATTTCAAACTTCTTCAAATGAACGGTAGAATGCGTAGAATGGTATAATAATAAATGCCAGTTTCTGACAAGAAGCGCAGATCGAAATAAACTACATATTCGTTGGTTGCATCGTCTCGGGCCTCCTTTCATTCAGCCCATTCGGCATTGACCTCCGCGAGCAGACGGATTTTTTAATCACGTGACCATAGATCGTACAGATTCATCTGTAATATCTGGGAATAAACGAACGGTACAGAGCATCTGTCACAGAACATACTGCTCTGTTCTACTTTCATAGATCATGAGATTTCAAAGATCACTATTTTGGGAAATATGCTCATCTTTTAACGATACTTTCACCCTTTTCTTAGCTCTACCGTAAAATCTCAATCAAATAATTAGGTGCAAAAAGGCACTGAATGCAAAGGAAACGAGGAATGCAATATCCCCCTCTGGTCGTTCAATACGGCAATAGTTGTACCGAAAGATCCAATTTAATTAATTAATTACACGAAAAAGAAACGAGAAAGCAATATCTCCTACTGCCCATTCATAACTACGATAGCTATATCGAAAAATTTTGATGAATCTATTAGGTTTTTAATGAATAAATGAAAACAGAAGAATGAAAGTGTCAGAATTTTTTAATCTAAAATATATAAAAAAAAACATAAAACTCTATGGATAAAATCGCTTTGATCCGTCGAAATAGACCGAGCGAAAAGATCGACATCCGATTGCTCAGATTTTTATGCCGAACGGTCCAGATGTGTACTCCCCTCAATCCGGATGTAATAAACGAACGGTTCAGATCGATCCGACACGTCCGATGTCGATGCCGAACGCCCCTATTGAAATCTCATGAGCCGCCACTGGGCACCTCTACAACCCCTTGGAGAACCAAGCAACATATTAGGTAGGTAGGTATTGAGGTATCAAGAAATCGATACCTAATAATGTTGCACTATATGTTATAATTTACATAGATAATAATTGTTCATGAACAGTTTGAATAAACCTCATAGCTGAGCAAATTTATGTAAATAACTGGTATTAAGATAAACGGAACTTATATCTTTTAGGTATAAAAAAATACTGTTTTGAAAAGTTTCTGCAAGGAACAATTTCTGTACGAGTTTCCATTGGAAATCATGTTTTATCATTGTAAGGTAATGAGCTTCTTAAACAGGATATCTCATTACCAAGTGTCCACCCTCAACAACACAACAACAAATCAGAATTTGTGAAAACTTTCAGACAGTCCGACGTTTGATGACAAGGGGACTGATCAATTTCAAACTTCATAATTTCCGTGTGAACCATAGAGATAGAATAGAGAAGAGACGCTATAACATACAATTGTGTAAGGAAAAATGGAACCACTGGGCGGGGCTTATATATTACCAATATGGCTGAAAGTTCAGGGTGAATTAAGTTGCCAGTTTTTTCTGTTTACGAATTTCACCCAAAAATACGACGTGTTGGGTCTTTAGGAATCCTGTTCAAATAAGGTCAATTGAATCATAAAAAACAATTTTTCTTCAGGCGATAATATACACATATAAAAGATATCAGATTACCAAGACATACTAGCAAAAATTTCGAATGCGGATCTGTTCAGTACTCATCCCTACCTGTGATATGTTTTTTTCTCATTTTCTTATCTGTCCCTTCTCGCTTGTAGAAAGCCATACAGCACACGATACCATTTTATTATTGTTTATTAAGCACAAGAAATCTCAATTAACTTGAAAAACGTACAAAAATCACTATTTTTAGAAAAATGCAATGATTGTCAAAATTCGACGTATCGCAGTAATATGGCGGATCTGATACCACTTTCATTTTATTGATAGCAACTCTATACTATTCTATCTCTATGGTGTGAACAGTGAGGATGAAAAATGAATTGCATATTCTTTTTCAGTCTGTAGTTACCTTCAATATAAGCACATAAAATGACCATCTAAAATTTCGAAATTTCGGACGAAAATGCCTAAGGTGTTGACCCCCCTAAAACGGTATATTTCAGCATTTTACAAAAATTCTGTGGGATCTACAGAAACCATTTTTACTGATAATTGTTGAGATCGGTCTAATGAATCGATTGACGTTGAAAATTCCTCGATCCAAAGCAAACTCTCTCGAACGCAACTCGAAAATGAAAAATGCAAAATCTATAAACTGAAATAATTTCAAAAGTGTGGGGGATTTTATTATGTTTGGTATGTTTTTATAGGTTCTCGAGGTAGCTGAATCAGAAAAAAATACTTTCGAATCGATATCTGAAAGCGTTTAGAATTTCACCGTTCAAATGGCATTTTTTCAAAAACTCAATATTTCAAACTTTCATCATTTCCGTTTGAAGAGCCGGAATCAAATATGCATTGCATATTCTTTTTCAGTATATAGTCCTCTTCAATATAAGCACATAAAATGACCATCTTAAATCTTGAAATTTTGGACGAAAAATGCCTAAAGGGTTGACCCCTAAAATGCTATATTTAAGCGTTTTACAAAAATTCTGTGGGATCTACAGAAACGATTTTTACTGATAATTGCTGAGCTCGGTCTAATGAATTGATTGACGTTGAGAATTTATCGATCCGAAGCGAACTGCATTACGCAGGCTCTGATTGGTTACAGATTGGTTTTCTTCAGCGGCAAAGAGATATCCGAAGCCAACTGAACTGTTTCAATCATTTATAAAGACCCTAGGTATACAAAACTTCTCACTTTTTCTATTCTGATGAGGTTGCAACCCTCTCCAGGGGGTTGCTAGTGGAAAAACGCTTTCTATCCCAGATCATGATGTCCGCCTGTCATCAAAAATCGACCTGTCTGACTGTTTTCACGAATTCTGACTCCTTATTGAGTTATTGCAGATGGACACTTTGAATGAAACACCCCATATGATTGAAGTTTCTCAACCTCATGTGGCATAATTATATTCATAACTGAAGAACTTGACTTCTTTTTTCTCCACATCAAAAAAAAATTACAACATCATTTATCATGAAAATGTGTGTATTTATCATCGAGTAAAAGAGACATAATATAAGTTTGCATCTGAAGAACAATTTTTATGTGGAGAAATTTATTACATATATCATCCTGATGTAGGGAAAGATGATTATGGTAATAATTCCGTGAATTAGGGGATGCTAACTCACATGAATATTATTTTTCGAGATGGATATGACACGAAATATTTTTTTTCCTCGTTCATTGTATGTATATGAGTTAATCAGAGTACGAGCCTATAAGAAGGAGTTGGAAAATATAGCCATACACTCAGATAGACAAGCTGCTATTAAAGCACTGAACTCCTATGTTTACGACTCAAAGATGATCTGGGAGTACCGGAAAAAACTTAATGAGGTAGGCAAGAAAAATAAGGTCCTTTTAATCTGGGTTCTCGGACACTCGGGAATCAAAGGAAACGAAGAGGCCAATACACTTGCCAAAGAGGGCGCACGAATGTCACTCATTGGCCCAGAACCCTTCTGTGCTATAGGTAGGAGGAAAAAACTCTGGCTGAATCTCCCAGGAATGGATCATTCCACTAAACAGCAAGATCTAAAAGATATCTGGAACTTGGCAAGAAGCAATTACACCTCTTCACTGGCTTTCTTACAGGACACTGTCGTCTCTGGAAGCACCTGCTGAGGATGGTATTATCTTACACTGACGAGTGTAGGTTCTGTGGGGAGGAAGAAGAAACCCCATTCACCTAGTCACGGAATGCTTTGCCATTACGAGCCTAAGGAGAGAATGCCTTGGTCGAGAAACTTGTAAGAGTGAGGAACCAGCCTCGTTGAAGCCTTCACAGATATTAGATTTCATCAGATCTCTGGAACTGGAGGGCGAGCCGTGAAGGGTGTGGCCAGAACAGCTCTGTAAGGGGGACAATAGACCTTGAGGTCGCAGTGAACTGTAACCCTTTTTCAAACTAACTAACTAACTAACTAATCAGAATATACTCCTCTGTTCTTGATCAAAAAAATGTTGAAGTTACATTTCAGCGGAATAAAAGTCCTATACAGAAAGCGTGTAATGAAAGTTTCGAAAAGTTGTATTCAGTAATATCAAATAAAATTAAAAGCTTTTCTAGAAACTATATTTGGGTCAGATTTTAATACAATACCTCAGGAGAATTGAGTGAAATACAGGGTGATTTTTTTAAGTGTTTCATTAGACATTTTCGAGGAAGGAATTGTAATACAGATTCAAGATTTTGGATTTTCGTTTTAGAGTACATGAACTTTAATTGTAAAATATTTTCAAGAGAAATCTACTTCCGGTTTCACCGGAAACGAATGCAACACCCTGTATATTTATACATATTCGAATTCTTCGTTCAATTCTACACTGATTTGATGTATGATATGTGCAACCACTCAAGCGGTTCTTGAATTATAGCCTGATTATCAAATTTTTTGAAAAAAAGGTTGTCACAAATTAGTGTCTATATCTTCAAAATCCCTCATTACAAGAATTTCTTTTTGCAAAAGTGGAACAAAAGAAAGTACGCTGATACTGTTTCTTGTATAACTTATGAGGAAATATTATACAGGGTGTCTGAAAAATGGCCCAAAGTGAGCCTCAATAAAACTATGAAATCTCACTTTTTTCAAATGGCAATCCTATAATTTTGTAATTCCAATCGATTGCTCGTCAAAAACCAGTTAGGGTGTCCCGAACATTTCATTCCTCTAAAATCAGTAATTTTGCCGTTATTCAATAAAATTCGAATTTCACGATTAAAGACAGGTTTCGCACAGTTTGTAAGCTTGCATTTTTGAAATAGGCTATGTTATAGGAACTGTCATTCTTACTTTTTCTTATAACAGATCAAGCACTAAGCAAAACATGCAATATTTCACTGGAATGATATATCAAGGGTATGTTCTTTGTTTGCGGCAAATGTAACAAGATCCTAGAAAAGGTAATTAGAAATTCAACGAACGAAATTCACATTTACTGACTTAAACCAAATCAAAGTTCAGGAGGTATCAAAACAATTTTCTCCGTACTGGAAGCCTTAACCCTAAACGGACTCGAGTGAATACAGTAATAGATAATGAATGATTTCTTAGTTTAAAACTATCAGAAAAATTTTATTCACAACAGTAAACTACAATAACAATGTGGATTTCTTTCGTTAAAAGTTCTGACTGTCCTTTCTAATATTTTGTTACATTCACCATAAATGAAGACATTTCAATACATCAGCCTTACTATAATTCATATTTTGAATAGTGCCCGATTAATCAGAAAAGTATAAATGACAGTTCCCTAAAATGCATTATAAATCAACAGACATAGCCTTCTTGAAAAGTTCTATCCAAATAAATATAGGGTTAGAATAAGAAACCTTGATTCAATCCTGAAATTCGAATTTTATTCAACAACGGCAAAACTACTGATTTTAGAGGCATGAAATGTTCGGGACACCCTATTTGGTTTTGACGAGCCATCGATTGGAATTACAAAATTATAGGGTTGCCATTTGAAAAAAGTGAGATTTTATAGTTTTATTGAGACTCACTTTGGGGCCCTTTTTCAGACACCCTGTATAATATTTCCTCATAAGTTATACAAGAAACAGTATCAGCGTACTTTCTTTTGTTCCACTTTCGCAAGAAGAAATTCTTGTAATGAGGGATCTTGAAGATATGGACACTAATTTGTGACAACCTTTTTTTCAAAAAAATTGATAATCAGGCTATAATTCAAGAACCGCTTGAGTGGTTGCACATGTCATACATCAAATCAGTGTAGAATTGAACGAAGAATTCAAATATGTATAAATATACAGAGTGTTGCATTTGAAATAACGAAGTTACATTCGTTTCCGGTGAAACCGGAAGTAGATTACTCTTGAAAATATCTTACAATTGAAGTTCATGTACTCTAAATCGAAAATCCAACATCTTGAATCTGTATTACAATTCTTTCCTCGAAAACGTCTAATGAAACACTTAAAAATATCACCCTGTATAAATGTGTCAGGCGAAATGTGAACACTCTGTAGAGGATACATTTGTTTTCGAAGATATTGTGGATTTTTTTAACAAAAAAACCCTTAAAAAATCGTTTTTACTATGTAAAAAAGTTTCCTTCGGGCCGGATTTGAACCAGCGACCTATGGATGTCAATGTTTACGTTCCCCTACAGTCCACCGCTCTACCAACTGAGCTACCGAAGGTGTGTACAAATGTGGTGATTTCGGATAGTTTTGAAGCTACGTACAATTTGTTAGATTTTCGAAAAATAATAATATAAATTTTCCACATTAACAAAATCATCAAAAAAATATTATTTGCATCTATTGCACCTTCCTGAATCAATCAATTTCACGCAGACTTCTCTCCTCTTTCTATTTCAGGGTTGAAACTGGAGAATGAACATAATAACACTTTAGAAATTCGAATTTCAATGCAGACAATTTTTCATCCACATGAAAAAGCAAAGTCTATGGAAAACTCTATACCGTAGCTCCTACAGGTACCATAGAAAATTTTTGGAGTGTATAGCCTAATTATTTTTCCACTCAAAGCAATCTATATTGATATAGGTATCTATCAACTTTTTCAGAAGAGAGCTTGATCCCGATGTCATAAAATCTTAAAACCAATTCAGATTATAAAGACAACGAAAAATTAAAAGAATATGTTTTATGTTGTAGTGTAGGTAATATTGTTTCATCCCCATTCTCGAATAAAAAAAACCGGCTAAAAATATTGAAGCAAAGACTAATGAGGCACTAAAAGTTGCAAAAGTTCGAAACACCAATAATTCAACTAAACTATCAAAGCTACCTACCTTGTTTTGTTGACCAGAACCAGAATTGATTGAAGTTTTTTCCAAGATTCTTTGAATGTTATCTTCATTTTCTCGTGAAGCACTTTCAAGTCCTAATAACAACAAATGATTCACTTCACACCAATTTCATCAAAAATTAATGTGAAAAACCGAAATTTACTTGAGGAATAATAAAAGATGACTAATCAGTGAAAATACGAAGTAACAACGTAACAAGCGCTGAGATCAAGTGTCAGAGTGCATAGAACAAAATCATCCGTAAAATATACTCGTATTTTGTTATAAGTCATAAGATTTTGTGAATTTTTGATGATCGAAAAATAAAAACTTAATTCAAGACAAACTATGAAGAAAATACCAACTAGAAATCTTTTAGAGAGCTTGACATACCATACAGCTTGACATATACCTTTTTTTGAGCGCTCGTTCTACTCAAACGAGTGCTAAAGGGTTTTCTAATAAGAGTGTTATTTTGATATTCAAATAAAAATGCAATTTACAATATAAATGATCGGATGTTTATTTCATAAAGGTAAGCGTCCACCTATCGGCAGCGAACGCAGCGGACGGAGCGGACGGAGCGGACGCAGCGGATTTTAGAATCCTTTGTATAGAAACGCGCGTCCACCTACCCGCGCCGAACGAATCGGATTCTATACAAAGAATTCTAAAATCCGCTTCGTCCGCTGCGTTCGCTGCCGATAGGTGGACGCTCTCATTTATAAAGAAGAAGCTATGCCTTCAATTGTGAAAAATAACATCAGGCAAATGACCACCACGACCACGCTTACAGGACCATATCCTTTTAATGAAATTTTCCATAACCAAATCGCAAAGTGGCTGCCCTACGTCCTCGATAGCCTCACGAATTCCATCTTTGAGGTCTTGAATCGAAGCTGGGCTATTGGCGTAGACCTTCTCTTTCACGTGGCCCCAACAGAAGAAGTCGCAAGGTGTTAAATCACAAGATCTCGGTGGCCAATTGTGATCATCTCTTCGAGAGATAGCACTGTCCGGAAACTTTTCCCGCTAAAGATCAATAGTTTCGTTGCTTGTGTGGCACGTGTTGAAAGTAAACGTTCTCCAGATCAATACAATCCAATTTCAGCCATAAAAAATGCCTAATTCCAAAGAACGACGAGGAATGGACAAACCTGGGTTTTCTTCAACTCTTTCGGCTACAGCAGCAATATTCTCGGCTGTTCTTGAGCGACGTGCGCGGGTTTTATTCTTCACGTCACTAACTTGTCCAAACAGCTCGATTTTTTCCACCAATTGCGTTATCGCGGTCCGACAAGGTGCTTCACGACGACCCAGAAATGTGCGAGTATTACGAACCGTCTCTGCCAAATTTTCATAATTTTTATAGTGAATTTTAGTAATTTCAATGCTTTCTTGAAGCGTGTATCGTTCCATTTTTATTGATGGCGTAGTTTCCACTTGTCAAATGTCAAAAAATGACAGCTTCAAACGTGACATCTACCGAAATAGCGGACTATTCAAAATGACACCTCTTATTGGAAAACCCTTCATATCGTTTTGCTGAAATGTCTGTATATGTTCGACTCCCTGATGACAAATCCGTGATCAAATTCAATTGTCATCCGGTAGCACGATAACTTTCGAATGGAGTCACTGATGAAGAATTCGAGGTCAAAATTATATCGGTCTGTTCCCCCAATTTTGAAATTGTAGAGCCCTCTCACGAACATTTATGAACATATACATCTTCAATATTGCCCAGGACGCATTATGAGACTTTCTTCAGCCTGTACTACACCAAAGAAAAACAAATAAGGACATTCGAATTAGGTTATAAAAACTAAAAATGCATGTTCATTTCATTTAATACTTGTAGAGAATCAATATTGGTATATATACAGGCATATGGTGATCCCTTTTTTACATACACGTATTCGAAATATAATCAAAGCAATGCTCAGCGCCATATTGTCTGAAAAATATGAAAAAATAGGTATTGCTTTTTATATATCCAAAATATTTTTTCCTCTGATAGAAATGTATATATACAAGTTCACACAATACACCTTTTGATTTGGAACAATTAAAAATCTTAATACTGATTCTACATACCTATACAACATCTGATTATATTTATAAAAAGCTTCAATTGATGCTTCGAGATTTAAGCGTTAGAAGGCCTTAAAAATAACATTTTTCTGGGTTATGATATGGGTTCTTAAGGGAAGCAACGAATATGGACCATTTATGATACAATTCTCTTAAATAGGAACTCTATTTCGAGTTCACAAATGAAGGAATGAATGCTGCTGATAAAATTTTATTATCGATAAATTATTTACATGATATAAGAAGTAAAGTTTGGTCTCTCAACTATATTTAAAAAAATAAAAAGCAAACATATTGCTATTCAGTTTTATTCTAAAAGTAAGAAACAACATACGCAACATTGTTCATGTTTACAAAAACGAACAAACAATGTTTCATTCTTTCATTCAATGTACTTCTGAAGGACTCATGGTTAAAATAATAAACATCAATTAATTAAGCAACGAATCTTATAATTCTAATCGTATATTAAAAGCACAATTATTAGGAATAAAATAATATTCCATATAGCGCGCTATGTTTAACATCAATTATATTTGGATAATAGTAGACATTGATGATCTACCACTTATTATACTTCTTGTAAGCAGAAATATCAATATATAATGGAAGATCTTGAAAGATCTCGATGAAACGATACAAAAAAGCGATATGGTAAAACTTCTTGCGTATACTATAGAGTACTTTTCTTGAGACAAGAATAAGGTACATTGCACATATTATGATTATTATATCAGGTATATACTAGCAGGTTCTTTCAAACTCCGCGGTTTTCTAAGTCTTCAACTATTTGAATGTGATTTGGTTTTATCACATTTGACAATTGACATTTCTGATCAGAAAAAGTGCATTTACGAATATTAATCTTTCAAAAATTTCCTTATAGATGGAGATGGAAGCAGTTTTGATTTATAACTCGGCAACGTCGCAAACGTATATATTTTAAATATATCACGAGTTTTTTACATGGTTGCCATTCATATCGAAACGAACTATTTCGAGGAGACAAAGTACTTTTTCCATGATTTTTCCACATGTACATCTAAAAAATAGTATTGGAGGTAAAAATCAAAGGAAAAAATATTCGTAAGTAAAAAAATTTGCCGTTTTCGAATTAAATTAAAAACGTGATTTTTTTCATAATGTTCCAAATTTTCTCTACCCTATTTTGCGTCACTGGAAAATATCTATTTTTTTTATTTTTGAAGTGATTTGATTTTGTAGAAAAATTGAATCTTTCGTTTGAATGAGTTTTGGTAAAAATAATCAAAACTGTAATAGAACACAGATGAAAAATTAGATAATAAACCGAAAGCATTCGTTCAATGAAGATTTGAAAAAATTCTCGATTGCGAATTTTTATTTTATTGGAGACTTACGACCTGGCGGAATTCGAAAAAGCCAAAAATCGTCAAAAAGAGAAGTTCCTAGCCACTATTATCCACAAATCTAAGCCCAATAAAGTCATACGGTCTAGTTAATTTATTTATTTAAATATTTAGGCACCCGAAACAGTCCTTGATTATTGAAAATTTCGTAAAAAACATGGATCGAAATTTTCCAATTTTTTTGTAACTGACCCTGAATGACTCTTATTGGTAATAACTATGAAAATATATAATATTATATCTCTCTATTGTAGTGTGCAGTTAGTACTATGTACAACAATCAATTAAAACATTTCAAAAAAGAAATTAACACACGTATACAATGAATATTTGTAAATGTCACAATCAAACAGCAAAAGAATTCATACAATTCAGGAGTTTAGAATATTTTCAGCGATTGTCACTAATGAACAAAAAAATTATTAGGATTTTATAGTCCTTGGAATGACTATATTTTAGGCATTTTAGCTGAACTGTTTGAATTACACCAAGATAATATTGCTTTTAGTGGAAGTCATGGTTCGAAATATCGTAAAGGCTTTTTAAAATCGATGGGATTTCTGAAAAAGGTTCGCGATATAATAACTGTGAAAAAGTCAAATGTTCGATTCATTCTTATACGTTTTGTTACTGTTTAAAACGTATACGAATGAAAAAAACAAAATTCTGAAATAGTACGTATTGTTAAATTGAATTTTGTCAATCTTAGAAATTTTCGAAAAATTTTATTGATTCAGTAGCTATCTTAAAAATTTCCAAAATGCGAAATATACGAAAAATAATTTAAACCAACATTTGAAAAAATTTAGCGTCTTTTTACTGACTAAATTATTTGCGTTGAATTTCAAAATGTGTCAATTATAATTAACAATAGAAAAATGAAAGAGAAATAATTAAACAGGATTTATATGAATAGTTAAGAAAAATTTTAGAGTGTAATTTTTTGTCTAGAAATAGGCTTAGTCTTTCATATCAACCTTTTTTAAGAACCTCCACTTAGTAAATGCCCCCTGAAGTTGGAAAAGCCGTTCCTATTTTTTTTGAGAACCGAAAAACTAACAAAAATGAACTCAACCTAACATTTTATGTGGGCTTAATAAGGTCCTTCAAACAATTTTGATGGTGTTTCTCTATGATTGCTAGGGGTATAATAGGTACCCCCTAAGCCTTATTTCGCAAAAAACTTTCCATATTCATATTCCAAAATAAGAAATTAACTTTGGATAGCTTGATCCATTTCTACATAAATAAGGTCTCTTGTAGTTTCTTGCTCAGATTCAAAAGTTTCGAAAAAAATTTTTACTGTAGTTAAGGAAATTTTTTTTTGCCAAACAAAGTTTAGTGATCTCTTTTCTTACCGCTTTCAATCATAGAAAAACACCAGCATAATGTTTTAATGCCTTTTCGACAAATAAAATATTTGGTTGATTTTATTTTTGTTCTCTGGTTTGTGAGAAAAAATTCAAAACTGTTTTTCAAAAAAAATTAATATGAAAGATCCAGACTATTTTTTAGCTTGGAATCACCTAATAATTTTTCGCAACTATGCATTTGCGATTCAATAATCATAAAAAATGTTTTATGGATACTTACAAAACTTTGATACTGGATAACTGAAAATAAAATCTTTTGGCAAACTAAAAATGACAAAAATAATCAAAGTTCTCACTTGACAACAAAATGATCGCATACTTTAAAATTCAGGAATAGTTATTCAACCAAGAAAATCAAAAAGTTCTCACCACAATTCCAAACCTTTTCCAGAAACCTCCACCAATTGGATAAATATCATATATCCGCTAATACACAAATCAATAAAAAATCCGACAGTAACAAGACGAAAATAATAAAAGAAACACCGAAAAGATAAATAGACAAAGAACAAACTATATCTACCATCCATCAATAATGATATAATATAGCACCAAAAATCACTATTACTATATACAGTAACTTTCAACCTGGGAACAATTTCCGATTAGATAATTATTGCTGCGATTTTTTCATTTCGTGTTATTCAAGGGAATTTCTGGATTGATCGTGAGCTTTTTCCCGCAAGCCTCGTAGCTTCCAGCCAGATAGTAAAGGCTTCTCTTCGTGTTCAGTTTTGGGTTTGTTCTGAGAATTTCGAGGTACTGATCGAGTGGTACCACTCTGCATTTGTGGGAGATCGTTTGGACGTCATTTTCGTCAAAATGTGTTGAAGCAAAGACACCGCCCTGTGGAAGAAAACTTGATTAATATAGGCAAATCAAGCTACGCGATACGCCCTCTGTTGACGATCTGAGTAACATTTAATATTGACATGATTCTTTCATTCTGCATTGCGTGTCGTGATTTATGTGAATATTTAACATTATTAATAATAATGAATTATTAATAATTTTTTAAGTATAATTCGTTCAAATCACTATTGTTAAGTTCCTCAGTTTTCTTCCTGGGAAAAATAGAATTCCAAATAATATATGTACATTTCCGTGTCTTTCCTTAAGCTAGGGATGAATTTCGTGTTTGGGTAGAAGGGAAATCGAGGAGTAAAGTGACAAAGTGTTGATGGTTCGATAAAAAGCCTGACAACTGAAACTTAAAATCGGTATGCCAGTCACAGGAAATATGAAAGTTTGCTCCTTGCATTTTGTAGATGACGATTATTTTTATCGAGGTAAGTACGGATTACACAAAACTTGTAGGTTAGATTAGATTCATGGGGGTAATCGTTTACAGATCCCAGTTCATAACAGAGGTAGGTAGTTTTTGAAAAATATGGCTGTGCCTACCAGAAATCCTCCTGTTGGATTTGCTACAAGAAAGGAGGAACAACCGGAACGTTCTAGTTCTAGTAGTAGAACTGAAAGGTTGAGACAAGGAAGTTTCAACAAAGAAAAACCCACTGAAGAATGCTCCTATGAAAAGAAAAAGTACTGTTTGAATATAAAAAATGAAGCCACCTCAACTGTTCAATAAACAAAATTGTTTTCCTTAATTTCTTCAACAATCTTTCAACCTGACATGCCTATTCTGAGTTGTCCAGATGGCTTTTGGGATGTCTCTCCGATTACAATCAGCTCACTTCCACGGCAGGGAGCAGGTAAATGAGAAGGGAAGTTGGCAGCGCGAGAATAGGAATAGGAGTTCTATTAGACAATGTTGAGATTTTGAACTGATGCGCTGGGTCTTGCTGTTTCAAAGTTCCGAAGGAATTTAGTGGATTGATCCATCCCTGGGAGATTCCGCCAGATTTTTTTCTCTCGGCTTTCTCCTTCTCGAGAAACTCCTTCTTATAAGTACATTTACCTATACCACAGAGGGGTTCTGGGCCAATGAGTGACATTCGTGCGCCCTCTTTGGCAAGTGTATTGGCTTCCTCTTTTCCTTTGATTCCCGATTGGCCGGGAACCCAGATTAAAAATACCCTATTTTTCTTGCTTACCTCACTGAGTTTGTTCCGGCACTCCCCGATGATCTTTGAGTCGATGATGTAGGCGTGCTTTAATAGCAGCTTGACAAACTCAACGAGGTAGGCAAGATGAATAAGGTACGTTTAATCTAGTTTCCAGGCCATTCGGGAATCAAAGGAAACGAAGAGGTCAATACACTTGCCAAAGAAGGCGCATGAATGTCACTTATTGGCCCAAAATCCTTCTGTGGTATAGATAAATGTACCCATAAGAAGGAGTTTCTGGAGAAGGAGAAAGCCGAGAAGAAAAAACTCTGGCGGAATCTCCCAGGGATGGATCATTCTCAGTTTCTTTGGAACTTTAAAACAGCAAGATCAAAAAGATATCTGGATCTCGGTGAGAAACAATTACACCTCTTCACTGGATTTCTCACAGAACACTGTCGCCTCAGGAAGCACCTGTTGAGGATGGTATTATCGGACATTGACGAGTGTAGGTTCTGTGGGAAGGAGGAAGAAACCCCCATTTCCCTAGTCAAGGAATGCTTTGCCATCGCGAGCATAAGGAGGGAATGCTTTGGGCGAGAAACTTGTAAGAGTGAGGAACTAGCCCCGTTGAAGCATTCACAGATATTGGATTTTATCAGATCTGTGGAACTGGAAGGCGATCGGTGAAGGGTGTGATCAGAACAGCTCTGTAAGGGAGCACAATGGACCTTGAGGTCGCAGAGAACTGTAACCCCTTTTCAAACTAAACTAAGCCAAGATTTTCAACCTGGAATGATCGTTTCGCCAAACGATGTGTGTAAATAAATGCGAAAAGGTTACTGACGTCAAGGTATTCTAGAACGTTTTCATGATGTTATTTTCTAAAAGAAATACTCACAGGATAGTGAAGAGATGGATTAACATCAGTTTCTTCAGGGTGATAATACCATTTTACCTTGACGTATTTGTTACCACCACTTTTCTCATAGAGTGAAGTGATCTGACCAATGTATGGCCTTTCAGGTTTACTTGTTGAACAAAAGACTGCGGTATCCTGGACCTGAAAGAAAAAGCATATATTATAGATGTGAAATTCATTATGTTAGCAACCAAAATAATTATACAGAAAACCAGAACTGTCATTTATCTTCTTCATCCACGACTATTGTAAAATCCGTCCATTGTACGTATCCGTGCTCGGCCTCAATATTACCCATTAATCACAAGGGAATAATGAGATTATAATTCACTGCTGTCAGATGCTTCATAGATTTAGCTTTGATTTAATATTCTTTAAATTGGTATTTCTTCAGTATTCTAAAGTACTCCAACTAACAAATATGGTCATACCTTGTCAATCGAGGGCCAAATCTACTTCCATTAGATTTATTAAAGCTTTTTTTATTACAGAATATACAATGACCAGTTCTCCAAAAATTTCTCATGTGGCAACTTGACTTTTTCCACGATTGTCATAGAAGGGTCTCGTCGCGGTCGCCAAATGTTAAAATCTTCAAGAAATATAGTCGTGGATAAAGTATAGTATGCTACTCGCGTATAATGGCTGTTATTCACTTCACCTCGCGAATAATTATTTTATCATAGCAATCATTATACGCTCGTTGCATAATTACTATTATTTGTTTGTTCAAATATACATATATGTATATTAACTTTAATTTATTCAGTTTACTTACCGAAATCTTCTCTTTTCCTCTTTGAATAGCACCATAATAGTATTTAATTTTCCTCCCTTTTCCTCTAACGCGTCTTGTTTCCTTTCCTGACCAACTCCACATTTGTTTTTCGGTCAAAAAGGCACTCATGACGCTTCTGCTACTTTCACAAGATGCTTGGCGATTCCTTATCTTTTTCATCTGTAAAAAAATTTCCATTAATCTAATCACACATATTGAGAACTAATGGTAAAGGAAAAATTCTATTAATAGAATGTGATGTGAAGGATAACTAAAAAGAATCTTCCTGATTATTAATAATTTATTGCGTTATAAGTTCCGCTCTCAATGTTCAAGTTATTCTTTCCAATATCTGTGAAAACTTCAACGAGGCTAGTTCCCCACTTTTACAAGTTTCTCGCCCAAGGCATTCTCTCCTTAGGCTCGCAATGACAAAGCATTCCGTGACTAGGTGAATGAGGGTTTCTTCCTCCTACCCACAGAACCTACACTCGTTAGTGTACGACAATCCCATCCTCAACAGGTGCTTCCTAAGGCGACAGTGTCTAGTAAGAAAGCCAGTGAAGAGGTGTAATTGTTTCTTACCAAGATCCAGATATCTTTTGGATCTTGCTGTTCTAAAGTTCCGAAGGAACTCAGTGGAATGATCCATCCCTGGGAGATTCCCCCAGAGTTTTTCCTCTCGGCTTTCTCCTTATCCAGAAACTCCTTCTTATAGGTACATTCACCTATTAGACCAAGCAATAGAGCTATTGAAAGGTCGATTTCGTGACAAAAATACTACTTACCTGAAATCTGACTGTGCAGTCATGCAATAGGTAGTTTCTACATGTTTTTCATGATAAATTCCACTCCTGAATCGTCTTAGGTTTTTTTGAAAAGCGAAAAATAGCCAAAAAAATCCAAAATTTTGCTTTATCGCTTATAAAACGTGAAGTATTGATCTGATTGAAAAGCTGTTCAGGCACTTTTGTAGAGAATTCAAAAACAAAAAAAAAGAGAGGTGACACGTCTCAAGCGGATAATTAGTTTCCGAAAAAAGCCCAAAAAACTGAAAAAAAAATCAATTTTTCGAAAATTCATAACTTGGTCAATTTCTGAGATGAAGCGTAGTGTTCTGATTTAAGTATATAGTTATTAACATATACTTTAGTGGTGCACAACTACAAAGCTGTCGGATAAATAGTTTTCGCACAATTGCAGTTTTCCGAATTCGACGTACTTTTTTCAAGAAGGTCGTGATACTCGGCTACTTGTCGGATTTGAATTTACAAAAAGCATTTCAAAGAAGAAATAAAATTCTTCAAATCGTATAGTCTCTCGATACCGACCGATAATGTTTAGTGGGTGAAAAACGGCGTCAAACAGGAGCAAAGGCTCGAATGCATCAAACTAGTCGCGGAGTGGGAGTCGCCCGCTAAGCGACGCGCGAAAGATACGTGCCGTTTCACATGGAGCGTATCATCAGCGCTGACCATCCGGACGGATAACAAGTACCATGCAATAAATGTAGCATTTCACATGAATCGCGGATGATCGGAGCGGTTGATTCCATACGACGAGCCCTTGCTCACGGCGTATGTCGGTTAACGCACGAGCCATTATTGTTATGAGGGATTTCACATGATTCACTGACGATCAGTTGCGTACGAGCTTATATTGCTTTCTGTTAACGATCTTTTACGATCATTCATTGCGATTTGAATTTCAACCGACAACAGAGGATCGCCGCATGTGAAGTCAACACATCGAAACGGATCATCGCGCTGAATTCCTATGCTGACAGTAAGTGCTGATGATACGCTCCATGTGAAACGGCACTACAAGGTATACAGTTTTCCCCTCGCGTAGCGGGCGACTCCCACCCGCGACCAGTTGATGCATTCGAGCCTTCGTGCTCCTGTCTGACGCCGTTTTTCACCCACTAAACATTATCGGTCGGTATCGAGAGACTATACGATTTGAAGAATTTTATTTATTCTTTAAAATGCTTTTTGTAAATTCAAATCCGACAAGTAGCCGAGTATCACGACCTTCTTGAAAAAAGTACGTCGAATTCGGAAAACTGCGATTGTGCGAAAACTATTATCCGACAGCTTTGTAGTTGTGCACCACTAAAGTATATGTTAATAACTACTTAAATTCAGAGCAACTACGCTTCATCTCAGGAATTGACCAAGTTTTGAATTTTCGAAAAATTGATGTTGTTTTTTTCCATTTTTCTGGACTTTTCTCGGAAACTAATTATCCGCTTGAGACGTGTCACCTCTCATTTTTTTTGTTTTTGAATTCTCTACAAAAAGTGCCTGAACAGCTTTTCGATCAGATCAATACTTCACGTTTTATAAGCGAAAAAGCAAAATTTTGGACTTTTTTTGGCTATTTTTCGCTTCTCAAAAAAAACCTAAGACGATTCAGGAGTGGAATTTATCATGAAAAACATGTAGAAACTACCTATTGCATGACTGCACAGTCAGATTTCAGGTAGTATTTTTGTCACGTAAAAAACCTCTATTGCTTGGCCTATAAAAAATATACCACAGAAGGGTTCTGGGCCAATGAGACATTCGTGCGCCCTCTGTGGCAAGTGTATTGGTCTCTTCGTTTCCTTTGATTCCCGAATGGCCGGGGGCTCAGGTTAAAAATACCTTATTTTTCTTGCCTACCTCATTGAGTTTGTTCCGGCACTCCCACATCATCTTTGAGTCGATGAAGTAGGAGCTCAGTGCTTTAATAGCAGCTTGACTATCTGAGTGTATGGCTATATCGCACTTCCGTTAGTTTATTTCCATATTTATATCTAGAGATCTTTCAATAGCTAAGATTTCCGCTTGAAAAACGTTCATACAGGAGCCTAGCGATAGTGCACACTTGGTTACCCTATATAAACTCACCTGTGCAATCTCCTGAATGTCATCTCTCGTCACTTCGTCTTCTGGATTTGGGATATAATCATCGTCGTCATCATCATCATCTTCCGTTTTTTCATCAGCGTCTTCAACGTTCGGTCCTTCAGCCTCATCAACAGCTTGGTCATACTCCTGCAATCTTTCCTGAACTTCTTCTCTAACCTTGGCATCACTTTGAACTATGACAGGCTTAACATCTTGAGTTTCTCCATCACCAACAGATATCACCAAACGGTGGCATTCGTTACCATTTGTTTCAGTGACATTCATAGCTGTATTTTCCTTGTCGTGGTGGTGTTTCTTGTGTTTTTTATGCTTTTTATGGTGTTTTTTGTGATTGCATTGCTCGCCTTCGCATTTGTGCTTCCGTTTCTTCTCTTTCTTCTTCTTCTTAAGCCGTTTGCGTTCCTTGTGAAGATCTTCACTGGAGGTGTCTTCGAGTTTGACAGAAACTGAATCTAGGTCTTTTTCTTCTTCGCATGAGGTCACTTTGTCGTTTTGTCTTCTTTCTGTTGTGTTGGTGTTGCTTGTGGAAGCTCTACGTTTTCTTCTGCTCAGACTGAGAAGCGGGTTTGGATCGTATTCTGGAAAAAATGTGGTATGAGACTGAGGAAACTAGGAACAGTTCATTGAACATGAAGAACAGTTGGAAAGCAGTAATCAAACTACAGAGTAGCTTAAAAATCATTCCTCGTCAAGGGAATCTCAAAAGTATAAAAAAAGAAGGATAGGTCAAGTACTGTTAATCTTGAAAAAATGCTTTCCACATGGGATAATGAAGTAGGTTTTGCTTATTTCCAGTTCTGAGAGGATGTAAGAGTTAATGCCAAGGTAAATTGAAACATACCTAAGTAAATTGAAAGATTAGGCAAGATTAACAGTCTCCTAAAGAAGGGGGCTGACAGAATCTTCCCGGTGTGCAGAACTATAGGAATTTTAATGCTAAGAAATCAAAGATCCTACTGGTGCTGTCTCGGTAGGTACATCGTGAGACTTAGGCTTGCAGACACGGGTAAATGTAGATTCTTTAGAGAAGAAAGAGAAGACCTAGAGGTCTTTATAACGAAGGGTTTCGTCCATGATCGTAAAATGGATAGATAAGCCTCCCTGGATATGCGACCATGTAAAGGGTTTTCCAAAATAAGAGGTGTTATTTTGAATAGCACGCTATTTCGGTAGATGTCACGTTCGAAGTAGTCATTTTTTGACATTCGACAAGTAAAAATTACGCCTTTAATAAAAATGAGGATACACGCTACAAGAACGCATTGAAATTATTAAAATTTACTATAAAATGGTGAAAATTTGGCAGAGACGGTTGAAAAAACTCGAAAATTTTTGGGTCGTCGTGAAACACCTTGTCGAATCGCAATAGAGAAATTGGTGGAAAAATTCGAGCTGTTGGAACAAGTCAGTGATGTGAAGAATAAAACCCGTGCACGTCACTCAAGAACAGTCAAGAATATTGCTGCTGTAGCCGAAAGTGTTTAAGAAAACCCAGGTTTGTCGTTCTTTGGAATTAGGCATTCCACCAACGTCATTACACCATATTTTTCATAAAGATTAGGGTCTTGAGGCTTATAAAGTTCAGTTAACACAAGAACTCAAGCCGGTCGATCATCAACAACGTCGTGTCTTTGCTGATTGGGTCGTAGAAATGCATGAATATGATCCAGAATTCTATCGAAAAATCATCTTGAGTGATAAGGCCCATTTCCACCTCGGTGGCTTCGCGAACAAGCAAAATTGTCGCATCTGAGGCTCAGAGTTACTGTTGAAAAGCCTCTCTATATCTATGGTCCGGCGGAGTCATTGGACCTTACTTTTTCGAAAATGAGGATGGAGCAACAGTTACGGTGAATGGATTGCGCTATCGAAAGATGATTTTTTATGGCCGGAATTGGATAGTATTGATCTGGACAACGTTCACTTTCAACAAGACGGCGCTACGTGCCACACAAGCAACGAAACCATTGATCTTATGAGGGAAAAGTTTCCTGGCCGTGTTATATCTCGATGAAGTGATCACAATTGGCCACCGAGATCTTGTGATTTAACACCTTGCCACTCCTTTCTTTGGGGCCACGTGAAAGAGAAGGTCTACAGCAAAAGCAGAGCGTCAATTCAAGACCTCAAAGAAGGAATTCGTGAGGCTATCGATGACATAGGGCAGCCACTTTGCGATTTGGTTATGGCAAATTTCATTAAAAAGATATAGCCCTGTAAGCGTGGTCGTGGTGGTCATTTTCGTGATATAGAAATAAAACATTCTGAAAATAGGTAGAGACAGATGAAAAAACCTTAGATTGCACCAATAGTTTATTACATCGGTATATATCTGCACAGTGTCAATCACCAGGGTGTCAACAACTGATCCTCTCACCCTACATAATTACTTATGTTGTTCACTTACCCATAACAGGAAAATTGGAAGGAAGCAGCCTGATATCTTCGATGGCAATAGTTCCACTATCTCCATCGTCAAACTCCACGGAAACAAACTTGGAATCCATCTCAGGATCAGGAGTTCCAGGCTCAGCCACGCTTCCCGGATAAAGACATCTGTACTGTTGACTCCAATAAGCGCACAGACGAGTGCCAGGCTGGAGGTCCTCAGTGCTCTCGGGAGCGATCTCCACGATCTGCAAAATTACGAGACGGTGGTGAATTTGAGCCGTTGGTTGCCATAGATGACCCATGATCAACATGCAACTAGGTCATCCAGAGAAAGAAGCAGGAGATTTGGTTTTGTCTATCGATATTCGGAGAAAAATTGGAATGCGTGTCTTAAACTTGTTATCAGATATAGAACGTCAAAAAGGGTAATGTTGGGATTTGCAGTTTCGGGTACTTCCAGTGCGCATGTGTGGATTTGATGAATCATTCTCAAGAAATATTGAATGTTAGGTGAGAAAAATAAATGTTAACAATTTTTCTTTTCGACATAGCAACAGATGCGAACAATAAAGCAACCATTGAATAACTGAATTCAAAAAACAACAAGGTCTCCTTAGTCTTTCAAAACCTCTAGAGGAGCTGGCGCTGGGATATACGGGTCAAGTACCAAGTGTGCACTGTCGCTAGGCTCCTGTATGAGCGTCTTTTAAGCGGAAATGTTAGCTATTGAAAGATGTCTAGATATAAATCTAGAAACAAACTATCAGAAGTGCGATATAGCCATACACTCAGATAGTTAAGCTGCTATTGAAGCACTGAGATCCTACGTCATCTACTCAAAGATGATCTGGGAGTGCCGGAACAAACTCAATGAGGTAGGCAAGAAAAATAAGCCTCACTCATTGGCCCAGAACCCTTCTGTTGTATAGGTAAATGTAACTATAAAAGGGACTTTCTGGAGAAGGAGAAAGCCGAGAGGGAAAAACTTTGGCGGAATCTCCCAGGGGTGGATCATTCCAAGTTCTTTCGGAACTTTGAAACAGCAAGATCCAAAAGATATCTGGATCTTAGTTAGAAACAATTACACCACCTCACTAGCTTTCTCACAGGACACTGTCGCCTCAGGAAGCACCTGTTGAGGATGGGATTATCGGACACTGACGAGTGTAGGTTCTGTGGGGTGGAGGAAGAAACCTCCATTCACCTAGTCACGGAATGCTTTGACATTGCGAGCCTGATGAGAGAATGCCTTGGGCGAGAAACCTGTAAGAGTGAGGAACTAGCCTCGTTGAAGCCTTCACAGGTATTGGATTTCATCAGATCTCTGGAACTGGAAGGCGAGCTGTGAAGGGTATGGCCAGAACAGCTCTGTAAGGGGACACAATAGACTTTGAGGTCGCAGTGAACTCTTACCCCCTTTTAAAGTATAGCTGTAACCCCCTTAAGAATCTACAACATCGTCGCGTCGGTTCAAAGATGGTAAGGGAGTGATTGAAATAGCTGGCCCAACAAGGCAAAAATAATACGATTTAAATTGTAAAATATCCATTATGTAATTTAAATATCCAACAAACATTCCTAGAAAGTTGATCGTCAATCATAAACCCGTGTATTTTGATTAGTTTACCATTAACTTATTGTTTTTTTTCTATTGTTGATACCTTCTAATTATATTCATTTCACCCTCAGCGAAGCGAACGTACAACAAAAAACTTAATTATTCAGTATTTGATTGTTTCATTGAATACAAGGTAGAATATTCATAATAAAAATTGTCTAAGAAAGACACATTATCAATTCGTCCTTCATATTCACTCAAAATACTTCAGAACACAAAGAATACAAATTCGAAACAGGAAGGTATGACAATATTTTTAATTGATTCACTAATTTTCTGAAAATATCTTATTCAGAATTATTTGAAAATCTATAGAAATTTAAAAATAATTCATCCGGAATTTGAAGATCAATAGAAATATTGAAAGTAAGATTGCAATAAATCTTTGTTCGTCATTAACTGTTAACTGTTTATTATTTATTCAATATATTTCTGTAAATTTATTACAAAAATTACATACCTCTATTTTCAAATGCTCTCCAAAGTTTGAATATCGAAAATACAGGTTTAGAATTGAATTTAAGAGAAGTATATCAAATAAACACTATAAACAGAAAACAATAAAGCAATAACTTCTTGTATAAACAAACAAAGGTCAATCACACCACTTTCTGCAATATTGTCAGAAAATGAGTGAATGTTATTTCTAAAGAATGATAAGACATATGCATACCAACCTGTTCAACACGAATACGAACAGTTAAAACAATATACTTTGTATTCTGATGAAAACTTTTAAGTAAATATGAAACGTACCATTGAAAATGGAGACAAAAGTTACCATGTCAATTTTTATATAAATTTGCTGCGTTGATCAGTCAGATAGTAAAATCATGAAACAAAGTTTCCCACAACTTTTGATACATTACATTATCTTCTGGCATTATTCTAATCGGTGTACTGAATCTATTTTTTAATTTCTTTGTTTTAAAACACCCGTTAAAAATCGTTATTTATAACCGCTTCGTTTTTATTTTTAAAGTTTGATGATTAATTATTCAAGCAGTTATATTTTTCTAATAGGAAAGCGAAGAAACTACTGAAGCCAAAATTGCTTTTCTTAACGCCCTGTATCTTGATTATCAGTTCAAGCATTCTTTACATTACATATTCGATAAATATCGATACGGTTTGTTTTTATTTCGTTTAATACAAAGTTTGTATACTGAGTAAAAAGCATGAAATAATTCGTTCCAAAATAAAATGCATTAATAACAGAAATAAAAAACACACATAATAGAAATGAATGAAAAACACTCAGAAATTACCATAACTAAAAATTTTTTGTTAAAACTTTTAACCATTATTGAATTTTGAACTTATTTTAGGTTTTGGTGATTTCTGAATAGTTCAAATTTTGTATAGTGTAATACAGGGTGTCCCAAAACTCGACGTCAACCCGGAACCGTGTGAAAGGGCAAGTGATGCTGGTTGTCAGAAAGAATTAAAAAAAAACTAAGTTGCATGATTTTAATATAATAGGCATTTAAAAAAACACAGAAAATTTCACAGCCTGTGACAGTCTTTTCACTCCTGTTGCCACAAATATCAACTTTTTCCAACTTTTTTCTTGCTGTGTAACCCTGAAAAATGCTTGTCTAAACTGTAATCAAAATTTTGATACCAGCTGCTCTAGTTTCAACTGACTGTATTGAAAAAAAATGTACTACGCAAGTTTGGCATGTTTTGTCAAAAGTTGGCGCAATTAGTAAGGTTTAGTAAGGTATTATACCAAATGGTATAATACTTGGTAATTTATAGCTACCGTAGTTCAAATTCGCTCTCGTTGCCTTTGAATACACTTTTTCTTTGACTACTTCCTAGTAAAAAAAGTCCAATAGATTCAAGTCCGGTGTACGGTCCGGCCACGAGATTGGACCAGATCGTCCGATCCATCTTCCGGGAAAAATGTTTCCAGAAAAAAAATTTCCAGAGAAAATAATTTTTCCAGAAAAAAATTATCCGGAGAAATTTCTCTGGAAATTTTTTCTTCTGGAAACATTTTTTCCCGGAAGATGGATCGGACGTTCGGATCCAATCTCGTAGCCGGACTTGAATCCATTGGACTTTTTTTACTGGGAAGCAGTTAAAGAAAAAGTTCATTCAAAAGCAATCGAAAGTCAATTTGAACTACGGCAGCTACAATTTACCAAGTATTATACCATTTTGGTATCCTTATTAAATGCGCCAACTTTTGACAAAACATGCCAAACTTGCGTAGTACATTTTTTTTTCAATATAGTCAGTTGAAACTAGGCAATTGTTTATTTTGATTTTTTCCTGAGAAGTAAGCCCTATTCCTAGAGCAGCTGGTATCAAAATTTTGATTACAGTTTAGACAAGCATTATTCAGGGTTAGACAGCGAAAAAAAAGTTGGAAAAAGTTGATATTTGTGGCAACAGGAGTGAAAAGACTGTCACAGGGTGTGGAATTTTCTGTGTTTTTTTTTGAAGCCTATTATTTTAAAATCATGCAACTTAGATTTTTTTCATTTCATTCTGACAACCAGCATTACTTGCAGTTTCACCCGGTTCCGGGTTGACGTCGAGTTTTGGTACACCCTGTATAATAGCTGTTTTCGACTAGCTAGTATAATTAATCACTAACTGAACAAGCATGCAAAAAATAAACCGAACAAAAAATCTATACCAGTAACAGCAACCAAATTCATGGTAATATACGGTGTCCCAAAATTCGGTCCATTTCGAAAGTAATTATAAAAATGATATTTCCATTGGAATAAACGTTAAAGATTTATTGGATTCGCAGTCGTTGGATATAATGCCATCAAAAATAACTTTGACAGATAGATGACATGTACAAAATTCCAAAAACTGCTCCCTTTTGCTACTCCAATGAAAATATCCGTTGAGAATTTATAACTACTTGAACAAATTCACCTTTGAAACACCGTATATTTTTCGAAATTGTTGCGATCTTACTCATAGTTCTTCGCTTCTGTTAAACAACCTTTATCTTTCAAGTTGTTTTCGTAGCACGCAGAATCTCGATTTGGATAATCCGAGTTTTTTTGCAATTTAACATTTTGAAAGATAAACGATCGCTTTAGTCATAGATACTATCGACTATCTTCGTTTTTCAACCCTGAGATTGGAGATTTGAGTACTTGATACATAAAATTGATTTTTTTCATGTTTATGATGGTGGATGTTGGGTATAATTTTTGTCCACCAAAATGTTAATTTTGAAATTCTTAGATATTTAAAAATTCATGTTTGTTAGCTGCATGATTTTTCAGTTAGAATTTTATAATTATAAAAAGATACAAATTCAAAAACAATTTATCGAGGGGTCTATCACTGCAGAATTTTAGTGTACAAAATGCTGGAATTGAGAATGAATTACACGGAATTAGATGGAATTGCATGGAATTGATGGTATTGCATGGAATTTGACGGCATTATAACGGAATTGAGAAGAATTGAATGGAATTTCAATGGAATTGAACGGTATTCTCTTAGCATTGAATTGTGAGGAATGAACGGAATTGTAGAGAATTAACGGAATTATGATGAATTTAACGGAATTATGGGGAATTTAATGGAATTATGGGGAATTTAACGGAATTGTGAGGAACTGAATGGAATTATGCGGAATTGAAAAGAATTTTTGTGAATTTAGTGGAATTATTTATCAAATTGGAATTTTAGTGTACAAAAACTGCCAGTGATAGACCCCGAGGGGTCTAGACACCGAGGGGTCTATCACTGCGGAATTTTAGTGTACAAAATGCTGGAATTGAGAATGAATTACATGGAATTAGATGAAATTGCATTGAATTTGATGGAATTGCATGGAATTTGACGGCATTATAACGGAATGTTTGGAATTGAGAAGAATTGAATGGAATTTCAATGGAATTGAACGGTATTCTATTAGCATTGAATGGAATTGAAAATGCGCAGAATTGAACAGAATTGTGAGGAATTGAACGGAATTGTAGAGAATTTAACGGAATTAAGATGAATTTAACGGAATTATGGGGAATTAATGGAATTATGGGGAATTTTATGGAATTGTGAGGAACTGAATGGAATTATGCGGAATTGAAAAGAATTTTTGTGAATTTAGTGGAATTATTTATCAAATTGGAATTTTAGTGTACAAAAACTGCCAGTGGTAGACCCCTCGCAATTTATCCTATTTTTTTTAATTTGTTTTTTCTCACTCTACTTTATTTTTTCAAATGGGAAATGATACATCAAATGAAAATTAATTTAATTACCCATTCAGCATTGTGGCTGAAAGTGGAGTTGGTTGTGCCATTTTTTTCATTAAAAAAATTGGAAATAATTTACAATTTGTGATTTTGAGAGTACTGCAATCAGACCATTATTCTCTTACTAATTATTATTAAGGGAAATATACGAATCCATTGATTTTAATTTCGAAAACAGGCCTCACTATGTTTTTCTGAATTCTCTCACCCCCTACTCTCCAAACCCCTCAATTTTTTTCAAAAAGGAATTTGATGTTTTGTGATATATCAAAGGAAAGATTTCATTTGATATATCCCAATGCTTACAGGGTGTTACATAATAGTATGTTACAGCTTGAGGGGGTGAATCTACATGTAATTTTAAGAAAAAAAGTTTATATAAACATGGATCCGTAAAAGCTTCGTTGCGGAGCTACAGGGTGTTGAAATTTACAAAAAGAAATGGTTTTTCATCATAACTCCTACAGTTTTTGAGATATTCAGTCCAAATTTGGAATGCGAGCTATTTTCAACAGTCTCCATCATTGCATGTCCTAAATCTTAACTAGAATCTACTGGGTGTTTTCTTTTCCGAAGCCATGTCTCCTTTTCCCCTCTCAAACTTTTTTGCAGTACACCACTGATCAGCGTAAAATCAATTTTTGATATCTTTCTTCAATTTGAAAACTTTTTTGACTCGTGTAATTTTTTCGTATCTCTAACCGTTTTCGAGTTGAAAATTATTGAACGATTGTATGTTATTCGCTAAATAAAAAAATAGATATTCGATAGGTATGCCCAAAATTTGCTTTTATTTTGATAGCTCGTCATCTGAGACTCAACTTAAGCTTATTCTATATCAAATACAATCGTTCAATATTCTTTACTCGAAAACGGTTAGTGATACGAAAAAATTACATGAGTCAAAAAAGTCTTTAAATTAAACAAAGATATCAAAAATTGATTCTAAGCTGACCAGTGGCGTACCGCAAAAAAGTTTGAGAGGGAAAAAGGAGACATGGCTCTGGAAAAGAAAACACCCTGTAGATTTTAGTTAAGATTCAGGTGGTGCAATGATGGAGACTATTGAAAATAGCTCGCATTTCAAATTTGGACTGAAAACCTCAAAAACTGCAGGAGTTATGAAGAAAAAACCATTTTTTTTTGGAAATTTCAACACCCTGTTTCTTGAACTTATACGTAGATTCATCCCCTTAAGTTGTGACATACTATTATGTAACACATTGTATATTCCTATTTGAAACAAAGTTGAGGGGTTTTAGGAATAGGAGGTGGATGTTTTCAAATTCAAAAAATCATAAGGTTACAAGATTTCGAAATCACAAATCCATTGATTCCTATATTCCCTTGATAATAACGTGAATGAAAAATGGTCTGTTTGCAATACTCTTCAATCACAAATTGTAAATAATTCTCCAATTTAAAAAATAACGACACAACCAATTCTACTTTTAGCAACAATACACAATAAAGTAGAGGGGTGAAAAATATCAAATTCAAAAAACATAATGAATTGCTTCTGAAATTCCTAAATCGATCAAACATTATTGACGTTTTATGTTGCTTTCTTGACACGCTAAAGTTTAGCCCAGATGTAAGTTTCGAATTTAAACCAATAAGTTTTAAAAAAATATTGTTGGGCTCGAGGATAGAAAATCCGAGGTCAAACGTCCGGCCGTAAACACTCGAATCTTCGACATATATAAAATTTGTGGTTCTCCAAAATATTCGAACATCATATCTTTGAGTAGTTCGTGACAGGGTTGAAAAACGTCGATATCCCAAAACTTACATGAAACTGGCATCGAAGTACTCGAAATACCCATGCACAACTTACGGAAACTCGGTCTTTAGGCTAAAAATGGCTTAAGATTTCCAATTACAAGATAGTTTCAACAACAAAGTACGTATTCGTGTAGAAGTTACTTAATCCCTTATAGAAGCGTCGCAAGTGGAAAATTCCAAAAATTATGGAGGCATGAAAAAATGATACGGAGCCTGAATAATCCCCTGATGTGGCTGAGGCCATAATATATGTTAATATGACCACCGCCTGTTACATACTTCATTTAGAATCTCTTTTTAAGGATCGTGTTTTCTTTGGACGGAAGAATGAGAACCGGTCTTGTAGCCTCGCTATCTCTGAATAAGATCTTCTATTTAAATGCCCCCCGTTTCAGTTTTTGCCCTCGTATATATTGTCGGATCATGCTACGAGGTTTAGGACTTCAGGAATTCACTACAGGGTGTCTAGAAATATATGCGAGGAAATTCAAGAGGAGATTCTTGAAGTAATATTTAGGAGACACCTTGTTTTAATTGGCCCCCATTTGGATGTTACAGACCTGTGAATTTGGCCTTCAAGAATCGTTTTATATCAATATCTCAGAACATTGTTACATATAACCTACCAAATTTCATACAAGGGAGAAAGCTGATAAATATGGCAGTGATGTCACTTTTTTTGGCATGGTGTCTACTTAACGTTGTTAGCGTATTTTTATTTCTCTTAATTCATTATTTCATAGAAAAGCGCAGGTTGTTTATGAATTTTTTTGTCTATCGTATTTTTTTCGTGAGTCATTTTAAGTAGAACGACATAGAATAAATCTGTGGCAGGAAATATGCAAAAATAAAGTAGATATGCCAAATTCAGAGATCTGTAACTCTGAAATGGGTGTCCATCTAAAAAAAATGGGGGTCACCTAAATTATCCATAAGATATTTTGTTGAATATATTTCGGGACACCTGTAGAGTGATGTCTACATTCTGAACATAGGTTGAGACATCGGCGAAAAAGTTTCCGGTCCGGCAAAGAAAATACATGTTTTTTTTGGGAAGCAATCATTTTCTTCAGCATTGAAAGTTCCTAATTTTATTTTAAAACAAATTATTGCAATAACATGAAATTTTGAGAGGTACCAGTTGAACGTTGGTCCTTTCTGAAAATTTGTATTTGTGACGTCACCTGAAGCTCGGACCAGAAACTTTCAACCGATGCGATTTTTCCGAAAATTTTGGTACCTTTTAAAATTATTTAATAAAAATTGCTTTTTATGCTTGCATAAGTTTATCGAGAAATTGAAGGTTACTTTATAAGAGTAACATTGTGTCAAAAAGTATAAGAATTTTTTTTCTACTGTCTATATATTTATATGATTATTATTCAACAGTAGAAATAAAATTTGCCTTATTCTTTTTGGTCTTGTAAACAGCAGAATTCAATAGAGATGGCATTTTAATGTAGTTGGTTTTATAATTTTTTCTTTAGATACAATTAAAACAGATGATACTTTGATGATTATTTATCATTCAAGATAATATAATATTACTATTAATTAATTTTAAATGTATATCACGGACTGAAGAACAACTCTGAAAAAATCCTGGAATGTTACAACATATTATTGGATGATTTGCAAAAAAATTTTCTGAAAACAAAAAATAGCAACAAGTCGTCTGAAATATTTCTGAGGCCACTTAAATCCACGCAAAAATTTTAAAACCTGGAAAAATTTGAGAATTGTTTTTTAATTAGCCTTTGAATGGTTTTTTTTACCAGCACAAGATTGAAAAAACTTTCTTTAGTGTTTATGAGAAGTATATACTTATTGATCTTTGATCGAAATATATTCATTTCAATAATTGTTCGCATTCTTCAATATTGAAATTTCAAAAGGGAATATTTTGAATCTATTTTCGAAAAAAACAGATAAAAGAAAACTTAGAGTTGTTTTTCATCATTTATGGTTATATTTTGATGCCTTCATCAAAGCGTAATTGTCAATAAAAACGAAATATCCACAGAAAAAAATTCAATTTACATGAAAAAGTTACGGCAAGTATGTTCCGAAACGTACGGGTGATCTCAAAATGAGTCAGTTGATTTTTTCACATAGGCTCAAATAATAGGCTGAAAAAACACCCCAACGCCCCTCAAATATACCTTTCAATTTCTTTAATAAAACATCACAGAACATAATACTTACTGCGTCTCTAAGAATTTCTTCTCTGGACATAATGTGAGGGCGATTTCCCCGCTCCCCATCCAAGGTTATTGAATACACATCAGGGGGTTGAACAGCATGCATCCTCCCAGCGTAAAACAGCCCTCCCATTGCTGTCAGCACCCTCAAATTTTCCTTCTCTAGAAGCTCTGGAGTCAGGGTGCATTTATGAGGTACTTCTTCATCATGGTCCAGTTCTTCCTCGTCATCTGGTGCTTCAGTTTTCACCACAACAGTGGTATCATCCTTTTCTTCTTCTTCCTCCTCCATTTTTGTCATGTTGGTACTGGAGTAGTCTTCACCATCATCTGTTTCCCATTCTGATTCTTCATCGTAAAGTTGTTCATCTGTTGGGTCTGATCTTTTCGCTGTTTCTTTTATGAGTATGTTGTTGTTATTCTTGTTCTTTTTCTCGACGAAAACGTTGGTGTCATCGACGAATCTTGGAGGACTGTCAGAAAACGACAGCCTCATTTGCAGCTTCTCTTTGGCCGCCATCAGGTACCCCACGAAATTCCCTGTCTTAGGTTTTTTGGCGACAATGGTTTCAGTTGGGATGAAGTGTTCTGATATCCTTTTGGGTCTACCAACTTTCCTCTTCTTGGAAGAGGATTTTCTTTCTTTGTCGTGAGATTCTGTTGAGCTCTTCCTCTTGAGATTCTTAGGTTTTTCCTCGATGCACCAGGTGTATTTATCTGCCTCGGTGCTGTCCTCTGATTTAGATTTTTTCAACACAGATGGTTTAACATTTTCTGCAACGCAAAGCGTGGGTGGCTTCAATAACAGTTGTCCCTTCACTTCTGCTGGATCTGGTGATGTCGTTTCTACAGCATCTACCAAAGGTGGTGGTGTTTCCGTATAATCTGATCTGTCAGAATGCGATGACCTCTTCCTAGACCTCTTCTTAGAATGATGCCTATGCTTCCTGCTGCCTAACTTCTTAAGTTCCTTCTGCTTCTCCTTAAACTGTCTTTGGAGATCAGCCAGCCTCATCCTCATGTCAAACTCCATGGCGTTCATGTACGGCCATTCAGCCTGGCAACACCCAGTACTACCCTTATTTTCGATAAATTTTTTCACAGCTTCTTCCGAATGTTGGTTTAGATAAGATTTATAACTATCCGAACGACATGTACATTTAATATCACCTTCATTATCACATCTGTTGTCTGCGCTAGCCGACCTTTTCAATTTACTCTTCTTTAAACTTACATCTACCCTAAATTTACGTTCTTCATCACTGTACTTATCACTCTTTCGTTTCTTATGCCTTGGTTCGTCGGAATGCCTTCTAGACTTTCTCTTTTCTTTCCTCGACTTGGATTTCGCCCTGGAGTCGTCTATCTCTGTCGACTCCTCCAAGATTCTCTGCTCTGCCAGGGCACATAACAAATCTAGACCTCCTAAACTATCTTCTCCTGGTGTCTTGTGCTGTACGACATCCTGAGCAATATCTGCTTTCTCATTGTATCCTTTTTCTTCCTCTTCTGGTACAACTTCGCTTGGTTCATCAATGCTTGATCTTATCTCAGATTTAATAGAACTTCGGCAAGACTCAAACTCAACTATGCTGTTTGAGAGTAGCTCCAACCCACTCAAATCTGGTTTGGAAGGTTCTGGTTCTATTGGTTCTTCCACCTTAGGTTGCTCCTTCTCTGCAGGAGCTATAACTAAGTTTTCTGGCTCTGTTTGTACTTCTTGTTGAACAGGAAACTCATCTACTTGTAGTGTATTATCACCTTGGATGATTTCCTCAGGTATCACTTGGTCTTGGTCCTCAGTAGTAAGATGTGCAGACTCTTCTGGAAGTGTCTGTAAGGTATTGTCATCTTCGCTACAAATTGGTGACTCCGTTTGGTTGCTAGCGTCCACTGCCAATGGAGGCTCGTCCTCCTGGCCAGATATTTCAGGTGGTGGAGTCAAGCAAGGAAGAGGTGACGTCACTTGTGACTTACAAGAAGTTTCAACGGTTTGTGGTTGCGAAAGTATCAAGTTTGGCGGATGTTGGTAAATGACGTGAGTTGTTACAAGAGGTGCCATGCTTGGATCAGAAAATACTGCACCAGAAGCACTGGACAACGAACTGATTGCTTTTGATTGGTCAAGTGTGGATGCATCTGCTTCTATCTTGATGAGAGTTGTGGAAGGAAGAGGTATTTTCCTTTTGGTGTCTGTTGTAACAGCTACAAGCCTGGTGCTGTGTGTTTGCGTCTGTTGATGAAAGGTGGCGCTGCTTGAGAGGTAATCTGAGGTTGCTGAACTCAACAGTTGCAGTGGCGGAGGGGGTAAGGGAGGTAATAATAAGGGGGATTGTTGAGTGTAACTCGGCCATACCACCGCTTGCTGTATAGGTTCTGAAACAAGAATTGAAAAATGAAAACTCGAGGTTTTGAAGAGAAAGCCTTTCGAACAACATCGTAGTCAGTGAGGACATTTAAACAAACATTTTGTATACGTGTATGTGTTATTGTTGATTCTGCAGATGTAGAAAGCGCCAAAGATTTACGAGGGTCGAAGACGGGGTTAACATAAAGATATCTAACTAACCTAAGCTTGTGGTAGTGGGCAGAAGTAAAAAGCCTCCACTTGTAGGATCTCGAACTAACTGAAAGCCTACGGGAGGCATGGGTACCGGAAGTGGAACCATAGATTCCATTGGAACGGGGGCTAAAACAAAAAATAAAATAAAATAATATGAGAAAGAAATAAAGCAAAATAAAATTTTAAGCATGAGCTGTGTATTATTTTTAGTGTTTGCGATAGTTCCCAGAAGCAGAAGTGTTTCCTAGAAAAAACCCTCTAATGGTTCATGGAAACTTTTCATTGTTTCCACTTTATTAGTTTTTTAATCTTTGAAGCACCTTATGTTTTGGTAGATAGGTATACAAGTTATTTCTTACTTACAATACGATTTTGATAAGCTTTTACTGAATTTTATTTCATCCAGGCTTGATAACAGTTTGTTTTGAAAAAATTAGGAAAAGCCCTGAGCAGGAGCTTTTGTGAGCTAGTACATTGGTGGAGCAATGAGATTGTATATGATTGATTAATCCCAAAATATATAAATTCAGAACTTCAGCACAATCAGAATTAGGTATATTCTGAAAATTATTGAGAAAATGAAATATGTATGTAAAAAATGAATAATAAAAAAAATATTCTATGGTTCTGATCATGCTATCCTCTTGGAATTGACTATTCATTATATCAGTCTTCATTCACAAAATGAATTTCACTCGAATCGGATATTATATTATAGAAATATAAAGATTCTTCTTTTCAATATTTCAATAGAATTTTCCATGAATCTGTTAACACTATGACCATAATATTTCGCATGAACATTCAGTATATCAATCTTCATTCACAAAATTAATTTTATTCGGACCGAATATCTTTTTATGGCAATATGAAGTTTCTTCTTTTTCTTTTCAACATTCCAATTGTTGTATACTCGATGATGGAAAATAAATGATTCAATATTTGCTCAAGCTTTTGTTTAATTTGAATTTTAATTCTAAGTTCCTCTGCTCCACCTTGTAATTACGTTTTCAAATTCAAGAAGAGTACCTTATATCCACTAAAAACATTGGAAAAAGAACATTTTAGAGAATTTCAAACATAATAGACTCTCTTGCAAAAATTTGAGAAAGAAAAAGGCCTTGGTTATTTCTTTTTTAGGTAGGTATATGCGTATATATTATGTTAAAGTACTTCTTGGATTCTTCACTTAACATTAATGCTTCCTTGAATTCATAACGAAACCTTTGATGATCTGTAGGTAAAACTTATAACAATCCATAAAAAAGTAAATCTGCATTCCAAAGCTTTATACAGGGTGTACATAATAGTATGTCACAACGTGAGGAAATGAATTTACATGTGATTCTAAGAAAAAAAGTTTACATAAACACGGGTTCGTAAAAGCTTCGTTACGGAGCTACAGGTTGTTGAAATTTTCAAAAAAAAAATTGTTTTTTCTTCATATAACTCCTGAAGTTTTTGAGGTATTCAGTTCAAATTTGGAATGCGAGCTATTTTCAACAGTCTCCATCATTGCACGGCCTGAATCTTAACTAGAATCTACAGAGTATTTTCTTTTCCGGAGCCATGTCTCCTTTTTTCCGTACAAACTTTTTTGCGGTATGCCACTTGTCAGCGTGAAATGAATTTTTGATATCTTCGTTCAATCAAGACATTTTTTTGAGTAAAAAATTATTGAACGATTGTATGTTATTCGCTAAATAAAAAAAATAATAGAAATACTCCATAGGTATGCCCAAAATTTGCTTTTATTTTATTAGCTCGTCATCTGAGACTCAACTTAAGCTTACCTATTCAATATCAACATACAATCGTTCAATAATTTTTTACTCGAAAACGGTAAGAGATACGAAAAAATGAGGTACAGAAGTCAAAAAAGTTTTTAAATGTAACGAAGATAATAAATTGATTTTACGATGATCAGTTGTATACCGATACCGTAAAAAAGTTTGAGAGGGCAAAAGGAGACATGGCTCCGGAAAAGAAAACACCCTGTAGATTCTAGTCAAGATTCAAGACGTGCAATGATGGAGACTGTTGAAAGTAGCTCGCATTCCAAATTTGGACCTAATATCTCAAAAACTGCAGGAGTTATGAAGAAAAGACCAATTTTTTGGAAATTTCAACACCCTGTAGCTCCGTAACGAAGCTTTCACGGACCCATATTTATATAAACTTTTTTTCTTTGAATTACATGTCGATTCACCTCCTCAAGTTGTGACATACTATTATGTAACACCCTGTTTAATCAGTATATGTACCTAATAATGCCATACTATACCATCCATACCACCACCAGTCAAAAATCTACCATAGCAAAATGATCAAAAAACCTTAAACACCAAAATAACAAAAAATCCTTCAAAAAAAAGTCATAAACCACCATCCTAAGCTCCCAAATTACGCATAAAGCATATTCCAGCACATGGCGCCAACATATAAAACGCTACAAGTCATAAAAATACCTTATTCATAAACAAGCATTATATACTCACCGGGATATTGCCATAAAGTGGGCGTGGACAGGGCGGAGCTTTGAGCGCCTCCGATTGGCCAGCTCGCTAATGCCGTGTCCGGTCGTCGGAGCATTGTAATAATGTTCCGCCCGTTGCCCCTCCCGCTGTCATACTTGCAGCCATGTCAGCTTGTGTCGATTCTGTGGTTTAAGTGGAGTTAGTTTTGACATGTAGACATATTCGATGATTATGGGTATCGGTGCACAGAAATGCTGGGAGGTTAATGCGCTCCTATGGAGGAGGGGGGGAAATGGAGGTGTATTTTAGCGATTTGGAGGTAGCGGTTATTATGTGTGATAATTATCGCGACTCGGTTGTTTCCGGTATTGTGAAAATTTGTGGTTTTGCTGCAAGTTCGTGTTTCAATTGATAATTGTTGTTATTTGGAATGAGTGTATAGCCTCAATTATACTCAGCTCTTGCTACTGCTGCTCGCGTTGTCGGCAATAATTCTAGAAATACTTCTGCAGCAGTATCTAAGGCAGTGAGCATTTACTATCTGCCGCAATATTTCCCTCGCGACCAAGTGTCGGCAACGACGGACAGAGTTCCGCAGCAAACAAGTTAAATTAATAACTTACAGCTCTACACTTGCCCGTCCTTTGACTTCCGTACGAAAGGTTAACACCTGCTGGACCTGAGCCTTTCTGTGGGCTTGGAAGAGACCAAAATAAAGCACAGATCCAGCAATGCTGTTGAATAACATAATAAGCCTCTGAAGAAACAGTCTTGGACATACCAGCGTGAAGCCAGCCACGAGTTACAGCACGAAACTGAGTAGCCCTTAAGTGCAGCCTGCCAGCGGAGTCCGACGTTAGTGCGAATACGTAGCTGAAACGCGTGGCTGGCATTATGAATACTGGCCCGGGTTGCCTCTTATGATCGTGAAAACCTCATAAGTCTCTCAAAATGCAAGAAATGCATTTTTGTTTTGACTAATCTATGCTGTTTGATGTCCTTTATAAGAATAATGAAAAGCGATTTTGTCGGGCAAAAATAACCCCTCACGAACCCTCTATTGTTTTCAAGGAACATGTCATAAATCTGAAAAATTGGAAAAAATGAAATTTTTTTGTGGAAATCTATGCTGGTTGATGTTTTCTGTAAGAAAAATAAAGCACTGGATTTTGTCGGGCAAAAATTAACCCCCCACGAGCCCCACCATTGTGTTCAAAGAAAAGGTCATAAAATCTGAAAATTGAGAAAAATGAATTTTTTTTTGTGTGAATCTATGCTTCTTAACGTCCTCTATCAGAATAATATAACACTCGATTTTGTCGGGCAAGAATTGACCCCCACGAGCCCCACCATTGTTTTCAAAGAAAATGTCATAAAATCTGGAAAATTGGAAGAAATTTAATTTTTTTTGTGTAAATCTATGCTACTCAACGTCCTCTATCAGAATAATATAACACTCGATTTTGTCGGGCAAGAATTGACCCCCACGAGCCCCCCATTGTTTTCAAAGAGAAGGTCATAAAATCTGGAAAATTGGAAAAACAGAGAATTTTTTTGTGTGAATCTATGCTACTTAACGTCCTCTATAAGATAATATAACACTGATTTTGTCGGGCAAAAATTAACCCCCCACGACCCCATCCATTGTTTTCGAAGAAAATGTCATAAAGTCTGGAAAATTGGAAAAAATTAAACTTTTTTTCGTAAATCTATTCTACTCAACGGCCTCTATAAGAATAATATAACACTCGATTTTGTCGGGCAAAAATTAACCCCCCACGAGCCCCACCATTGTGTTCCAAGAAAAGGTCATAAAATCTGGAAAATTGGAAAAACTGAAAATTTTTTTGTGTGAATCTATGCAACTTAACGTCCTCTATTAGAATAATCTAACACCTGATTTTGTCGGGCAAGAATTAAATCTTCACGAGCTCCACCCTCCTACCCCATTTCAGACAAGCAATCATATATTCTATTTTCTTGTTTTACTTCATTTTGCTCAATAGTCTGTTAATTTTGCTAATTCATAGTTCGAGAGATTTCGAACATAATTTTTTTTTACTCATCCTATCTACATTATGCTATTGTTTTATTCCTTCCAAATCTACAATTAGATTTTTTCTACGAGTTACTGTTTCCGAGCCATATACAGTTGAAATTAAACGTATTTTGCTTATTTTTAGCTATAATTTCGCTCAATATCTGATCATTTTATACCATTTGTTGTCCCTCATTCTTATGCAATTAAAACTAAAGACACAGAAAAAATTTTTAATCTTCGATGTTTGGGTCTCTTGACAGAAAACAGCATTAATTTTAACATTAACTTCAAACTATTTCTTCTTACATATATAGGACTAAAATCAGAGCATATAGCAAGATATTTTATGAATATCGTGATTGTAGACATATTATATATAAAACGGCAAAGTTATCTAGAAGAAAATAATGAAAAAAAATACGAAAACTGAAGTTTATAAGTCGATTTGCGGTTCATTCCTGAAGGTATACATCGTCCAAACCGGAAGAGCGTTTGAGAGAGAATAAAAGAACCAGGCCGTATCTAGGTGTGGCCAAGTGGCCCCCACCACAGGCGCAAGGTCCGCAGGGGCGCCAAAAAATATCAAATGAAAAAAATTTTGAGCGCCAAAAAAATTCGAAGAATAAAATATAGAAGCACACAACCAAATATTGGGGTAAAATGTCATGGTTACTGTGCTTACAAATTGATAACAATAGAATATGCAGTGTTAAGGAAAGTTTCATCGACTTCATTAACTCTAGCGAAAAAACTGGTGAAGGTCTTTCTAGAGAAATAGTAGAAAAATTGGTTGCCGATGGTTTGAATATCAATAATGTAAGAGGGCAGTCTTATGATAATGGGGCTTATATGGCTGGAAAATACAAAGGTGTCCAAGCTCGAATTTTAATGTTGAATCATAATGCAAAATTTATTCCTTGCACTGCTCACAGCCTTAATTTAGTGGGCGTTCATGCTGCTGCAGTAATCTCACAAAGGTAACCATTCTTTGCAACTGTTCAGCAAATATATAACTTTTATGTTGGATCTTATTCGAGTTGGGAATTACTCAAAACAGAAGTCCGATACACTCTAAAGGCTTTTTGCGATACTCGCTGGTCCTCAAAAGCAAACGCTGTACATTCCTTGAAGTCACAATTAGATAAAATCATTAAAATTATTCCTGCTGAAAGCTGAAAGAAACGTCCCTGGTGAATTTGTTAACAAATTATGAATTTATTATATATCTTAACTTCTGGAATATTCTATTGGGTAAAATAAATAGAATCAATCAATCTTTGCAAGAAAAGCAACTAGATATTTCTAAAGGCTCACGAATGATACTTGGATTATTGAAAGAATTGAAAGGTTATAGAGAAAACTTTTTTACACCATTAATGGAACTTTCAAAAACTGAAGCAGACAAAATTGGAATTGAAGAAAAACTAAGTGAGCCAAGGAAACGAAAAAAACCCAAAATGTCAGGAGAACTAGCCAGTGATAAAGCTCATCTTTTCTATGCAAATGCAAAACTAAGAATCGGACTGATGCAAGTGCTTGATGAAGTAATAATGCAGATTGAAAATAGATTTCTTGCTCTGAACGAAGTAGCAGACGACTTCAGTTTTTTGAATGGGAATGCTTTTCAAACTATGACTGTTGACGATTTGAAGAAAAGTGTTGCAGATCTTGCAATGAAGTATCCTTATCTTAGAAAACTTGAATGAAATGGGACCATTACGAATATTGAGAGGTATATATGATCTGACTCTTGAAAACATTTATCCCAATCTGGAAACGGATATATAAGGGATGAAAAAAATCTACGCCAATTTGGGGGCGCTGAAGAGAATCTTGCCACAGGCGCAGTAGTACCTAGATACGGCCCTGAAGAACACCAGAATTCCTATACCAACCAAAATCAGCACTCAACATAGACAAATCACTTAATAGGAACCGGGCATGATTTCAACAACAATTTCGAAGTACTTCATGTAGAAACAAGTGCAATAAACTAAACCTTTTGGAAGCTACGGAGATGAACAGGTACAATAAAAAACAGATGGTAGGTACTCAACGACCAGATGACATAAAGAGATCACCGTTATTACATTTTTGAACACGACCCAGGAATTCCCAGGAATTTGAAAACAATGGTGGGGCTCGTAGGGGGTCAATTCTTGCCCGACAAAATCGAGTGTAATATTATTCTGATAGAGGACGTTAAGAAGAAAAGATTCACATAAAAAAAATTTCATTTTTTCCAATTTTCCAGATTTTATGACATTTTCTTTGATAACAATGGTGGGGCTCGTGGGGGGTCAATTCTTGCCCGACAAAATCGAGTGTTATATTATTCTGATAGAGGACGTTAAGAAGAATAGATTCACACAAAAAAAAATTGATTTTTTCCAATTTTCCAGATTTTATGACATTTTCTTTGAAAACAATGGTGGGGCTCGTGGGGGGTCAATTCTTGCCTGACAAAATCGAGTGTAATATTATTCTGATAGAGGACGTTAAGAAGAATAGATTCACACAAAAAAAAATTGATTTTTTCCAATTTTCCAGATTTTATGACATTTTCTTTGAAAACAATGGTGGGGCTCGTGGGGGGTCAATTCTTGCCCGACAAAATCGAGTGTTATATTATTCTGATAGAGGACGTTGAGAAGAATAGATTCACACAAAAAAAAATTCCATTTTTTCTAATTTTCCAGATTTTATGACATTTTCTTTGAAAACAATGGTGGGGCTCGTGATGTGTCAATTCTTGCCCGACAAAATCGACTGTTATATTTTTCTTATATAGAAAACATCAAGCAGCATAGATTTCCACAAAAAAAAATTCATTTTCAAATTTTCCAGATTTTATGACATTTTCTTTGAAAACAATGGTGGGGCCCGTGGGGGGTCAATTCTTGCCCGACAAAATCGAGTGTAATATTATTCTGATAGAGGACGTTAAGAAGAATAGATTCACACAAAAAAAAATCGATTTTTTCCAATTTTCCAGATTTTATGACATTTTCTTTGAAAACAATGGTGGGGCTCGTGGGGGGTCAATTCTTGCCCGACAAAATCGAGTGTTATATTTTTCTGATAGAGGACGTTAAGAAGAATAGATTCACACAAAAAAAATTGATTTTTTTCAATTTTCCAGATTTTATGACATTTTCTTTGAAAACAATGGTGGGGTCCGTGGGGGGTCAATTCTTGCCCGACAAAATCGAGTGTTATAGTATTCTGATAGAGGACGTTAAGAAGAATAGATTCACACAAAAAAAATTGATTTTTTCCAATTTTCAGATTTTATGACATTTTCTTCGAAAACAATGGTGGGGGTCGTGGGGGGTTAATTTTTGCCCGACAAAATCGAGTGTTATATTATTCTTATAGAGGCCGTTGAGTAGAATATATTTACGAAAAAAAAATTAAATTTTTTCCAATTTTCCAGATTTTATGACATTTTCTTTGAAAACAATATGGGTGCTCGTGGGGGGTCAGTTCTTGCCCGACAAAATCGAGTGTAATATTATTCTGATAGAGACGTTAAGAAGAATAGATTCACACAAAAAAAAATTGATTTTTTCCAATTTTCCAGATTTTATGACATTTTCTCTGAAAACAATGGTGGGGCTCGTGGGGGGTCAATTCTTGCCCGACAAAATCGAGTGTTATATTTTTCTGATAGAGGACGTTAAGAAGAATAGATTCACAAAAAAAAAATTGATTTTTTCCAATTTTCCAGATTTTATGACATTTTCTTTGAAAACAATGGTGGGGTCCGTGGGGGGTCAATTCTTGCCCGACAAAATCGAGTGTTATAGTATTCTGATAGAGGACGTTAAGAAGAATAGATTCACACAAAAAAATTGATTTTTTCCAATTTTCCAGATTTTATGACATTTTCTTCGAAAACAATGGTGGGGGTCGTGGGGGGTTAATTTTTGCCCGACAAAATCGAGTGTTATATTATTCTTATAGAGGCCGTTGAGTAGAATATATTTACGAAAAAAAAATTAAATTTTTTCCAATTTTCCAGATTTTATGACATTTTCTTTGAAAACAATATGGGTGCTCGTGGGGGGTCAGTTCTTGCCCGACAAAATCGAGTGTAATATTATTCTGATAGAGGACGTTAAGAAGAATAGATTCACACAAAAAAATTGATTTTTTCCAATTTTCCAGATTTTATGACATTTTCTTTGAAAACAATGGTGGGGCTCGTAGGGGGTCAATTCTTGCCCGACAAAATCGAGTGTAATATTATTCTGATAGAGGACGTTAAGAAGAAAAGATACACATAAAAAAAATTTCATTTTTTCCAATTTTCCAGATTTTATGACATTTTCTTTGATAACAATGGTGGGGCTCGTGGGGGGTCAATTCTTGCCCGACAAAATCGAGTGTTATATTATTCTGATAGAGGACGTTAAGAAGAATAGATTCACACAAAAAAAAATTGATTTTTTCCAATTTTCCAGATTTTATGACATTTTCTTTGAAAACAATGGTGGGGCTCGTGGGGGGTCAATTCTTGCCTGACAAAATCGAGTGTAATATTATTCTGATAGGGGACGTTAAGAAGAAGATTCACACAAAAAAAATTGATTTTTTCCAATTTTCCAGATTTTATGACATTTTCTTTGAAAACAATGGTGGGGCTCGTGGGGGGTCAATTCTTGCCCGACAAAATCGAGTGTTATATTATTCTGATAGAGGACGTTGAGAAGAATAGATTCACACAAAAAAATTCCATTTTTTCTAATTTTCCAGATTTTATGACATTTTCTTTGAAAACAATGGTGGGGCTCGTGATGTGTCAATTCTTGCCCGACAAAATCGACTGTTATATTTTTCTTATAGAAAACATCAAGCAGCATAGATTTCCACAAAAAAAAATTCATTTTCAAATTTTCCAGATTTTATGACATTTTCTTTGAAAACAATGGTGGGGCCCGTGGGGGGTCAATTCTTGCCCGACAAAATCGAGTGTAATATTATTCTGATAGAGGACGTTAAGAAGAATAGATTCACACAAAAAAAAATCGATTTTTTCCAATTTTCCAGATTTTATGACATTTTCTTTGAAAACAATGGTGGGGCTGGGGGGGTCAATTCTTGCCCGACAAAATCGAGTGTTATATTTTTCTGATAGAGGACGTTAAGAAGAATAGATTCACACAAAAAAAATTGATTTTTTCCAATTTTCCAGATTTTATGACATTTTCTTTGAAAACAATGGTGGGGTCCGTGGGGGGTCAATTCTTGCCCGACAAAATCGAGTGTTATAGTATTCTGATAGAGGACGTTAAGAAGAATAGATTCACACAAAAAAAATTGATTTTTTTTTTTCCAATTTTCCAGATTTTATGACATTTTCTTCGAAAACAATGGTGGGGGTCGTGGGGAGTTAATTTTTGCCCGACAAAATCGAGTGTTATATTATTCTTATAGAGGCCGTTGAGTAGAATATATTTACGAAAAAAAAATTAAATTTTTTCCAATTTTCCAGATTTTATGACATTTTCTTTGAAAACAATATGGGTGCTCGTGGGGGGTCAGTTCTTGCCCGACAAAATCGAGTGTAATATTATTCTGATAGAGGACGTTAAGAAGAATAGATTCACACAAAAAAAAATTGATTTTTTCCAATTTTCCAGATTTTATGACATTTTCTCTGAAAACAATGGTGGGGCTCGTGGGGGGTCAATTCTTGCCCGACAAAATCGAGTGTTATATTATTCTGATAGAGGACGTTGAGAAGAATAGATTCACACAAAAAATATTCCATTTTTTCTAATTTTCCAGATTTTATGACATTTTCTTTGAAAACAATGGTGGGGCTCGTGATGTGTCAATTCTTGCCCGACAAAATCGACTGTTATATTTTTCTTATAGAAAACATCAAGCAGCATAGATTTCCACAAAAAAAAATTCATTTTTTCAAATTTTCCAGATTTTATGACATTTTCCTTGAAAACAATAGAGGGTTCGTGTGGGGTCAATTTTTGCCCGACGAAATCGCTTTTCATATTATTCTTATAAAGGACATCAAAAAGCATAGATTAGTCAAAACAAAAATGCATTTTCTTGCATTTTGAGAGACTATGAGGTTTTCACGATCATGAGAGGCAACCCGGGCCAGCCACGCGTTTCAGCTACGTATACGCACTAACGTCCGGACTCCGCTGGCAGGCTGCACTTAAGGGCTACTCAGTTTCGTGGCTGGAACTCGTGGCTGGCTTCACGCTGGTCTTGGACATATAGTTACAGTTTAAAAAGGGGTTACAGTTCACTGCGACCTCAAGGCCTATTGTGCCCCCTTACAGAGCTGTTCTGATCACACCCTTCAAAGCTCGCCTTCCAATTCCAGAGATCTGATGAAATCTAATATCTGTGAAGGCTTCAACGAGGCTAGTTCCTCATCCTTACAAGTTTTTCGCACAAGGCATTCCCTCCTTGGGCTAGGTGAATGGGGGTTTCTTCCTCCTTCCCACAGAACCTACACTCGTCAGTGTCCGATAATCCCATCATCAACAGGTGCTTCCTGAGGCGACAGTGTCCTGGAAGAAGCCAGTGAGGAGAAGTAATAGTTTCTTACTGAGATCCAGATATCTTTTAGATCTTGCTGTTTCAAAGTTCCAAAGGAACGCCAGAGTTTTTCCCTCTCGGCGTTCTCCTTCTCCAGAAACTCCTTCTTTTAGGTACATTTACTTATACCACAGTAAGGTTCTGGGCCAATGGATGATATTCGTGCGCCCTCTTTGGCAAGTGTATTGGCCTCTTCGTTTCCTTTGATTCCCGATTGGCCGGGAAGTTTAAAAAGAACTCATTTTTCTTGCCTACCTCATTGTTCCAGCACTCCCAGATCATCTTCGAGTCGATGACGTAGGAGCTCAGTGCTTTTATAGCTTGACTATTCGAGTGTATGGCTATATCGCACTTTTGATAGTTTCTTTCTAGATTTATATCTGGACATCTTTCAATAGCTAAGATTTCCGCTTGAAAGACGCTTATACAGGAGCCTAGCGACAGTGCAAACTTGGTACTTAGCGCGTAGATCCCAGCGCCAGCTCCTGTAGAGGTTTTGGAACCATCTGTATACCATTTTACGGTATATTTTTGAGGTTATAGTCGGTGTATTCCCGTTTCCATTCCTCACTTTTACTCAGCAATGTCCTGAAGTTTTTTCAGTGCTTACTTTCTTGATCATTAAATCACAAGGGAGGTTCGCAGATTAGATGTAGTAGTTCAGAGAGGACCAGACCTCATGGGCTACACTATCAATCACTAGATGTAGAGGTGTGAGATCCGTAATGACCTCAATGTGTTGGCAAATCATGAGTTGACGGGTATAGTTGACACTTCAACTATTTAAAGAGGTTGGATCTTTTGCATGAACATTAATCATAGAGTAGAGAGTATTTGTTCGCAGTGGCCAAAACAAACGCGTTGTTTCCTTGCGAAAACAATGATTCCTTGCGACAGTATGTTATAAGGGGAAAAACATACTACCACTACCACTATAATATTCCAGGGTCGAACCTGCAGAATTTTGTTCATTTACTTGTACGAAAAACGCATCAATAGTGAATCTTAGAGGCAGGTATATCGCAATTTATGCGATTAAAAAAGAGAAATCTCCAAAACATAGACACAAATGATGGAGTGCCTGTTCACTAAGATAATGCAGCGTGCCGAATATCTTTGGCGTTCATTACCAAAAGCAGGAAATGGAATTTGAATTGCTGCCACAGTTGTATTCTCCAGATTTGATCTCCAGCGTTTACTTTGCTAGATCGGAAAGGGGAACTTTTGGCTTATGTGTTATTAACTCAATGAGAAATCCGCAAACGCTTAGATATATCATTTCATCAGAAACGACCAAGAAAAAATCGAAATGATCTATTGTCTAGAAGAGTAAAGAAGGTATTTCAGATAGTGAGATCAATACAAATTGAAGTCACATACTAGGGGCGTTCGGCATCGACATCGGACGTGTCGGGTCGATCTGAAACCGTTCGTTTATTACATCCGGATTGAGGGGAATACACATCTGTACCGTTCGTCATAAAAATCTGAGCAATCGGACGTCGATCTTTCGCTCGGTCTATTTCGACGGAGCAAGCGATTTTATCCATGAGTTTTATGTTTTTTATATTTTTTTTTGTTTTATGTGTGAGTTTCCTGATCCGACACCGATAGATTGAAAAATTCTAACAGTTTTATTCTTCTGTTTTTTTATTCATTAAAAACTCAATTATTCATTAAAATTTTTCAATATAGCTATCGTAGTTATAATGGGCAGGAGGAGATATTGCTTTCCCGTTTCTTTCGTGTAATTAATCAATTAATTGATCAGGATCTTTCTGTACAACTATCGCCAACAACGACCAGAAGGGGATATTGCATTACTCGTTTCTTTTGCATTCAGTGCTTTTGCACCTAATTATTCAATTGAGATTTTATGGAACAGCTACTAAAAGGGTGAAAGTATCGTTAAAAGATGAGCATATTTCCCAAATAGTGATCTTTGAATCTCATAATCTATAAAAGTAGAACAGAGCAGTATGTTCTGTGGCAGATGCTGTTACCGTTCGTTATTCCCAGATATTTCAGATTTATCTGTACGATCTGTGGTCACGTGACTAAAAAATCCGTCCGCTCGTGGAGGTCAATGCCGAACACTGTTCAACTGAATGATCTGAAAAATGGTTAATGCATCAATACACATTCCTGTACAAGAAAATAAACGTTGAACGATCTTGAATTTCTTTGTTTTTCATTATGCGCAGCAGCAATAAAAGCAATATGCTAAACAATCTGAAAACATGCCTTCTAGAATTATATTTCTGTTTGAATGTCACTTCAATCAATCATATCTGCAGGTCTATGATATAAGTTGTATTCTTGAGTGGTGTTCAGATTATTCATAAGGATTTCTTTAGAGATAATGAAATCATATTAGGTGAAAAAGTGATTCAACCTTGGTTTTTAAATGAGCTTGATTATTGGTGCAATCTAGTTAATGGTTTTTAGAAACGAGGTGTTGATTTATCGATGGTAGAATTATGTGAGTATAACAAGTAGATAATGGGTTTATATTATTAGATGGTGATATCGTTTCGTTGGCAAATTAATGGTGGTCCTAATTCTTCTTCCATCTGTGAGCCAATCTGTAACTTTTCATAAGCTTACAGAAAAATGGCAATTCTGGACCTCTTTAATGGATCTGTAGCTTACAGAAATCGTTCAAATATTTACGAGTACTCGAAGGATGATCGGAAGCATTATCGAATGACATATTGTGAGGTTACGTTAAATGGTTTGCTTATTTTAGGACGAACACCACCGATTTGATATAAGAAATTCATGAGGAATAAAAATAATGTGGCTTTGTTTATTGGATTGTTATCGGAAGAAAATCATAAGAGGTAAAACATTGTTCAATAATATACATGAGTTGAAAATCATTCTCTTTTTAAGTAGGAACTTGATGAGAATTGGAAGGAAAAGGTTGCGTGATCAAATGAATCCATTTGAAATGCCAGATGCGCAGAAAATGTTCAGATTGAGGAAATGCCGAATGCCCAGATTGTGAACATGTTCAGATAGCAGAACCAGTGTACTAAGAACTCAATAAATGCTCTACAGCAATATTAACCAAGAAATGTATTTTTTTCCTGTTTTCAATATATTCGATGAAATAAACAAACGCAAACTACATTCCGATAAATGTATTTCCAAATGCAAAACCATTTACTCATAATACATAAAGTTCCATGATCAAATTTTACGATTGAAATTTATGTTTTTCGATGAGTAGTTAAAAAGCTACACAGTAAATAAGAAAGTTACAGGAACCATTTCAGAAATGCATTATTTACGAATCTATTAGTCGGCCAGTTACAGATCAATCGTACGCTACAGTATCGTAACTCACAGATGAAAAGCAGAATACCACCATAAGACTCGTTCGGAATGTCCATTCTGGTAAATGTATTCTATACAGAGTGTTCCCTCATCATATACTGATTTGAGAGGACGCTACACTGGCCAGTCCACAGTTTTTTTTAAGCCAACTCCCAGAACGTAACCCATTCTTATTGTGATTTAACTGATTAACTGAAGAAATCACTTCACTTCGACCGAATCGACCAATAGGAAAGCTGCGTTACTGATTTTGCATCAGTTTGGAAGTGATGCAGCGTCAAATAAAAAAGTCGGATTATCCAAATACTTTTTGGTCTTTGCAGTTTCAAAGTTCCAAAGGAATATTTTGAAGTGATCCATTCCAGGAAGATTTCTCTAGAGTGTTTCTCTTTCAGTTTCTTCCTTCTCCACAAACTCTTTCTTATAGATTTATCTGCCTATACCTCAGATAGGTTTTGGACCAGTATGTGGCATTTGTATGTGGCGTTTGCGTTTCCTTTCTGGCTACTGTATTATAGCCTCTTCGTTTACTTTGATTGTTGAATGACTAGGATCAGAGTCAAAAGAGATAGTGATGATCTTGATTACTTTATAGAGTTTCCATATTAGCTTTGCGAGATTACCTAAAGGGTTTTCCAATAAGAGGTGTTATTTTGATATTCAAAGAAAAATACTTTTTTTCAATATAAATGGTCGGATGTTTATTTCAATATAAAGAAGGAGTTATGCCGTTAATTGTGGAAAATAACATCAGGCAAATGACCACCACGACCACGCCTACAGGACCATATCCTTTTAATGAACTTTTCCATAACCAAATCGCAAAGTATCAGCCCTGTGTCCTCGATAAAATCACGAGTTCTTTCTCTGAGGTCTTGTATCGACGCTGGGCTATTGGCGTAGACCTTCTCTTTCACGTGGCCCCAAAGGAAGAAGTCGAGAGATAACACGGTCCGGAAACCTTTCCCGCAAAAGATTAATGGTTTCGTTGTTTGTGTGGCACGTTGCGCCGTCTTGTCGAAAGTAAACGTTGTCCAGATCAATACTACCCAATTTCGGCCATAAAAAATCATTAATCATCTCTCGATAGCGGAATCCTTTCACCGTAACTGTTGCTCCACCCTCATTTTCGTGAAACTAAGATCCAACGATGGAATTTCGGATCATTTTCGTGCATTTCAACGACCCAATCAGCAGAGACACGACGTTGCTGATGATCGGCCGGCTTGAGTTCTTGTGTTAACTGAACTTAATAAGCCTTAAGACCAAAATCTTTATGCAAAATACGGTGTAATAACGTTTGGGGAATGCCTAATTCCAAAGAATGACGAGGAATGGACAAACCTGGGTTTTCTTCAACATTTTCGGTTACAGCAGCAATATTCTCGGCTGTTCTTGAGCGACGTGCACGGGTTTTATTCTTCACATCACTACTTGTCCCAACAGCTCGAATTTTTCCACCAATTTCCTTATTGCGGTTCGGCAAGGTGCTTCACGACGTTCCAAAAATGTTTGTTTTACGAACCGTCTCTGCCAAATTTTCATCATTTTTATAGTGAATTTTAATAATTTCAATGCGTTCTTGAAGCGTATATCGTTCCATTTTTAGTAATGGCGTAGTTTCAACTTGTCAAATGTCAAAAAATGACACAATGACAGCTTCAAACGTGACATCTACCGAAATAGCGGGCTATTCAGAATAACACCTCTTATTGGAAAACCCTTTACATAGGAGTGCTCCAAAAGTAGCTTGACTGTCAGATGGATCACTATGTTACATCGAGGATAGTTTCTCTTCAGATTTCTGTCTATACATTTTTCGATTTCTGTTTGAAAACACACGAATAGGAGCCTAACGATAGTGTACCCATGGTTCTTGATCCGTATACTTCAGCGCCGGTACCAATCTTGATTTTAGAACCATCTGTAAATCATTTGACGGTTTTTACTTTATAGTTTTGTGTAGTGTATTCCTTTTTCCATTCTTCTTAAAGTTAAAGTTTTCTCGATGCTGACTTTTTAGATCACAACATCACGAAGCAAGTTCGCTGATGAAATGACGCCGTTCTCCTAAGAACAAGCGAACAAAAACACTAAACAAAAAATAATTAGTAGTTACACCTACTCAAAATTATTTTCAATCCAGAAACACCGTTTTGAACCGGTACTTTTCCGGGGTTAAATCATCCGCTACAAATCCTTCCATACAAAAAAGAACTAAGTCGTTTCTTCCAGTTACCTTTCTTCGGAATCTAACATAACGACACGCCTTCTTATAACGCTCCGAGTCAAACACAAACACTCTCTCTTATTCGAGAATAAAATAATTACAGTTTTGCAGAATCAGATTAGCGTGAGAAATAGTTAAGTGCATTGTTGTTATTTCCGTTTGATCTCGGATCTGCGATGAAAGTTTCAGTCGGGCATGATGACGACTGAAGAATAATTACAGTAATCTGTAGTATCTACCATTCGCCTACGTTTGTTTTTATTGGAGGATTCTCGTTCGATGTTTGTGAGTTTAAATTAGATGGTCAAGAAACACACATCTCATGGAAACGGGAATACATCGACTATAACCTAAAAGAAAATACCATAAAATGGTATACAGATGGTTCCAAAACCTCTACAGGACCTGGCGCTGGGATATACGGGCCAAGTACCAAGTGTGCACTGTCGCTAGGCTGTATGAGCGTCTATCAAGCGGAAATCTTAGCTATAGAAAGATGTCTAGATATAAATTTAGAAAGAAACTATCAGAAGTGCGATATAGCCATACACTCAGATAGTCTCAAAGATGATCGTGGAGTGCCGGAACAAACTCAATGAGGTAGACAAGAAAAATAAGGTCTTTTTAATCTGCGTTCCCGGCCATTCCGAAATCAAAGGAAACGAGGAGGCCAATACACTTGCCAAAGAGGGTGCACGAATGTCACTCATTGGCCTAGAACCCTTCTGTGGTATAGGTAAATGTGCCTATCAGAAGGAGTTTCTGGAGAAGGAGAAAGCCGAGAGGGAAAAACTCTGGCGTAATTTCCGATGGATGGATCATTTCACTAAGTTCCTTCAGAATTTTGAAACAGCAAGATCCAAAAAATATCTGGATCTTAGTAGGAACAATTACACCTCCTCACTGGCTTTCTTACAGAACACTGTCGCCTCAGGAGGCACCTGTTGAGGAGGGGATTATCGGATACTGACGAGTGTAGGTTCTGTGGGGAGGTGAAAGAAACCCCCATTCACCTAGTCAAGGAATGCTTTGGCATTGCGAGCCTAATGAGAAAATGCCTTGGGCGAGAAACTTATAAGAGTGAGGAACTAGCCACGTTGAAGCCTTCACAGATATTTCATTTTATCAGATCTCTGGAATTGGAAGGCGAGCTGTTCCGAACAGCTTTGTAAGAGGGCATAATAGACCGTGAGGTCGCAATGAAACTGTAACCCCTTTTCAAACTAAACTAAAGTAACACACATCTCTTCTGCGAATCTTTCTTGTGATTTTATGATCAAAAAAGTGAGAATCGAAAAGAATTTTAGTTCGAAGCTATGCGAGAAGAAAAAACGGAAAATGATAAACCTACCAAAAACTTCAAAGTATGAAAGAATGGTTCTGAAACCCAGATAGGAGCAGGAGTATAGGGGTCAAGAACCAAGTGTACACTTCTCGTACTGGTAGGCTCTTATTCGAGTGTTTTTAAGGTAGAAATACTAGCAATCAAAAGATGCATAGATATAAACCTGAAAAGAAACTATGTAAGGTGTGACACATAGACAAACTAATAAAATAGATGAGCCACTCGTAAATTCCGCGACATCTGTCGGAGGAGGAGACTAATACACGAAAAAATTATTTTGAATTTGATAGTTAGATGTCGTTGCATTCATGGAAATCCTATCGAGAAAATAGTAAGTATGTAAAATCATTATTATCAAAAAACCTTTGAATTGTCAACTGACACAAGGAGTGGTTTGACACGTTCTTTTTGAAATATAATAAATTTCGATATGCCTGCAAGAGTGAAGACGTGCTGTGTTATTGGATGTGAAAATCGAGATGCAAGAAGGTAATTATAAAATGTATATGTATATTCTGTTAACTATAAGAATTAAGATACTCGTAGTTTTCAAAAAAGTTCTTCATGTATTGAATAAGTTTAGTCGGTAAATACTCATATTTTGTATTATTGAATTCATTAGTTTTAGTTTTTGAGAATGTTTTCAATGCAATTATTAGTTTATTGATTAGATATTTATGAAAAAATCTGTATATTCAATTGGTGATACCTATTTCAGTTAATAAATTTTTATTCTATCCAGAATTTGATTATTGATCCTCATTTCTCGATTCCAAAAGAAAATCAGATGAAAGTTCGTTGCAGGTATTATTTTCATGAAAATAAATTTCCTCACTCATCGATAACTTGCACGAATCCATTTCTGATTTTCTTTTGGAAATTGAATTTCAAAAAACTTTTTGCCTCTTGTATATGGGTGTACCTACCTATTCAAAAGGTGCACTACAGAATTCTTTTTGAGGCAGCTTTACGATACAGATTCCTTTTTCAATTGAGCTTTTTTCACGAATTAGTAATGTTGTACAAAAAAAGATGGCGTTGAAGCTTGTTCTACTAGTGTCTCATCTATTCTTCGTTTAGTTAGTCTATGGTGGTGGACATAGTGCCTACAAAGAAGAAGGCAAGAACAACAAGGTCTCTTAAATCTGATTCCCTGATCACTCAAGAATCGAAGAAATGAAGAGGCTGACACACTAGCCAGAAAGAAAGCTTGAATGCCACTCAGTGGTCCAAATTCCTTCTGTGCTAATTGCAAGGTCCAAAAAGTATTTGGTTCACCGTAAGAATAAGTAACGCATTCTCACTGGCTTTCTAAAAGGACATATTCTTAGAAAGCACTTGATGATAATTAGCTTAAAAGAAACGAGTACATATTCCTTTTACTCGATCATACTATATAGATAGCAAGCCAATCAAATCTTCAAGTTGTGTCAAGGACTTGGGAGTTATCTTCGATCTCCATGTGGAGTCCTTCGCGAATTCATTTCTCTAATGTTGGGATAAATAACTAGAAAATGTAAGACTTTCGTTACTGCCACACCAATCAGGGCCCTTTTTAATTAAAACCCAAGGCAGAGATGCAACATTGATCTCATCAAGTATTCAAAATAGGTTCATAAGATTTCTAGCTAACAGGACCAAATATGTCTTGACCGATAGTGATTATGTTGATATTGTGGATTGAGAATTAAAGGTACAACGTAGATTTAGCCTAATTCATGTCCTTATATATGCTATGGACTTCATTGAAGTTCTAGAACTAGAAAGCTAACTGTAGTGCAGTTGCAAAAACACCTATGAGGGGTGGGGGCACTTCTGAGGTGCATCAAGACTTCGAACGTGTAATGCAGACAGCTCAAAGTATGAAGAGCACGATAGACCATGAGGTTGCTGTGCACCAGTACCTCTTGAAAACGATAGCAACAGGTTTTTCTAATAAATAAAAATTTTGAAATAATCTAACACTCTAGGTTTTATTCGAATATTAGATACGTCTTTCCAAAAGTTCCTGGTATGCCCTACAGATAAATCACGTTTTTGACGAAACCCCCACTTTAGTCAGGGCTCCAGTAGTTAGATCAAGTTCTACACTATTTCCAAGTGTATTTCAGAAAGCGTCAAGTGTATTTCAGAAAGCGTCAATTGTATTTCAGAATAGTCAATTGTATTTCAGAAAGCGTCAATTGTATTTCAGATTAGTCAATTGTATTTCAGAAAGCATCAATAATTGTATTTCAGAAAGCGTCAATTGTATATCAGAAATCATCAATTGCATTTCAGAAAACATCACTTGTAATTCAGGTCAGTCAATTCAATTTCAGAAATCGTCAATTGTATTTCGGAAATGGTCATTCGAAATTCAATTTATAGGTACACACATTTACATAATGCAGAATTGTTCATTTTAAATACGGTTTATCCTTCTCAGTCCCAAGACCACACTGAAATCGAGATAATTGTGATATTTGGAAATTGAAATAATATTCCTATTCTGAATTACAAATTGCGGGTTCTGAAATACATATGATATAATCTGAAATACAATTGACGCTTTCTGAAATACAATTGACTATTCTGAAATACAATTGACGCTTTCTGAAATACACTTGGAAATGGTGTAGATGATGATGAATGCTGGCCGAAACGTTGAATAAAGAACCCAAATAACATATCACTAAATTCATCATCGTCAAATCGAGAACTGTCAATCAACTCAGCGTCAATCAACAACCCATTATTTCCTCGACAGGAGCAGCATTAACATCCCCCGCATTTCCTCCCCTAATCTGCACAGAAAAAGCGATATTGTTACTCACCGATTTCCGAGAGCCTCGCAATTTCCTTGATCTGACCCGCGGCTGCTGCGTTCACGGTGGTGAGCAGGCCTGCCGGGGGCAGGGAGGGGGAGTTGATCAGCTCGGGCTGCTGCAGTCGCTGCCTGGCCACGGCGATGCCGACAGGGATGTTTCCTGCAAGAAAAAAATGTATTTCACTTCCTCTAGGGCGAAGTAGAGCTGGTGGGATTTGGGGATGAGTTATTTGGAACTCGTCGATAATTCTTGGGGTGCTCCGAGGGTTCTGATTGATTTTGATGGACGATGAAGGGTGGGAATCAATTTGGATTTTATCAGGTGTGAATTTTTCGTTGGGGGGTTTCGAGGGTCGAGGGTGGAACATAGGTAGTGTTCGATTTGAATAAGCTTTTAATATAACTTCGGGAAAAAAAGGAAACATGGCTTTATAACTTGAGAATACATCTCGCTCTGGAAAGACAATAAGAGATAGTCACGCAGAAAAACATCTAAATAAAGGTTTTTCCAATAAGAGGTGTTATTTTTGAAAGCCTGCTATTTCGGTAGATGTCACGTTGAAGCTGTCATTTTTTTGACATTGACGAGTAGAAACTACGCCATTAATAAAAATGGAACGATACACGCTTCAAGAACGCACTGAAATTTTTAATTTTCACTATAAAAATGGTGAAAATTTGGCAGAGACGGTTCGTAAAACTCGAACAGTTTTGGTTCGTCGTGAAGCACCTTGTCGGATCGCAATAAAGAAATTGGTGGAAAAATTCCAGCTGTTGGGATAAGTTAGTGATGAGAAGAATAAAACCCGTGCACGCCGCTCAAGAACAGCCATGAATATTGCTGTTGCAGCCGAAATTGTTGAAGAAAACCCAGGTTTGTGCATTCCTCGTCGTTCTTTGGAATTGTGCATTCCACAAACGTCATTTCACCGTATTTTGCATAAAGATTTGGGTCTTAAGGCTTTTAAGTTCAGTTAACACAAGAATTCAAGCCGGCCGATCACCAACAACGTCGTGTCTTTGCTGATTGGGCCGTTGAAATACATGAAAATGATCCAAAAATCATCTTGAGTGACGAGTCCCATTTCCACCTCGGTGGCTTAGTCAACAAGCAAAATTGTCGCATCTGGGGCAACCTAAGAGTTATTGTTGAAAAGCCTCTCTATCCTCAACATCTGACTGTTTGGTGCGGTTCATGGTCCGGCGGAGTCATATTGGACCTTACTTTTTCGAAAATGAGGCTGGAGCAACAGTTACGGTGAATGGATTGTGCTATCGAGAGATGATTAATGGTTTCTTATGGCCGAAATTGGATAGTATTGATCTGGACAAGGTTTACTTTCAACAAACAACGAAACTATTGATCTTTTGCGGGAAAAGTTTCCGGACCGTGTTATCTCTCGAAGAGGTGATCACAATTGGCCACCGAGATCTTGTGATTTAACACCTTGCGTGTGGGGCCACGTGAAAGAGAAGGTCTACGCCAATAGCCCAGCGTCGATTCAAGACCTCAAAGAGGGAATTCTTGAAGCTATCGAGGACATAGGGCAGCCACTTCGCGATTTGGTTATGGAAAGGATATGGTCCTGTAAGCGTGGTCGTGGTGGTAATTTGCCTGATGTTATTTTCCACTATTAACAGCATAGCTTCATCTTTATAATGAAATAAACATCCGATCATTTATATTGAAAAAAGGCATTCTTCTTTGAATATCAAAATAACACTTCTTATTGGAAAACCCTTCACAATCAACCAACAAAATCAAGTGCATGATAACTCACCGTTCACAGTCCCGATCATCGGACTAACATCCTTCTCCCTCCCATGTCTCTGCGTAGGCGAAGCTACTTCAACCTTAATCACCGGCGATAGGCTCGTGGTGATCTCAGCCACTTGGCAAGGATTCCCTGGCTCCTTCTTCACGTTAACGCCTCCCCACTCGATAGGGTTAGTTCTAGAGCACCCCGAACTTCCGTTATGGAACTTTCCCTTGAATCCTGGAGACAGATCGTCCTGGCAAAGGCAGGATTTCTGCTTCAGGTTGCAGCATTTCTCGTCGCACCTCCTGCTGTCCGTTATCTGGATCTTCTTCGGGCTGAGAGAGTAGTCTGAGGCTTGCTGGATGATTATGTTGGAGTTGATGCCTTTGGTGAGGAGTTCTAGTTGCGTTACTGGTATGGGGGAGTATGGGGATCCTGGTGGAGGTGTGGGTGCTCCAAAGGTGTAGCCGGTGGATGAGAAGAGGGAATCTGAAACTGAAGAAGAGGTATTGAAAATGGTATATATGTACAACTAAGTTTCTTCATGTTTCTTCCAATTGAAAATTATGAGGCCGCACTGTTGGTAGATAGTGTTCATTATTAGAAGCATTTTTATCACATGGCCTGAAAATGTATCGGTCTGTCCTGCAGGGGGCACCACAGAATCAGATAGAAGTTCAATTGAACAGAAACGTATGTAATTATCGATTCAATTATTTTTCCATCATTACATGAAACATTTCAATTTAATATTTGGAAAGTGTTAAGGATGACATCTAGTAAATGGTGGCCATAATTGTCAATACACCTCGGTAATCAATTTCCGAAGTTTCGAATAACTTTGTCCAGCATTTCGTTGGGTATGTTGTATAGATATCCCTATAAAAAAATCGCAGGAGTCTAGATCAGGCAATTATACTGGAGTGCTGAAAACCCCTGAGAAGTCTAAAGGGGAAAACCTTCTGAATTATGTGGATATAACGGTCAGAAGCCAATCGGAATTTTCTGTAAATTATTCAAAAAATGAATATGTAAAAAAAATAATACCAAAAATTAAATTCTATTGTTCTGTTGACACCATGGCCACAAAATTTCGTGTGAAAATTCAGTATATCAGTCTTGATTCACAAAATAATTTTCACTTGAATCGGATATCCTGTTATGGAAATATAAAGATTTTTCTTTTCAATATTTCGATTGAATTCTCTATGGTTCTATTGACAATATGACCATGGATTTTGCATGAAAATTCAGTATATTCAATAACAAAAGAAATTTCACTCGATTCGGATATCCTGTTATGGAAATATAATTTTTTTTTCCTCAATATTCCAGTTGAATATTCTATGGTTCTGTTGACACTACGGCCACCAATTTTTTGTATCAAGCTTTATTCATAAAATAAATTTATTCGTATCGGATATTTTTTTATGGAAATATGAGGTTTCTTCTTTTCAATATTTAAATTGAATTTTCTATGGTTTTTTTGATACAATTGCCACAAAATTTTGCATGAAAATTCAGTATAATATTCTTCACTCACAAAAAAAATTTCACTTTAATTGTTATAGAAATATAAAGATTTTTGTTTTCAATATTCCAATTGAATTTTCTATGGTTCTGTTAACACTATGGCCACCAAATTCTGCATGAACATTCAGTGTATCAATCTCATTCATATAATAAATTTCATTCGAATCGGATATTTTTTAATGGAAATATGGTTTTCTACTACTATGGAGTTTCTTCTTTTCAATATTCTAATTGATAATTCTATGGTTCTTTTTACACTATGGCCATAAAATTAGGCATAAAGCTTATGATGAACATCTTGCATGTGGCTGCACCATTTCATTTCGATTGGTTTCGTTTTGTCTGACATATTGGGGAACAAAAATTTTGAATGGCGATATTTTACCTTCACGATTTGGCTGGTTAACGAACTCAACCGAGGCATTTGGGAACCGAACTCACCCTGAAAATCTCAAGTCTCTAGGACAATCCCTTCGAAAGTTATGGTGCTAACGGTCAGTCGGCCTCACGGACATAATTGAATTTGACCACGAATTCGTCATCTGGTAGTCTAACCCTATTGTTTGAGGCCATTTTCGTCTCGAAATTCGAAAATTACAAAAATTGGGCAACGCGATATAGCACTCGTTTAAGTAGAACGAGCGTTCAAAAATATTGAGAAACGGCCCAAATAACAATACCGTAAAGTATATATATATATGTTTGGAGTTGAATCACAGTCGTACCAATATGTATTGAGGAAAGTTTAAGGGAAATCGACTGAAGACTAGCTTTTCTATCTCTTTATTTCTTGCCTAGCTTTCGAAACACCTCGTTTCTTCTTCAGGGCTACTACAAAAAACAGTAAACAATTATTTTTGATCTACAAGTTCGTACACTCATTACTTACAAAATCTGAGATTATACTAGATTAGATACAATTTTACTGACATTACATTGAACGATTACTAATTAGACGAAATATCACGTTTTACTGTTAACAACCAATTTGACAATTAACTGACGGATGACTTGACTTGTGACTGAAAGTTCTATGATATAATCATAAAGATGTCCTGGGATTCTTCTTCTTTGCTACTGACAGAAGGAATGTGTATATATTACTTAAATTTTGTACTTCTGATTTCTTGTTAATGCTATCTTGTTCTCGCTGTATGTGTATCATCTCCATTATTAATCTCTTGTTGTAACTGGATGTCTTGTCTAAAATCTCTACACCATCTAGATCTATTTCATGTTTCTTTTCTACTGAATGTTTTGTCAGCGCACACCTTTCATTTTTCTTCTTAATATCACTCTTGTGTAAAGGATCCAACCCTAAAGCAGTTCAATTCAAATGTAATATACAGAATAAGTTGCAGTGACTGCCAGGCTGCATATGTGGGTCAAACCTCACAGTGGCTAAAAAACCGAGTCAGCTTACACAAGAGTGATATTAAGAAGAAAAATGAAAGGTGTGCGCTGACAAAACATTCAGTAGAAAAGAAACATGAAATAGATCTAGATGGTGTAGAGATTTTAGACAAGACATCCAGTTACAACAAGAGATTAATAATGGAGATGATACACATACAGCGAGAACAAGATAGCATTAACAAGAAATCAGATGTACAAAATTTAAGTAATATATACACATTCCTTCTGTCAGTAGCAAAGAAGAAGAATCCCAGGACATCTTTATGATTATATCATAGAACTTTCAGTCACAAGTCAAGTCATCCGTCAGTTAATTGTCAAATTGGTTGTTAACAGTAAAACGTGATATTTCGTCTAATTAGTAATCGTTCAATGTAATGTCAGTAAAATTGTATCTAATCTAGTATAATCTCAGATTTTGTAAGTAATGAGTGTACGAACTTGTAGATCAAAAATAATTGTTTACTGTTTTTTGTAGTAGCCCTGAAGAAGAAACCAGGTGTTTCGAAAGCTAGGCAAGAAATAAAGAGATAGAAAAGCTAGTCTTCAGTCGATTTCCCTTAAACTTTCCTCAATATATATATATATATATATATATATTCTTTTGAATTGAGTGGTAACAAAATACAATACATGAAAAGAAAAAGTCCCTAGCTGAGGTTGGTGCAAAACGGGGTACCATACTATTCTGGCGTATGATACCAGAGCACAGGGAAAAACCTCATTGGAAAAAACCCTGCCTCGCCGTTTCTACAAAATTGAAACTTAAAACTATTCGAATAAATACCTTCAATATGTACATACAAAATACTTAATTCATGCTCTTGAGCCAGGAGGGTGTTTTAAACCAGGTCTGGCATTCCAAGTGATGATTTTTCGAATCTCCTGTTTTTTTACGACCGCTACAGGACCCTACTGAATGATAATCATCTCCCATAGATTTAAATAGTGGTATTTCATCCTGAATATCGAATTCAATTTCGGAATAATGATAAGTAAAACGTGTGAAGTAAAAAAGTACGTGAAGTTCCCTAAAGTTGTGTCAAAGCTCTCCCAAACCCTTTTCGCCTCCCGAAATATTCATTATTCAAGAACAAAGAACATCAGGGTGAAAGGGGTGGACAGTATTCAAATCAAGGCGGAAACACCTTCGGACTACCTCGTCGTGTCGAGACATCAAAGCCGGATATTCTCTTGTTTCTTCGGGCCCAATTAACGATTAAACCATTCATCGCTGGTATCAGATACCGACTAGATAATTTATGTGCGAGCACAGAAACTGTTTCTGAAACTGTTATTCCGATTTGAATATGTTGGGACAGAAATATCGGACCAATAAGATAACGTTAACGAGATATCGCCACGCAAACTACGTAGTTTTAGCGATTGATAATTATTGGAGTATCTCGGAAATTATCTCGTTAGTATTTTTAGGCTCGGTAAGAATTACGTTTTCTGACAGGTTCCTGATCTCACCTAGAGATACGAAATTCTTATGATTTCTTAGCTAGAACCAATCGTCAAATGATGTCAGTCAAACATCATCATTAGGAGAGTGCCAATAGATAAGCTTAATTGGAAAATAAATAAAACATAGCTTCGACAGCAAGAAAAAGTGCAGATTTTTGATTTGTGATCTCAATACGTCATTTAATAAATCAACTAAATGAAAAACTACTATGAAGAGTATATGAATTGCTCATTAAATAATTTTTAGAAGATTTCAAGCAACTTTTAACTCCCAAATAGGCTTTGTCAATCTCACAAGGTACTTCATATACAGATTTGGAAATTCACATCTGAAACATAGGATAAACAATGCATCAGACAGAGAATTCTTCCGTCTAGTTACTCTAGTAATAGATGAATAATCTAGATAATCACGTGCTGTAACTGCATGAATTCCGGTGACTTATTGCAATAACCTAGTCTTGTCTCTTTCTTATCGCAGTATGGTACTGAACCTGCAGTACACGTTTAGAAATATTTAATTGGTCAGGCTCCCGTAATACTCGATTCAAGTATTTACTGTTGCTCACCATACTAAATGAATTATGCTCCTCTCAACGATAAGAGAAAGACAAGACTAGAATATTGCAATAAGACAACGGAATTCAGAGTGTTACAGCACGTGATTTGTCTCGACTATTCATCTGTGCAACTAGACGGAACAATTCTCTGTCTGATGCATTGTATATCCTATATTTCAGATGTGAATTTCCAAACCTGTATGTTATTTTTAGTAAGTTGATTTTCATTAATTTTGTGAGATTTGTGAGTGTGGTCAACCTTTACATGACTGAAATAAATAATCAATCCTAGACTCAAAAAGTTCAACAGAAGCTCATTTCAATCAACCAAATCAAAACAAACAGATTGAACACGAAAAATACGGCCAAAACTAATTCGATAAGATCTTACTAATTTCACCATTCCCATAGCACGCAGGCCTCGCCATAACAGCATTAACAACAAAAACAGCAAATAGCATTCTTCATCTGCCCCTACAATCTTTCCAATCCAACTCATTTTCTAGGGACCTTTTGTTGCCGAACGTGTCAAAGCGTGCTGTCCCAGCTGTACATTTTCTCTTCCTCCATTCTGCCAACCCCTGTGCGAAATTCCAGATGGTGCTTTTAGGTATTTAGGTACGTGCTGATATCCCCGGTGGAAATAAGCATCGGGCTTGTCGATGCAATGCGAGAGATACATGATACATTCCTTGTGTGGGTGGTAAGCGATGAGAATGGACTGATTAAATATGCTGATTAAATTCTGTTAGAAGAGATTGTCCCTTTTGTGGGTCTTGGGTGGATGAAGAGATAATATTGAAGAGGAGATTTCATCTGGAGAAATGTGCTTGGATTTGAAGATTTACAAGATTGATACCAGTTAGATAAAGAGTTTTTCAATAAGAGGTGTTATTTTGACATACAAAGAAAAATGGCATTTTCAAAATAAATGATCGGATGTTTATCTATAATATAAAAATGTGTTGGTAAGCGCATAACTCAACAACGCCTGGACCAATTTGGCCAAATCTTTTTTTAAAATGTTAGTTGAAGTTCAAGGATGGTTTTTACGGCGAGAGAAAATTAGAATTATTGCTGGAAAACCCTAAAAATAGCCCTTCTTTTTCCCATACATATTTTTTTGACGTTTCTCAAAATCGATTTTTTTTCTGATGTCATTCACATCGGAAAATTAGACAACTGTCAGATCTATTAACGTGAGGGAAGTGCTCGAGAATATTGGTTCATTGTGAACGAAATGGGCAGATCCAAATGAAACAAGGTATGAATATCATTTTTTAATCCTTTTATAACGTTTATACTAAAGGTTTCTGTTCTAGGAACGATTGAATTAAAGGATAAATGGAATAAGATCGGAGTAAGTAAGTGACATTTGTAAAGCGAGTTTACAGGTCAAAAAACCTCTAGGATATTTGCAATTTTGTGAAGGAAAACCAACAGATTCGAATGAAAAAAAGGTACGAATATCCTTTTTGAATAGTTTGCGAACGTTTATTGATAAAAATATTTTTCAGGAATATTGAAATTACGAGAAAAAACCAAGTTCATTCGTGGATAACTGAAGAGCTATCACAGAGGAATTTGATGAAAGCAATTAATGTATTTATTGTTACAATTGGATTTTATTAAAGTCAGTATGTATTGTGCTTTATACAGGGTGTCCCATTACTCGACGTCAACCCGGAACCGGGTGAAAAGGCAAGTAATGCTGGTTGTCAGAAAAATATAAAAAAATGCATGCAAAAGTTGCATGATTTTAAAATAATGCGCATTTAAAAAACACGCCAAATTCCACACCCTGTGACAGTCTTTTCGCTCCTTGTTGCCACAAATATCATTTTTTTTTCTTTGCTGTGTAACCTTGAATAATGCTTGTCTAAACTGTAATCAAAATTTTGATACCAGCTGCTCTAGGTTTCATAAAACTAGGGCTTACTTCTCAGAAAAAAAATTCGAAATAAACATTTGCCTAGTTTAAACTGACTTTATTAAAAAAAAAAATGTACTACGTAGGTTTGGCATGTTTTTTCAAAAGTTGGCGCATTTAGTAAGGATTCCAAAATGGTATAACACTTGTTTCATTGTAGCTGCCGTAGTTCAAATTTATTTTCGATTGCCTTTGAATATACTTTTTCGTTAACTGCTTCCCAGTAATAAAGTCCAATGGATTCAAGTCCGGTGAACGGGCCGGCCACGAGATTGGACCAGAACGTCCGATCCATCTTCCGGGAAAAAATGTTATCAGAAAAAAAAATTTCCAGAGAAAATAATTTTTCCAGAAAAAATTTTTCCGGAGAAATTTCTCTGAAAATTTTTTTTTCTGGTAACATTTTTTCCCGGAAGATGGATCGGACGTTCTGGTCCAATCTCGTGGCCGGCCCGTTCACCGGACTTGAATCCATTGGAATTGGTATTCAAAGGCAATCGAAATAAATTTGAACTACGGCGGCTGCAATTAAACAAGTATTATACCATTTTGGAATCCTCACTAAATGCGCCAACTTTTGAAAAAACATGCCAAACCTACGTAGTACATTTGTTTTTCAATACAGTCAGTTGAAACTAGGCAATTGTTTATTTCGAATTTTTTTCTGAGAAGTAAGCCCTATTATTAAGGAACCTAGATCAGCTGGTATCAAAATTTTGATTACAGCTTAGACAAGCATTATTCAAGGTTACACAGCAAAGAAAAAGTTGGAAAAAGTTGATATTTGTGGCAACAGGAGCGAAAAGACTGTCACAGGGTGTGGAATTTTGCGTGTTTTTTTAAATGCGCATTATTTTAAAATCATGCAACTTAGATTTTTTTTTTATATTTTCTGACAACCAGCATTACTTGCCTTTTCACCCGGTTCCGGGTTGACGTCGAGTAATGGGACACCCTGTATAGATCCTTCCACGATTTCTATAACTGTTTCAATAGTTTTGAAGTGATGATTGTTATTGACATCATAGATTAACTCTTAGTTAATCTATGATTGACATGTCCTGTCAGTGGTGATTGAAGGGATTTGAATGTCACCGATGTGAATAAAGTAAGTACTTGAAGATTGCATTTATTGAACTGTTTAAAAAGGTAGATCTATTTAAAAAGGCAGATCTATTGGCCAAACTGATGTGCCATTTGAGTTTAAACGACTACAGTTTCCAGTGCGGCTTGCTTTTGCTATGAGTATAAACAAGTCCCAGGGGCAATCATTAAGTGTTTGTGGTATTAATCTAGAAAACCCATGTTTCTCACATGGTCAATTGTATGTTGCCTGTTCCCGTGTTGGAAAACCATCAGATCTGTTTATCTATGCGCCAGGTCATCAAACAAAAAACATCGTATACCACAAAGCACTACAATGATAATAATGATAATTATGATTCACATGATTAACAATAAAGCGATTACTTACTTTTAAATCCTTATATATGTTTTTATTAATTATTTTTTATTCACAACGCACTATCACCAGGGTGCCGGTTCTGTTCAGGAGAATTTTTTAAAATACGTAGACACAAAAACTGCCACATTACAAATCTTTTTGACAGGACGAAGTCTGTCGGGTCAGCTAGTTTCATTATGAAGAAGAAGCTATGCCGTTAATGGTGGTGAATAACATCAGGCAAATGACCACCACGACCACGCTTACAGGACCATATCCTTTTAATAAAATTTTTCAAAACCAAATCGCAAAGTGGCTGCCCTATGTCCTCGATAGCCTCACGAATTCCATCTCTGAGGTCTTGAATCGACGCTGGGCTATTGGCGTAGAACTCCTCTTTCACGTGGCCCCAAAGTAAGAAGTCGCAAGTGTTAAATCACAAGATCTCGGTGGTCAATTGTGATCACCTATGCTAGAGAAAACACGGTCCGGAAACTTTTTCCACATAAGATCAATGGTGTCGTTGCTTGTGTTAACTGAATTTTATAAGCCTTAAGACCCAACTGGTTTATACGGTGTAATGACGTTTGTGAAATGCCTAACTCCAAAGAACGACGACGAATGGACAAACCTGGTTTTCTTCAACACTTTCGGCTACAGCAGTAATATTCTCGGCTGTTCTTCAGCGACGTGCACGGGTTTCATTCTTCACATCACTTGTCCCAGCAGATCAAAATTTTCCACCAATTTCTTTATTGCGGTTCGACAAGATGCTTCACGACGACCCAAAAATGTTTTACGAACCGTCTCTGCCAAAGGACCCCGCACATTTTGTATGAGAATTGGCTCCCGGTAGATTTGGCTGAAAATTTGATATGATGTTCTACTAATCCTTCTCATCAAATGTCTCTACAGTCACGAAGCTGAAAAATGCATAATTCTAGGAGTTTTTAGCGATTTTTTGTATCCATTATGGCTTACGTATTACCGTTCACACAGAAATGTTTGAGAATATTTCGTGATTATTGAAAGCAGATTCTGTCAATTTGAAATATTTTCAAACATTTCTGTGTGAACGGTAATACGTAAGCCATAATGGATACAAAAAATCGCTAAAAACTCCTAGAAGTATGCATTTTTCAGCTTCGTGACTGTGGAGACATTTGATCAGAAGGATTAGTAGTAACATCATATCAAATTTTCAGCCAAATCCACTGGGAGCCAATTCAAATAATACGTAAGCCATAATGGATACAAAAAATCGCTAAAAACTCCTAGAAGTATGCATTTTTCAGCTTCGTGACTGTGGAGACATTTGATCAGAAGGATTAGTAGAACATCATATCAAATTTTCAGCCAAATCCACGGGAGCCAATTCCCATACAAAATGTGCGGGGTCCTTTTCACCATTTTTATAGTGAATTTTGATAATTTCAAGGCGTCTTGAAGCTTGTATCGTCAAATGAGAAAAAATGACAGCTTCAAACGTGACAATAACCGAAATAGCGGGCTATTCAAAATAACATCTCTTATTGGAAAACCCTTCAGATAGTGTAGAGGGCAGATGAATTTTAGAGAAATGATACGGTCTAGCTTCTCAAACTAAGGCTCTTTGTGTAACTGGGGGACCTAGATGGCTTTAACATGTCACCCAATCAGATCAAAAAACATGAACAACCTTCTTCGTTTCGAAGGGACTTTTGGAGTGACACCAACTTTTCCACGTCATATTTATGCGAATGGCCGATGCTAGTAGAAACAAGCTTCGTATCCCAGGTCAAGTCCTCCTGTCAATAAGAACCGACCTGTCTTAGTGTTTTCACACATTCTGATTTGTTGTTGAGTCATTAAGGGTGGACACTTTTAAATGATACTCCCTGTATAAATGCATTTCTATTCTCACATGATGATAATAAAGGAGACCAAAAATGCAGCAACTGATACAGCGATCAATAACCATGAATATCAGTCATGCATAGATAGATCTGGGTGCATGAATATCATACACATGATATCCACACTAACTAGGTCACAACATTACGTTCAACTGCATACTAACATTATCGCTCTCCGATAGTTCCTGGCTCCAATACACACATTCGTGTGGATAAGTTTCATGCTGTCATGAATACGGTCCATTTCAGTCTGCTAATTACGAGTCTTCGAATGAAGAAAGGTGAGGTACCGTAAAACGGGGCAACTTGGTCACTCTTTTCAGACTTTTTTCAAAATATCTTCATTATATTTTGAAGCATGTGGACCAAATTTTTTCCCCAAACCGACTTCAACTTAATGAAAGAGCTGAAGTTCGTAAAAAGTAATGTTTTTGTTTAATATAAAAGAAAAAAATATATGTGGGGTGTCCAAGTTACCCCGGGTTTGGGGCAACTTGGTCACTTTTGCTAATTTCAATGAAATGAACGTTTTTAATGGTTCGCATGACCAAGTTACCCCGAATTCGTTGGAAATTGATAAAACGAACCCGCAGCTACTTATTTCAGTTCGAAAATTTCATAAATAACACAAAAATAACGACAATCAGCCACAACTCCGAGGGTCTCAGATATACTGCGTTCTTCCTCGGATGAAAGGACTCTTGGGCGGCCCACTGCTCCAGAATTTTTGCCAAGAATCGTACGACCCAAAGTTGTCCGAGGTACCTGATACGTTTGCGCAGCTAATTTTTTCGAAATACCTTCCTTAACAGCTTGTACGGCTTTTTGCATGTTCTCTTCTGAGTAGTCTTGGTAGGGCTTTGCCCGGGTGTTCTCTGATAGTTTCTCACCATTTTTAGTTACTAGTTACCTGGAATAAAAGATGGGCACCTGAAAATCCAACTAAAAAAGAACAGGAGGAAAAGTATTAACCGAAACAAAAATTAAATCATAGGTGACCAAGTTACCCCGGGGTGGCCAAGTTACCCCATATTACCGGTAGCTAATGATGAATAGATTTGACGATGAGTGAGATCGTAGAATGGTTATTATTTTAGCTGACAGAATGACGTTGTATCGAATGGATCAGCACTCAATGTTGGGGCCATTTATCGATTAAGGGCAGAAATAGAGCAGCTTATTCTATCGGTAGTTTAGTTTAAAACGAGGTTACAGTTCACTGCGACCTCAAGGTCCATTGTGCCCTCTTACAGAGCTGTTCTGGCCACACCCTTTACAGCCCAGCAATTCTAGAGATCTGATGAAATCTGATATCTGTGAAGGCTTCAACGAGGCTAGTTCCTCACTCTTACATATTTCTCGCCCAAGGCATTCTCTCATCGCAGGCTCGCAATGTCAAGCATTCCGTGACTAGGTGAATGGGGGATTCTTCCTACTCCCCACAGAACCTACACTCGTCAGTGTCCGATAATCCCATCCTCAACAGGTGCTTCCTGAGGCTACAGTGTCCTGTAAGAAAGCCAGTGAGGAGGTGTAATTGCTTCTTACCAAGATCCAGATATCTTTTGCATCTCGCTATCTCAAAGTTCCGAAGGAACTCAGTGGAATGATCCATCTCAGGGAGATTCCGTCACAGTTTTTCCCTCTTGGCTTTCTCCTTCTGCAGAAACTCCTTTTTATAGGTACATTTACCTATACCACAGAAGGGTTCTGGGCCAATGAGTGATATTCGTGCGCCTTCTTTGGCAAGTGTATTGGCCTCTTCGTTTCCATTGATTCCCGAGTGGCAGGGAACCCAGATTAAAAAGACCTTATTTTTCTTGCCTTCCTCATTGAGTTTGTTCCGGCACTCTCAGATCATCTTCGAGTCGTAAACATAGGAGTTCAGTGCTTTAATAGCAGCTTGACTTTCTGAGTGTATGGCTATATCGCACTTCTGATAGTTTCTTTCTAGATTTAGGTATATCTAGACATCTTTCAATAGCTAATATTTCCGCTTGAAAGACGCTCATACTAGAGCCTAGCGACAGTGCACACTTGGTACTTGGCCCGTATATCCCATCGCAAGCTCCTGTAGAGGTTTTGGAACCATCTGTATATCATTTTACGGCATTTTCTTTGAGGTTATAGTCGGTGTATTTCAGTTCCCATTCCCCTCTTTTTCTTAGCAATGTCCTAAAGTCTTTCTTAGTGCTTACTTTCTCGATCATTACATCACTAGGGAGGTTCGCAAATGAGATGTAGTTGTTCAGAGAAGACCAGACTTTTTTTGAAACATAGATAAATTGAAAATAGCAATCATCGAAATGAATACAATCTTCAATTTATAGGCTCACAGAACCTTCTTCATGCGGACTGGGATGATTTATTCAAGAATGAAGAAGGTTCTGTGAGCCTATAAATTGAAGATTGTATTCATTTCGATGATTGCTATTTTCAATTTATCTATGTTTCAAAAATTTGTTAGGTTAGCCTCCTTAAAGGCAAAGAATTTTTTGTTTGTCATTTTTTCTTTATCTTAAGACCAGACTCTCTGATTCTTTATTCTCTCATTACCTGTACCTTCCTTAGATATTCTGAGTATAGCCTCATGGGCTACCCTATCAATCACTAGATGTAGAGGTGTGAGATCCTATAATCAGTAGCAATCCAACATTAAAATTCATCCACACAAGATAATATCACCATACAATCGCAGTAAAATATTGTTACAGTTTCAGCATCATCATGTAACATCCCAAATGAAAAAGATCATCAATTGCAGAAGGCCTTATCCTGAAACAACAACTTCCAGAGCGGGTAGTTGTTATACCCGGAAGCCAAACTCCATCATGGAAATTAATGATGCTATCATTTCGTTAATTTAAATTCCAACGTTTTATAAATCATCTTCTACGTTTACCTTTGTGCCTCGCGCTGCTCTCGCTTGCTAAACGAATGACGCAAAAGTTTTTTTGTTTTGCGCAAGATAAGCCGTCGTCGTTTTGCAGAACGAGCTGCGTAATCGATTTCGCAAACTGTTTCGGAGCGGATATTCGAGTTTTATGAATATATTTCGTTGTATGGATGATACAGGATGCTTGAGAGCACAATGCGGTGTTGAATAGTGGATTTTAGGGGGTTTTAGGGCGACAAAACAGGGTGACCAACTGTTATGGTTGTTGCTATCTATTCTCAAGAAAGAATCACGTAAAGGGTTTTCCAATAAGAGTGTTATTTTTATATTCAAAGAAAAATGCGGCGCTACGTGCCACACAAGCAGCGAAACCATTGATCTTTTGCGGGAAAAGTCTCCGGACCGTGTTATCTCTCGAAGAGGTGATCACAATTGGCCACCGTGATCTTGTGATTTAAAACCTTGCGACTTCTTCCTTTGTGGCCACATGAAAAAGAAGGTCTACGCCAATGGCCCAGCGTCGATTCAAGACCTCGAAGATGAAATTCGTGAGGCTATCGAGGACATAGGGCAGCCACTTTGCGATTTCGTTATGGAAAATTTCATTAAAAGGATATGGTCCTGTAAGCCTGGTCGTGGTCATCATTTGCCTGATGTTATTTTCCACTATTCACGGCATAGCTTCTTCTTTACAATCAAATAAACATCCGATCATTTATATTGAAAAATGGCATTTTTCTTTGAATGTCAAAATAACACCTCTATTGGAAAACCCTTTATCATGAAATAATCGAACTACATCATCTCGAGATCAACTTAACTTCATTGCGAATCTTCACCTCTCACTTCATCTTGAGTTTTCAACCGTTCCTGTTAATGTTAAACATCAAACTCCTTTTCATTTCGCTAATCATGGCAACCTTGCTATTTTCCGGAGATAATTTTTCATATTCAGCATTAATGAACTAATCGTGGATTGCATGACGACCGCGCCTGGAAATATAAACGGAGATTATTGTGACCTATCTAACCGCAGTTCGCCCTACCTATCATTTCCATAATAACTTCATATTATTCTCTGAAAATAATTTGCATTCAGAGCGGGATCAAAATTACAACATTACGGACAAGTTCTCTAAAAGGGTAACTGGAGACTCAAAACTTCTGAAGTACAATGGAACTTTCCTATAACGACAGCGCTAAATCCGCAAAAAAATCGTCATAAAGAAATTTCGTTATACAGAAAATTAGTTTCTATAGTCAGCAATGTCACAGTCGATTAATTTAAGTTTATCATTCAAACTTAAGCACTTGATTTTCGCTCAACTTTTCACACTAGCGTAATGGTAAGATTGAAAACAAACAGCCAGGGGTGTATTTAAAACTGTTTCAGAAGGATCTCTCTGCCCGCCGTAATGATTTAGTTTAAGGTCGGGATTTATTACGTACGCCCGGAAAAATTTCGGGAAAAACCTACCCTTATACCTTCTCACCAATACCCATTCAAAAAGTGATGTTCTTTGAATATTTCGTTATAGAGAGAATCTACTTCGTTTTAGAGAGTTTTTTTAACATGGAATTTGGATTCAAGGTGCAATGCCTTGTACGAAATTCAGTTATACAGAGAAATTCGTTTCACAGACGTTCGTTATAAGGAGGTTCCACTGTATATAATGGGTCTTGATGATTTAACATTCAATGCAGTGGCGGCTTTTCAGGTGAAGGGAGTGAGGTGGCTCTTCACCTAAAAATTCCTTGGGCCAGGGTCACCTAAAATGTTAATTGAGGATGATAATTATTATTCACTATTTATACAATAATTTAATCATTTCATTAGCTCCATGTCAGAACTCAGGAGACGTTTATTATCGAGATTATTATCGAAACTCATTTAAATATCTTGTCGCTTGCCGCATCGAGTGAAGAGGTTTGTCACGGAACTTGCACCTCGATCGCTCAAGCAGACTGCGTTGCTATGGTAACGGGTGACGTCACCGGGGCTTTCTATTACGTTTACTCGCTGTAGTGAAGAGCTCCAATAACCCTCTGCAGTCTGCCAGTAACGTTCGTCGTTGTTTTACTGTCCGCGCGTCGCCTCTAAAGCCGGTTCCAGACAATGCGTGTATTTGACGAATGTTCGGCATTGGCGGTGCTTCGCATAGTGTGTGGGCCATTGTGTTCGGGCCGAAGTTGAGCTCCCACACACTACGCGAAGCACCGCCAATGCCGAACATTCGTCAAATACACGCATTGTCTGGGACCGGCTTAACTGTGTCCCTCCAGTGAGAACGTCCGACCGTTGTTTACTTTAAGTGCTTCGGCTTCGATACTAAAAATGAACCCCATTAATGACATTGTGTGCAGTTTAATAGAAACTCCGTTTCATCGTTGGAAAGACGAAGACAAAAAGGACATCTTAAATGAAGGTCGGCCTACTGTTAACTTGAAAATTTCTACAAGAAAAGAAATGAAAAATGGCAAATCATATAATATTAATTTCAAATCATCTAGGTTTTCGGAATACAATTGGTTATTTAAGAAATTCTGTATCTCAACAAAGGCTTTCCTCTTTGGCCAATATTTCCATTCAAAAAGAACTTTTAATTCAACTAACAAACAAAAACCATTTTATGAAGACATTACGGACAAATTTGCTAGTTTAAAGGACCGAAGGTTGGACCTGATATACAAAAAATAGGTGAGTTTACATAAAAAAGTTGTTATTCTAGATTTTTCTGCTTGTTTAGCTCTTCACCTCTTTTTCACACCCACGAACCGCCACTGATTCAATGAAATAATATTTGGGCTATTTCCATCACTTTTGCTTTTTGACCGCTCGTTCTACTGAAACGAATGCTATATCGTTCTGCCAAATGTCCGTTATTTTCGAATTTTGAGCCGAAAATGGCCTCAAACGATAGGGTTCGACTCCCTAATGACGAATCCGTGGTCAAATACAATTCTGTCCGTAGGGCCGTCCGGCCGTCCTTTAGCACACTTTCTAACTTTCTAAGGGACTCAAAATTCGAAAATTACAGATATTTGGGAAAAAAACGATAATTAGCATTCGTTCGAGTAGAACGAGCGCTCAAAAACAATCATAACTCGTGAGCTATTTGTGCCCAATATGTTCTCTCGATTGTAAAATACTATTAATATTCTAGCAGCTGTCATGTCACATTCTGATCTCAACATGGACCGTTGGGACCAACTGGTACGAATATGATATGTAGTAAGGAGTAATAAATACGGCACCTATTCCTACGGCTATAGGTACTTGAGAAGGGCTTTTAAACCAATCATCTGCTGAAAAGGATCGGATTCCTATAAACGTGGAAAATGCCATATGATCCTGAGTCATTCTGTGATACGTATGATTTTAACAATAAAAGTTTTATTTTGGATTTAGGTATGCGATCTGCTGAAATAAGATATGTTAATAATAACCAGTTGGCCAATTTGCTTTCAGATTCAAAGGGGTGATTTCTCGGGTGATTTTATGATGCATAACTGAACTTTTCCCTGAGAAAAGTAACTGAAACAAGAAAATCAACACTAAAACCATGGTTACCAGTTCTTTCAAACGTTGCCGTTGAATAAATTAATTTTGAATAAATTTAATTCTTCTACAAATTCATATCAAATACTTCTTCCCATATTCCAGATAGTAAGATTCCTCGATTGAAATCACGTTAACCATTTTGGTACAATTATTTTCTGACCTCGAATGTAAGCGTTTAAGCAATTTGGCAATCCGAATGTAATATTCAAAACTAGCAGACCCAACAGACGTTGTTCTGTATACACAAAAATTCATTCAATTTGATCCAGCCGTTTAGTTGCAGAGTAGATGAATAACCTGAATAACGACTACAGCGCCATCTGTTGATATGATTTTGATCATAAACATACCGGCATCAGGCAATACAAAATACATTCATACATCCCTCACACTTCGGTACCTTCTCCTACCCGCCTAGTGCCTACCTCGGAGACGCATTTTGGTGCGATTTCATCTTCAACCTGCCATATCTTTCGATGTATTCATCATAATTGAATGATGTAAAAAGCAATTTCGTTCTAAATTAAATACTGGGTATGAACGACGTATTTCATTGGATAAAGATCAATAGCGTATTCATAAAAAAATACTCCCAAATAATGCATAATTTTGAGAAACATTCGGATACCTTTAAGAGGTAATACCGAGTAAACCTTGAGAGATAGATATATGCTATCGCGGACTTTTTTGTAGAACTATTGAAGAGGTACATTTCCGTCATACATTGTTTCCATGTACGTCTTACGGTTTTTGCAGCGCACCTGAAAATAGCTGATCATGGTCGATTTTGGTACTCATATTTATTATCATTGAAGTTATAGTAGGTTTCCTTAATTTTCTCGGGTGAAAAGTATACCCTATGTTACTCAGGGATAGTGTAGCATTCTAAGGGTGAAATAATTATTGAAATCGGTCTACACCATTTCCAAGTGTATTTCAGAAAGCGTCAATTGTATTTCAGAAAGCATCAATTGTATTTCAGAATAGTCAATTGTATTTCAGAAAGCGTCAATTGTATTTCAGAATAGTCAATTGTATTTCAGAAAGCATCAATTGTATATCAGAAATCGTCAATTGTATTTCAGAAAACATCACTGAATTACAAATGACGGGTTCTGAAATACTATGATATAATCTGAAATACAATTGACGCTTTCTGAAATACAATTGACTAATCTGAAATACAAGTGACGCTTTCTGAACTACAATTGACTAATCTGAAATACAATTGACGCTTTCTGAAATACAATTGACTATTCTGAAATACAATTGACGCTTTCTGAAATACACTTGGAAATGGTGTAGTAGCTTATGAGTTAACTCGTATCAACGCCACAAATCCACAAACCCACAAACATACAAATCTTTCCTCTTTATAATATTAGTATTGACAAAGATTCCATAATTGATCCCTCCAATAAAGTTCCTTGATTTGATATTCCAAGGATTTGGACTGTTTTTAATCGTATAAGAACAGGTCATGGCCGTTGTAATAGCATGCTTTTCAAGTGGAATTCAGTTGAGAGTCCTAGTTTCGAATGCGGAGAAGCAGAGGGGACAATAGAACATTTCTTAAATAATTATCCCATACTTAAATTTCAGGATGGCTTGAGGGCTATACATGAAGTTACAGAGTCGTTTTTGAATTGGGTTGTTAATTTTAAATCGGTTTTATAGAGTTTCAATCGTTTTATTTTTCTGTTCCTTTTTTCTGCTTCGGTTTTCGTTTCAGATTAAGAATTTGGCAGGCATCTTGGAGAGGGTTATCGGTTGGACTCAATAAAGAAGAAATCCTTCAATATTCAAATAGTTTTTAAGTGTTATTTTTGTTAGAACGGCGAGACAGGGTTTTTTCTACTGAGGTTTTTTCCTGAGCTCTGGTATCATACGAAAAAATAGTATGGTACTCCGTTTTGCACTAACTACAGTTAGGTTATGATTCAACGTACAACCAATGAAATGAATGCTAACGCGTACGTCACACTCAACCGCCAATTTTATCGTTTGAATTCGCCAGTTTATTTGAATTTTTTTCTTGAAAAATCAAACGAAACGAAAAAGGTATAATCGCTATGATTTTTTGAGGGGGTTCATTATTTCTGAATTTTTTTTCTGGAAGTCACTAGAAATGCCTATTATCGAAGGTAACTTAATATCGTATCTTGTAGTTATATTGTAAATGCTATTTTGACGAAAATAGTAAGTGTATAGTCTGTTCACGAAAGGTTGAGCCGTCGGTTGACCATGGAAATTTGGCATATTCCACTGTGTATAAGAAAATTTTAGGTAATGTTGTTTATTTTCTTGCCAAATTGATACGCAATGTTGTCAATATTGCATAGAGTTGTCTAATAACTCGCAAGCTCGTCGGACGAGGCCGGGTACCTTCGGCAACGTTGACTTTATTTTACTTTATTTATGACAGCAAATACTGCCAACTTCAGATAAATAAACGAACGCCTACTATGCGCTCAAACTTTCGTGAACGGACTTTGAAAAAAAAATTGAATTAATTTATATGATTTTCACTATTTGTATTATTCAGAAACTATTGGACTATTGTATTCTCCGTGAAAAAGACCATATACGGCCGAAACATATGTCGGAACAAATATATTTTTTAGGGAATAGTAAATAACTGTTTACTGGTCAAGAACCGAGTGCAAAAAGCCAAGTAAACCTTATACAAAATTTTATAAATTAGGTTCTTGTATGCCAGAACTCGAAAAAAGAACACGTAGATTGAATATAAACTGAATAAAACACTCACCTTTATGACTTCCATGAAAAATACTTCCTGGAGTGGGCTGGAACTGTCCAGATGTGAACCTGCTGAAAGCGTTCGCATGCGAATAGAGGGCGCTGCCGAACGTGGGGCCTCCAGGGAAAAGCGAGTAAACGCCGTACTTGCTGAAGCCTAAGGCAAAAAGAAAACTCTTTTATATCTAGCAGATTTATTTGTACGGGAGGTTTTTATCGTGCAGTTTTTTATGTTCTACAGAGGTGGAATTGTTTTTCTACTGGGAAATATGTGGCGGAACTGTGTTGGGGAGTTTGGAGGCAATTTGAAAGTCTGCGGGGTTTGAATATTGTGATTATGATGTAAAGAATTAAATAATGGTGTATTATGCAACGAGCGTATATTGATAGCAATTATTCGCGAGGTGAGTTTAGTCCACGAGCCATAGGCGAGTGGCCCAAATCACCGAGTAAATAAAAGCCATTATGCGCGAGTAGCATATTATACTTTATCCACGACTACTGAATATATTTCTTGAAGATTTTAAAATTTGGCGACCGCGACAATTATTAAGACCTTTCTATGACAAGCGTGGAAAAAGTCAAGTTGACACATGATAATTTTTTGGAGAACTGGTATATTTTGTAATAAAAAAAGCTTTAATTGATATAATGAAAGTAGATTTGGCTCACGATTGACAAGGTATGCCCATATTTGTTAGTTGGAGTACTTTTGAATACTGAAGAAATACCAATTTAAATAATTTATATCAAGGCTTAATCTATGAAGCATCTGACAGCAGTGATTTATAATCTCATTATTCCCTTGTGATTAATGGGTATTATTAAGGCCGAGCACAGAGACGTACAATAGACGGATTTTACAATAGTCGTGGATGAAAGATTATTCGATATAAATATTATTTATTTCGCGCACAATGCGCAGATCGCAATATCTTTTTGAGCGCTCGTTCTACTTAAACGAGTGCTATATCGTTTTGCCCATATGTCTTCAATAATAATAATATCGAGTTGAAAATGGTCTCAAACGATAGGGTTCGACTCCCCGATGACGAATTCGTGATCAATTTCAATTCTGTCCTTGGGGATGTCCGTCCGTTAGCACGATAACTTTCGAAGGGATTGTCCTAGAGACTTGATATTTTCAGGGCGAGTTTGGTTCCCGAATGGTTAGGTTAAGTTGAGAGTGTTTCTCTCTTTGATTGAATCTGAAATTCAAATTTGCTGTTTATTTTCAAGAACAGCAGTGAGTGTTAGAACCTTAGAGATAGAATATCTCTATGGTTAGAACCATAGACAAACTAAAAAATTTGATGAGCCACTCGTATATTCCGCGACATCTGTCGGAGGAGGAGACTAATACACGAAAAATTATTTTCAATTTGATAGTTAGATGTCGTTGCATTCATGGAAATCCTATCGAGAAAATAGTAAGTATGCAAAATCATTATTATCAAAAAACCTTTGAATTGTCAACTGACACAAAGAGTGGTTTGACACGTTCTTTTTGAAATAAAATAAATTTCAATATGCCTGCAAGAGTGAAGACGTGCTGTGTTATTGGATGTGAAAATCGAGATGCAAGAAGGTAATTATAAAATTTATATGTATATTCTGTTACCTATAAGAATTAAGATACTCGTAGTTTTCAAAAAAGTTTTTCATGTATTGAATAAGTTTAGTCGGTAAATACTCATATTTTGTATTATTGAATTCATTATTGTTAGTTTTTGAAAATGTTTTCAATGCAATTATTAGTTTATTGATTAGATATTTATGAAATGAATCTGTATTTTCAATTGGTGATACCTATTTCAGTTAATAAATTTTTATTCTATCCAGAATTTGATTATTGATCCTCATTTCTCGATTCCAAAAGAAAATCAGATGAAAGTTCGTTGCAGGTATTATTTTCATGAAAATAAATTTCCTCACTCATCGATAACTTGCACGAATCCATTTCTGATTTCTTTTTGGAAATTGAATTTCAAAAAACTTTTTGCCTCTTGTATATGGGTGTACCTACCTATTCAAAAGGTGCACTACAGAATTCTTTTTGAGGCAACTTTACGATACAGATTCCTTTTTCAATTGAGCTTTTTTCACGAATTAGTAATGTTGTACAAAAACAGATGGCCTTGAAGCTTGTTCTACTAGTGTCTCATCTATTCTCCGTTTAGTTAGTCTATGGTTAGAACGAACACACCAATGGTAGGACACACATAATAATTTCCTTCACAAAATTTTCACCTAAGTTAATAAGGTAGGCTTGAAAGTTTAATTCAGATATCTGCAGCCATTTGGCATAAGTAGATCAATAAATTTAATTTTTTTCTAAACTAGCTTGATAACCCTGTACTTTGGAAATAAATCATTTGTCGAATATATGTAGTTTAGTTAGCAAATTCATATTGTTCTTCGATATTCTATTACCTCTTCCGCTTCACGAACTGTCTCACCCTGTATCAATTAATGAAAATTAAATAATAAATTATATGCCTTCTGTATAAAAGGTTCGTTACATCATCGTTGTGATACGAGATGGACATAATTTCTCCCAACTGTCTGGCGAACTTCAAATTACGAAGAAATTGAATATCTTGGCATGAATATCGATTTTTTAACCGCGGCTACTGATCTACGTCGTCGTTTCCAACTCTTGAAGACAGTGCGGTATCTTTGAAATGCAATTGCCGACTTCAACATCAATTAATTGAGCAAACATGAGCTGAAAATGAAAAAATTTACGTCAGAATAAACTGAACAGAGACGGCATTACATAAATGGATGATTTTACGTAATCTCCATTCATTCTATGAGTTTTGGCAGTTTAGATTTTCCATATTGCTTTGGTTCCTTCTAAAGGGTTTTCCTATAAGAGGTGTTATTTTGGTATTCCAAGAAAAATGCCATTTTTCAATATAAATTATCGGATGTTTATCATTAAAAAGAAGAAGCTATGCCGATAATAGTGGAAAATAACATCAGGCAAATGACCACCACGACCACGCATATCCTTTTAATGAAATTTTCCATAACTAAATCATAAAGTGGCTGCCTTATGTCCTTGATAGCCTCACGAATTCCATCTCAAAATCATATAATCATCTCTCGATAGCGCAATCCATTCACTATAACTGTTTCTCCAGCCTCATTTTGAAAAAGTGAAGTCCAATGACTCCACCGGACCATAAACTGCACCAAACAGTGACACGTTAAGGATAGAGAGGCTTTTCAACATAACTCTTGGGTTTTCAATAGCCCAGATGTGACAATTTTGCTGATTGACGACGAAGCCACAGAGGTGGAAATGGACCTCATCACTCAAGATGATTTTTCGATGAAATTCCGGATCATTTCATGCATTTCAACGACCCACGCAACAAAGACACGACGTTGTTGATGATCAGCCGGCTTGAATTCTTGTGTTAACTGAACTTTATAAGCCTATATATATATATCCGGGTTCATAGCGTTAACCGCCTTCCGGTTCCTAGTTTCCATCGGCCTCTGTCCAACCAGTCTCCTGGTGCCAAATTTCTTTCTGACATGGCCTTTTGTATTCCCTGTATCCAAGTTGTTTTTGGTCGGCCTCTTTTTAGTCGTTCAGGGGGTATCCAATTCAACATTTGTTTGGGAATACGTTCGTCTTGCATCCTCTGTACATGCCCATACCAAGTAAGTTGTGCTTTTTTGATGTCATCTATTATTGTTGTTTCGGCCCCCATAATCTATCTTATACGTTCATTGCGTATTCTCTGTATTCTAGAGATTCCAGCTGACCTTCTCCAGAAATCAATTTCTAAGGCCAGGAGACGATTCTGTTGTAACACACTCAACTGCCAGGCCTCGCAACCATACAACACAACACTCCTTAGGTTAACGTTGTAAATATCTCTTTTATGTTGTTTAGAGATTTCTTTTGACCACAATATTGAATTTAATGCTCCGATTATTTTCCTACCCTTATTTATTCTTTGTTGAATTTCTTTATCAGTTCTTCCATTTCTGCTTATTACAGTTCCGAGGTATACGTAGTCTTCGCAGGATTTGATCTTCAATCCTCCTTCCAACATCAGATCTTCATTCTCTCCTCCAACGCACATGTACTGGGTTTTTGACATATTCACTGTGAGTCCCCATTTGTCGTATTCTTCCATAAGCTTTCGGGTCATGAACTCAATATCGTCTTTGTCCTGAGCAAATATGACCTGGTCATCTGCAAAATGCAGTGTGTATAGCGTATTTCCGTCGCTAATAGGAATACCCATATCCTTGCATGATCTTCGCCAGGTTTTAAGTGCTCGGTCTAGGTAGATTTTAAATAGAGTTGGGGAGAGACTATCGCCTTGTCGCAATCCTTTCGTGACAGGGAAGCCATCGGAGATTTCATTTCCCACTTTAACTTTAGATGTTGAACCTTTATAGACGCTTGTACGGCCTTTATGAGTGTGCTTTTATGGAAGTTTGTTCCAATACATACTCAAGACCAAAATCTTTATGTAAAATACGGTACAATGACGTACGCGAGGAATGGACAAACTGGGTTTTCTTCGAAACTTTCGGCTACAGCAGCAATATTTTCGGCTGTTCTTTAGCGGCGTGCACGGGTTTTATTCTTCACATCACTAACTTGTCCCAACAGCTCGAATTTTTCCACCAATTTCTTTATTGCGGTCCGACAAGGTGCTTCACGTCGACCCAAAAATGTTCGTGATTTACGAAGCATCTCTGCCAAATTTTCACCATTTTTTTAGTGAATTTGATTAATTTCAATTCAATTTTTTCAATCTGTTATCCTCAACCCCATCCGATCCTGATGCAAATCGATCTCCCCAGTCCTCGCCGCTGACGTGGACACCGATGAAATTAATTTTAGACGTCACAATTTTCCAGAGTGACATCTAGTTAACCCAGAAGATCATTTTACACAGTCGTAGCCAATAAAAAGAGACGCCACTCCAAATCACCTCCGTTCCTTCGAAAGCGTAATAAGTTGCAGCCCGCCGCGTATTCAAAAATAGAATCCGTTTGACATAGAACGTCTACCCTGAAATTGATGGATTCGTTTTCCGGTTGATGTTAAGGCTTGTTCGCACTATGCTAGTAAAGGGTTTTCCAATAATAGGTTTTATTTTGAATGGCCCGCTGTTTCGGTAGGTGTCACGTTTGAAACTGTCATTTTTTGACATTTGACAAGTAGAAACTACGTCATTAATAAGAATGGAACGATACACGCTTCAAGAACGCATTGAAATTATTAAAACTCACTATAAAAATGGTGAAAATTTGGCAGAGACGGTTCGTAAAACTCGAACATTTTTGGGTCGTTGTGAAGCACCTTGTCGGACCGCAATAAAGAAATTGGTGGAAAAATTCGAGCTGTTGGGACAAGTTAGTGATGTGAAGAAAAAAAATGAAAAGAACAGTCGAGAATATTGCTGCTGAAGCCGAAAGTGTTGAAGAAAATCTAAGTTTATGCATTCATCGTCGTTCTTTGGAATTAGGCATTTTTTATGGCCGAAATTGGATGGTATTGATCTGGCAACGTTCACTTTAAACAAGACTGCGCTATGTGCCACACAAACAACGAAACCATTGATCTTTAGCGGGAAAAGTTTCCGGACCGTATTATCTCTCGAAGAGTTGATCACAATTGGCCACCGAGATCTTGTGATTCAACACCTTGCGACCACTTTCCTTTGGGGCCACGTGAAATAGAAGGTCTACGCCAATAGCCCAACGTGGATTTATGACCTCAAAGATGGAATTCGTGAGGCTATCGAGGACATAGGACAGCCACTTTGCGATTTGGTTATGGAAAATTGCATTAAAAGGATATGGTCCTGTAAGCGTGGTCGTGGTGGTCATTTGCCTGATGTTATTTTCCACTATTATCGGCATAGCTTCTTCTTTTTAATGAAATAAACATCCGATAATTTATATTGAAAAATGGCATTTTTCGATAATTTATATTAAAGAATGGCATTTTTCGATAATTTATATTGAAAAATGGCATTTTTCGATAATTTATATTGAAAAATGGCATTTTTCTTTGAATATCAAAATAACACCTTTTATTGGAAAACTCTTTATATTCGAACATTTTTCATTTCAAAAGTAATAGTGCGATTAAGCTAGTTCGAAAAATTTGTATTCATTGATCTTTGCCAAGTGACTGGAGGTATTTCAGTGAAAATTTCCTAGCCTTATCAACGTGAAAGCAAATTTGGTGGTATAATTTATCCTGTTGAACCCACCAGTGGCGTCCGTAGTAGCACTTTACTAGACATTTTCAGGAAAAAATTTTTGGGCCACTGCTTTTCTCGAAAATGAACAGCAAATTGAATTCTCGACTGAGGACCTTGAATGCGAAATCAGGGACATACGTTCGTAAATATCGGAATCGTGGAGAATTTCCTGATATACAGGGTGTCCAGGAAAATGTGGGAACTTTCTAGAATTCAGACAGTGAATTCGCAGCTTCAAGATGTGAACGTTCACAGAAAGCAAGTGAATACACAGCTTCAAGATGCACTACAATAGTAGTGCGGACAAGACTTTACAAACCGACGTTGGCATTTTTACAGCCCCATCTTGCGGCAAACGATCGAACCAATCACAAGGAGTCGGTTTCGGAAGATCGGAAACAATGGGACATCACCTGCATGAACGCCTACGCTGCGGAATTGTTTTACGCCTCGGAACGGGCATTTGAACTAATAAAGAGTGTGAAATTACCTACCCTGGGTATATCGGTTCTATTACGGGACTCATTTCACGTTATTCGATCTTGCGAATCGACGACGATGTTATGACTGATGGATTTGAGCAAGGGTGGCCAGAACGGTTGAATCGATTTCCCTTGAGATATTGCAGGAATCACCAAAATGAGGGTAGGTTCGTCTTAAATTCATAGAATCATGAGGGTAGAGAGTAGTGATGGTGGTTTGTGTCGTGACGTGTTCTATGACTCATTATTAGTTTTAATGGAGGGTTTTCCAATAAAAGGTGGTACAGTAGACTCTCGATAATTTGACACTCGATAAATTGAATCTCTCGATAATTTGAAGTTCTTTTCAGTTCCCTTGAATAACAATTGATAATTTGAAAAAAATCAACGTGTTCTGACCCCCTCGATAATTTGAAATTGTAGCTGTGACATCTTGCTCAATAACACTCTTTAATTTGAAGTCAAATCACCCAAACACTCTATAATTTGAAGTCCCCACTCTTCTGTGATCCGTTTCATCTTGCACTTGTCTTGTCTTAATTGAGCTTGTGCAGTCTTCTTTAAATTTGCGTTGAAATAAAACCGGTTTTCGAATTTTCGAATTAAAAATGATCGAAAGCAAGAATAAGGGTTTTTCAATGAGAAAAGATGTGTTATCGAAGCGGTGGAAAATGGAACATTGGAAAAAGATGTTGCGAAATAGTTCGATATTCTACCATCTGCATTGTCCATGATTTTAAAGAATAAGGAACGAATCACTGGAAGTGTCTTCAGTAAAGGAAGAAAAGGCTTCGTCAAGTTTAATTTCCTCTGATGAATTCTTCCCATCTCTCAACTTATAGAAAACACCCTGGACAATGCTAGGCTAGATGGAAGTCACTAACTCAACTAAAAATTGCGTTTTTCTTTTCGAAATGAAATACTCATGTTATCATATACACATAAGGATCATGTATGTAGAATATAATACATAATCGCATATACAGTGTCTCTATAAATGATTATAACAGCGCAGTTGGCGTTGGACTATTATCAATAATTATATCCTGATGTAAACTTTAATTTAAACAAACGATACTGTGAGTTTAGGCTGGCAATTTAGAAATAAATTGAACAATGTGACTTGAATTATAAATTTGTAGAAAATTCGTAAGAAAAGATAAGAATGAAAATTTCCAAAGCAACCAACAATGTTACAATCATTTTATAAACACCCCGTACAATATCATTAGTACCTATGTACTTCTGATCAAACTCTTGTTTAATTGAATTTCATCCTTACTCCCTCTTGTTTATTTGAACTCTTTATATTTTGAACTCTCGGTAATTTGAACTTTTGCGTTGGTCCCTTGAGTTTCAAATTATCGAGAGTCGACTGTATTTTGATACTCAAAGATAAATCCATTCTTCAATATAAATTATTATTATGAAGAAAAAGCTATCCCGTTATATTGTGGAAAATAACATCAGGCAAATGACCACCACGACCACGCTCACAGGACCATATCCTTTTAATAAAATTTTCCATAACCAAATCGCATAGTGGCTGCCCTATGTCCTCGATAGCCTCACGAATTCCATTTTTGAGGTCTTGAATCGACGCAGGGCTATTGGCGTAAACCTTCTCTTTCACGTGACCCCAAAGGAAGGAGTCGCAAGGTGTTAAATCACCTCTCGGTAGCTAATTGTGATCACCTTTTCGAGAGATAACATTCCCGCAAAAGATCGATAGTTTCGTTGCTTGTTGAATGTAAAGTTTGTCCTGTAATGTAATGACGTTTGTGGAATGCCTAATTCCAAAAACCTGAGTTTTCTTCAACACTTTCGGCTACAGCAGCAATAAGTATTCTCTATTGTTTTTGAGCGACGTGCAGGGTTTTATTCTTCACATCACCAACTAGCCCCAACAGCTCGAATTTTCCACCAATTTCTTTATTGCGGTCCGACAGGGTGCTTCACGACGACCCAAAAATGTTCGAGTTTCACGAACCGTCTCTGCCAAATTTTCACCATTTCTATTAATAACGTAGTTTCTACATGTCAAATGTCGAAGAATGACAGCTTCAAACGTGACCTCTACCGAAATAGCGGGCTATTCAAAATAACATTTATTATTGGAAAACTCCTTATATCGGCTTAGAAATTTTCGGTGTAGCAACAAAAGCTAGATCTGTCTGAGTGGTTTCACAAATACTGATTCTTTTTCGAGTTAATGAGGGCGGACACTTTCAAATGAGACACCCTGTATTGAGCTAATGCAATGTATTGGCGCAATTAATATTTACTTCATTGGGTAGCGCGATGTCTCTGAGGAAAATAATCAAATTTACGAAAAAGGATACATTTCTAGCTAAAATGTAGCTGTAGTATGGTAACACACAAACGACCTCATTGTTCGCAGTGCAGAACGGTAGTTATGGTACAAATCGTGCCTTTTTGTCAGCCTGACCGATTCCGCCTGAAATTTCAACGGAATACGCATGCGCCTGAGATTATTTTGGTGCCTATTTCAGGCTTGCAAAAAAATGGAACCTGGTCTATCTTTCTCCCTTGAAACGTGGGGATTTCGAGCCTTTTCGTAGAAATGTTGAGTAGGGTCCAATAACACAAAATTTTTCTGTCCAATTCGACATCTTGGCGTAACCTAATATAGCTTTCTTTTTCAATTGCTCAATAATAAATCTGTTTATTACTCTTCATCTTTATTCAAAGATTTAATGAAAGGGCATATTATAATAAACAAATTAATGAAGCGACATATTTTTTTTATCTTTATACCTATAAATAATTTAGACTCATGGCTTTTATTGCCTGATTTTTAGATCATCCAAGGCTTCACCTTCTATCTCCTGTAAAACCCTTTTTTTGTTATTTTTCAGAAATACGGTTACAATTGCAATAATAGTTATAAGTGATATACGTTTTTTATCATTATTCCGAAATTAAATTCGATATTTAGGATGAAATACCACTATTTAAATCTATGGGAGATGATTACCCTTCAGTAGGGCCCTGTAGCGGTCTTAGAAGAACAGAAGATTCGAAAATCATCACTTGGAACGCCAGACCTGGTTTAAAACACCCTCCTGGCCCAAGAGCAAGAATTACGTATTTTGTATCTGAATATTGAAGGTATTTATTTGAATAGGTTTAAGTTTCAATTTTGTAAAAACGGCGAGGCAGGGTTTTTTTCTACTGAGGTTTATCCCTGTGCTTAGGTATCATACGCCAGAATAGTATGGTACCCCGTTTTGCACCAACCTCAGCTAGGGACTTTTTTGTTTCATGTATTGTATTTTGTTAGCTCTCAATTCAAAAGAATATATATATAGTGATATTTTTAATTCAATTTCATCTTCCATTGTTTGCATCATTATTTTTTCATATCAATACAGGTACCATATTATTCTTTCTAAAATATTCCAACAGAACAATTAATTTGGAATTATTACTACCTGAAACTACTTGAAAGAAACCTTGAAAATCAATGGTGTAATAAGGCGACTCATTTGGGGAAAATTTACCCAACAAATAGCCCTGAAAAAAGGCTTGAATAAAGACATGAAAAAAGGCATGGTGTAATGAGGGTATAACTAATATTTGAATGCCCAAAAGTATGGAATTTGACTTCAAATTAACTCTGCCGACAAATTAAATCATCTTCTGCAAACTCTATCCAAATAACAATTTCCATCCAGTTACCATACGTAAACATCATAATAGTCTTCATAATAGTAAATAATAAGCTGGAGTTCTCAATATTTATAGCAGTCATTATAACCTATACAGGTCTGCATAGAAATTTACTTCAATACTCTATTGCATTATTTATGTAAGTGCTTTCCTTGTGTACGCAAATTACGTTAAAGACAGCTTTGGAAATGATATTTCTATTCAGAAAACAGGGCATTTTTCACAATGGAATATCGGTTTTCAATTCGCATTGACGTAAATGAAATTTGAATACGCAGCAGTTTGAGATTTCTCCGATTACTATTGTGTGTTTACTTTAAAGGTCAACGAAATGGGAAAAGTGAATATTTCTGTATTCATTTTCCATTTTCGAGCGCTCGTTCTACTTCAACGAAGTCTAAATCATTTTGCCCAAATGTCTGTAATTTTCGAATTTTGAGAAGAAAAAGGTTTCAAATGATTAGGTTCGACTAACTAATGACGAATCCGTGAGCAAATTCAACTCTGTCCGTGAGGTCGTCCGGCTGTCCGTTAGCACGATAACTTCGGAAGGAATTGTCCTAGAGACTTCAGATTTTCAGGGTGAGTTCGGTTCTCAAATACTGCGGTTGAGTTCGTACATCAGCAAAATAAAATATGGCCATTAAAATTAAAAATTCCTCATAATCTCAAACAAAACGAAACCAATCGAAATGAAGTGTGGCAGCCACATGTAAGATGATTATAATAAGCCTTTTCTCATTAAAATATCTGGAATTTTGGAGTCAAATTTCAGAAGAGAATTGAAATGTTCAAAATATTGATGAATTTGATTCTCTTCCGATTCCTTACTATCTGAAAAGTAAATATGCTCATAAATGTTGTGTGTGTAGAATTTCCATGCCTAAATCGCAACTAATAATTTTATAACTCAACAACGAATCAGAATTTGTGAAAACGCACAAACATGTCGATTTTTTTATGGAAGGGGGACATGGGATACAAAGCTTATTTCGACTATCAACCCCACCAGGAATTTAAATAAGGAAAGTGGGTTTTGTAGCACAAATGTATGCATGAATTCAACTTATGAACCTGCAGTTTGTGTTCTATGAAGTGAATGTTTCATTTATGGTGGTATTCTGCTTTTAATCTGTAAGTTACGATACTGTAGCGTACGATTGATCTGTAACCGACCGACTTACAGATCCGCAAATAATGCAATTCTGAAATTGTTCCTGTAACTTTCTTATTTAAAGTGTCATTTTTGAACTACTCATCGATAAACATAACCTTCAATCGTAAGATTTGATCATGGAACTTCATGGATTATGAGTAAATGGTTTTGATTTGAATTTGAAAATACATTTATCTGAATGTAGTTTGCGTTTATTTCTTTCATCTATTGAATTGAAAACAGGAAAGAAAAAAATCTTTGGTTGAAATTGCTGCAGAGCATTTATCAAATTCATAGTACATTGGTTCTTCAATCTGAACATTTCACAAACTGGGCATTCGGCATTTCTTCAATCTCAACATTCAAATGGATTCATTTGATCAAGCAACCTTTTCGTTCCAATTCTCATAAAGTGTCTACTTCAAAAAAGAATGATTTTTAGATCATGTATATTATTGAACAATGTTTCACCTGTTATGATTTTCTTCCGAAACAATCCAATAAACAAAGCCTTATTATTTTTATCATTATGAATTTCTTATATTAAAACATTGGTGTTCGTTCTAAAATAAACAAACCATTCAACGTAACCTCACAATATGTCATTCGATAATGCTTCCGATCACCCGTCGAGTACTCGTAAATATGTAAAGAAACTGCATTTCTTTAATGTCAATTAATTAAGAGATTTTAAGATTATAATAGGCTTAGGATATGACAACTATAAAATAATTGATTTGACGTTCAATCAGAACATCTAAGTTTCTAAATAGTATCACATTGTATATTTCTTTGAAAGAGATTCAGTAATTGAAGAATCGACTTCAATTGTCGTTTCTTTATATTCATAGGTAAGATTGTAAATAGTTTCAATTAATATTTTTGTAATAACAATAAACTTTATATTCATAGAGCAACACATTTGAAGTTATTCTAATTCTGAAGGCGTTATTGAAAGATCAGTCTTATAAAACGACAATTTTAGTCAAGAATATGGAAACGTTGAAATTTCATTTTATGGTGAAAGGATCAGAAGATGGAAAAACGAACTTGCTCTGTATCACTTCTATAACCACTGAAGATGGGAGGAATTATGAAGTGCCGAAAGAATTTCAACCTGCCGCATTACATGAGAGCATCACAGGATCTGCTGTATATTTTAACATAAAGAAGACGTTAAAAAAACGAAATCAATCTAGAAAAGTTGGAATTGTTGTCACTGACGAGATGAGAAAAACATATTGGGATTCTGATGGAAATGTGATAATTGGTGAAGAGTATACCAGAATCAGAGGATATTGGAATGTTACTTACAGATCAATACCCTGGAATAAATTCGAAAGAATTCAAGAATTATTTGAATGAGAAATCAATACCTGTGGTTTTTACCGCGGTGGACTAAATGAGAGATTGAACCAAACTATAGTGAATAAGATCAGGTGTAGAATGAATGAGAAAAACAAAAAATTGCTTGGACAACAATAGCCAGAGAATGTGTCGATAAATATAATAGGTTTGTTCCAACTCAAGAATTGACCGTACAATGATCGTCAGGATTCTGCGCAATAGATAAAAATGTGTTCCAACTGAAAATGTATCGTTTGACAACGGTTTCGTTTTTGTTCCATCCTGCTTCGGGACCGTGAGTGGAACGGTTTTGTGATCGTCATTTCGATCCCTGGTCTGGAGCAAGTAGGGGCGTTCGGCATTGACCTCCGCGAGCGGACGGATTTTTTTGTCACGTGACCACAGATCGTACAGATAAATCTGAAATATCTGGAAATAAACGAACGGTACAGAGCATCTGCCACAGAACATACTGCTCTGTTCTACTTTTATAGATTATGAGATTTCAAAGATCACTATTTTGGGAAATATGCTCATCTTTTAACGATACTTTCACCCTTTTAGTAGCTCTTCCATAAAATCTCAATTAAATAATTAAGTACAAAGGCACTGAATGCAAAAGAAACGAGTAATGCAATATCCCCTTCTGGTCGTTCAATACGGCGATAGTTGTACCGAAAGATCCTGATCAATTAATTGATTCATTACACGAAAAAGAAACGGAAAGCAATATCTCCTCCTGCCCATTTATAACTACGATAACTATATTGAAAAATTTTAATGAATTAATTGAGTTTTTAATGAATAAATGAAAACAGAAGAATAATATTGTTAGAATTTTTCAATCTATCGGTTGTCGGATCAGGAAACTCAACATAAAACAAAAAAAAAAATAAAAAACATAAAACTCTATGGATAAAATCGCTTTGCTCCGTCGAAATAGACCGAGCGAAAAGATCGACGTCCGATTGCTCAGATTTTTATGACGAACGGTACAGATTTGTATTCCCCTCAATCCGGATGTAATAAACGAACGGTTTAGATCGATCCGACACGTCCGATGTCGATGCCGAACGCCCCTAGTACTGTTTGGACGGTTCTTGTACGGTCAAAGTTTAGACATGCGCATAAGATCGATTACTAACAGTTTCGTGACAGTCAAATTACCGTACAAAAGTCAGCTGTTGGAACAAACCTAATGAAACCGATCATTCAGTTACTGGTTTTGCACCTAAATATTTATATACGGTACTGATGTAACAATTCTACCTAGCGAGTTAAAATCTGAACATACAGAAGATAATTGGATAAATGATAGAAGGACAGCTTTGAAGAGAACGATAGCATCTCATAATTATAATAAAAAAATTATTCGATAAAAATCGGAAATATTTGGAGTTCAATGTAGGAGATTGGGTGTATGTCGAAAATGGAAACAAATTGAACAGGGCAAAAATGGATGAGTTGAAAATTGGACCGTACCAAATTATGGAAAGAATGTCCAACTCAATATATAGAATAAACACAGGTCACAAAAAGTCAGAGTTCAATATTTTTTATATTACAAAACTTATCCCAGTAATCCGGACAACAACGCAAGAAGAAGAAGAAGAGACTAAGTGTTCGAGAAGATGAATTAGAAAATTTTATTGCATTTTTATAAAATTTTCTCTCCTAGGGGGGGAGATGTAAAGAAACTGCATTTCTTTAATGTCAATTAATTCAGAGATTTTAAGATTATAATAGGCTAGATATGACAACTATAAAATAATTGATTTGACGTTCAATCAGAACATCTAAGTTTCTAAATAGTATCACATTGTATATTATCTACAGATCCCTTAAAGAGGTAGAGAATTGGAAATTTTCTGTAAGCTTATGAAAAATTACAGATGAAAGCAGAATACCACCATAATACTCGGAAATATTTGGCGTATCCAAACTACAGACTATATGCCATAGCTGAACATGGGAAAGAAAAAAAGATTTTATAGCCACAAGATACCTACAACAACGAGGAATTTTACAACAAATTCCGTTTGCATGAGCAAGTAGAGTTCATTAAACGACCGAATAGTTTCGAACAACAATAATTAGAACGGGACAATTGAAAATTACACGCTTCACCGCGAAAATTCTTATCTTAATGTTGTACAAGCAGATAGGAGGATGGTGTCGTGCAAAAAGCTGGATCGTTTCGAAAATTTCGCGAAAAGAAATATGAGATAGTAAGATCAATGGCCCTTTTAATCCAGTCGAATTGTGCTTTTAGCAGGAAAGTTTTGGGGTAGTTTTGATTTCTTTAATTTTTTATGTTTTTTGGGGTGCTGAATCCGAATTTGAGGTTTGCTAACAAAATTTCGAGACGAAACAAAAAATACACAAAAAGAATAAAAATCTCATTCTTGGTCAGTTTTTTGAATATTATTCGGAAACTATCAATTTTTCTTGAAAAACCTTTCCATACGAAATGAAAATACATAAATTTCCTACAAATGTACTACCACAGGTGTTCTGCGAAAACCCGTTTTGACTCAAATAATAGTTGAAAATGAGGTATTTTCTATGACTCAATAAATGAAAAATATTTAATTTTATGGTTCTGATGATGCGATCCTCTTGAAATTTTGCATGAACATTCAGTATATCAGTCTAAATTCACAAAATAAATTCGCTCGAATCAGAGGTTCCTCAATATCTCAGAGAAAACGAAACCAATCGAAATGAAATGTTGCGGCCAAATGCAAGGTGCTCATAATAAGCTTCATGCAAAATTGTGTGACCATAGTGTGAACAGAACCATAGAAAATTCAGTTGGAATATTGAAAAGAAGAATCTTCATATTTCCATAACAATACATCCGATTCGAGTGAAATATTTTTTTATGAATCGGAACTGATATACTGAATGTTCATGCAAAATTTCAAAAGAATCGCATCATCGGAACCATAGAAATTATTTTTTTTTCATTTATTGAGTCATAGAAAATACCTCATTTAAAACTATAATTTGAGCCAGAACGGTTCATCGCAGGAAAAACTTTAATAGTGCATTTGTTTGAAATTTTATGTACTTTCATTTTGTATAGGAAGGTCTTTCACGAAAAGTTGATAGTTTCCGAGTTATAAGCAGAAAACTGCCAAAGAATGAGATTTTTTTTCTTTTTTTGTATTTTTTTCAACGTTCCCTCACGAAACTTTGTTAGCAAACCTCAGATTCGGATTCAGCACCCAAAAAACATAAAAAAAATCGAAAAAAAACTACCCCAGAACTTTCCTGCTAGGGGTTCTTTTGAGCACAAATTGACTGGACTATTTGTTTTAATACGAATAATATACATGAAATTAACGAGTCGTTTTTGAATAGGGTTGTTAATTTTAAATCGTTTTAATCATTTCAATCATTTTATTTTTGTGTTCCTTTTTTCTGCATCAATTTTTTCGTTTCAGATTCAGAATTCCGAAGGCATCGTGGAGAGGTTTTTCGGTTTGACTCGATAAAGAAGAAATCCTTCAATATTCAACTAGTTTTTAAGTTTTATTTTTGTAAGGACGGCGAGACAGGGTTTTTTCTACTGAGTATAGTACGAAAAAATGGCATGGTACCCCATTTTGCATTGACCTCAGTTAGGGATTTTTATTTTTGTTTTAGCTCTTGATTTCAAAAGAATATAAGTATAAGTATATACGAATAATGGGTTAATTTTTGAGCGCTCGTTCTACTTAAACAAGTACTTTATCGTTTTGCCCAAATGTGTGTAATTTTCTAATTTTGATCCGTAAATGGTTTCAAACGAAGGTTAGACTCACTGATGACAAATTCGTGGTCAAATTACTCAAATTATTCAATTCTGTCCGTGGGGGCCGTCCGTTAGCATAATAACTTCATAAGGGATTGTCCTAGAGACTTTTTCAGAGTGAGTTCGGTTCCCAAATGGCGCGGTTGAGTTCGTTAACCAGCCAAATCGTACAGGATGTTCCATAAAATATGGCCATTCAAAATATTTGTTCCTCAATATCTCAGACAAAACGAAACCCATCGAAATGAAATGTTGCTGCCATATGCAAGATGCTCATCATAAGCTTCATGCAAAATTTTGTGGCCACAGTGTTAACAGAACCATTGAAAATCCAATGGAAATATTGCAAAGAAGAATCTTTATATGTATTTCCTTAACAGGATATTCGATTCGAGTGATTTTTTTTTGTGAATGGGGACTGTTATATCAAATCTTCATACAAAATGTTGTAGCCATACTAAGTGTCAACAGAACCATAGAAAATTCAATTGGAATATTGAAAAGAGGAATCCCCATATTTCCATAACAAGATAACCGATTCAAGTGAATATTTTGTTAATTAAAACTGATATACTGAATGTTCATTCAAAATTTCAACAGTTCGCATCATCAGAACCAAGGAAATTAATTTCTGTGATATCTTGCATATATTTCTTTTTTTGAAATTATTCTGGAGCATGATTCCGATTGTGCTGAGATTCTGCATTCATATATTTGGTATCAATCTCAAATCCCAAATAAAATTCTGAGGTAATAGTCTTATTACTCCACCAAAGAACGAGCGCCCGAAAGCTTCTGCTCAGGGTTTTTCTTGAATTTCTTAGGTATCTAGGTAATTTATTATGAAAATATACTTGATTTCAGGAATGCTTTCCATCTCAGTTTAGAGCTTGGTTGATTACCATGCAGTACCAGGGGTCTCTATGTTTATTTCTTACCATGAGGTAGAATCTAACATATTTCACTAAACGATCACAATATAAATGAACATGGGTGGAGGTTTAAGGGTTGAACAGGTACCGGGGTACTACTGTACATGAAATAAACATTAAAATCATAAAATACCCGTATTCTAGACAAAAAAAAACTTACCATCAGCAGTATATCCCGTGGCAGACGGCAGTGGCGCAGAAGTCCATAGCCCCCTTTGCGAGGGCGCCCCTGGCCCAGCGGGGCTTCCCAACATCGATAAAGTGCAACTTGCTCAATAGAGCTACAGCTGTAACAGAAAAAAGTCGAATGAATAAGACGAATCACTCATTTTAATTAGATTTCACTGTTGAATGAAAAGGTGTTATTGTTCGGCGTAGATAGGCGAGGAGAAAAAGGACATCAGTGTTGAAGCGTAATTATTATGGCTTACATCCTGAATCGTTGGTGAAAGGGTACTACAATTTGTTGTTTTGGATTTTTAGTTGGTAAATGTTGTGGGTTTTCCAATAAGAAGTGTTATTTTGAATAGCCCACTATATCGGAAGACGTCACATTTGAAGCTGTCATTTGACAAGTAGAAACTACGCGATTAATAAAAATGGAACGATATACGCTTCAAGAACGCATTGAAATTATTCAAATTCAACATAACAATGGTGAAAATTTGGCAGAGACGGTTCGTAACACTCGAACATTTTTGGATCGTCGTGAAGCACCTTGTCGGACCGTAATGAAGAAATTGGTGGAAAAATATGTGAAAAATAAAACCCGTGAGCGCCGCTCAAGAACAGCCGATAATATTGCTGTTGCAGCCGAAAGTGTTGAAGAAAACCTAGGTTTGTCCATTTCTCGTCGTTCTTTAGAATTAGGCATTCCACAAACATCATTACACCGTATTTTGCATAAAGATTAGGGTCTTTAGGCTAATAAAGTTCAGTTAACGCAAGAACTCAAGCCGGCCGATCATCAACAATTTCGTGTCCTTGCTGATTGGGTCGTTGGAATGCATGAAAATGATACGGAATTCCATCGAAAAATCATCTTGAGTGATGAGGGCCATTTCCACCTCGGTGGCTTCGTCAACAAGCAAAACTGTCGCATCTGGGATTCGGAAAACCCAAGAGTTATTGTTGAAAAGCCTCTATATCCTCAACGTGTGACTGTTTGGTGCGGTTTATGGTCCGGCGGAGTCATTGGACCTTACTTTTTCGAAAATGAGGCTGGAGCAACAGTTACGGTGAATGGATTGCGCTATCGAGAGATGATTAATGATATTTTTTGGCCGAAATTGGATAGTTTTGATCTGGACAACGTTTACTTTCAACAAAGCGGCGCTTCGTGCCACACAAGCAACGAAACCATTGATCTTTTGCGGGAAAAGTTTGCGGTTATCTCTCGAAGAGGCGATCACAATTGGCCACCGAGATCTTGTGATTTAACACCTTGCGACTTCTTCCCTTGGGGCCACGTGAAAGAGAAGGTCTACGCCAATAGCCCAGCGTCGATTCATGACCTCAAAGATGAAATTCGTGAGGCTATCGAGGACATAGGGCAGCCACTTTGCGACTTGGTTATGGAAAATTTCATTAAAAGGATATGGTCCTGTAAGCGTGATCGTGGTGGTTTGCCTGATGTTATTTTCCACTATTAAGGCATAGCTTCTTCTTTAAATAATGAAATAAACATCCGATCATTTATATTGAAATATGGCATTTTTCTTTGAATATCAATATAACACCTCTCATTGGAAAACCCTTTAGTTGAACTATCATTTTTTTGTTAGTGGAAAATTCGTGCGAAGTTTTGAGCGGTCGTTCTACTTTAAAGAGTGCTATATCGTTTGGCCCACCCGGTATAATATTAACATTACGCCAGCTCGTACACAGCATTGTCAACTTCACACCCAGCAAAATTATCTGGTATCATCTTGAACTACCTACCGAAAAATCCTGATATAAGGTACTATCGTGTATAGACCAACAATTACTTACAATGTGGTTAACATTCAATTAAGAAATTCTAGGAAAGATCGCTCCCATGTTTACAATCCTCGCAAACAGCATTTAGATCCGCTTCGTTCGAAATAATTCCAAGGAATCACTGTTGTTTCAATTGAATATGCATGCCTATAATTTCAATTTCAATGTGTGTTCGAACGTTTTTTTTTAATTACCGCCTGAATTATTCAGCAGCTCGAAAAGCTTCTCTGCTTGCCGTTATGCAAAATTTCTTCGGAAGCATGTTGGATACACTGTGTTAGAATTAAAAAGAACAAGGCTAATTACTGTTAGATATGCGAGTGAGATCCTCATTTCGCATTCTGTGATCGTGTCTAATTGCGGAGCTCATCAGGGTTAATGCTGAAGAATTTAGACACTTCTGAACGAACACTATACAATGGTTCAATAAGCAAAGTGAGGAAACATTTTCCATATGAGTGGATTGGATCATTTGGTATAAGGCTCAGAGTAAGAAGTAAACCTAGAGATGCCTTCGCGCATTTGTTATGCAGCCAAGTAGAATCTGTTTATGCACGCGAACAATATTCCGGCGATGCGAACTCGTGCTGTATGTTTATTCTGTATTGGGATAATTGGACTACTGCTCCCCTAATCTGATACTAACGAATTGCGTCTGTTACAGACAATTCTGTTAGTTTAGCAACATCGTCTGTTAGTGTTTAGTTTCTGGATGCTATGTGTTTACAGCGTCGTCTAGTGATCGGAGCTTGGTGGACCCAGAGTAACATCTTGAAGCAAGACCCGTGAATTTTAATCGAAGGAATCGGAAGGTATTTGCCCTTACAGGTCGTTTTTTGAGGACTTTAGACTGGAAGTCTCAACCAGTACCATAAGGAAATGATTGTATTCTTCAAATTTGAGGGCCAGCTTCTGGACAGAGAGCTACCAGAGTCTGGTTCTCTCTGAAAAACTACATCTCATGTGCGAACCTGCCTAGTGATGTAAAGATCAAGAAAGTAAACACTGAGAAAATCTTCAGGGCATTGCTGAGTAAAAGAGGAATGGGAACGGGAATAAACCGAATATAACCTCAAAGAAAATTCCGTAAAATGGTATACAGATGGTTCCAAAAACTCTACAGGAGCTGGCGCTGGAATATACGGGCTAAATACCAAGTGTGCACTGTCGCTAGGCTCCTGTATGAGCGTCTTTCAAGCGGAAATCTTAGCTATTGAAAGATGTCTAGATATCAATCTGGAAAGAAACTATTAGAAGTGCGATATAGCCATACACTCAGATAGTCAAGCTGCTATTAAAGCACTGAGCTCCTACGTCATCGACTCAAAGATGATCTTGGAGTGCCGGAACAAACTCAATGAGGTAGGCAAGAAAAATAAGGTCTTTTTAATCTTAGTTCCGGCCATTCGGGAATCAAAAGAAACGAAGAGGCCAATACACTTGCCAATGAGGGCTCACGAATGTCTCTCATTGGCCCAGAACCCTTCTGTGGTATAGGTGAATGTACCTATAAGGAATTTTTGGAGAAGGAGGAAGCCGAGAGGGAAAAACTCTGGCGGAATCTCCCAGGGATGGATCATTCCATTAAGTTCCTTAGGAACTTTGAAACAACAAGATCCAAAAGATATCTGGATCTTGGTAAGAAACAATTACACCTCCTAACTGGCTTTCTTACAGGACACTGTCGTCTTAAGAAGCATCTGTTGAGGATGGGATTGTCAGACACTGACTGAGAGGTTCTTTGGGGAGGAGAAAGAAACCCCCATTCACCTAGTCACGGAATGCTTTGGGATTGCGAGCCTAAGAAGGGAATGCCTTGGGCGAGAAACTTGTAAAAGTGAGGAACTAGCCTTGTTGAAGCTTTCACAGATACTGGATTTCATCAGATCTCTGACTCTGAAAGCCGAGCTGTGAAAAATGTGGTCAGAACAGCTCTGTAAAGGGGCAGAATAGACCTTGAGGTCGCAGTGAACTTTAACTCTTTTTTAAACTATCAACAACTATCAACTACCCGTCGTCAAGGGCAGAATTTGTGCTCGTTATGGAAAATTTCTTCGGAAATATGCTCTTTACACTGTGTTCGTACTTTCTGTTGTCTGTTGAAGTCTAGGAAGCCATTGTAGATTAATTTCAATGGAACTTCAGTACCTTAAAGCAATAGTATATAACATTACTAGCAAGGTAAGAGGGTTTTTACTGGCGAATGGAGGATATAATTGACGAGCCGCAGGCGAGTCAGTTACCTCCTTGAGCCAGTAAAACCCGTTACCTTGCGTGTATTGTTTTATATTTTATTTGTTTCTCATTTGTAAAAAGATTAGATAAATTCCAAACAAATCTCAATAATTTTCGCTTGACATTTCTAAAAATTGGATTATTTATGACATCGGAAAATTATGACAACTGTCAGTGGCTTTACGAGAGGGAAGTCCTTCGAGAATATTTGCTCATTTCTGACGAAAAAGGCCAGATCCAAATGAAACAAGGCATGAATATCGTTTTAAATACTTTTATAACGTTTATTCCTAAAAATATTTGTTCTAGGAACGATGAAATTAGCAGAATGAATGAAATTAGAAGCGAGTACGTGAAACTGTCAGTGAGTTTACAGGTCAAAAAACCTCCAGGATATTTGCAATTTTGAGAAGGAAAACAGATAGATACGAATAAAACAAGGTACGAATATCGTTTTCGAATAGTTTGAGAACGTTTATTGAGAAATACATTTGTCCCAGGAACTCTAAAATTAGAGGGATGAATGAAATTAGAAGCAAGTACTTGACAACTCTCAATGTAAATAAAACTACTAACTTGAAAAAATTTTACAAGTCAACTATCAGTTTTACAAGTTAATGACTTGATAAAATAAACTTTCTTGATTAATATTGTGTTTTTGGAAACTGACGTTTACGAATGAGAAACAAATAAATAATGTATGGTACTCGTACAGAAGTCTTTCTTTACAACTTAAATTCCATATAAAAAAGCGGTATACGCATTCTACCTCCTTTCGTATCTTCGTAACTCGAACAAGATCCTCTGTCGCAAGTACTCCTGATGACTCGGCAACATCAGCATACATCCGTTCTTATCGAGTCTATTCATCTTTTTCCGTCCCTTACAAAACGGCAGATATCAGAGAATTATGAATGGTAAATCAAGCAAGCCTGGAGCGGCCGGTTAGCCTTCAACGCATACCATTGCGTGCCGCCGCTGAGCTCGTCAAATGGGCCAGCCTGTATTTTCGCAATAATCGCACGTACGTCATTGTCCTCTCTTGACAATGCCAGTCAAGGTTATACAACGCTGCTTTACGTACGGCGCTCTTTCGAAGAGGATATTGTACAATAATGTAGGGTTCAGGCTTTGGGAGGTTCATTTTGGTACTTTGTATTTGGTTGTTCAGTGAAATACAGGTCGTTCGCCTTTATCAGTTTGCTGACAATGGAAGAAGATTTGGAAGTTTCTTCCTGTATATGAGGTGTTGGTGGATAATTGCGACAAACTTAAGGAGGTGAATTTTACGTATGTACTTGAAAAGTGACGCCACTGGGATATTTCAACAAAGATGTTTGAATTTTCTGTTCAATTCGTGACAAATATTCTCCCTTGTTTTTGAAGGGTTTTCCAATAAGAAGTGTTATTTTGAATAGCCCGCTATTCCGGTAGATGTCACGTTTGAAGCTGTCATTTTTTGACATTCGATAAGTAGAAACTACGCCATTAATAAAAATGTAACGATACACGCTTCAAGAACGCTTTGAAATTATTAAAATTCACTATAAAAATGGTGAAAATTTGGCAGATACGGTTCGTAAAACTCGAACTTTTTTGCGTCGTCATGAAGCACCTTGTCGGACCGTAATAAAGAAATTAGTGGAAAATTCGACCTGTTGGGACAAGTTAGTGATACGAAGAATAAAATCCGTGCACGTCGCTCAAGAACAGCCAAGAATATTGCTGCTGTAGCCGAAAGTGTTGAAGAAAACAAACCCAGGTTCGTCCTTTCCTCCTAGTTCTTTGGAATTCCACAAACGTCATTAAACCGTAATTAGCATAAAGATTTGTGTTTTAAGGCTTATAAAGTTCAATTAACACAAGAACTCAAGCTGACCGATCATCAACAACGTCGTGTCTTTGCTGATTGGGTCGTTGAAATGCATGAAAATGATCCGGAATTCCATCGAAAACCATCTTGAGTGATGAGGCCCATTTCAACCTAGGTGGCTTCGTCAACAAGCACAACCCAAGAGTTATGGTTGAAATGCCTCTCTATTCTCAACGTGTGACTGTTTGGTGCGGTTTATGGCCCGGCGGAGTCATTGGACCTTACTTCTTCGAAAATGAGGCTAGAGCAACAGTTACGGTGAATGGATTGCGCAATCGAGAGATGATTTATGATTTTTTTATGGCCGAAATTGGATAGTATTGAACTGGACAATGATTACTTTCAACCAGACGGCGCTACGTGACACAAAAGTAACGAAACCATTGATCTTTTGCGGAAAAAGTTTTCGGACCGTGTTATCCTTCGAAGAGGTGATCACAATTGGCCACCGAGATCTTGCTACTTCTTCCTTTGGGGCCACGTGAAAGAGAAGGTCTACGCCAATATCACAGAGTCGATTCAAGACCTCAAAGATGAAATTCGTGAGGCTATCTAGGATATATAATTTATTTTTTTTTAAATTATTGATTCTTCACATATTTCATTGTTTAATAATTTCCATAATATAATTCTTATTCTGAAAATATTCTAAAAGTAATGAACGCTCTTTCACAAGGAACAGAGCTAACAAAAATTGTTCGTTTTCTTATCAAAAAATTAGGCATATATAAAAATTGCCCATAAACGCATAAAACTAACAATAATTGGATAACTTCACATCTACGTCAATTCAGCCTACGAAATTCGCGAATTCAAAAAGTTTTATGCGAAAATAAACACGAAAACCTGTAAAAAGATTTATCGCAAGAGTATCTTCAAAAAGGCAATCAAATGCAATTGCTATGTCTACATGCTCATGCCTATTTGTTTTCCCTGCAAATTATCAGTTTGAACTACAAGCCATTAATTATAATGATAAATCGTTATTACATAACGAATTGACCGACAATAAAAACATTTCGAAGAATTTCTCGTAATGCGATGTTCAACCCAGAAAATAATTTATCAGTGTTGACCTTGGAAATATCGACCATCGGTTGTTCAATTTGGAATAAATAATGTAAAACCCCTGGAAAGTAAAGCCGTGATATGAATAGATAATGGGTTATTGGTTTATTAGAAAAAAAATTGAGAAAAGCCCAGAGCAGAAGCTTTTGAGAACTCTTTTTTTGGTGAAGCAATAAGACTATTACCTCAAAAAATATATAAATGCAGAAACTCAGCACGATTGGAATAATATTTTAGGAATTATTCGAAAGATGAAATATGTAAAAAATTAATAATTGGAAAAATTAAATTCTATGGTTCAGATGATGCGATCCTCTTGAAATTCTGCATGAACTTTCAGTATATCAGTCTTGATAAACAAAATGAATTTCACTCTCAAACGCAACTCGAAAATGAAAAATGCAAAATCTATAGACTGAATTCATTTGATAAGTAGGGCGAACTTTATAGAATTTGGTATGTTTTTATGAGTTATCGAGGTAGCTGAATTATAAAAAAATACTTTTGAGTCGATATCTGCAAGCATTCAGAATTTCACCGTTCAAATGGCATTTTTTCCAAAACTCGATATTTCAAACATTCATAATTTCCGTTTCAAACGCCGGAATGAAAAATGAGTGGCATATTATTTTTCAGTGTGTAGTCCCCTTCAATATGAGCACCAAAAATGATCATCTAAAAATTTGAAATTTTAGACGAAAAATGCCAAAGGGGTTGACCCCCCCTAAAACGCTATATTTCAGCGTTTTACTAAAATTCTGTGGGATCTACAGAAACGATTTTTACTGATATGTTGAGCTCGGCTAATGAATCGATTGACGTTGAGAATTCATCGTTTCGAAGCGAACTGCATTACGCAGGTGCTCTCGAACGCAACTCGAAAATGAAAAATGCAAAATCTATAAACTGAAATAATTTGGAAAGTATGGGATACTTTATTGTGTTTGGTATGTTTTTATAGGTTTTCGAGGTAGCTAAATCAGAAAAAAATATTTTCGAATCGATATCTACAAGCGTTCAGAATTTCTTCGTTTAAATGGCATTTTTTCCAAAACTCGATACTCAAACTTCCATAATTTCCATTTGAACAGCCGGAATGCAAAATGAATTGCATATTCTTTTCAGTCTGTAGTCCCCTTCAATACAAGCAATAAAATTAGCATATAATATTTCGACATTTTGGACGAAAAATGGCTAAGGGGTTGACTGCTTCTAAGTAAATGAATCAAAAATTTTAATGTAGCGGCCCACAAAAAAAGTAGAAGAGATTTTTGGTCACAAATGTGATGAAGAATAAAAAAGAATTGTTAATTTAAAATACCTCAGAGGCGTACCACTTCCTTCAGTAAATTTTCAAGTAAAACTTCAATATCCTTTATCTTGGAAACAATGCATTTTGGGACCTACATTTATGGAACACTTTTTCATAAAATGGTCTGAGGAATCACCCCTGTCAGTTTTTCGGTGTTATTCAGATAGAACCTGTATAAATCAATAAGAATTTGAAGATAGATCTTTATGAAGACACTTGACTGCAAACCAGTACATCACCTGTACATTTCCTTACTCTCTCCTCCATCTCAACTCCCCCTAAAACTCAATCGACAAGAATTCACGATAGCGCTGTTGCCAAATTACCTACAACCTTCGAATTCCCCCACGTACCGAGTGACATGTTTTCTCAACGGCCCATTTCTACATAAAAACAGTCCTGCGAGAGTCCACTCCTCGTATATCTTTCACATCCATCTAGGTCCTGCCTCCAAATCTCTCCTTTTGTTCGCAGATCGACGAAGAATGATGAAGCAAATGTCGAAATCGGACATCACGTGCGTTGAAGCGGCACGATCCTAGCAGGCTTGCGAATAATGTCACGAAGAAAACGGCACGCGTTTTGTTAAACTACAGGACTCTGGGCCCTGAAGGCAGAAGGAATTACGTAATTCTAGGCAGAAGATGATGTAGGTGTGGGATACATGGGTACTTACTTTCTGACCTTTAATTCGGTTAATATCAGATTGGAGTATGTTGTGGTGGATTGCCTAGCCTTTCTGTACGTAAGAAGAGAGTAGGCTTGATAAGATGGGACTCAATCACGCTACAGAGCAGTTAATGGCAGTTGATTTCATCAAGGACTCAAATATCTAAAGACAGCAAGCTAATTCAGTATGGGTACCTACTCACCACACCAAGGCGCTACAGTATATCAGAAAGTTGACGCTGTTGCAAGAAAAAGGAGCAAACACTCCCTGATTAGGGCATATGTCTACGATTGGGAAAGAATAAGAAAGCATTATCACAACCTAAATCCACCAGGACAATGGCAAACAAGAAGACTGATTGAATCCTCAAAAGAGAGGGCCAACTAGACTCTAAATTCGTTAAAAACAAGGCTGCTTACTCGGCCTCACACAGGCCCCGTATTCTGGATAAGCATATACGAACTTCTTAGCGCGAGTCGCTTCTTCACCTGCAAAAATGCACACCGCGCAATGAAATTCGTATTCGCCACCAAAGAACGTGCATTCAAAAGCTCCTGCTCAGGGCTTTTCTTTAATTTTGAATTAGGTATTCGTTTAATTCGTGACCCAAAATCTATCCGCCCTTTTGATGCGAAAATATATAACATCTTAACGCGTACCCATTTGTCGTTACTTCAACACATTTCACAATAACAACGCACATTTTGTAGTAGCGACGCAAAAAAGGTAGGACGAATTGAAAGCAGAATTGAAAATTAATTTTAGTTTGAAATATCTCAGTGGCGTACTATTTCTTTTAGTAAGTTTGTTAGTAAAAATCAAACACCCCATATCTCGAAAAACGAAGCGTTTGCGTACCAAAGTTATAACATAACTTCATAATTTTTCATGCAGAATCACCTCCTGAATTTTTAGCACTTATTCACTAACCAAACACCCTTTATATGGAAATTTATTCTAATTTGATTGGTTTCTATTGGTACCATCAATTTTAATGTGCTTCCAGAGTAAGGCCTTTTAGGAAATTTACTCAGGGTTACTCTCGGAGTTACTAACTCGATCCATTGGGTCATGTGACCATATTAGTCGGATCACGAACCCGGGTTCTAAGTTTACGAACACACAAAGTCACACATTCGTATCAATAACATAACCAAATATTTAATGGATTTATTTTTTCAGTCCCAGTTTATTTTCGGATTGTCTCTAGCTTTGCTTGCATTTATTGGCTTTTGTAAAATATTTCTTATAAGTTCTGGTGTGCCCTTCCATTTTTAATGTTATTTTTGAGAACCTACGTTAAAGAAGTAGAGAATTTATTTTTTCAGTTCCAGTTTATTCACTGATTGTCTCTAGCTTCGCTTGGATTTATTGGCTCTTGTGAAATCTTTCTTATAATTACTGGTGTACCCTCGCATGTTCAATGTTATCTTTGAGTACCTATGTTTAAGACGTAAAGATGGCTTTAGCTTTAACGCAGAAAGATCTGCACACAAACTTATGAAGAGTTTCACATTTTTTTCTCGGCTCATGTAATCACAGATTTTACACTGAGCCAAGTTCTCTTTTCTTTCCATAGTTTTCAGAAATAGAATATATGACATTGCTAAGAAAAGAGTAGAAGGCTTATTCCCGCCTTTTTCAATTACAAAATTGATCTGCAGTGAGCTTGAGGTGACACTACTCTCGTCTAGGGTTACGATAGATCAACCTGAGTCAGTGATCGAGTTAATAGCACCGTACTTTCCGAACACGGGTTGGATATTCGGGTTAGGTAAACGAACGCGAAGGTTAGGGATCGAGTTAACCCGAGTAAGTATCCGAAAACGCCTAAAGTTATAATTATTTCATTTATGATTGATTTCTCGTAGACTCTGGTTTTTATGTTTACTTCCATCATTTTTGCCAGAAGCAGAAAAGGACGAACATCTAGAAAATTTGAACTCCCCTACTGGTGATACATGAGCCTCATTTATTGATGTCAGTGTCAGACTTGAGCACACAATATACCAGCACTCTCGAAGCAGTGCAAACATGGGGGAACGGATGAATAGACGTGGGGCATTGTGTGATGGAACCCCGTATTTCGTACCAGTGGCAGTCCAGAATATTATCGGGAATTTACAACATTCGCAGCAGAAATTCGGCCAGTTTACTCATTTGGTTGGACCTGAGTGAATTCTGAGGAAATACGCACAGTGGTTCATTATTTTGATGTTCGTGTACGCCACTGCTTTCTTGTTATTAATTATTTTGAGTTTTCATGTCAGTGAATTCTATACTCAGTTTTTTATTGCATGGTTGTTCCTTGCGAAAGACTATAAGATCGATTGATTATTAAAATTGAAATTGGATATATCGTGCATCGAGAAGAATATTGAAAGGGGTAACTACAGAAATATCATCGAATGGTATATAGATGATTCTAAAGCACGATAGTATACAGGCCAAGAAGCAAGTGTATATACACTGCGCAAAAAATTAACACACATTATGGAAATCTCAAATTTATCTTACAACTGAAGGTGTTCTCAATGATAATTAATTTTATCAGAATTATGCATGCATTTGTTATCCACTTCCAACGTTTTTTTCAATACATATGTTTTTTCCAGCAGGAATAAAAAAGATGAGATCATCAGATTTTGAATGTATTGGCTCCAGTTTGAAATCAGATGTTCTCGATCAATTCTAGTGATCAATAGTTTTTCTTTCGTTTGATTTTCTACACCCGATCGCTATTCAACACGAAACACGCAATTTGACCCAAGAGGAATGTGCCCAAGCGGTAGTTTTAAGGTTGACGCTCACTTGGGCGAGACGAGACGAGACGAAGCGAAGAGTTGTTTTCCGCAGGGCACGATTTGCACTGAATCAAATGGGTAGACGCTCACTTGGGAGGCGCGAAGAGAAGATCAGTTTCTAACTAACTAACCACGCGTCGCTTCGTTTCGTCTCGTCTCGTCCAAGTGAGCGTCAGGCTTTACGAGAAGAAGGGTATGGACATACACAAGAATTGCAGAAAGGTTTGGAGTTTCCCATACAAGTGTGTCCAGAATGTTGCAGCGATTCAGGGAGACAGGTATGAATGTCCGAAGACCAGTACAGGGTAGACCACGGATAACAACTGCCATTGAAGAACATTACTTGAGAGTTTCTTCGTTGAGACAACAGTTTGCAGCCGCTCGCCTTCTTCAAAATCAGCTTGAGCAAACTCACGGGGTGCAAATTAGCACTCAGATAATAAGAAATCACCTCAAAGAATATGATTTAAGGCTTCGTGTCGCGGCAAGAGGCCCAGGTGCCGTATTCTCGAGAAGTGATATTCGAAAACGTATACGTACTTCATTGGCGCGAGTCCCTGTTTTACCTGCGAAAATGCACACCGCGCAATGAAGTTCGTATACGTTTTCGAATATCACTTCTCGAGAATACGGCACCAGCTCTTACCCCAGCCCATCGAAGGATTGGATTTTGAGAGAGAGCATATCCATTGAGAAGATGCTGGTCCAGTATTCTCGACAAGTGATATTCGAAAACGAATACGAACTTCATTGCGCGAGTCCCTGTTTTACCTGCGAAAATGCACACCGCGCAATGAAGTTCGTATACGTTTTCGAATATCACTTCTCGAGAATACGGCACCAGCTCTTACCCCAGCCCATCGAAGGATTGGATTTTGAGAGAGAGCATATCCATTGAGAAGATGCTGGTCCAGTATTCTCGACAAGTGATATTCGAAAACGAATACGAACTTCATTGCGCGAGTCCCTGTTTTACCTGCGAAAATGCACACCGCGCAATGAAGTTCGTATACGTTTTCGAATATCACTTCTCGAGAATACGGCACCAGCTCTTACCCCAGCCCATCGAAGGATTGGATTTTGAGAGAGAGCATATCCATTGAGAAGATGCTGGTCCAGTATTCTCGACAAGTGATATTCGAAAACGAATACGAACTTCATTGCGCGAGTCCCTGTTTTACCTGCGAAAATGCACACGCGCAATGAAGTTCGTATACGTTTTCGAATATCACTTCTCGAGAATACGGCACCAGCTCTTACCCCAGCCCATCGAAGGATGGATTTTGAGAGAGAGCATATCCATTGAGAAGATGCTGGTCCAGTATTCTCGACAAGTGATATTCGAAAACGAATACGAACTTCATTGCGCGAGTCCCTGTTTTACCTGCGAAAATGCACACCGCGCAATGAAGTTCGTATACGTTTTCGAATATCACTTCTCGAGAATACGGCACCAGCTCTTACCCCAGCCCATCGAAGGATTGGATTTTGAGAGAGAGCATATCCATTGAGAAGATGCTGGTCCAGTATTCTCGACAAGTGATATTCGAAAACGAATACGAACTTCATTGCGCGAGTCCCTGTTTTACCTGCGAAAATGCACACCGCGCAATGAAGTTCGTATACGTTTTCGAAATCACTTCTCGAGAATACGGCACCAGCTCTTACCCCAGCCCATCGAAGGATTGGATTTTGAGAGAGAGCATATCCATTGAGAAGATGCTGGTCCAGTATTCTCGAGAAGTGATATTCGAAAACGTATACGAACTTCATTGCGCGAGTCCCTGTTTTACCTGCGAAAATGCACACCGCGCAATGAAGTTCCTATACGTTTTCGAATTTTACTTGTCGAGAATACGGCACCTGATTGGAAAGAGTTTTCTTCACAGACGAGTCTAGATTCTGCCTCTATGAATGCTGATAGGTATATAAGGAAGATTCTTGAAGAGCATGGAGTGTCATTTGCCCCATACATTGGTGAAAAGTTCATTTTTATGGACGATGCCAGACCCCATCGTGCTCGCATCGTTCAGGAATACCTTGAAGAGTTCGAAGTCTCTCGAATGGAATGACCAGCAGTTCAGATCTCAATCCGATTGAGCAGGTCATCATTCAAAAGAATGATGAGAAGTTCAGAAAATCATCCAGCTACTCGACTTAGAAATTCAACTCAGAGAATGTGGAAAGGATTAGATCACAACATTTTAAGATCACTCATTTTGAGTATAAACCGTCGCCGTCGTTGCCGAGCTGTAATTAACGCAAGGAGTGAAAATACCAAGTATTAAATCACTTATCAGCATTCCAGTATTTTGAAAATGGTTTTTTCTATTCTTTCTCATAAGATTCGGTGAAATCCTGAATTTTCCTTCCATTTAATGTGCCTTTTTTCGTTCAAAACCTTCCCGAGAGAACATAAAAATAAATTTTTTCTCCAACCATCAAAAAATGTTGACTTTTCTGTACTATTTTCAGGTGCAAAAGTCATAAATTCTCTTACCGTACAAAAATTTGCTCGTTGCTTAGCAACACTTTTAATCCTAGGATAAAAACGCTACTTTTATTTTTAATCCTTGGATTAAAAGTAAATGCATTTGAAGTCTATTTGACAATCACTGTCATGATTCTGTGTTCAAATTCATAACCAAATTATGAACGATTTTTCACTAAAACCAATTTTATTGTAATTTTGACTTGGTTGGAGAGAAAAAAATAGTATATTATTCGGATGAAAAGTGCCTATTTTAACTCGCAATTTTGCATTCGCTCGGCTACGCCTCGCAACTGCAAATATTGCTCGTAAAAAAAAGATGCACTTTTAATCCTTATAATATAATATACTATTAAAGTCAATGAAGAGTTAAATTTCATCAAAATTGAGATTTTCAGAATGTGCGTTAATTTTTTGCGCAGTGTACTTCACAATGCCTCATGCCCTTTAACTGTCTTTGCTTATAATGTTTGCAGTTTGTTCATATCATTATTTGCTAAAATGACACTTTCGAGAATGGTATCATTCCGCATAGAGTCAATACCTCCTAGAAGTGATAGAGTGCCTTCTACACCATTTCCAAGTGTATTTCAGAAAGCGTCAATTGTATTTCAGAATAGTCAATTGTATTTCAGAAAGCGTCAATTGTATTTCAGATTAGTCAATTGTATTTCAGAAAGCGTCACTTGTATTTCAGATTAGTCAATTGTATTTCAGAAAGCGTCAATTGTATTTCAGATTATATCATATGTATTTCAGAACCCGTCATTTGTAATTCAGTGATGTTTTCTGAAATACAATTGACGATTTCTGATATACAATTGACTAATCTGAAATACAATTGACGCTTTCTGAAAACAATTGACTATTCTGAAATACAATTGACGCTTTCTGAAATACACTTGGAAATGGTGTGTAGTTTTCCGTCTATCGAATGGGCCCTCTATATTCAACAAACATCGTCCCACAAACCCAAAACTATCTAAACTCTCCACAAAACCCAACAAAAATTGAACAAGACTATAATTCGATGTTATATAATTTTCCAAACATCTCTTGAATGTATAAACAACCGTCTAGTTCCAAATGACATATATTTCGTGGAACGTACCCGCCTACGCTTCTCATCGTCCTATTCAACATTGTTCTATAAGCCGTATGACGTCATTTTTTAAACATCGGCGACACGAAAACGAAACGTACACAATTCGGAGCGACCCTGAACTTGGAAACGATTCGTGATTCGTATTCGACGAATACATTACCAGTAACAACGACGAAGTTGACGATTAAATCGAAATTTCTGTTTCGTGGGAACCGAAGGACCCTAGATGAGATTTATCGACCTGTGTTTGTAAGGGTTGGAGGTTTTTGGGTGCATCTGATGAAGGGAACTGAATATTCATTGTCGAAAACAAGTTGTCAGAGACAAACTCTCGTAGACAAACTGTCGAAGACAAGCTATCGAAGACAAACTGTCGTAGACAAGTTGCCGAAGACAAACTGTTGAAGACAAACTATCGAAGACAAGTTGTCGAAGATAAACTGTCGAATACAAACTGTCAAAGACAAACTGTTGAAGAGTAGTTGTCTAAGACTTCGACAACATATTGTATGTTGTATGGTGTATGTTGTACATATGTTGTATAACATACATTTCTCAACATGTACAACATTAAACCGTAGATAATGTTCCTTAGATAATATTCCGTGGATAGTTTTCCAGAGATAATATTCCGTGGATAATATTACGTAGATAATATTCCGTGGATAATACTACGTAGATACCTAACATTCCGTAGATAATATTTCGTAGATTACATTCCGTAGATAATATTATGTGGATGAAAACGTATATAAAAACGTATTCGATAGAAATTGTTGGTACCTCTTCTTCAACCCACCGTTTTCAGAATTTTTTGAAAAAACGTGGTAGCGGATGGAAAATACCGTAGATAATATTCCGTTGGAGTGGTAATTCTGATATGATTACAAAAAGAATAGCGAAAATTTTAGATTGTTGATGGGGTTAGTTATACTGTTATAGTTTAAATTCAATATCTGTGAAGGCTTCTACGAGACTAGTTCCTCACTCTTACAAGTTTCTCGCTCAAGAGAAAGCCAATGAGAGTGTGTACATTTTTTCTTACCAAGATCCAGATATCTTTTAGATCTTGCTGTTTTAAAGTTCCGAAGGAACTTAGTAGAATGATCCATCCCTGGGAGATTCCAGCAGAGTTTTTCCCTCTCGGCTTTCTCCTTCTCCAGAAACTCCTTCTTATAGGTATACATTCATCTTTACCGCAGAAGGGTTCTGGGTCAATGAGTGACATTCGTGCGCCCTCTTTGGTGTATTGTCATTTTCGTTTCCCTTGATTCCCGAATGACCGGGAACCCAGATTAAAAAGACCTTATTCTTCTTGGCTACCTCATAGAGTTTCAGGCACTCCCAGATCATCTTAGAGTCGATGACGTAGGAGCTCAATGTTTTAATAGCAGCTTGATTATCTGAGTGTATAGCAATATCGCACATCTGATAGTTTCTTTCCTGATTTATATCTAGACATCTTTCAATAGCTAAGATTTCCGCATGAAAGACGCTCATACAGGAGCCTAGCGACAGTGCACACTTGGTACTTGGCCCGTATATCCCAGCTCCAGCTCCTGTAGAGGTTTTGGAACCATCTGTATACCATTTGACGGCATTCGCTTTGAAATTTTGGGTAGCGTATCCTTTTTCCCATCCTTCCTTCTCCCATGGCATCGAGTTAAAGTTCATCTCGATGATTTTTCGATCAAAACATCACTGGGTAGGTTTGCTGATGAGATGTATTTATTCAGAATAAACCAAGCTCTCGACATTCCAAAGTGTCGAGAGCCAAAAAATTTGCCTTGTTATTTGCGCAGGAAATCTAACTCTATGTTCCTACCCCTCTGACTTTTGACTTCACTTTTAACCCCAAATGTCAACAACAAACTCTCAAAATTCCCAGTACAAAGTATTATGCATAAAAAACACCAACCAATGAAATATCAAAACTGTGTATGAGACAATCAGCCATCTCGAGAGCCTGCGCTGACATGCTTGAAGACCTCCTGAAACAAAGGTATGAGAAAGACTTAAAAGCTGACCTCTCCAATAAGACCCAAGAAACCCAAACAACTTTCGAAGCGAACGCTTCAATCCTGAGAAATATAGAATTGAGGAATTTCTCTAAATTATCCCAACTGCATTGACATGAAGAAGACCATTTAGTCGATGGAGTTCAAGAGGACCAATTGGTCGACGAAGAAGATGAAAAAATCTACTTTACCGACCGAGAAAGATAGCGATATCACCCTACGAACCGAGAGGAAATATAGGGAAGAAATGAATTCAACTCTAGAGGAACAAAACGAATGTATAACTCAAATGTCAGAGAGGCTCTCGCTTATACGAGGCAGGAGACAAATTCTCTCTAATCTATCCTACCAACCTTTTACCCATCCTTTGGAGGTGGGGGTCAGTGATGTCAATCCCCAGGACGAAGGCTTGAGGATTGCCTATTGCTGGGACAGGTGATAACGGACTCCTGGAAAACATGTGGAGGAACTTCAATCAGAACATCGTGGTTAACGTTAACATGTCTTCGTATTTTAAGATTATGATGCTTATTTTGTCCCTAAATTCTTTGTGTTGTTTTAAAATGTTGGCTTGGGATCCGTTTGTCCTGTCCTTTTTCTGAATTGTCGAATACATAAATAGAATAGAAGAATGGCGCCCAATTTTGTATACTTTTTTTGATTGATACTTTTTTGCTAGTGGTATTCGAAATGATATACACTGCGCAAAAAAATCCACGCACATTATGGAAATCTCAATTTTTTCTACAACTGAAGGTCTCTTCTCAATGATAATTATTTTTATCAGAATTATGCACTTAATTATAAACTTTCAACGTTTTTCTTCAATACAGATGTTTTTTCCCAGCAGGAATAAAAAAAGATGAGATTATCAGATTTTGAACGGTTTGCAACCGCTCGCCTCCTTCAAGATCAGCTTGAGCGAACTCATGGCTCTCAGACAAAAAGAAATCGCCTCAGAGAATATGATTTGAGGCCTCGTGTCGCGGCAAGAGGCCCAGTTATTACCCCAGCCCATCGAAAGGCGCGTTTTGAATTTCGCGAGAGAGCATATCCATTGGAAAGATGTTGATTGGGAAAGAGTTCTCTCACAGATGAGTCTAGATTCTGCCTCTTCCATTGTGATCGACGTTCCCTTGTATACAGACGTCCACATGAAAGATATGCTCAGTGCGTTTCCTGAATACTACTAGTTTCGGGGGAAGATCCATCATGGTATGGGTTGAAATATCTTTGACTGCTGGCACAGACCTAGTGGTCATTGATAATGGAGCTATGAATGCTGATAGGTATATAGGAACATTCTTGAAGAGCATGTAGTGCCATTTGCCCCATAAATGTGTGAAAATTCAATTTTTATGGACGATAATGCCAGACCCCATCGTGCGCGCATCGTTCAAGAGTACCTTGAAGAGGTTGAAGTCTCTCGAATTGAATGGCCAGCAAGAAGTCCAGATCTCAATCCGATTGAGCAGGTTTGGGACAACCTCAATAGAAGGCTGAGAAGTTCAGAAAATCATCCAGCTACTCGTAATGACTTAGGAATCCAACTCAGAGAAACCTGGGAAGGATTAGATCAGAATATTTAAGATCAATCATTTTGAGTATGAACCGTCGTTGCCGAGCTGTTATTAACTCAAGGGGTGGAAATACCAAGTATTAAATCACTTATCAGCATTCCAGTATTTTGAAAATTGTTTATTTCTCTTCTTTCACATAAGAGTCGGTGAAATCTGAATTTTTCTTCCATTTAATGGGCCGTGTTTCGTTCAAAACCTTCCCGATAGAACATAAAAATTAAGTTATAAAGTCAATGTAGAGTTTCTTAAAAATTGAGATTTTCAGAATGTGCTTAATTTTTTGCGCAGTGTAAAAATGAGCTCTCTTTTTCCACCCTCTTTGAAAGAATTCTGTTTATTTTCTTATCTGTAAAACGATATTAACATCATTCGCGTGTCGGCTCACGAATGAATCACGCAATGGAAATTTTATATCAATTCATTGCCATTTTGCGTGTAGTTCGGTATTCACTTCTTTCAGTCAACTCCTGCGCTTAAACTTGTGTCAATTATTTAGGACTAGGGGCAAGCTAGATTCAAGGCTATTAATTTGCAGATTTATCATTTAATGTTAGTGAAATCAGGAAGTTACGACCTGTTAAAAAGATGTTGTGATTACGTCATCTATCCCTGAAATACCTGAAATCGACTAGGAAAATTATAATTCGTGATATATTACGGAGATACAATGTTGTAATTTACATGTTGATATTTATCGTTGCGCTCATGCAAGCGCTATATTATTGCTTCCGATGTTTCATTGAATTTGTGGAAACTTTATTTTTAAAATACATTGGGTAAACTTCAAGGGATATAGCGTGAAATGGAATACAGATGGAGTATACGCGCCACTATCGTTAGGTTTCTAATTCGAGTGTTTTTCAGGCAGAAAACTTGAAAGATAGATAGGAACTAGGGAAGAAACTATCAAGAGTGTGATATAGTGATCCATTCTGATAGTCAAGCTGCTATTAAAGCACTGAACTCCTATGTCATAGACAAACTAATAAAACAGATGAGCCACTCGTATATTCCGCGACATCTGTCGGAGGAGGAGACTAATACACGAAAAAATTATTTTCAATTTGATAGTTAGATGTCGTTGCATTCATGGAAATCCTATCGAGAAAATAGTAAGTATGTAAAATCATTATTATCAAAAAACCTTTGAATTGTCAACTGACACAAGGAGTGGTTTGACACGTTCTTTTTGAAATAAATAAAATTTCGATATGCCTGCAAGAGTGAAGACGTGCTGTGTTATTGGATGTGAAAATCGAGATGCAAGAAGGTAATTATAAAATTTACATGTATATTCTGTTAACTATAAGAATTAAGATACTCGTAGTTTTCAAAAAGTTTTTCATGTATTGAATAAGTTTAGTCGGTAAACACTCATATTTTGTATTATTGAATTCATTATTTTTAGTTTTTGAGAATGTTTTCAATGCAATTATTAGTTTATTGATTAGATATTTATGAAATAAATCTGTATTTTCAATTGGTGATACCTATTTCAGTTAATAAATTTTTATTCTATCCAGAATTTGATTATTGGTCCTCATTTCTCGATTCCAAAAGAAAATCAGATGAAAGTTCGTAGCAGGTATTATTTTCATGAAAAAAAATTCCTCACTCATAGATAACTTGCCATATCCATTTCTGATTCCTTTTGGAAATTGAATTTCAAAAAACTTTTTGCCTCTTGTATATGGGTGTACCTACCTATTCAAAAGGTGCACTACAGAATTTTTTTTGAGGCAGCTTTACGATACAGATTCCTTTTTCAATTGAGCTTTTTTCACGAATTAGTAATGTTGTACAAAAAAAGATGGCGTTGAAGCTTGTTCTACTAGTGTCTCATCTATTATCCGTTTAGTTAGTCTATGCTCCTATATGTCATCGACTCAATATACAGTGGAACTTCCCTAACTCGAATCTCCAAGGGCCAGTAGTTTCACTTCGAGTTACGAAAATTCGAAATACGGAAAACTGGACTGAGTTGAGGGTGACCAATTAAAAAAAAACGTATACAGGGTGTTTCATCATAAACTGGACAAACATAGATTTTTGTGACATCAGGAGAATCATTTTGCCTTATACAATATATCCCGTTTTCGAAGCATAAGCGAGATACAGGGTGCCAAACGTCATTTTTGAGCAAGATTCTTATGAGTGTGTCAGTTATGTATAACACTTCAAGTAACGGTTTTTGGTCAAATCTCATTGTTTTGGGTCCTCTATTCAAAAAAGTTGACGAATTCCGAAAAAAATTGACAAAATGGCGGAAGACCTGCAATGTTTCAATTTTTTTTGCGGTTGTCAAATTGACTCTTATTTTCTGAATGAACACAATTTTCTAAGAATTTCTGTGCAAAAATTTTTTCATAAATCGAACACAAAATTTTTTTTACATGTCTACAGCGATGAAAAAATTTCTTTAGAAATGAATGAAATTTTATACAATTGTACTTCTTGAATTATCAATCACGAATATGAAAACAGAATTGTAAAATATCGAACAGTTTCGTTACTACGGTCATTAAAATTTTCGTTCAGACCTCTGAAATAATGAAAAAAATTTATTTTTAGTTCTAGAGTCAAAATAATTGAATTATTGGCATGTCCAAACATTCTAGATGAATTTATACAAAAAAAACAGTGAAACTTATTTGGGACTCGAAACGACGTAGGTATTAAATTCACAACGTAACTAATCAGAACTGATATTTTTATAGAGCGCGTGCGCGATTCAACGTTCGTAAGGAAACTAAGAAAAACAAGTTTGGATCTGTCGGCGACTCTCCGCTCGGTAATTCCCCGAATTGCAGTGAGCGTTTCCCCAAAAAATTCGAGTTATGCTTGGTTGCCGCTTCGGTTACTGCTGAATTTCAGTTCGAGTTCCAGAAATATTCGAGTTATGGAAATTCGACTTATAGGGAAAGAAATACATGGCGATGTTGTCAAAACGTTTTTGCTTCTCAAGAAAATTCGACTTGAAGAATTCTTCGAGATAAGGAAGTTCGAGTTAGGGGAGTTCCACTGTATATGTCAATATGGAGTTGTAAAAAAAAAAAAACTCAATGAAGTTAGTGAATTTAACTGGTTTTTCCTGTTTACTCCTAGGTTTACTCAGCACATCTGCAATTTACTGACCCAAAACCCTGCTGTGGTTAGGCAAATGCACCTAAAAAAGATAAAGAAGAAACTGAAAAAGAAGGACCGAGAGAAGGACACTAAATGAATCTTCTGGGAATGGATCATTACATAAATTCGTAACTTCCAACAGCAAGATCTGAAAAGTATAAGGATCTCAGTTAAGTTAGGTCTTCTCAATGTCTTTCCAACAGGACATAGTCTCCTTAGGAAGCATATGATAAGAATTGGCTCAACAGAACTGAAGAGAGTAGATTCTGTAGGTAAGAAGGGAAAAACCTGTTCACTTAGTTATACAGGTTTGGAAATTCACATCTGAAACATACGATATACAATGCATCAGACAGAGAATTCTTCGGCCCAGTTGCCCAGATGAATAGTCGAGACAATCACTTGCTGTAACACACTGAGTTCAGTTGTCTTACTTCTTTATTCTAGTCTTGTCTCTCTCTTATCGTTTAGAGGAGCGTAATCTTTAGTATGGTAGGCAACAGTAAATACTTGAATCAAGTATTACTGGCAGCCTGACAAATTAAAAATTCTATACGTGTAGTTCGGGTTCCCTACCATACTGCGATAAGAGAGGGACGAGACTAGATTATCGCAGTAAGACAGTTGAATTCATTCAGTTATCGCACTTCATTATCTCGCCTATTCATCTGTGCAACTGTAGGGAAGAATTCTCTGTCTGATGCCTTGTATATCGTATGTTCTCGATGTGAATTTCCAAATCGGTAGATCAGCAGGTATTCTCGACAACTGATCTTTCGAAGCAAATAGGGGAAAACCTGGATAGATGCCACATTTTCGAAATACCTAACTTCGGAAACACGTAACAAAAAATTTATTTTATAAGTAGATGCTACAGTCACCCTGGACCTTAGTTTTGTAAGGGTTATTGTCAAGTGAGGTCGTTTTTCGCTATTGTGTGCGATCATCTCCGCAACGAACTTCACAAACACGCCAAAGTTTTAAAAGTAAGTATTTTCCGCTGTGTATAACTTTTGAAGTGGTAATAAATTCACTTATTTTTTTTCTTACGTCAATACCGTGTTTCATTGAGTGATACATCTGAGTATAAATGGTTGCTGTTTTCTCCTTAATATTCGAAAAATTCATCGGCAACTATCCCTATCGAAAAGGATAGTTGTCCTGATTTTTCGAGGTATAAGTGCTCCTTATGGCATCTAAACTAAAACCTTATCTTCTTATCTGATTTTCGACTAATTGTGTTATTTTGAATTTAAACTTGATTCTTGATTATTTTTGTTGAAACTTAATATTTTATTAATTTATCATGTGTGGAAAAATGCTTTATGTTAATAAGATGAATTCAACTTTTTGTTTAATATATGCTTTTGAAATTCAATTAAAAATGCACAATTGTTGTTAATTCGATCCATGTTGCGTAGATGAAGTTGCTGTTTTAGGCATGGCAAATCTCAATGTATTAGTTGGGTTTTTGGTTCACTTAGTATGAAGGGCATCTATCTGTCCTATAATATTTTCATGGTGAGGCAACTATCCATACTAATCCATTACTAATCAAAGTCCTATGTATACTATTTTCGAGACTATTTAAGTTGGCATAAAAGAAAAAAGGCAATTTTTTAGTTCATTAGCTTCTCTTTCTTTCCATTCACAGTAAAAAGTGATGATTACTGACAATTGCCATAAACCCCCTAATTTTACAGTTGTCCGGAAATGGGTACGCTCTCAACCACCCACTGTGTTCAAAAACCTTCGAGTTCAGGGACGATAAATAACATTGACAGGGATGAGTGTTTCTGGGACAGACATTGTGCTATTGTTCGTTTGAACATGAAGAAAGAATAGGGAACCTTTTAGTTTCTGTAGTCAAGTTGCTTATATTTTTCGATCTTCGCATAAATCTTTCGAAAGTTTATTATTCGCTATAACTAATTGACGCGTAGTATGTCGGAGATCCTTTTTATTGTTTGTTCGGTATAAAACTTTATCGTGAATTCATGGCACTTTTAGATATAAGGTGAAACTTCTGTTTAACGGAAGCGCTAAATCCGCAAAAAAATCAGTTATAAAGAAATTTCGTTATACAGAAAATTCGTTTCTATAGTCGGCAATGTCGCGGTCGACTTCAATGCTTAATTTAAGTTTATCATTCAAACTCAAGCCGTTCCTTTCAGACATTTTCGCACAACTTTCACCCTACCTTAATGATTAGATTGAAACCAAACAGCCAGGGGTTATTTCAAACTGCTTCAGAAGTATTTCTCTGCCAGCCGTATAATGATTTAGTTTAAGTCGGGTGGGATTTATTACGTATACGTACGGAAAATTTTCGGATAAAACTCACCCTTATACTTCTTACCATACCCATTCAAAGAGTCTTAACTCTTTACATAGAAGTTGTCACGTCTTCTGCGTAGCAATAAACACAGTTAACTAAGACAAATTCATATTAGTGGAAAAGGGAAGAGAAGTATCCTTAACTCTTTACTGCATGAATTTTTAGTTCGCTATGAAAAAATTAATTCCCAAAGATTTTGAACTCAGATTGAACCTAAAATACTCAAAAAATTCTATAGGTACTCAAAATTTGAAATTTATTTCGAAAAAACTAGTTTGTGCCGCATATGGAACATCATGCAACAAGGAAATATTAAGACATATCCCAAAGAAATATTCATTATGAAACAAAGAAGCAAGCAGTTCCTGTCTTTGCAGATACAATGGTATTTGGCCATAGAGATAGAATAGAGAAGAGACGCTATAACTACAATTGTGTAAAGGAAAATGGAACCACTGGGCGGGGCTTATATATTACCAATATGGCTGAAAGTTCAGGGTTGAATTAAGTTGCCAGTTTTTTCTGTTTACGAATTTCACCCAAAAATACGACGTGTTGGGTCTTCAGGAATCCTGTTCAAATAAGGTCAATTGAATATCAAATAAACAATTTTTCTTCAGGCGATAATACGCACATAAAAAGATATCAGATTACCAAGACATACTAGCAAAAATTTTTAAAGCGGATCTGTTCAGTACTCATCCCTACCTGTGATATGTTTTCCTCTAATTTTCTTATCTGTCCCTTCTCTGCTTGTAGAAAGCAATACAGCACACGATACCATTTTATTATTGATTATTAAGCACAAGAAATCTCAATTTAACTTGAAAATGTACAAAAATCACCATTTTTAGAAAAAATTCAATGATTGTCAAAATTCGACGTATATCAGTAATATGGCGGATCTGATACTACTTTCATTTTATTGATAGCAACTCTATACTATTCTATCTCTATGGTATTTGGCTTAGAAACAATTATATGACTTTTCCCTGAGCAGCCTGGGATTTTAATCGCATGCGATCTGATTCCAGCTAGTGCGGCAAATCATCAAGACCATCCTTTCGCACGTCTATTTGGGGGATTTTCCATTGATCCTTTTCAATGCTTATTTTCATACATGTGATGCACCTGGCCTTCCCCTGTTCTGTCTACTTGGTTTTCCAGCTGTACAAAGAGCATTTGCTATGGCTTTGTTTGTATCTAGAGGAGCGTATTGTTCATCAGACAGAAACCAATGCGAGTATTACCTACTGCTGCATGTGTTTCATCTTCTTTTGATAAATTATATTCTTCATTGTCAAAATCGAGAATCCATACTACTTTCATTTTCCCATAAAATAGCTTTGAATCCATATCTAGGATAAATATGCAATGTAATTTCAGAATCTGACACTGCATGATGTTCCACATTTGGGACAAATGTTTTGTTATTTTTTCTATAAATTTTTGGAAATTAAAATGATTGAAACTTGTCATTCTACTTAGTTCAGCGCCTCTGCGTGTATTATACTGCTTCTTATGAATGTGCCAGATAAGGGATGTACTATGCAGTTAGGGAAATATTCAGCGGAATTGACAAAAAAATTTTTTTTGGTTTGTGACATATATGGCACACGATGCGGTGGGTAAAGGTTAAAGTGATCCATAATGGAGCCCTGATTGCCTGCAATGATTTCATCGTACTAAATACCTTCTACTTCATAATACAAAGTGTACGGCGTGATTTGGTGATTGATACCCAACCCAAGAAAGGTGATAGCAACATCGTTTCGCACCACTGCAAAAACTAATCACCAAAACGCTTCCCATAGAACGTGCCTGCCCCATGGACGAAACAGTCTATAATTATAGCAATTCCAAGCAGACTTTAGTCAGGTATGACTGTGTGTGCATGAGGTGGGACGACCGAACTCTAGATAGGCGGTAACTGCTCCAAGGGGGAGCCTCAAGGGGGGCATGGAGTCAAGCTGATAATTGCGATAGCACATCACAACTAATCACCCAAAAGTTTTCCATAGAAGTTGCCACTTCTCCCGCATGGTAAATAACACAGATAATAAGGAAAACTGTAATGGAACCCAGCTTTAAAAATATTTGGTTGCAAACGCTCTGAAAATGTCAAGACAAATTCACATAATTGCAAAGGACAAATTCACATAATTGCCAAAACCCAAGAAAGTTGTTTCGCACTATAGATCACTAACTTATCATCTTAACATTTTTCATAGAAGTGGTCCACGTCTTCTGCATTAGCAAAAAAAACAGAGTTAACTAAGGAAAGTTACTCTAGAACTCAGCAATGAATATGTTTGATTGCAAACGCTATGAAAATGTCAAGACAAATTCACATTTATTGCAAAAAAAGATAAGTATCCTCACAGTGATCCATGACGGAGTCCCCACTAGGAATTCATCGTTCTTGACTTACTAACTACCTTCTATATTATAACACAAAGTGCTGAGCGTGATTTGGTGATTGATACCCAACCCAAGAAAGGTGATAGCACATCGTTTTGCACCATAGACTGCAAACTAATCACCAAAACGTTTTCCATAGAACGTGCCTGCCGATGGACGAAACACAGTCTATAATTATGGCAATTCAAAGCGGACTTTAGTCAGGTATGACTTTGTGTGCATGTGGTGGGACGACCGAACTCTAGATGGGCGGTAACTGCTTCAAGGGGGAGCCTCCAGGGGGGCATGGAGTCAAGCTGATAATAGCGAGTTCGTCGCGTAGGTCGCCTGGGCCCACTTGACGGAGACTGAGAGGAGAATACACAGCCTCGTATTCTCGAGTTTCTCACGTTTTGCGATTAGAAAGAATGTATGAGGAGCTTCTGAAATCGAGGTAGGAGTTAAATGTCGTAGATTGAATGCTGCTGGTTTTATACGTTGTTATTGTTGTTTGGTCCAGGTTATTTTTGATCGTTTTTGGTTCTTGAGGGCTAGAGTTAATGAGCTGAAATGATACATCGAAGGGCTTCTTTTTCTTTAAAATAATTTCTCTTTTTTCCGCCAAGCTTTTTTATCTGGACACGAACACTTTTCGCCTTAATGGCAGTTTGACTACCCGTGTAGTTGGCCATATTAATTTCCGAGGTACTCTTTTCAGATTTGATTCCTTATAGGTATAGTAATAGTTTGAAAAGGAGTTACAGTTCACTGCGACCCTAAGGTCTATTGTGCCCCTTTACAGAGCTATTCTGACCGCACCCTTCACAGCTCGCCTTCCAGCTCAAGAGATCTGATGAAATCCAATATCTAGCATCCCGTGACTAGGTGGTGAATGAGGGTTTCTACCTCCTTCCCACAGAACCTACTCTCGTCATTGTCCGATAATCCCATCCTCAACAGGTGCTTCCTGAGGCGACAGTGTCCTGTAAGAAAGCATGTGAGGTGGTGTAACCAGATATCTTTTGGATCTTGCTGTTTCAAAGTTCCGATGGAACTTAGTGGAATGATCTATCCCTGGGAGATTCCGCCAGAGTTGTTATTTCTCGGCCTTCTCCTGCTCCAGAACCCCCTTTTTATAGGTACATTTACCCATACCACAGAAGGGTTCTAGGCCAATGAGTGACATTCGTGCGCCCTTTTTGGCCAGTATATTGGCCTCATCATTTCCTTCGATTCCCGAAAGGCCGGGAACCCAGATTAAAAAGACCTTATTTTTCTTGCCTACCTCATTGAGTTTGTTCCGGCACTCCCAGATCATCTTTGAGTCGATGACGTAGAAGCTAAGTGCTTTAATAGCAGTTTGGCTATCTGAGTGTATGGCTATATCGCACTTCTTTCCAGATTTATATCTTGACATCTTTCAATAGCTAAGATTTCCGCTTGAAAGACGCTCATACAGGAGCCTAGCGACAGTGCACACTTGGTACTTGTCCCGTATATCCCATCGCCAGCTTCTGTATAGGTTTTGGAACCATCTGTATACTATTGTACGGTATTTTTTTTAGGTTATACTTGGTGCATTTCCGTTCCCATTCCTCTCTTTTACTTAGCATTGTCGCATTATCCTGCAGTTTCTTTCAGTGCTTACTCATGCTTGATCATTAGGTACATCGATAGGAAGGATCAAATCCTTTTTAAAAAATTCAAGATTCTTCTTCAAGATTTATGCATTGATGGCAACAAGGGCGTGTCGTTGGAAAACTCCCAGATAATGGAAAAATAAGGTCAAACTAATATACACCAATTCCAAGTAATTCTGGAACATTACATCATATCGATCTTTTTATCCGTTAATGGACTGCCAGTTGCCACTGACGCGAAATGATAAGTTTATTGTCGTGGGCGACTCAGCTCATACGTTCGTTATTTTTCAATTTCTTGGTACGGGGATTATTCATGCGGCAGTATTGATAACTTGCGACAAACCACGACATGTTCGAGCATTTACGTTATTCCGAGAAACGAGTGACTTATATCTTTGTACACATGTTTAGCCCCAAGGCCGAAAAATCAAGAATTATGTCGCGTTTACTGATTCGACTGCTATTCATTGCACCGGGTGGAAAGATATATTGCAATTTTTCAACGTTGATGATGTGGAGGTCCATTAATTTCCTCGGTACACTTATGTTAGCTCACCTCAATTCGATTGCGTCATCGTGAGTGAGTTATTTTGATCTTTTATTTTTAATGCTCTGTGATTCAAGCTGGATGGTTAGATTTTAGACTTGGAGAAGAAGAGTGTCGCGTAATACGACCTGGGCCTGTATTCTGGACAAGTGATCTTTCATTGCGCGAGTCCCTCCTTTACCTGCAAAAATGCACACTGTCCAATGAAGTTCTTAGGGGAAAACCGGATAGATGCCTCACTTTTTGAAATTGCCCTATATTCTTGAAAATATTGATTTTATATAAGTAATTTATATGAATGTAGGAAGCCCCATTATTGGATTTGAAATACTGAGATTTTTCTCTGACATAGCAATCCCAAATTTCCCGAAAATTTGATATTGTGGAACCCTTTCTTTGCTACGTTGTATTATATTGTTAGTCTACGTTAGAAAATTATTCGCTTTCTGAAAACTGCCTATTTTACTGTGATGGTGTGTACTGTGTATTTCTTACCCACAGAAGTGTCCAAAGTGATGACTCACCTGAAAAAAAAAACAAATATTAGTGGAATGCTGCAGAACTCACTTCACAGTGATATATAGGGTAATACTTGGATAAATTTCCAGTGAGATAGATGTCCCATTTTCAAAATAACTAACTTTCGAAAGGCGTAACAAAAAAATAGATTTATATGTAGGTGCTGCAGTAACACTGAGTCTTGGTTATAAGGCTTATAGTAAAGTGAGGTCGTTTTTCGCTAGTGTGTGCGATCATCTTCGCAGCGAACTTCACAAACACGCCGAAGTTTTAGAGGTAAGTATTTGCCGCTGTGTAAATTTTGAAGCAGTTTCAAATTCCGCTATATTTTTTGTTACGCCAGTACAGTGGGTCATCGTGTGTACTTCTGCGTATAAATAGTGGCTGTTTTTTCTTAATTTATTCAAAAAAGCAAAACGCAGATCAGAGTGCTCAGCAGCGGATCGTATCAGTGCGTGTCTTCAGACACGCTCAAAAAGAACTGAAAAACTTTCGCGAATAAGATAATTAGCTTCAACCAGAAGCTGCATCTAATTAGGGAAATATAAATCTAGGATTATACAACAATAGTCTGCACAATGGTAGAGTAGGTAATAATGTGGGATTCGTATTTTTATTTATACACTGTATATGATATTCTATGCAAAGATTATATAGTATATACATAGAGATAGAATAGAGAAGAGAGACGCTATAACATACAATTGTGTAAGGAAAAATGGAACCACTGGGCGGGGCTTATATATTACCAATATGGCTGAAAGTTCAGGGTTGAATTAAGTTGCTAGTTTTTTCTGTTTACGAATTTCACCCAAAAATACGACGTGTTGGGTCTTTAGGAATCCTGTTCAAATAAGGTCAATTGAATATCAAATAAACAATTTTTTTCAGGCGATAATATGCACATATAAAAAGATATCAGATTACCAAGACATACTAGCAAAAATTTCGAATGCGGATCTGTTCACTACTCATCCCTACCTGTGATATGTTTTTCTTCTAATTTTCTTATCTGTCCCTTCTCTGCTTGTATAAAGCCATACAGCACACGATACCATTTTATTATTGTTTATTAAGCACAAGAAATCTCAATTTAACTTGAAAAATGTACAAAAATCACTATTTTTAGAAAAAATTCAATGATTGTCAAAATTCGACGTATCGCAGTAATATGGCGGATCTGATACCACTTTCATTTTATTGATAGCAACTCTATACTATTCTATCTCTATGAGTATATATAATATATATATATACTCTATAATCTATGATTCTATGTTGTTATAATGACATTATCTATAACGTAGAGAAAGTAGGCGAGAAATAAAAGATGAAGATAGTTGTCAATCAGATTTAGACGTGTTTGTTTAGAAGCTGTATTTCCTACCGATTTTCGCTGTTGTTTCGTTAATAAAGTTTTATACAAACCTGGTGGTAGTTTTACAATATACCCTAGCTAGACAACGTAAAATAATCCTACATTTTGGGGGCTCGTCCGGGATAAAGAAGTAAGTCAACCGGGATCACGAAACAAATTGTCGACGAAGATCTGAACAATGAAGAAGACGAAGTAGAGGAAGATTTGAAGGAAGAAGACGAAGTAGTGCTGCAAGGCGAGGTGTACCCTTTCCACTAAAAGACGTAGACGAAGTGAGGAGACCCACGGCGAAGACTTTCAGACGGGAAGCTGGGGCTTGGGTTCCGAACGACCGGTGGAATTGGTATATTGGTAGAGTTTTGCAGTATCGGTAGGAGATTTAACTTTTTAGACGTACTGACTGAGGGAGGCGAAGGAAGTCATCTACATTTGTATTTTTTTGAGTTTGTCAATTGTATAATTTTGTAAAGGAGTACAGCCACTTAACAAACAACGGTAATAATATTTTTATACATATATTATACATATTTATTTATATAGAGTATTTGAAGCTTTGGATGCAACTCGGAACTGAATCCGAGGCGGATTCTCCGTAGGATGGCCGAGTGTGGGATTCGTATTTTTATTTATACACTGTATATGATATTCTATGTTGTTATAATGACGTCATTATCTATAACGTAGAGAAAGTAGGCGAGAAATAAAAGATGAAGATAGTTGTCAATCAGATTTAGACGTGTTTGTTTAGAAGCTGTATTTCCTCCGAATTTTGTTAGTGTTTCGTTAATAAACTTTTATACAAACCTAGTGGTAGTTTTACAATATACCCTAGCTAGACAACGTAAAAAAATCCTACAATAATATATAATAATAGCACGTTGTTGTTCGAAGAACAAGCGAACAATAACCCATTTTCATCTCTAAACCTTATTTTTTAGCTTTTTCACATTCAAACACCCACATTCCCCATTTCCAACTGGAGTTTTCACGTCTTAAAATACACAGATCCCAAGGGAAAACCCACAGTATCATAAATAATACATTGTTGCCTTTTATTACAGCAAACATTGTCATCTGGCAATGCCGTCTGCGACATTACGATTCCTTTTCTCCTGGTCCAAACCAACAATATTGATTTTCTCGGAAAATCGCTTAGAAGATGAAACTGCCATGAGAACTTCTGAAGATTGATCTTTACCACCACCAGATCAACAGAATCGAATGAACCTTTCAGTCAATTGGAACGGATAATGCTGGAATGCGCCATTCTGACAGTGTTCCGTTTTTCGATTCAGCGTCTCGCGTTTCTCTGAAACCTTTCATGTTCATCTGAAGCGCATTCAGCAAAAAAAAGCATATTGTTCTTAGTAGGACAGGTGAACTATAACCTATTTTCATCTCTAAAGCTTATTATTTAGCTTTCCATATTGAAAGACCCACATTCCCCATTTCCAACGGGAATTTTCACGTCTCAAAATACGGACAACCCACACTTTCATGCATAATACATTGTTGCCTTTTATTACAGCAAACATTGTCAACTGACAATCTGCCGTCTACGAAATTACGATTAGTTTTCTCCCGACCCAAACCATCAACGTTGATTTTCACGAGATAAAGGGTTTTCCAATGGGAGGTGTTATTTTGATATTCGAGGAAAAATGACATTTTTCAATATAAATGATCGGATGTTTATTTCATTATAAAAAAGAAGCTATGCCGTTGATAGTGGAAAATAACATCAGGCAAATGACCACCACGACCACGCTTACAGGATAATATTCTTTTAATGAAATTTGCCATAACCAAATCGCAAAGTGGCTGCCCTTTGTCCTCGATAGCCTCACGAATTCCTGCTTTGGGGTCTTGAATCGACGCTGGGCTATTGGCGTAGACCTTCTCTTTCACGTGGCCCCAAGGGAAGAAGTTGCAAGATGTTAAATCACAAAATCTCGATGGCCAATTGTGATCATCTCTTCGAGAGATAACACGGTCCGGTAGCTTTTCCCGCAAAATATCAATGGTTTCGTTGCTTGTGTGGCACGTAGCGCCGTCTTTTTGAAAGTAAACGTTGTCCAGATCAATACTATCCAATTTCGGTCATAAAAAAACATTAATCATATCTCGATAGCGCAATACATTCACTGTAACTGTTGCTGCAGCCTCATTTTCGAAAAAGTAAGGTCCAATAACTACGCCGGGCCATAAACCGCACCAAACAGTCACACGTTGAGGATAGAGAGGCTTCTCCACAATAACTCTTGGGTTTTTCGAGACCCAGATTTTGCTTGTTGACGAAGCCACCGAGGTGGAAATGGGCCTCCTCACTCAAGATGATTTTTCAATGGAATTCCGGATCATTTTAATGCATTTCAACCACCCACTTAGCAAAAACACGACGTTGTTGATGATCGGCCGGCTCGAGTTCTTGTAATAACTGAACTTTGTAAGCCTTAAGATCCAAATCTTTATGCAGAATACGGTGTAATGACTTTTGTGGAATGCCTGATTCCTAAGAACGACGAGGAATGAATAAACCTGAGTTTTCTTCAACACTTTCGGCTAGAGCAGCAATATTCTCGGCTGTTCTAGAGCGACGTCCACGTGTTTTATTCTTCACATCGCTAACTTGTCCAAAAGCCCAAATTTTTCCACCAATATCTTCATTGCGGTCCGACAAGGTGCTTCACTACGACCCAAAAATGTTCGAGTTAATAATTTCAATGCATTCTTGAAGCGTGTATCGTTCCATTTTTATTAATGGCGTAGTTTCTACTTGTCACTTGTCAAAAAATGACAGCTTCAAACGTGACATCTACCGAAATAGCGGGCTATTCAAAATAACACCTCTTAATGGAAAAGCCTCTATCACCCAGAAGATGAAACCGCCAAGAAAACTTCTGAAAATTGATCTTTACCACCACCAGAGCAACAGAATCAAATAAACCTTTCAGTCGATTGAAAAGGATAATGGTAGAATGTGCCATTCTGACAGTTCCCTTCTACGATTTAGCATCTTGCGTTTCTCTGCAATCTTTCGTGTTCATCTGCAGCGCACTCAGCAAAAATGATTGGAGTTCGGACTTCAGTCAGAGTTTTATATCAGTGGAAAGTTCTCGGTGATGCTGGGAATATCAACGAAAGGTCTTCGGAGTTTATAATTCTTGAATTATTCATGAATGTTTCCGTCCAATTTCTAGGTTTCACCGGGTTGAATTTACTTAGGTACTGGTTGACCCTTCGGGATTTAGTAGAATGTGAGCGAATCGGAAAAATGTCTAAAATATCAATTGTCTGGCCCAAATAAGACATTGAAGATATAAAAGTGTTATTGTTTTCAGAGAGTATAAAACTTTGAGTATTACCTGTCTACATATCATGTGATCTAGATAATTTGTTTACAAGTGATAGCTTTTGAAAGAAAACATTACATTTGCCCCCTTCTCCATTACTTCGAATGTTATTGTACCATTCGACATTTTTAAAGATTTCCTCTCGAAAAATGAATGGTTTTCCAATAAGAGGTGTTATTTTGAATAGCCCGCTATTTCGATAAATGTCACGTTTGAAGCTGTCATTTTTTAACATTTGACAAGTAGAAACTACACCATTAATAAAAATGGAACGATATACGCTTCAAGAACGCATTGAAATTATTAAAATTCACTATAAAAATGGTGAAAATTTGGCAGAGACGGTTCGTAAAACTCGAACATTTTTGGGTCTTCTTGAAGCACCTTGTTGGACCGCAGTAAAGAAATTGGAGGAAAATTTCGAGCTGTTGGGACAAGTTAGTGATGTGAAGAATAAAACCCGTGCACGTCGCTCGAAAACAGCCGAGAATATTGCTGCTGCAGCCGAAAGTGTTGAAGAAAACCCATGTCTGTCCATTCCTCGTCGCTCTTTGGGATTAGGCATTCTACAAGCGTCATTACACCGTATTTTGCATAAAGATTTGGGCCTTAAGGCTTATAAAGTTCAGTTAACACAAGAAACTCAAGTCGGCCGATCATCAACAACGTCGTGCCTCTGCTGATTGGGTCATTGAAATGCATGAAAATGATCCGGAATTCCATCGAACAATCATCTTGAGTGATGAGATCTTGTGATTCAACACCTTGCGACTTCTATCGCAGCCACTTTGCGATTTGGTTATGGAAAATTTCATTAAAAGGATATGGTCCTGTGAGCGTGGGTCGTGGTGGTCATTTGCCTGATATTATTTTCCGCTATTAACGGCATAGCTTCTTCTTTATAATGAAATAAACACCCGATCATTGATATTGTAAAAAGGCATTTTTCTTTGAATATCAAAATAACACCTCTTATTGGAAAACCCTTCAGAAGACTTATATTGAAGCCATATAGAAAAATCTATGTTCTTCAAATGTAAACTTATTATTCTTTTCAATCGAATAGAACAAACAGATTTCTTTATGTTGTGTAAAAATATTTCCTGGCCATATACAGGGTGAGTCTTTGACTTGTACATATATTTTAACCGTATATTCCTGGGGTCGAAAGAAACACTTTTTTCCTCTACCATTTTTTTCCGATTCGGCCTAAATAAGAAGATATAGCCTTTTTTGTTTTCAGAATGAGCTATGCCGCCACTGGTAAACTAACCACAGAATTTTTGCAAGTACGAGATATTATAGCATTCAAACCTTTGAAATAAGCTATTGTATCAATGAAACGAGTAGATATACCTACCATTCGAAATTTTCAAATAAGCTGCTGTAAAAGAAAGAAATATGAACTCACTTTTTCAATACCAGTTGTATATTTTCTAATGATTGATTCATCCAAAATTTTGCTAGTGATGAAAAGCAGAATAATCTCTTCTTGATGTACCTATACTTCATTTTTGATTATATCGGATTAACTTTTAAACCACCTATTCTAGCTATAGCATTCATTTCCAATATCTCTTGAAATCTTTCGTGCAAGAGCTTCCGAAATCAAAACAACAACTCAACCATAACACGCATGACATTTCAAGTTCATAAACACCTTATAGATTATTCACATTGTGAATAATCTAAGATAAACACCAGTTGGGGCGATTGAATTTCAAGGGGTGTCCGCATGGTGTAAGTCACAGACGTGACACTAGATTCTTTGACATCGGTGTTCTGTGGTTAGTTTGTTTTTCAAAATCATACGACTTCATGAATAATAACTTTATAAAGGTCATTTTAGTAGTAATAAATGTGATGAATAAATGACAAATGAACGTATTCTAACGTAATGTAAATATGGATCAACGTATGTCAAAGCTCAACGAAACAAAATTACAATAGGTACTTCGAAAGTGGAAACTTGCTTGAATAGACAAGGATTTACACTGAAGAAGTATAGAGGTGAGCTTATTCATTGTAACCCCATTTTTAAAGAAAATCCGCTAGTTCTCCTACCATTCATCATTCCAGAACAAATTCTCGAATTATTCTTGAAATTTGTCAAAGTGACCACATAGGGAAAATTGAATTCTGTGAATATTTTCGACAGAGTTGCATTCAGCCAAAGTACCCAATTTTTCGAATTTCTAAGATTTTTTTTTTCTTTCAACATCGAATTACTCGGAATTTTGTAGTCGGGAAAGATTAATCATATTCATGAAAAACTATGTTTCAAAAATCATTTCATTTGAAGAAATCGTTTGCGAGATATTACTGAAAATTTATGTTTTTCATGGATTTTCAACAGCCTGTATCTTTTTAACCAGGCCGAATCGGAAAAAATGGTAGAGGAAAAAAGTGTTTCTTTTGACCTCAGGAATCTACGGTTAAAATATATGTACAAGTCAAAGACTCACCCTGTATAACCGCAATCAGCAATCTAGCACACAAACTGTCAAGCATCCGATAAGCCCGTGATTATTCTTCACGCTTAAGATGCTTTATCACCCCCTTCGAAATTCTATATCCTGATTGTTTATCGCCCTCCATTCGTGAACAGATTTTCTGTTGATGATTCAGACGATGACGGTTAAGAAAATGATGAGGAGGAAGAAACTGGGAATGGCATCGATTTATTTTTGGCTATTTCTCGGGAAGAAATTGGGGAAATTGACAAGGAAAGAACACATTCAATTGATTGAACATGTAAGAAACTGTTTTTGTTTTGCCCTCGGTTTTGCCTAAGTGTCTGTAATTTCGAATTTTCAGTCGAAAATGGTCTCAAACTATAGGGCTCGACTCCCTGTTGTCGAATTCGTGGTCAAATTCAATTCTGTCCGTAGGTCCGTCTGCCGTCCGTTAGCACGATATCTTTCGAAGGGATTGTCGTAGAGACTTGAGATTTTCAGGGTAAGTTCGGGTATCAAAGGCCGCGGTTGAGTTCGTTAACCAGCCAAATCGTACAGGGTGTTCCATAAAATATGATTCGAAATTTTTGTTCCTCAATATCTCAGACAAAACGAAACCCATCGAAATGAAATGTTGCGGCCATATGCAAGATGGTTATAGTAAGCTTCATGCAAAATTTTGTGGCCATAGTGTAAACAGAACCATAGAAAATTCAATTGGAATATTGAAAGGAAGAAACTTCATATTTCCATAAAAAAATATCCGATTCGGATGAAATTTATTTTATAAATAGAGATTAATACACTGAATGTTCATGCAGAATTTTGTGGCCATAGTGTCAACAGAACCATAGAAAATTCAATTGGAATATTGAAAAGAAGAATCTTCATATTTCCATAACATGATATCCGATTCAAGTGAAATTTTTTCATGCAGAATTTCAAGAGGATCGCATCATCAGAATCATGGAATTTAATTTTTGTATTCATTTATTTTTACACGTTTCATTTATTGAATAATTTCCAGAATATAATTCCAATTGTGCTGAGATTCTGTATTAAAATACATATTTGATATCAATCTCAAATCTCATATAAAATTTTGCGGTAATAGTCTTATTGCTCCACCAAAGGACGAGCGCTCAAAATTTCCTGCTCAGGGCTTTTCTTAAATTTTTTTCTAATTGGTTAAGAAATTACCAAAATGCATAATATCTGAACAAACATTTCCGGTAAAGCAGAGAAAACACAGCTTCTATCTTGAGTGGAACATCACATACTTTCTTGTGCGCTTGTTCCTAAGGACCATAGTTTCGCCCATATGTCCTGAATTCTTCAATTTTGATCTATGAGTTAGCTGAAACGATGCGGTTGGATTCATTGATGAAAAATTCGAGGTCAAAAGTGAATCTGTCCGCTTTAACCTCGGCTTCAACATACCAAATCATTACAGTAGTTGCGGAGTCAGAAGACATCTGAAACTTTGCACTATTTTCTCGATTTTTACGAAATCACATGTCTGATCAACTAGAAATTTGGTACTTTGCTCATTTGGGTCTAAATACAGATAACCTTTGAGTTTTCAGGACTCCTAAGGAACCGTATATTCCTCTGTCCCACCCTCTACGCGTGTAAAATAGAACTGGAAAAGGTCCAGTCAATTTGTGCTCAAAAGAACCTCTAGCAGGAAAGTTCTGAGGTAGTTTTGATTTTTTCGATTTTTTAGGGTGCTGAATCCGAATCTGATGTTTGCTAACAAAATTTCGCGAGGGAACATTGAAAAAAATACAAAAAAAGAGAAAAATCTCATTCTTTGGCAGTTTTCTGCTTATAACTCGGAAACTATCAACTTTTCGTGAAAGACCTTCCCATAAAAAATGAAAGTACATAAAATTTCAAAGAAATTGCAGTATTAAAGTTTTTTCTGCGATGAACCGTTCTGGCTCAAATTATAGTTTTAAATGAGGTATTTTCTAGGACTCAATAAATGAAAAAAAATAATTTCTATGGTTCCGATGATGCGATCCTTTTGAAATTTTGCATGAACATTCAGTATATCAGTCTCGATTCATAAAAAATATTTCACTCGAATCGAATGTCTTGTTATGGAAATATGAAGATTCTTCTTTTCAATATTCAAATTGAATTTTCTATGCTTCTGTTCATACTATGGTCACACAATTTTGCATGAAGCTTATTATGAGCACCTTGCATTTGGCCGCAACATTTCATTTCGATTGGTTTCGTTTTCTCTGAGATATTGAGGAACAAAAATTTTGAATGGGCATGTTTTATGAAACAAAATATGGCCATTCAAAATGTTTGTTTCTCAATATCTCAGACAAAATGAAACCCATCGAAATGAAATGTTGCGGCCAAATGCAAGGTGCTCATAATAAGCTTCATGCAAAATTGTGTGACCATAGTGTGAACAGAACCATAGAAAATTCAATTGGAATATTGAAAAGAAGAATCTTCATATTTCCATAACAAGATATCTGATTCGAGTGATTTTTTTGTGAATTGAGACTGATATACTGAATGTTCATGCAAAATTTCAAGAGAATCGCATCATCAGAACCATAAAATTAAATATTTTTCATTTATTAAGTCATAGAAAATACCTCATTTTCAAATATTTGAGTCAAAACGGGTTTTCGCAGAACAACCTGTGGTAGTACAATTTGTAGGAAATTTTATGTATTTTCATTTCGTATGGAAATGTTTTTCAAGAAAAGTTGATAGTTTCCGAGTAATATGCAAAAAACTGACCAAGAATGAGATTTTTATTCTTTTTGTGTATTTTTTTCTATGTTCCGTCCCGAAATTTCGTTAGCAAACCTCAAATTCGGATTCAGCACCCCAAAAAACATAAAAAATTAAAGATATCAAAACTACCCCAAAACTTTCCTGCTAAAAGTACAATTCGACTGGATTAAAACGCCAATTGAAAGTTAGGCTGAAAATTTAGAAGCCATCCACTTTAGAAGCGGTCAAGCATGGTGAAGAGCCACAATGCTCTTTTTCCGTCGAATTAGCACCTGGCCATAAATAGATAAACAGATGTTATCTCCTTAATTACATCACCTGCTTATTAATTCACCAATAAATCGAAATTATTGTTCAACATTAATTGACGTGAAGGCAGTCCAACATAATAATTGGCCAGAGTACCGTTTCTTTTAATATCGCCATCATTAAGGTTTTAATTTCGCCATTATTTATATCCCATTCGAATCGAAGGATATTTGCTTATAACTTTCTGAGTTATGGATCAAGATTGAAAGGAAGCCAGCTATTACGGTGATAATTTCTGGATTTTTTTTTCGAAACGGTGTGAAATATTGTTATTATCAGCCAATTGGAGCGGTCTGAGTTATGACTTTATTCAAGGGATTCAGCTTTGGTTTCAGTAATGTTTTCATTATTATCGACTTGAGCCTATTAGCGTAGAAAGGGTGTGATTTCTCACACCCCCTAGCGATCGGCTATCACACTCCCTACTAAGGGAAACATTAACTCATCCCGGATAGCAAGGGGATTGAGCTCTGAGGTCTTCGGTGTTCTTCTTCTCCTGGGTCCTGGGTTGTTCGTCCTTCGTTGCTTGGTCCTGGATCTCTCGGTTGGCGTCGTGGTAGTTGGTTTTGCAATGTTCCCTCCATTGTTGTTCCTGGTGTCCATCGTGACCTACAAACTTCCTTACCGTTCTAGCAGTACCAAGAAGTACTGCTTTTTGCATTACTTTAAAAAGGTTTTTATCCAAATCTAGCTCCTTGAGGTTGGACTTGAGGCTCTTAGGAATAATTCCTGTGGTTGATATGAGAATCGGAATGGTTCTGGTACTATACATTCCCCACTGCCTTTTGATCTGAAGTTCAAGCTCCCGATATTTCGATATTTTTACAGCATATTTTGACGTAGATTGTTGTTATTTGGGATGGCTACGTCTATGAGTATTGCTTTCTTCTCTTTTTTCTTCACTAGAATTATGTCTGGCCTGTTATTAGCAACTGTTAAATTGGTAAGTACTGTGCGATCCCAGTATAGCCTATAATGGTATAACTTCAGGCTGATACTTATAATATGGAATTGGTTCGGATTGCAGCATTTTCAGTTGGATGGCGAGTTCCTGATGGAGTATTTTACAAACTGCATCATGTCGACTCTTATATTCATTTCCAGCAAACATTTGGCAGCCTCCTGTAATATGTTGGATTGTTTCTGATGTTTGGCATCCGTAGCGGCATTTATCGTCTGTGAGTCTTCTATCCTTCATGATATATTTCTGATAGTTTTTGGTTTGCACTACATACTTAGTCTTGAATGGCAAGGAGAAAACCTTCTGTTTCAGGAAACAATCTTCCAGAAGTCAGCCAGTAGTTCGACGCAGGAATGTCGACATGTTCCTGGGTGACCTCGTTCAGGTGTCTTCCATGTAGGGGCTTTTCTTTCCATCTTTGAATTTTTTCACTATCCGTCTGTGTGGTGTTTTCATGAGGCTGTTCGCTTAATAATAGATGTGTTGAACCATCTGCTTCGATCAGTATCTTATGTAAGTCCGATGTGTTTGACTTGTCTACAAAGTAATTTCTTAAGTTGCTTATCTGTTCAGCCGCCATTTTCTTCATGTCCACGAAGCCTTACCCGCCTTGAGTTCTTGGAATCGTTGTTCTTTCAAGACAGCATTTAGGATGATGTTTGTTGGCCTTCGTACACAGTGTTCTCATTTTCCGTTGGAGATGATCGAGATCTGTATTACTCCACTTTACGATTCCGAAAGAGTATGTGAGAACTGAGCAAGCGTAGGTGTTAACAGCTTTTGTGAGATATCTGCTGTTAAGTTTCGTTTTCAGAACGCTCCTCATTCTTCTGGTGAACTCCGCTGCTATATTTAGGGAACGACATTTGTCCAGTCCAAAGTTCATGCAGACGTCTTTGGAAAACTTCTCCCCAAGTCGTAGTAGGCACTCTAGTTGGTCTCTGTTTGCTGCAAACAGTTTCAAGTCATCGACGTATAAAAGGTGGTTTATCAACATGTTGCGTTTGTTGCCTTTGAGGTTGAATCCCTTTCTGGAGGATTTTAAAATACTTGATAACGGGTTCATTGCCATGCAGAACCACAATGAACTCAAAGAGTCTCCCTGAAAAATTCCTCTCTTAATGGACACTGTGTCAGTTCTTATGCCTGTTCCGCTGATTTCAATGTTAGTGCGCCAAGTTGACATAACTGTTTTGAGAAAGCTCACTATTCTCGGATCTACTTTATAGATTTCTAGAACTTTTATGAGCCATTCATGCGGCATGGAGTCGAAAGCTTTCTTGTAGTCAAGATAAGCCGTGAACAAATTCCTCCTCTTCTTATGGGCTTGGTTGCAGATTATAGAGTCGATTATCAGTTGTTCTTTTGATCCCATTGCACCCCTGGAGCATCCTTTCTGTTCCGATGCAATTATATTATTTTGTTCATTATTATTATTATTATTACATGAGATAACAGAGTTGAGGTTACAAACCTATAAACTCTTAACTTAAGATACACAAACACAAATGTAAAACGTCGATATCAATGTGATTTGATGTGTACGAAATTGAACATTTATGGCCCATTTAAATGCTCAATTTCTGCTATTTTAATGTGCAATCCTCATAGCAACCGTTCACAAAGTATTCAGAAGCACTACGAGAAATGTCAAAACTTTACTGGAACATCGATACATAGAATTCTACTATGTCAAATGTAAGTCTTGTGCAAAATGGGAATGTATATTTCAATAAAGAATTCATACACAATTCGTATTGAGATCGTCGGAAAAATCTTGTAATCAACTCGATTATTAATCGAGCGACTAATGGCCTCGAACTATTAACGCGTTCGCTCCGCTCACGCATTAAAATATCTTGATCATTAGTCGCTGTCTTCAATAATTGGTTAAATAACTATTTCCGTCGATCTCAAAATGAAAGGTGATTTTAATGTGTTCGAAATTGAACATTAATGACCCATTTTAATGCTCTATTTCTGCTATTCTAATATTCAATCCTGATGGAAACCGTTCACAGAGTATTCAGAAGCACTACGAGGGATGTCAAAACTCAACTGGAACATAGACACATAGAAATTTTATTATGTCAAATGTAAGTCTTGTGCAGAATGAGAATGTTTATTTCAATCAAGAATTCATACACAATTCATATTGAGATCGTCGGAAAAATCAACTCGGTTATTAATCGAGCGACTAATGGTCTCGAACTATTAACGCATTCGCTCCGCTCACGCGTTAAAATATCCTGACATGAGTCGCTGTCTTTAATAACTTAGTTGATTAAATAACTATTTTGGTCTGATGTTGATAAAGATGTTCTGTCATAAGTAATATCATAAGGGCATTTAATTTTTCCGACAAACATTATAGTTATTTATGTACCAAGTGCGTTATATGGATCCTAACGCCCGGAGGGAAACATTCGGCTCGAGGCCTTTGGCCCGAGGGATGAATGTTGCCCGATGGGCGTTAGGATCTAATAACGCTCGTGGTGCATACAAGATTTTATTTTTCACGAATATATCATTTAATTACAATAAAATTCGATTGCTCCTATGATTTTTTTCCATTTAAGTTTCAGTAGTAACCATGGCATTTGTTAATATTTTGAAGTTCGTTATTGCTGTCATCATTTTATTAAGTGAATGTCATTACTGTTTTCGTTGTGAGCGGGCGTTATGATCCATAATGCCCGCTAAAATGCCCACGGGCATAATGAGTGTATTTATAGCAACCGTTTCTAAGGTAAAATAAACATATAATGTACAAGTGAAAAATAAAAAAAGTTTAAGAAAAGCCTTGAGAAGGAGCTTTTGAGCGCTCGGTCTTTGGTGGAGCAATAAGACTATTACCTCAACATTTTATATGGGATTTGAGATTGATACCGAATATATGAATGCAGAATCTCAGCACAATCGGAATTATATTCTGAAAAATATTCAAAAAATTGAATATGTAAAAAATAATTACAAAAATTAAATACTATGATTCTGATGATGCGATCCCCTTAAATTTGCATGAACATTCAGTATATCAGTCTTGACTCACAAACTAAACTTCACTTGAATCGGTTATAGGTACCAACTCTTCAGTAGGTATATTCCAATTGCATTTTTTATGATTATGTTAACACTATGGCCACAACGTTTTGCATGAGGCTTATTATGAGCATCTTGTATGTGATCGCAAAATCTTAGGTTTGTTCCAACAGCTGATTTTGTACGGTAATTTGACGGTCACGAAACTGTTAGTAATCGATCTTATGCGCATGTCTAAACTTTGACCGTACAAGAACCGTCCATGATACAAAGAAAACAAGATATGATCTTGCGCACCTTGCTCTGACGTCACTGGAGAGTAAATAAATCCTATCTCTAACAATTCTAACCTATAAAAAGGAATGCTGGAATAATTCTCGTTCTTTTCTGTTTAGTGTTTCGGCGATAACATCTTGTTCGAAGTTCAAACTCAAATTCAAATTTTCAACCATGCGGTGTGCAGTGGCATTGTGCAATAGCGATAAACACTCTCCAGTTACGTCATATGCGTGAACTGGTCTCACGGGAAGATCATATCTTGTTTCTTTGTATCATGAGAACCGTCCAAACAGTACTTGCTCCAGACCAGGGATCGAAATGACGATCACAAAACCGTTCCACTCACGGTCCCGAAGCAGGATGGAACAAAAACGAAACCGTTCTCAAACGATACATTTTTAGTTGGAACACATTTTTATCTATTGCGCAGAATCCTGACGATCATTGTACGGTCAATTCTTGAGTTGGAACAAACCTCTTATTTCGATTGGTTTCGATATTGAGGGACAAACATTTTGATTGAACTAGTCTGCGTATGATACCAGAGCTCAGCGAAAAACCTCAGTAAAAAAACCGTGTCTCGCCGTTTTTACAAACTTTAAACTAAAAACTATTCGAATAAATACTAGAGTAAATACCTTCAATATTCAGGTACAAAAAACTGAATTCTTGCACCCCAGGAGTGTGTTTTAAACTAAATCTGGCCTTCCAAGTGATGATTTCCCTAATCTTCTGTTCTTTCAAGACCGCTACAGACTATCAGGACCCTATTGAAGGGTAATCATCTCCCATAGATTTAACAAGTAGTGTTTCATTCTAAATATCGAATTCAATTTCGGAAAAATGATAAAAAAAACCGTGTGATAAACTTATTTCATAAGTAAACCAGGATCTATATCACTTCCCTGCTAAAGGGTTTTCCAATAAGAGGTGTTATTGTGATATTCAAAGAAAATTTCCATTTTTCAATATAAACGATCGGATGTTTATTTCATCATAAAGAAGAAGCTATGCCGTTAATAGTGGAAAATAACATCAGGCAAATGACCACCACGACCACGTTTAAAGAACCATATCCGTTCAATGAAATTTTCCATAACCAAATCGTAAAGTGGCTGCCATATATCCTCGATAGCCTCACGAATTCCATCTTTGAGGTCTTGAATCGACGCAGTATTTCATCCTCAATATCGAAATCAAATCGAGAACTAACATGAAACACTTGTTATAACTAAGTACTCAATTTGAAAACGACAATTTTTGCATCCTTTCATCGAATGACACTTAACACTAAGCCATAGATTTCTGCCAGCATAGAGTGTCAACGACCAAATTCCGTCCACAGAAATGATGACTAGACAATTAGTCGCTTGTTCAGTGGCCTTTTTCTTCGAAGCAGAAATATGATAAAGTTTATTGCTGATGTCATTACCGCGCCATGTTCGATTCAACGAGTGCATTGTTCAGGGTTTATTTACATAACAATGTGAGTGTATACGCCAACAATTCGTTTTCATGACTCATTTTGTTTATTCTATCCTAGACATCAGAGGTATTTCCGTTGTGGTAGGTGTAAAGGTGCTATTCCGCTGCGCGAAATTGACTCGCACAACTGCTTCGCGAGGCTGACTCGCGAGTCGCTGTTTTGGCCTGATACGTTTACACGACGCGAAACTTTTCGCGAAAATGAGTGAGCCGCTAGTTTTCCAGAGACAAGCATGTCGTTCGTACTTTCGACTGCAGCCTCAGCATTTGCTATAATTGTGATGGGTTATGTGAAGAATAAAAATAAAAAAACAAAGAAAACATCGAGAAGTATTTCGTCGGCGGTTGCAAACTGGAAATCAGTTGCTGAGGGATTTACTCGGGGATTTAGTAGCGGAACCCATCGAGGATACGATCAGGAATTTCACTCGGGATGGCATCAGAAGACTTTGAATACCTACCTCTTGTCACAGGTTAATCCTAAAATAATAAGAACATAGGAATCCCACAAAAATCGTTAGGCCTGATAGAGCTGGATTAGATGAATACTCGCCCTGATTCATTTTGACGTTTCCACGACGCGAAATTAACACCGCGAGTTCTCTTGGACTTGCTCTCAAAAAGCGACAGGCATCGGCTCGCTGCGAACTGACTTGCGCAACAAAATTTCTGGCGCGAAAGCGGTATCCACTACGCGAGTTTTGGTTCGCGAAAAAGTTTCGCGAGTCAATTTCGCACAATGGAATAGCACCTTTATAGCAGAGAGAGAGAGTGCTAATAGTTGCGAAAATTACAGTGGAACTTCCCTATAACGAAAGCAATCCGCAAACAAAATTCGTTATAAATAAATTTCTTTATACGAAAATGTGTTTCTATAGTCGGCAATATCGCGATCGACTTCACTGATAAATTTAAGTTTGTCATTCAAACTTAAGCCCTTCCCTTTAGACATTTTCGCACAACTTTTCACGCTAGCGTAAGGGTTAGATTGAAACCAAACATCCAGGGGTGTATTGAAAACTGTTTCAGAAGGATCTCTCTGCCGTCGGGATTTATTACGTACGTACGGAAAAATTTCGGAAAAAATCCACCCTTATACCTTCTTACCAATACCCATTCAAATAGTGACGTTTTTTGAATATTTTGCTATAGAGAGAATTTACTTCGTTTCAGAGGGTGTTTTTAAAATGGAATTTGGATTCAAGGTGCAATGTCTTGTACGAAATTCGTTATACAGACGTTCGTTATAGGGAAGTTCCACTATTATGAATTAAAATCGTGTTTGCTAAGCTTATGCCAAAACGTCTGTTATTATCGAATGACTGAATTTCTCCGTTGCTATGTAGTACTTTCTGAACGCTCGATATACTTAATCGAATGTGTATTTTATTTTGCCCAAATGTAATTTTCGAATTGGTCTCAAACGATAGGGTTCCACTCTCTGATGACGAATCCGTGGTCAAATTAAATTCTGTCCGTGGGGCCGTCCGTTAGCACGATAACTTTCGACGAGATTGTTATGGAGACTTGTTCGGTTTCCAAATGCCGCGTTTAAAATTGTTAACCAGCCAAATCGTACAGGGTGTACCAAGATCGTTTCGCAATGAATAGTGATATAGTGGAACTTCCCTATAACGAACGTTCGTTAAAGGGTTTAGATTTATCCTAGATTAGGAGTATCATTCTTCAATTATTTTGAAGCCCTTGCGTTTGGAAGTTAGGGTGTGAGATGAAACATTACAAAATTTCTCGTATATCAAACAATATAACGTGTCTATTTTACAGTATAAGAAGAGACACACATTTCTACGTATGATACTACAGAATTAAAAAAACTGCGAAACTTACAGCCATTTAGTCAAAACTATGGCAAATTCAACAACGAAAATCAGGAACATAATAATTCTCCCATCTCAACTGCGATCCTGATAGCCAAACGTTCTAATATCTTCTTCCACAGAACTAAGCCAGACTATTAAAAACGTGCTCTATTCGGCAGTTATCATCAATTTTATTTCATTAATTCCCCGCCAGAGCACCGATAAGCTAGATTATTCCACTGCCGGCGAAAAATATATATTCAATATGCAACTGGAATTATTGTTCCTTTCGTAGAATGCATTCGAGGTTCTATTATGCCGTATTAAAACGTAATTATGAATATTTATTGGAACAAACTATACGATCCAACTGTGGCTTTCACTTAATATCACGTTTGTTGTGTTAGAACGCTTGGTTTACGATTATCTGCGAAGCGTGATGATTTGGAAGACGATAATGAGTATATGAGAGTAATTCGACAAAAATAATAGTAATAACGATAATATATATATTCTTTCAAATTGAAAGCTAACAAAATACAATACATGAAACAAAGAAGTCCCTAGCTGAGGTTGGTGCAAAACGGGGTACCATACTATTCTGTCGTATGATACCAGAGCACAGGGAAAAACCTCAGTAGAAAAAACCCTGTCTCACCGTTTTTACAAAATTGAAAGTTGAAACTATTCGAATAAATACCTTCAATATTCAGATACAAAATACTTAAATCAAGCTTTTGGGCCAGGAGGGTGTTTTAAACCAGGTCTGGCACTCGGTCTGGCGTTCCAAGTGATGATTTTTCGAATATCCTGTTCTTCTAAGATTGTTACAGGACCCTATTGAAGGGTAATCATCTCCCATAGATTTTAATAGTGGTGTTTCATCCTTAATATCGAATTCAATTTCGGAATATTGATTACAAACGTGTGACAAACTTAACAATAATAAAATTGAGCTTTGAAAATGCATCGAGTTTCGTTTTCAGAATGTTTCAAGCCCGGTTCCCATTGGTAAAGTAAATTGTAGAGTTAGAGGAGGTAAAGTACTCACTATTAATTCTCCTATACTAGCATAATGTAAACGGATTGTGTTAGTGACAGTAGAGTGCTAACGAGTAGAGTAAAGTGGATAGCACATGTGGAATAGTACACTCTACTATTACCATCCCTACTTCCACAATTTCACTCTACTCTACTGGTTCTCTGGTTGACTTTACCTATGTCCGGTTTTAGTAGAGGAAAGTGCTTCTTCCTAGTCTGCCTTTTGTGATTCGGCCAATTTTCAATATCAAATTATTATCACTGTGAATACAGTTACTCTTCTGAAATGAGTTTACATCGGTAGAGTAAATGGTACAGATCAGTATCATACTTATTTATGGAAATACTCTACTCAAATAATTTCAGTAGATTAACTGTAAAGGATTTACCAACAGGTGTTATTTTGGATAGCCCGCTATTTCTGTTGACGTCACGTTTGAATCTGTCATTTTTTGACATTTAACAAGTAGGAACTACGCTATTGATGAAAATGGAACGATACACGTTTCAGAACGTATTGAAATTATAAAAATTGACTATAAAAATGGTGAAAATTTGGAGAGAAGGTTCGTAAAACTCATTTTTGGGTCCTCGTGAAGCACCTTGTCGGACTGCAATAAAGAAATTTGTAGAAAATTTCAAGCTTTTGGGACAAGTTAGTGATGTGAAGAATAAAACCGTGCACGTCGCTCAAGAACAGCCGAGAATATTGCTGCGGTAGCCGAGAAGTGTTGAAGAATTCCCAGATTTGTCCATTCTTCGTCGTTCTTTGGGATTAGGCATTCCACAAACGTCATTACACCGTATTTTGCATGAAGATTTGGGTCTTAAGGCTTATAAAGTTCAATTAACACAAGAACTGTGTTATCTCTCGAAGAGGTGATCAGAATTGGCCACCGAGATCTTGTGATTTAACACCTTGCACATTCTTTCTTACATCCTATCATTCATATTGAAAAATGGTATCTTTCTTTGGATATCAAAATAACACCTCTAATTGGAAACCCTACATTTAAGTTACTAGAAATTTGAGAGGATAATTCGAACTGAAAAATGGCCGAATTACAAAAGAAAGAAATTATAAGAAGCACTATCCTCTCACTAAAACTGGGCAAATGTCTGTTTACATTGGTATAGTCAACCAATAAACCAGTGGTGTAGAATAAAATTGTGGAAGTGAAGATTAAAAGCGTTCAAACCCGCTCGTAATTCATTGACGATTCACCTAAACGCAAATGGCTTCCGAGGAAAGTCTTGCAACCTTTTTAGAAGCTTTCAGTCGAAAATTCCCTTCGTTTAACAAAGTTAACATCCCTTTCAGTACTATTTTCCGTTACGAAACACAAAGCACGTGAACCAGAATGAAAAATTGAAACGAAATCGTTTTTCGTTCGAGCAGCACTATAACAAATGATAATCCAATTTTGCTGCACGTTTGAAATTTGGCTGGTTCAGAAAATTTTCATCGCACCCTCGTTTTAGAGTGCATTTCTGTCGAATATCTCTATTGCATTTGTCTTTGTCTGGATTGGAGGGATTATTAGCATTTTGCACTGTCTGACCATTTTGAAATGAACAGGACTTTTCACATATCTGTTATGATAATACTTAAGATTCAAAACAAGCGAATAAATATCACATATTTTCAAATAAAAAACAATGAAGTGAATTCAAAATACTTATCGATAGAACATAAACATAGTGCAGTGGAACTTCCCTAAAACGAACGTCTGTATAAAGAATTTCGTAGAAGACTTGCACCTTGCAACCAAATTCCATGTTAAAAACATCCTCTAAAACGAAGTAAATTCTCTCTATAACGAAATATTCAAAGAACATCGCTCTTTGAATGGGTATTGGTAAGAAGGTATAAAGGTGGGTTTTTTCCGAAATTCTTCCGGACGTACGTAATAAATCCCGACCTTAAACTGAATCATTACGGCGGGCAGAGAGATCCTTCTGAAACAGTTTTGAATACACCCCTGGCTGTTTGGTTTCAATCGAACCATTGCGCTTGGATGAAATTTGTGCGAAAATGTCTAAAAGGAAGTGCTTAAGCTTGAATAATAAACTTAAATTTATCAGTGAAGTCGACCGCGACATTGCCAACTATAGAAGCAAAGTTTCTCTATAACGAAATTTCTTTATGACGAATTTTGTTTGCGGATTTAGCGCTTTCGTTATAGGAAAGTTCCACTGTATTAAGTAAAGTTTAGAGTACAAATTACTAGAAAAATTAAAAAATCCACGATAAGAATCAATCTTAATCTGGGATCTAGTTGCTTTCAAGATTAGATAGTTTCTAGATTAGTTAATCTTTAGTATAGTTAATCTTAGAATCATTTGATCTTTAGATTAGTCTCTTAATCTTAACTATAGATATTCTCTAGATTATATAATCTTCAGATCAGTTAATCTTTAGATAAATTAATCTCTAGAATAGTTAATCTCTATATTTAAGTTTTAATAATGGGTATAGCAGCAATGTTTTTAGTATAACTTTTTTTTCTTGAAATGGTACGAATATCACAAAATTACAAGTGTATTGACTCAAGAAAAGATATAGATGGTCTCAGTTTTATATTTTTTCTCATTTGGTCCATTTAGATTTTATGAACCAAAACAGAATTAATAATTGAATATCCAAATTTCGATAGTTTCACAATCAGAAGTGTGAATGATGTCAAGTAGATATTTATAATCAAATTTATGTTTAGTTTTTTCATGATCTTCCTATTCCTCCAACTTATTGATGTTTTTTTAAGAAAAACGAACAACTTGTATTTATTCTTAATTTCGTAAGTTTACAATCTTTATATAAGTTATATGTTTCCATTACTTTATATTGTAGTTCTCCTGACGAAGAGAAAATATATTTCTCAAAATCTCGAGCCTAGAAAAAAGAGTATAATCAAAAACATTGCTGCTATACCCATTACTAAAACTTAAATAGTAACAATTCAGCAAATAATTAAGGATTTATTTGTTAATCTCTATATTTATTGATTTTCAGATTAGTTAGTTTCTTGATTAGTTAATCTTCAGATGACTTTTTCTTTGAAATAGTTAATCTTGGATTAGTTAATCTTCAGGTTGGTAAATCTCTATATGAGTTTGTCTTAGATTAGTTAATTTCAGAATGTGTTAATCTCAAATTGAAATTAATCTCGGATTGAAGTTAATCCAAGATTGAAGTTAATATCAGATTATATCTTAGAGTAGTTAGTCCGTTTCCTGTTCAAAATCTTGGGGTTGGGTTTCAGACATCCACAGTGCAGTTACATGCTCGGTTACAGGTGTTGTATAGTCCTACGAACTTAAGTTAACTTATTCATTAAATTTCGCTATATATTCATCATATTATGAGTAATATCAGACGTGGACACCCTGTATAACGATTTTTTTAAATTTGACTATTATTTTTAGTGATTCATTGCAAAATGTTATCATACGTACTAGTCATTTAAATTTAACAACCTTAAAATGAAAGAACGTCATTCTCTACTGTCATAAACATACTTTCCACGTTATGTTCATTCGAGAGCTTGGATTAATCATACTTGCACACTTCATTGTTCAAATATTGTACATGCCGTATATCATGCTGCTCTCTTGATTCAATAGTAATAACAAAACAATAAAACAGATCAATTATGGCATCTTCTTATCTAATCTGTGTGTCAGAGGCAATAAAAATCTCCCACGAATTGCACCCAATATAAAAGACATTGAAGCAATAAAGATATTGTAAGAATAACCGTATCGAGTTTTTCGTTTTTTACCGGTTGAAATAAAGCGTAACATGACGTGGTTTTACAGATGAGATGTAACAGAAGGTGACAGTCTTATATAATTTGCGTTACGTTTACATCTGATATGAAATTTTATAAAAACGTTGATGTGAGTTCAGAAATTTTGTGCTTTATTTTGAAGGTTCATTACTGTTGGTCTTCTTGATGATCATTTATTTATTCAGGGTATCCGAATGAAATGTACAGGTGTCCCGGAAAATGTGGGAAATCTCTCAGATTAAGATAGAACATAAAAAATTAAGATGAACAGTTCCCATCATTTTTTTTCCTAGCGGCCATCCCAATGAAGATACGACCTCCTAAATGACGCCACTGGAAATCCATCTTAGTGGAATAAGTTTCAAACTTCTCGATATAATTTGATGAAAATTTGATAGGATTAATAGTATTAACGACCTCTTAAATCGCCGCACTCAAATTTCAATTAACTTGTTCAGTTTACCAGGAGCGGACTGGGTTGTGCATTTTAATGCTTACATTTTTAACGCCCTGTATGATAATGTGCTAAAAAACAAATTTGGATACCTTGAACATTAAGCTCAAGAAAAGGAACTCTTGTTCAGTGTCGATAAAATGAACCGCTTTCGAAAAAAATAATGAAAAAAGTAAGTAATTGAAATTTATTCCACTAAAATTAATTTCCAGTGGCGTCATTTAGGAGGTCATATCTTCGTAGGGAGGGGCGCTAGGAAAAAAAAATAATGGGAACTTGTCATCTTATTTTTTAAAGTTCTATCTGAATCATGTCATTTTGACATGAGTTTGTCACACGTTTTTTTATCATTATTCTGAAATTAAATTCGATATTTAGTATGAAATACCACTATTTAAATCTATGGGAGATGATTACCCTTCAGTAGGGTCCTGTAGCGGTCTTAGAAGAACAGAAGATTCGAAAATCATCACTTGGAACGCCAGACCTGGTTTAAAACACCCTCCTGGCCCAAGAGCAAGAATTACGTATTTTGTATCTGAATATTGAAGGTATTTATTCGAATAGTTTTAAGTTTCAATTTTGTAAAAACGGCGAGGCAGGGTTTTTTCTACTGAGGTTTTTCCCTGTGCTCTGGTATCATACGACAGAATAGTATGGTACCCCGTTTTGCACCAACCTCAGCTAGGGACTTTTTTGTTTCATGTATTGTATTTTGTTAGCTCTCAATTCAAAAGATATATATATATATCTGAATCCTAGAGATTTTCTACATTTTACGGGACACCCTGTATATTCATTTCAATCTCAAGTCATATAGAAAGTTTTGATGTGATAGCCCCATTACTCTCCACCAACGAATGAGCGCTCGAAAGCTCCTGCTCAAGACTTTTTTGAATTTTTTCATGAATAGTCCTCTTCCCTTGAATGTCAGCGTCTTCTTGAAACAACCTGTATATGTTATTATTACTTCATAATCCCATGATGCCAACCACGGCATAAAATATTCATAAGGTGCACTCGGAACTCTGAGAAATCTCGATATCAGCATGAATACGTTCGTATCAATAATTTTGGCCAGAAGCCAAAGAGATTTACTGGAGATAACTAGATGGATCACCCTCTTCCTTATATCCGAAGTAACGACTTGTCTCGAGCAGATGTCTGAGCGAGAATCCAGTGAATTATTTGAGTTATTGATCGATATATCATTTCCACTGTTTGGCAGAACCGAACTATACGAATATGACTAATAATAATAGACTTCATTCAACAGATCAACAGAATATCCAGATAAACAACTTCTTTTTTTACAGGATAACGTCATAAGGATTTCGATGAATGCTGCAGGACACATCAGTAGTCCATTAGGAAATCAAATTATGTTATAGAACTAAAAAAAATTCAGACTTTGCAAGCATATCTTCTATATATAAAAATGAATCGCAAAATGTGTTGGTAAGCGCATAACTCAACAACGCCTGGACCAATTTGGCCAAATCTTTTTTTAAAATGTTCGTTGAAGTTCAAGGATTGTTTTTACGGCGAGAAAAATTAGAATTATTGATGGAAAAACCCATAGACCTGATAAAATAATAAGTAATTATAGATCTATGGAAAACCCCTAAAAATAGCCCTTCTTTTTCCCATACATATTTTTTTGACGTTTCTCAAAATCGATTTTTTTCCGATGTCATTCACATCGGAAAATTAGACAACTGTCAGATCTATTAACGTGAGGGAAGTGCTCGAGAATATTGGTTCATTGTGAACGAAATGGGGCAGATCCAAATGAAACAAGGTATGAATATCATTTTTTAATCCTTTTATAACGTTTATTACTAAAGGTTTCTGTTCTAGGAACGATTGAATTAAAAGGATAAATGGAATAAGATCGGAGTAAGTGACATTTGTCAAGCGAGTTTACAGGTCAAAAAACCTCTAGGATATTTGCAATTTTGTGAAGGAAAACCAACAGATTCGAATGAAAAAAGGTACGAATATCCTTTTTCAATAGTTTGCGAACGTTTATTGATAAAAATATTAGTTTCAAGAATATTGAAATTACGAGAAAAAACCAAGTTCATTCGTGGATAACTGAAGACCTATCACAGAGGAATTTGATGAAAGCAATTAATGTATTTATTGTTACAATTGGATTTTATTTTAAAGTCAGTATGTATTGGTGCTTTATATAGATCCTTCCACGATTTCCATAACTGTTTCAATAGTTTTAAAGTGATGATTGTTATTGACATGTCCTGTCAGTGGTGATTGAAGGAATTTGAATGTCACCAATGTGAATAAAAGTAAGTACTTGAAGATTGCATTTATTGATCTGTTTAAAAAGGTAGATCTATTTAAAGAGGTAGATCTATTGGCCAAACTGATGTGTGAGTTTAAACGACTACAGTTTCCAGTGCGGCTTGCTTTTGCTATGACTATAAACAAGTCCCAGGGGCAATCATTAAGTGTTTGTGGTATTAATCTAGAAAACCCATGTTTCTCACATGGTCAATTGTATGTTGCCTGTTCCCGTGTTGGAAAATCATCAGATTTGTTTATCTATGCGCCAGGTCATCAAACAAAAAACATCGTATACCACAAAGCACTACAATGATAATAATAATAATTATGATTCACATGATTAACAATAAAGCGATTACTTACTTTTAAATCCTTATATATGTTTTATTTAATTATTTTTTATTCACAACGCACTATCACCGGGGTGACGGTTCTGTTCAGGAGAATTTTTTAAAATACGTAGACACAAAAACTGCCTCATTACAAATCTTTTTGACAGGACGAAGTCTGTCGGGTCAGCTAGTTCATAATATAAAGGGGTTTCCAATAAGAGGTGTTATTTTGAATAGCCCGCTATTTCGGTAGATATCACGTTTGAAGCTGTAATTTTTTGACAGTTGACAAGTAGAAACTACGCCATTAATGAAAATGGAACGATACACGCTTCAAGAACGCATTGAAAGTATTGAAATTCACTATAAAAATGGTGAAAATTTTGCAGAGACGGTTCGTATAAATAGAACATTTTTGGGGCGTCGTGAAGCACCTTGTCGGACCGCAATAAGGAAATTAGTGAAAAAATTCGAGCTGTTTGGACAAGTTAGTGATGTGAAGATAAAACCCGTGCACGTCGCTCGAGAACAGCTTAGAAGTGTTGAAGAAAACCCAGGTTGGTCCATTCCTCGTCGTTCTTTGGAATTGGACATTCCACGAACGTCATTATTACACTACACCGTATTTTGCAAAAAGATTTGGGACTTAAGGCTTATAAAGTTCAGCTAACGAAATAACTAAACTCTTTTGCGGGAAAAGTTTCCGACCATGTTATCTCTCGAAGAGGTGATCACAATTGGCCATTGGGCTATCCAGGGCATAGGGAAAATTTCATTGAAAGGATATGGTCTTGTAAGCGTGGTCGTGGTGGTCATTCGCCTGATGTTATTTTCCACTATTAATGGCATAGCTTCTTCTTTATGATGAAATAAACATCCGATCATTTATATTGAGGAATGGCATTTTTTTAAAACAAAATAGCACCTCTTATTGGAAAACCCTTCATTGTGAAAACGTTGAATCCAATCTGAATATCCTAAAGGCTATTAAATTCATTCTATTCATTTATGAATTGGTCTTGAAACTTCAAATCTTAAACCTGTCATGAAATTTTCGAGTTTTAAAGTCGTTCCTTCCGGAAGTCCTCGTGTTTGCGCCTGGCCTACGGTCATTCAGTTGTTTCAACTCTACCGTGAAAACTTTACGTTCGTAACTCGTAACGCATGGTTAAACCACGAAATTCTACAGAAGTTTTTGCCTCTTCATTCTCCTTTGAAATATCAAATTTTGAATTTTTTGGACTTGTGGCTTCGGAAATATCAGGAAAATAATGAAAAAATCAAATGTCAACAACTCCGTAACTAAGATCATATTGAAAAAGATATATCGTGCATTGTGACTTTGCACATTCCATGAAAATTTCAAGTCTCTGGCTTCTTATGTACGAAAGTTTGACTGTAAAGGTACAGAAACCCGAGCAGAAACCCGAGCAGAAACCCGAACAGAATTGTTTTTGACCTAGAATTAGACCGGCTTAGAAATTGACAATTACAGACATTCAGGCAAAACTTTGCATGGGTAATACTGTCTCCATGAAATAGTGAGTTTCCTAAAGATAAACACTATGTATCAATTCTTTAATTGAAGAATTTCTTGAGATTCTTTATCTCGTTTATGAATGGTTTTATTTATCCGATTTTTATCATTGAGAAGTTTGACACCTTATTTGTTTATTTTGGCCCGAGAATTCATGGATTTATGGGATATCCTTGCTAAACCTCTAGATAAAATATAAATAACGATAAGATGTACAACTTGAATTGGCTATTTCAACTGGAAATGTTGCTTTCGGGATTTTTATCGATATACAGCTGAATATCATAAATAACGACACAATGGCATATTATGTTTCTGATGAGGTGTTCATGAAAAAATTGTGGATTCAATGATTATTCTAGATGGATCATGAGTCACAAAATGTTGCATTTTTGCGCGCTTATTTCCAAAAGTACAGGGTTTTCTTCAACCCTTTCGGCTAAAGCAGCAATATTCTTCACATCACTAACTTGTCTCAACAGTTCGAATTTTTTCACCAATTTCTTCATTGCGGCCCGACAAGGTGCTTCACGACGACCCAAAAATGTTCGAGTTTTACGAACCGCCTTTGCCAAATTTTCACCATTTTTATAGTGAATTTCAATCATTTCAGTGCGTTCTTGAAGCGTGTATCGTTCCATTTTTAATGATGGCGTAGTTTCTACTTGTCAAATGTAAAAAAATGACAGTTTCAAACGTGATATCTACCGAAATAGCGGGCTATTCGAAATAACACTTCTCATTGAAACTCTTTAGCAGGAAAATGATACAGATCCTGGTTTACTTATGAAATAAGTTTGTCACACGTTTTTTATCATTATTCCGAAGTTGAATTCGATATTTAGAATAAAATATCACTGTTTAAATTTATGGGAGATGGTTACTTTTCGGGAAGGTCCTGTAGCGTTCTAACAAGAACATAAGATTCGAAAAATCATCACTTGGAAGGCCAAATCCGGTTTAAAACACCCTCCTGGCCTGACAGCAAGAATTAAGTATTTTGTATCTGAATATTGAAGGTACTTATTCCAATTTTAGGTCTCAATTTTGTAAAAACGAATGACAGCAAAATAACTGGCAGAATTTACCGAAGTGTGTAGGCAAAACCGTACGGCGAAACGACTCGGCGTTTCGAATCGCGGCGAGGAAAACGGATGAAAAATAACGATGTCTATTGCCGGCTTCAAAACCCATAAACACCAGACTTAACTAACAAAAAGTGGCCTGCCTCAATTCCATCTCCCCAAAACCGCATCAAAAGCAGCAATAAGAAGACCACAACAACCAACGCTGAGGTGACACATCTATCCTTCCGGGGAGTCTGTCCGTCACTCCATCAATAACTTTTTGGAAGGAACAAAGGGAAGATGTAAAGTAGGACCGGAGGGGACTGGATCCTCTCTTTCTCCTCCGGTTGTCTCCCATCGGGCTTCGTCGGCCAAACTAGCAGGCCTTGAACGGGTCGATGCAGAGCCTGCTGCGACGTAGCCAAGGGCGGCGAAGCCAACACCAACTTGGATCCGTCCGTGGATCACGATGAAATGGAAATACGCAAGGGTTTTCCAATAAGAGGTGTTATTTTGAAAAGCCCGCTATTTCGGTAGATGTCACGTTTGAAGCTGTCATTTGTTGACATTTGACAAGTAGAAACTACGCCAGTCATAAAAATGGAACGATACACGCTTCAAGAACTCATTGAAATGATCAAAATTCACTATAAAATGGTGAAAATTTGGCAGAACAATTGAATGTTATGAGAGATTATCTAACGAACCATAAGGCTGTGATTTATGGAAAACTAAACCATGACGCAGATGAAAAGTGACAGAAAAGTTAGGGGGACAATAAACACTGTGTTAAAAGCATGGTTAATTCTTTTGAAGGATTTTGAAATAGATTGTCTCAGAAAACTTTCAAATTATTGAGCTAACGTTTTAGGCAAAGGTTAGAGCCTTCTGAAAAGTACTTTCAAACTCTGAGAATACACCGTTCCATTCCTATTTCTTGTACTATCGCGAAACCAATTAGGAATCAATATTCATTTGGGAATAATCACTTAGTGTAATATAATAAACTGCTAAAAACGACAATAAAATATAATTATTTGAATGGTGTATACTTCCATACGTTCTCTAGATATTAAACCTTCAGTATTTCATCTCGAAACATGTATAGAAATCATGGAATAAACAAATACACCATTATTTTATTATTTCAGAATGCTCCGAACCACTGAATGCGTAGTTATGAAATATACTGTCAGTTTACTGGCCTAAAAAAATACTAAAACTGGAACATTTTTGGGTCGTGGTGAAGCACCTTGTCGGACCGCAATAAAGAAATTGGTGGAAAAATTCGAGCTGTTGGGACAAGTTAGTGATGTGCGAGGTGATGTGAAGAATAAAACCCGCGCACGTCGCTCAACAACAGCCGAGAATATTGCTGCTGTAGCCGAAAGTGTTGAAGAAAACCCAGAGGTTTGTCTATTTCTCGTCGTTCGTTGGAATTAGGCATTTTTTATGGTCGAAATTGGTCTGGACCACGTTTACTTTCAACAAGACGTGAAAAGTTTCTGGACCGTGTTATCTCTCGAAGAGGTGATCACGATTGGACTCCGAGATCTTGTGATTTAACACCTTGCGGCTTTTCTTTTGGGGCCGCGTGAAAGAGAAGGTCTACGGCAATAGCCCAGCGTCGATTCCAGACAAATATGGAATTCGTGAGGCTTTCGAGGACATAGGGCAGCCGTCGGGGCAGCCACTGTGCGATTTTGTTACGGAAAATTTCGTTAAAAGGATATGGTCCTGTTAGCGTGGTCGTGGTGGTCATTTACCTGATGTTATTTTCCACTATTAACGGCATAGCTTCTTCTTTATAATGAAATAAACATCCGATCATTTATATTGAAAAACGGCATTTTTCTTGAATATCAAAATAACACCTTTTAGCAGGGAAGTGATACAGATCCTGATTTACTTATAAAACGAATTTGTCACACGTTTTTTATCATTATTCCGAAATTGAATTCGATATTTAGAATGAAGAACCACTGTTCAAATCTATGGGAGATGATTCCCCTTCAGTAGGGTCCTATAGCGGTCTTAGAAGAACAGAAGATTCGAAAAATCATCAGAGAGTAGAACTCTAGGTCGTTGAGAGCATTTCCGAATCAAAATTAGAGAGATTTGGCCAAACGATATAGCACTCGTTTAAGTAGAACGAGCATTCAAAAAAGGGCCAATTATTTTCTTTTAAACCTATTCATTAAATCATCTAGTTTTCAAGTTATCCCTTTTGAAAGTATGAGTATTATCTGTTATAAATTCATTATTCGCTATTTGATTTATGATTCCCACTACCTACAACACGTTTGGGTATTATAATTAAAAGGACCATATGTATGATATGAAATTATTCCGATTTTTTTACAGCACAAAACTGCAAAGTTATAAACCTCATTAATTCTCATTCGCGTAACAGATGGCAATATACGCGTATATCCCTGATGCCAGATCTCACACCATATATCTTCGGGAATGGCTTCTGCAGGATAAGCCTCACGTCACGGAATGGATAAAACCATGGAAGCAGATTATTTCAGATTTGTGCATGCCCAGCACTCTCTTATGGGTTGGTTCTTGTTATGCAATGCTTGAATAAACCATCCTTTCATTATACCAGCACTAACAATCTGTTACACTAATAAACGTATATCACGTGATGGCAACTAAGCACCATCTGACAAGGATGGATGCGTTTGAAACGAGTTGCCACATCTCGACTTTTTTTTCTGGTTTGAAGGTATTTTGTTTCTGATTGCGGTGTATTAGAATCTCGATCACTTCTCACTTGAGGGTTTATTTTCTGTTGAGTTTTGTTGATTTTAGATATCCCCATAAAAAATCGCAGGGGACTTAATCAACCGAAGGTGCTAGAACGCTGAAAAGTGAAAACCTAGAGCACCTCAGAAAGAACAAACTACTGAATCACGTGTTCAAAACATTCAGAAGACTGGAACTGTCCGTTAGTTGTCTTAGAAAAAATATGGGCCAATTGTATCAACATATATGGAAAGTTTTTCTGTACTTTGTTTCAATACTTCAGAATTTATCTACAATTTGGCGTTGAAAAACAATTGAAATTTACGAAAGTTCTTGGACAACCAACTTCAACAAAATTCTAGTTGGTCGAGTTACAACTTTTTCTTTGTGAGTAAACACTAATTTACTATACCTATATAAAAAGATAAAGTTTTGTTTTTAAAGTAAAATATATTATAAAAATGTACAGTGTGTTTGGCCATGACTTCGCGAAAAATAAAGGGCATCATCAATTCAACTAATTTCATCGACAAAAAGACCCACATTGGGGAGTTTACCGAGGAGTTTACCCCCTCAGTTTTGGAGCGACCCCTCATTTTAAATTTACTTTTTTATTTTAGTTGACCCTTCCAAATAATAACGATTTCTTTGGACATAAAGGTCCTACAATGTAAAAAAAATGTTTTTGAAAGATGATACTACCACCTTCATTAAAGTGAAACAATATGAAAACATTCAACTCAGAAATGTCATAAAAAAATTCTCCAAAAAAATTTCAGTGAAAAATGTACAGATTTTCTTAGTAAATCCGGAATAGTACAAGAACTAGCACAATGAAGTATAATTTTTTTCTCAATTAGCTAACAAGCAAGGATATTAGCTACAAAACAATAGTAAACATAGTTTTTGTAAGTTACATAATAAGAAAGTAATTGCTGTTCGAACATGACCCTTATGAAAATTGATAAAATGAAATGGAACTCAGAACTATTTTAGATAATTTTCAATGATCCAACAAAGATATTAATCATAAAAATTGCTCAAAATGGCCGCCACTGCTTTGTAGAAAGGCAGTGGCCCTCATGACGACCTGTAGCAACAAAAAAAGATTTGGGGTGCTCGCGTAATGGTCATGTTTAAACACCAATAACTCTCAAATAATGTAACTTACAGAAATGATGTAGGTGTTGTTTTGTAGCTAATATCTTTTCAAAGAATTTTTTTATGGCATTTTCAAGTTAAATGTTTTCATATTGTTCTATTTTAAGGAAAGGTTGTAATATCATCTTTCAAAAAATATTTTTTCCACATCTGTAGGACCTTTACGTCCTAAGAAAACGATATCATTTGGAAGGGTCAACGAATTTACAATGAGGGGGTACACTCCCCAATGCGGGTGTTTTTGTCGATAAAACAGGGTATATTTGATGCCCTTAAATTATCGCTAAGTCGTGACCAAACACACTGTATATGTAAGAAAGCTTACACTCTGATCCTTCTAATCGCAATTTCGCGGTTTTAGCGAAATGCGTCGCAGCAGTGAGTCCTGGCAACGTTTCAAAGGTAGGTAATTAAGGGGCTATTTTAGTTGATGGTGCAAAAACACGGAAAACACGTCAAGGGTGTGAAATGGGAAAAAGGAACGAGGATATTCAGTCCATAGAGAGACCTTATTGCGTTTCAGATCAACGCACCAACAAATTGTTGCGGCGAATTACTGGATTCGGTTATTTGCACGGCAGAAAATTGTAGACTCAACTTTGGATTACAGTTTTACTTGATCTGAATGGAAAAGAGTACATGAGATGTTTTATTATTATTCGAAAAAATTCAAGTTTAACGAGAAATCTAAAGTTCTCGAGCGCTTATAACAAAATTCTGAAACTTTGTCTTGTCTGATGTTGTTTTCAATAGAAATTAATTTGAATGATGTCAACGATTAATAATTATCCAATTAAATACACTCACCGGCAAAAAGCCTCATGCAAGATCTTGTGTTCATAGTGTAAACAGAACTACTTATAAAAAATTCAATTGGAATATTGAAAAGAAGAAACTTCTTTTTTCCACGAAAAAAAATTCCATTCGGATGAATTTTATTTTATAAATAAAGATTGATACACTCAATGTTCATGCAGAATTTTGTGGCCATAGTGTTAACAGAACCATAGAAAATTCAATTCTATTATTGAAAAGAAGAATCCCTATATTTCCATAACAGAATAACCGATTCAACTGAAATTTATTTTGTGAATCAAAACTGATATACTGAATGCTCATGCATAATTTCGGGAGGATCGCATCATCTGACCCATAGAAATTAATTTTTTTAATAAGTTATTTTTATATATTAAATTTTTTGAATAATTCCCAGAATATGATTCCGATTGTGTTGAGACTCTGCATCTCGCTCTGCATTTATATATTAGGTATCAATCTCAATTCCCATATAAAATTCTGAGGTAATAATCTTATTGCTCCACCAAAGAACCAGCACTTAAAAAAAGTCCTGCTCAGGGCTTTTCTTGAATTTTTTTGAATACATACTTGTATCTTGAAAAATCAAGATAACAAGGTGAAATAAAAACTGAAAGATCTTCAATATAATATGTTGTTCAGAAATTATTCAACAAAAACATTTTTCTTGCTCTGTAAAATTATGCACTTTTGGAAAAATTTTCTGAAGTTTGTTCCAATACCGAAGAATTTATCAACGATTCGGCTTAGAAACTTCTGAATACTATGTTCAGTTGCCTATGCCAATTGCACTTCAAAATATATACAGTGTGTTTGGTCATGACTTAGCGATAATTTAAGGTCATCAAATATACCTAATATTATCGGCAAAACCACCCAAATGGTGGAGTAGCCCCATTTTTAAATTTACTTTTTTATTTCTGTTGACCCTTCCAAATAATATCGATTTCTTTGGACATAAAGGTCCTACAGATGTGACAAAAATATTTTTTGAAAGATGATACTACCACCTTTCATTGAAGTATAACAATATAAGAACATGCAACTTGAAAACGCCATAAAAAATTCTTTAAAAAAGTTCATAGTAAAAATATGTACCTACTGATTTTCTCAGTAAATTAGTACTAGAACTCTCGTAGAACTAGCACATTGAAGTATAATTTTTTTTCAATGATTTAACGCGCAAGGATATTAGCTACAAAACAACACTCACATCATATCTGTAAGTTACATAATATGCTGTTCGAACATGATCACTACGCGAGCAAAAGACACAAGACAGGTTGTCATGAAGGCTACTGCCTGTCTACAGAGCATAGGCGGCCATTTTGAGCAATTTTTATGATTAATTTGTTTGTTTGATCATTGAAAATTATCGAAAGTACAGTACTGAGGTTTTTTTGATTTCATCAATTTTCATAAGGGTCATGTTCGAACAGCAATAACTCTCCAATTATGTAACTTACAGAAATTATGTGAGAGTTGTTTTGTAGCTTGTGTCCTTGCGTGTTAAATCATTGAAAAAAAATTATACTTCAATGTACTAGTTCTTGTACTATTGCGGATTTACTGAGAAAATCAGTAAATATTTTCACTATGAACTTTTTCAAGAATTTTTTATGCCGTTTTCAAGTTGAATGTTTTTATATTGTTATACTTCAATTAAAGGTGGTAGTATCATCTTTCGAAAAACATTTTTTTCACATCTGTAGGACCTTTATGTCCAAAGAAATCGATATTATTTGGAAGGGTCAACGAAAATAAAAAAGTAGATGAATTTAAAATGGGGGCTACTCCAAAACTAAGGGGGTGAACTTTCAAATTTGGGTGTTTTTGTCGATAATATTAGGTATATTTGATGCCCTTAAATAATCGCAAAGTCATGACCAAACCACTGTATATAATATAGTAGATATGAGCAATTAAATGGGTTATTAGAGATCAATTCCGTGTACCCCAAACAGAGCTTTATTTTGAGGTCGACGAAAATTTTATTTATACTCGTATTTATAACATCGAATCATTTTCACAAATTCCTGATAAAAAATGACGAATCTAATTCAATTTTCTAATTCGAAAAACATCTTTCTACGGCTATCGCCGCTCAACTGAAACATTACGGAAAGGAAACCTTACGTAATGGAATTTTTAATATCCGCCCTAGCATAGCAGAGCAGAGTGGTAGAACTACGCAGCAGGGGTGAAGTGATGCGTGAGTTGGTTAAGTTAGGTTAGGATTACCGGCAACAACGGTCGATATCCAAATAACTGTAGGGGTAGGTCTGGCTGGAGCCAGCCCTAAGGGGATGCTTGTTGTATTACGCCATCAGGCCAAAGGAATTTGTTTGGTTTTCCCGGCAGGTTTTCAATGCGGAAGTTGAATTTCATTCATTCATTGTTTATTGCTATTTTTTTGTGTGTTTTCTGTTGATTGCAAGGTGAAATAAACTGCTCCACATGAGTTAAGGATATTGACTTAGATTGATTAGGCTTGGATCAGTTTCAATCTGGGAAGTTGATATCAGGGTGCACTACAAAGGAGATTAGCCTAGACTCGAGCCTAGATTAGAACGGGACTTCCGAGGCCATTCAGGCACACTATTGGCCTCACAAGATCAACAGTTTTCTATTGCGTTCCAAAAATGATTGAAATAATTAGAAACTTGTGGAGATACTCGGATCACGATAACCTTATGTCCGAAAATAGAACTATTGGATTAGTGCAAGAATCAATTCAATTTTCACTCGAGTTTTTACTGCCCATTTATTTATGTATATCAATCTTTATTCACAGAAAGAATTTCCCTCGAATCGGATATCCTGTTATTGAAAAATATGTAGTATTGAGTTTTTAGTTTATGGCCTCGGGAACAGAAAATTAACTCGGTGAATAAAATAGTTTATTACACACTTGCACACACTGCATTACATAAGGGCCACTTAACATAACGCAACAAACATAAGAATCATAATGACGCCATAGACAAACTAAAATAATAGATGAGCCACTCGTATATTATGTTGAGCCATCTGTCGGAGGAGGGTACTAATACACGAAAAAATTATTCTCAATTTGATAGTTAGATGTCGTTGAAATTATTCATGGAAATCCTATCGAGAAAATAGTAAGTATGTAAAATCATTATTATCAAAAAACCTTTGAATTGTCTACTGACACAAGGAGTGGTTTGACACGTTCTTTTTGAAATATCATGAATTTCGATATGCCTGCAAGAGTGAAGATGTGTTGTGTTATTGGATGTGAAAATCGAGATGCAAAAAGGTAATTCAATCAAATATATATTATATATGTATATTCTGTTACCTACAAGAATTAAGATAGTTTTCCAAAAAGTTTTTCATGTATTGAATAAGTTTAGTCGGTAAATACTCATATTTTGTATTATTGAATTCATTATTGTTATTTTTGAAAATGTTTGCAATGCAATTATTAGTTTATTGATTAGATATTCATGAAATAAATCTGTATTTTCAATTGGTGATGTCTATTTCAGTTAATAAATTTTATTCTATCCAGAATTGACTATGATCCTCACTTCCAAAAGAAAATCAGATGAAAGTTCGTTGCAGGTATTATTTGCATGAAAATAATTTCCTCGCTCATCGATAACTTGCACGAATCCATTCTGATTTCCTTTTGGAAATTGAATTTCAAAAAACTTTTTGCACCTTGTATATGGGTGTACCTACCTATTCAAAAGGTGCACTACAGAATTCTTTTTGAGGCAGCTTTACGATACAGATTCCTTTTTCAATTGAGCTTTTTTCACGAATTAGTAATGTTGTACAAAAAAAGATGTCGTTGAAGCTTGTTCTACTAGTGTCTCATCTATCATCTCGGTTAAGTTAGTGTATGAATGACGCTAGCACCGCTAGCTACGGCTACAGAAGCTTTTTTCCCGCCAAAACTTGACAGGGTTATGTTTGTCAATGTCATCTGTCATCTATGCTCAACCATAGAGTTACATAAAATGACTACAAATAAAAATTTTTCCTTTCAATATTTCAATTGAATTTTCTATGGTTCTGTTAAAACTATGGCCATGAAATTTTGGATAAACATTCAGAATATCGTTCTCCACTAACAGAAAAAATGCACCCGAATCGGATATCTTTTTACTGAAATATGAATTTTTCAATTTTCCGATTGAATTTTCTATGGTTTTGTTCAGACTTTGGCCACAAAATTTTGCATGAGGCTTGTTATCAGCATCTTGCATTTAGCCGTTACATTTCATTCCGATGGGTTTCGTTTTGACTGAGATATTGAGGAACGAAAATTTTGGACGGCCATATTTCATGGAACACCCTGTACGATTTGGCTGGTTAACGAACTTAACCGAGCCAATTGGGACCCGAACTCATCCTGAAAATTTCAAGTCTTTAGGATAATCCCTTCGAAAGTTATTGTGCTAACGGACGGCCGTCGAAACTTACAGACATTTAGGCAAAACTATATCACGTAAAGAAATCCGCTAGTTGAATAATTTTCTCGATAATTAGTTAAAGAAGTTTTTTCATTGCATAGGACAGGTATCTTGCATAATTCTCCTCAATATTCATAAATAAAATAGGTTTCGGTCCCATGTCACTAATTATGAACAGGTACACCATTCTGGTATCCCTTATTTAAATCTTTCACACCGAGATCAAGTTACGAAACACAAAGTTGGTCACGTTACGAAATTATTTTTTTCATCTCTGCTTCCGAAATGTGGCCCCTCCCTGCTGTCAGAATCTTAATACCAATCACCCTTTATTCCGGCCAAATCTACCTGAAACGCTGAGAAGTTACAACACGAATTCTTCAGGTATAAGCGATCCTAGAAAAAAGTGTCAAATCTTACTCACTTTTTCATGACTTTGAGATCTTTTTCCAGGTCATTATTCCGTTATATGCGCATAAATAAGCCGGCCACTTAGGATTTTTTATTGTTTTCGTTTTGTTCGGTTTGCCGGTTTAGAATTCCTTTTATGGTTTTAGATTTTTTTCGAGTACATTTTGGTTTCCTTCAAAGCAGGCTAATAACTTGTATTATACTCCGTATTATGATGGTGAAGTTCTCCGTTTTTGATTTATTCTTTACTTCATATAATAATTTCTGATATATTAAAAATAGGTACCTATATTAAAAAAATCTCAAGAGGATCGCATCATAAGAATCAAAGGAATTCAATCTTCTTAATTGTCAAGTTTATAACGAATTTTTCTGTATTTATCAAATTTCGCATAAGACATTGCACCTTGAATCCAAATTCCATGTTAGAAACACCCTCTAAAACGAAGTAAATTCTCTCTATAACGAAATATTCAAAGAACATTACTCTTTGAATGGGTATTGGTAAGAAGGTATAAGGGTTTTTTCCGAATTTTTTCCGGACGTACGTAATAAATCCCGACCTTAAACCTCGCCTTAAGCTAAATCATTACGGCGGACAGAGAGATCCTTCTGAAACAGTTTTGAATACACCATTGGCTGTTTGGTTTCAATCTAACCATTACGCTAGTGTGAAAGAGGTGCGAAAATATCTAAAAACAAGTGCTTAAGTTTGAATGATAAACTTAAATTTATCAGTGAAGTCGACCGCGACCTTGGCGACTATAGAAACAAATTTTCTGTATTTCAGTTTTTGAATAATTTCCAGAATATTATTCCAATCGTGCTGGGATTTTGCATTCATATATTTAGTATCAATCTCAAGTCCTGGACAAAATTTTGAGGTAACAGCTCCATTGCTCCACCAATGAACAAGATCTCAAAAGAATCTGTTCAGGGCTTTTCCAAATTTTTTTATCATGAAATGAAGTAACATCTCGAGTACATTCATTCAACTCAATCAATAAAACAAAGTTAACTTTAAAACATGGAATGTTGTTTCTTCATTTCAGGTTACTCCTCGGGTTAGTCCAATGTCAAAATTGTGTTATTATCGGTTATTATTAATTTAGTAAGTTGAATATAAACACATCTCGTTCATATTCCGAATACAATATTAGTAATATACATTCAAAGTTCCTTTCCTAGTTCGAAAAATATGAATTTTCATTTTGACAAATTTTGATACATTCTGCATTTTAAAATCTATGAACGTCGGAAAAAAATACAATAGTTTGGAAAAGAGCGAGCTTTTTACATACTGTATATTTCTCGAGTCTTCACCATACAAACATATTATAAACTTTTTCTGAATACATCAACCTGCTGTGGTTTTCAAGCATAAATTTCAAATACAATTAAATTGCCTCATTTGAATAAAACCATAAAATGTATTTCGTTTTCAACCAAAACTGATTAGATTCAACAATATGTAAAACCACAACTTCAAACTAAGACGATAACGTATTAAGCGAAGCTACGTTTTGAACAAATACCTACTACACTGAAATATTTGTTTTCGATGTAAATTCACGATGTTAATTTTCTTCAGCCTTGTTCTTGAAATTTTAAATTGGTGGATTATTTTATGGGCACCAGTGCAACAATCTTACAATAGTTTTATAATGATTTTTTCTCGGATTTTTTGAGCCTATCAAATTATGGAGCAAATTAAACAGTAACAATGTTTTATATGAAAAAAAATGGTAAATGCTGTGAATACGGAACTTTTGCGAGCTGGTTCATATCGAAAAATAAATTCCGGAATACCGATTTAAAAAAAAACATGTTCAATTTTTGAACAGGACAATCTAGTGCTCGATCTAGTGGTTGCTTCATTCTTCTACCCTCGTTCTCCTTAAACGAGTGCTATATCGTTTTGCCCAAATGTCTGTAATTTTCAAATTATGAGCAGAAAATTGTCTCAAACGATAGGGTTCTACTCGAGGGGTCTATCACTGCGGAATTTTAGTGTACAAAATGCTGGAATTGGGAATGAATTACACGGAATTAGATGGAATTGCATGGAATTTGATGGAATTGCATGGAATTTGACGGCATTATAACGGAATTGTTTGGAATTGAGAAGAATTGAATGGAATTTCAATGGAATTGAACGGTATTCTGTTAGCATTGAATGGAATTGAAAATGCGCAGAATTGAACAGAATTGTGAGGAATTGAACGGAATGTAGAAAATTTAACGGAATTATGATGAATTTAACGGAATTATGGAGAATTTAATGGAATTTTGGGAATTTTACGGAATTGTGAGGAACTGAATGGAATTATGCGGAATTGAAAAGAATTTTGTGAATTTAGTGGTATTATTTATCAAATTGGAATTTTAGTGTACAAAAAACTGCCAGTGATAGACCCCTCGGTTCTACTCCCTGATGACGAAATCGTGGACTAATTCAATTCTGTCCGCGGGGTCGTCCGGCCGGCCGTTAGCACAATAACTTTCGAAGAGATTGTCCTAGAAACTTGTGAAATTTTCAGGGTGGATTCGGTTCCCAGATGGCTCGGTTAAGTTCGTTAACCAGCCAAATCGCACAGGGTGTTCCACAAAAATATGGCCATTCAAAATTTGTTCCTCAATATCGCAGACAAAACGAAAAACCGTCGAAATGAAATGTTGCGGTCGTATTCAAGATGCTCATAATAAGCCTCATGCATTTTTGTGGCCATAAAAAATTCAATTGGAATATTGAAAATAAGAATCTTTATATTTCCATAATAGGATAACCAATTCAAATGAAATTCATTTTGTGAATCAAGACTGACATACTGAATGTTCATGCAAAATTTCAAGAGGATCGCATCATCATAACCATAGAATTAAATTTTTTGAATTCTTTATTTTTTACATATTTCATTTTTTGAATACTTTCCAAAATATAAGTCCGATTGTGCTGATATTCTGCATTTATATATTTGGTATCAATCTCAAATCCCATTTATAATTTGAGGTAATAGTATTATTGCTTCACCAAAGAACGAGCGCTTAAAAGCTCCTGGCCTGAGCAGGATTTTTCTATTATAAACCTATTAATTTAAAGTGAACTCTGATCTGAACATTATATCTCCGACATTTCCAATATAAAACAACAAATTTAAATGTTATATGATTAACTGAATGTGAAAATGCCTCGGAAAATAAAATATACATTAATCGGATCGATTATTCGGATAATTATGGAAGAATACACTGAAGAAAGTTTCTTACTAGAGAATTATCTGGTTAAAAAGTTGGTAATGAATATAATAACATTATTTCGGATATATTTCCAACCAAGATTTGCTCATTGCGAGTCTAATTGATTCAAGAATAGTTCAAAACTGTGTAAAGATTATTATACATTAGCTACCCGTACCTTAAATTAATTCATCACATTTTATTTATCTCTTATTGAGTATCCAAATGCCTTTTTGGTATCTTCAACTGTAAGCGAATAGGTTTTAGAACTGAACGAAAAGAATGAACTCATATTCATTTTGTTAATTGCTGCTGTTTTTAAGGTTTCTTTCTCGGTTTCAATCAATATCATGCTTTGGGATGAGAAAATAAATGTGAGCAACTTAATTTACGAACTTTTCAAAACAAATCATATTATTTCACATCGTGATAAAATCGAGGATGAAAAAGTCCATTTTCTTTTGTGTCTCAAACATTTATAACGCTCGAATTCAAGAAATAATACGTCGAGTAGTACGCTTACTATTGCTACTCAATTCATTTCAGGAATTAACAAAGTTTTCACATAAATTTTAGGTTTATTCCGACGCTTATTCCATGAACTATATAAAAACTTCTTTAATCATTTAATTTATGCCACGTTACATATAAATCTATATTATTGTTGAGCCTTCTGTCAAAGTATTTTCTGTTTTTTACGAGTATCTACATTTTCAACCCAAGAACTGAACTCGAAGTTGTGTTTTCACAATAATGTTAGGTTTTTTTTAATAAGATATGTAGAATCGTGTTCTATTATTCAATCTATAACGAGTTCATACCTACCACGTCACATTCAATCCTCTGTAAGTTGAGTTCAACAGTCAATCTTGTGTCTCAAAAATTATACATGTAGTTTCAACACAAGAACTCTTTTCTTTGTCATAATAATTATTATTACCCAACTAGTTTAGATGTGAATAGTAATTATTTTCCATATATTTGAGGGCGACAAAAGATTCAACACATCAATTTTTTTGTCATGCTTCTATTTATCTGGATAATAAATTTTGAAGCTTTCACAATTCAATACAGATGAAAAAAGAAAGTAAACGACAGAATTCTAGCAAATAAATTCAAACGACCTTACATACAAGTCAACAATTTTTAATTAATTCAATAAATAACATATATTTCTGTGTTATTCGATTTATTCCAAGTCAAGATCGAATCTATTTATTTTTATATATATGCAGTTTTATCCCAATTCAATTCCAAGTTGTGATTAGGTATTTTTGTTTTGAGTTTTTTCAGACAACTGAAGGTATCATTTATCATTTCATGAAATTTCAGTTTGTCTCGCAAGTAAAATGAATATTTGTCCTCATTTTCATCCAATAGGGCTTCTACTTAGTACCTACTGTCATTCATTTCGAGTTTCATTCAAAATATCCGTTCGTGACCTGAAAAATACTGTATACTAACCATAAAAGTATCTCGAAAATCCCTGATCAAAAGTAAATTCCATCAATCCTTTACATAACACTCAAAAAACAAAAAATACCACTAAAGCACAACTCCCATGACATGAGAGTATCCGAGAGCCCTTCGATAACACCAGTCACATCACAACGAAAGCTTCACCAAAGCTAAAAACCGAACAGAAGACGTTCTGAATCACGATTCACCTGTTTCAAACTCGCACAAGGAATTTTCCAAAAATTTTCCGGTTTTGAAAAAGCGCGCAGATTTTCGAATAGCCCCCTTCCTTTCGCGGGTGTACGATCACTAAGTTCGTCAGTGTTCGGAAACCAAACTCCAGGCAAAACAGGCGAGCTTCGTGCTTTTCCGGAAACGATCGGGTAGAGATCTATACGCGGGCTCAGAGATATATCTCTGCGCGGGCCTAACCTGGGGTCTCTGGTTCTTTGTGCTGCTTCTGTGTCCTCCTCTCTTCTCTGCTGCGTACCCGGACCACTGGTATAACGACGATTGCCATTTATATCATGGTCCTTTTAATTGGATTCAATTCAATTCGCTGGTTCTTGGATTTTGTAGGTTTCAGTTTCAGTTTGTGTTTTTATGTGTCAATGACTTGATCAATCTTCATACGTTATCGTATGAATATAGTGATCATACGAGGCTATCCTCAAAATATCTAAGAAGTCTGGTCCTCTCCGAACAACTACAACATCATCTAGTGATGTAATGATCAAGAAAGTAAGCACTGAGAAAAACTTCATGACATTGCCAAGTAAAAGAGAGGAATGGAAATGGAATTACACCCTAACCTAACCTCAAAGAAAAAAGCGCAAAATGGTATACAGATGGTTCGAAACCTCTACAGGAGCTGGCGCTGGGATATACGAGCCAAGTACCAAGTGTGCACTGCCGCTAGGCTTCTGTATGAGCGTTTTTCCAGCGGAAATCTTAGCTCTTGAAAGATGTCTAGATATAAATCTAGAAAGAAGTGCGATATAGCCATACACTCAGATAGTCAAGCTGCTATTGAAGCACTGAGCTCCTACGTCGTCGACTCAAAGATGATCTGGGAGTGCCGGAACAAACTCAATGAGGTAGGTAAGAAAAATAAGGTCTTTTTAATCTGGGTTCCCGGCCATCCCGAGAATCAAAGAAAAGGTCAATACAGTAGCCAACGAGGGCGCACGAATGTCACTCATTGGCCCAGAACCCTTCTGTAGTATGGGTGAAAGAACCTATAAAAAGGAGTTTCTGGAGAATGAGAAAGCCGAGAGGGAAAAACTCTGGCGGAATCTCCCAGGGGTGGATTATTCCACTAAGTTCGGAACTTTAAAACAGCAAGATCCAAAAGATTTCTGGATCTTGGTAAGAGGCAATCACACCTCCTCACTGGATTTCTCACAGGACACTGTCGCCTCAGGAGGCACCTGTTGAGGATGGGATCGTCGGACACAGACGAGTGTGGGCTCTGTGGGGTGGAGAAAGAAACCCCCATTTACCTAGTCATGGAATGCTTTGGCATTTTGATCCTAAGGAGAGAATGCCTTGGGCGAGAAACTTGTAAGAGTGACGAATTAGACCTTGAGGTCGCAGTGAACTGTAACCCCTATTTAAACTAAATTAAACTACAGTGGTCATACTGGGAAGCAAAAAAGAATTGATCGACATCCTAGTTCATTCCAGTTATCTGGGATTTTATATGTTATTCCACTTCCACAATACCAACCCACAGAGAACAGAGATGGCTGAAGTCAAAAGATGTCATTTGTATGGTCCATCAAGTTAGGTTCTTACACATTCCGATCAGTGGAGTCACTTCTTAGTTGTGTTCATATGCCTGAATGACTATCAATGGTCATCAATTGTCGTATGCTATAGTGTTAATACAGGGTAGCAAATGATCGATAACTTCATACTTATTCCCTACCACGCCCAAGCCTCTGATATGAACATGGTACAGCAATGGAGTACGCTCATACACAGTGAATACAGTGCGATGGTGGTGTAATGGTCAGCATAGTTGCCTTCCAAGCAGTTGATCCGGGTTCGATTCCCGGCCATCGCAGGGGAAATTTTTGATTATGCATCATCTGATTCCCGTTTCATGAGATTAATGATTACAGTGAAAATATCTGGAAATTGTAATTCCCAACAACTGCAGTGCGATTGTGGTGTAATGGTCAGCATAGTTGCCTTCCAAGCAGTTGATCCGGGTTCGATTCCCGGCCATCGCAGGGGAAATTTTTGATTATGCATCATCTGATTCCCGTTTCATGAGATTAATGATTACAGTGAAAATATCTGGAAATTGTAATTCCCAACAACTGCAGTGCGATGGTGGTGTAATGGTCAGCATAGTTGCCTTCCAAGCAGTTGATCCGGGTTCGATTCCCGGCCATCGCAGGGAAAATTTTGACCATATTGATAACAGTGAATCTATCTTGAATTTGTCATTCCCAATAATTATTACAGTGCGAAGATGTTGTAATAAAGAATAAGTTCCCGCTGAAATGACCTTTTTATCCCATTTCGAAAACGACCTGCATCTAGGTACTGGAAAACAGTGGTGGCTCGTGAGATTTCAATCAGAAGAGGCCCGAGACCACGCATCCAACAAAATAACTTATTTCGAACTGTGCTTCCTGTCAGCTACTGGCATTTATTATACCATTCTACGCAGAACGAACGATTATGGGCGGAATTAATAATAAAATTTGGTATTGCTGGTCGAGGTGTCTTAATTTCTTGCCTTAAAATTTTACGGAATTTATCATTCAGAATAAAATCTACAAGATCTTACGTTTTTTTTAAGTTCACTACTTGCATTATAATTCTTACTTCTTGTTTCCGTTTTTCATCTTTCTTGCTGAAATATAAAATCACCTCACCTACAAACTTTTCCGAAAAATGTCACAAAACCACAAACTGCACGCTGAGAGGGTTAATATTTCGTAAATAAAAAGGAAGGAAATCAAAACAACAGCTGATCTCTATCCACGATCGCCGGGGTTGATTCGGGCCGATCGAGACGTTCATTTTCGCCTAAGTTCGTTCGCCTAGAAGCGAAAATAATGCCGCGGAGCCGGGCCTTCGACACGTGAACTAAAACTTGAATTTTGAGTGGTTCCCACACCGTTCATTTGAAGAAGTTTGAAATATTGCATTGTAACGTATCTCGACTCATGGAGACGAGTCTTTTTCGCTAAACGGTTTGCCTGCTATCCATAACGCTGTATTGGGCGTTGCAAATAATGTATGAATGTTTTAGATCCTGAGTAATAAAAATATTTTTTATTTGAACTTGAATTCAAAATAAAATAAAATGCAGTGCAATTAGGGGAGGGGGCGGCTACCACTGCTGGAAAACCCTTTACATACATCAACACTTACTGAGGCACGCTTTGAAGCACTCAGCGGAATGAGAGACCACTAATTTCGATTAGGGTCCCTCAAGGGCACCAAGCACCGAGGCAATTCAGGGACTCGAAGCGCCCAAACAGAACGCAGCAAATACTAATTAAAGTTTCAATTTGTTCCGTTCTCTCTCTGTCCGCGAGAATATTTCGGTATGACCAACATGACCGAACGCATAAACGAAATATTTCTGCCTGACGAATGGACAAATATGATGCGGTTTCACAATTATTTCGCTACCAGCATGAGGGATTTCCTATGCAGAATTGAATTGACCACGTTGTTTTGATATGGATTAGTATGACGTGGAATGTTGTTGGATTTTGTAATTTAGGGAATTGCTGTTACCTACACAATTTTAAGGTTGAAAAAATGTTTGTATTAGATCATTAGAGTCGTGTATTGTATTATATTAGGCATTTTCGGAAACTTATTCAAGATTACTGACTCGATCCATTCCATTGGGTCACGTGGCCACTGGTGCAGCTAGGTGGGGGCTTTGGGGCTGCAGCCCCCTCCAAAGATTCTAACAGTTTCAATTTTTTAGGAGTTAATTTTTTTGCAACTTTCGTTTTTGTTTTATTATAAAGAATTGTAAAGTTCAGCCCCCCCATAACAAAATTCTGCCACTGCACGTGACGAATCTACTTGAATCACTGACCCGGGTTTCAAGTTGACGAAGACATGAGGTTTAGGATTTGAAGTGAAAGTTGTATCATTAACGTCTAGATTTAAATGTAGAAAGAAACTATCAGAAGTGCGATATAGCCATACACTCAGATAGTCAAGCTGCTATTAAAGCACTGAGCACCTACTTAATCGACTCTAAGATGATCTGGGAGTGCCGTAACAAACTCAAAGAGGTAGGCAAGAAAAATAAGGTCTTTGTAATCTGGGTTCCCGGCCATTCGGGAATCAAAGGAAACGAAGAGGCCAATACACTTGCCAAAGAGGGCGCACGTACCCTTCTGTGAAAAATGTACCTATAAGAAGGAGTTTCTGGAGAAGGAGAAAGCCGAGAGAGAAAAACTCTGGATCTCCCAGGGATGGATCGTTCCACTTAGTTCCTTCGGAACTTTGAAACAGCAAGATCCATAAGATATCTGGATCTTGGTAAGAAACAATTACACCTCCTCACTGTCTTTCTTACAGGACACTGTCGCCTCAGGAAGCACCTGTTGAGGATGGGATTATCGGACACTGACGAGTGTAGGTTCTGTGGGGAGGAGGAAGAAACCCCCATTCCCTTAGTCACGGAATACTTCGCCATTGCGAGCCTAAGAAGAGAATGCCTTGGTAGAGAAACTTGTAAGGAAACTTGTGAGGAATAGATATTGGATGTCATCAGACCTGTGGAACTTGAGGACGCGCTGTAAAGAGTGTGGTAGAACAGCTCTGTAAGGGGGCACAATAGACCTTGAGGTTGCAGTGAACTGTAACCCCTTCTAAACTAAAACTAAAAAAACTAACCAGGGTTAAAATTGCCCGTCAATTCCTCATAGGGTTTAAGAAGTGTAGTTCAGAGATCATCAGCAATTCGGGTCACTAATTTGCTCCTAATGTTTTCGTATTCCCACGAAGATACTCAATCACTTCTTCATCAGTGAGTCCACGTCAACGATTTGAAACGGTTTCAGGTTCAAAATTCGCAAATTACAGACGTTTGTTCCCTCGTTCCACATAATCGGCACCCGAAAATCAATACGAAACATGAGTGTGTGTTCAGAGGTCAGCTGAATGGTCCAGTAGATAAACACATTAATAGCTATAATATGCCTCGATTTTTTAGCGGATTCGAGATGTTTATGTATTACATAACATCTATTTCAGCGTAGGACTCTCTAGGAAACTTCCACGAATTCTTGCGGTCAGCGGTCGTATATTTTTTATGTTGCCTCTCATCAAATCAGTCAAATCGAATAGCCAGTTACTTTCAAATTACATATTAGAATGGGATTGGAAGAGCCCATCTTCGGCAACTTTTACAATATTAGAATTTTAAAATAGCTTGAGTTAGGTTGAAGAAGTTTCTGGAGAAGGAAAAGCCGAGAAGGAAAAACTCTGGCGAGTGTCCATTCACCTAGTCACGGAATGCCTTGGCATTGCGAGCCTGAGGAGAGAATGCCTTGGGCGAGAAACTTGTAAGAGTGAGGAACTAGCCTCGTTGAAGCTTTTACAGATATTGGATTTCATCAGATCTCTGAAACTGGAAGGCGAGCTGTGAAAGATGTGGTCAGAACAGCTCTGTAAGGGGGCACAATAGGCTTTGAGGTCGCAGTGAACTGTAACCTCTTTTTAAACTAAAACCTGCACATTTTTTTCTTACGAATACAACGAGAAAGAGACTTCCAAACTTCACTAATTTGCTTCTGATGTTTTCGACTTTCGTGTTCCCACCGAGAAACTCACTTCCTCGTCAGTGAGTCCACGTCAACCATTTGAAACCATTTCCGGTTCAGAATTCGCAAATTACAGACGTTTGTTCCCTTGTTCCACATAATCGGCACCCGAAAATCAATACGAGTGTGTATTCAGAGGTCAGCAGAATGATCCAGTAGATAAACAACATTAATAGCTATATAATATGCCTCGATTTTTTCGTGGATTCGAGATGTTTATGTATTACATAACATCTATTTCAGCAGAGGACTCTATAGGAAACTTCCACGAATTCTTGCGGTCGTATATTTTTTATGTTGCCTTTTAATTTCATACTACACTAATCTCATCCTTCTCTGTCTTATGAGAAGGACCGGATTACATTCGCTTTTTCATCCTCGAAGGCGTCTAGCTCTCGACCAGTGGCGTAGACAGGTATGATTTCTAGCTGAACGCCTTCATCTCTGTCGAACAAATTGTCATCTTTTACAAGATTTTTTATATTGGAGAAACGATCATTCAAATATGAATACAGTGGAACTTCCCTATAGTGAACGTCTGTATAACAAAGGACCCGCACATTTTGTATGGGAATTGGCTCCCGGTGGATTTGGCTGAAAATTTGATATGATGTTCTACTAATCCTTCTGATCAAATGTCTAATAGTCACGAAGCTGAAAAATGCGTACTTCTAGGAGTTTTTAGTGATTTTTTGTATCCATTATGGCTTACGTATTATGGGAATTGGCTCCCGGTGGATTTGGCAGAAAATTTGCTATGATGTTCTACTAATCCTTCTGATCAAATATCTCCACAGTCACGAAGCTGAAAAATGCATACTTCTAGGAGTTTTTAGCGATTTTTTGTATCCATTATGGCTTACGTATTACCATTCACACAGAAATGTTTGAAATATTTCGAATTGACAGAATCTGCTTTCAATAATCACGAAATATTCTCAAACATTTCTGTGAACGGTAATACGTAAGCCATAATGGATACAAAAAATCGCTAAAAACTCCTAGAATAATGCATTTTTCAGCTTCGTGACTGTAGAGACATTTGATCAGAAGGATTAGTAGAACATCATATCAAATTTTCAGCCAAATCCACCGGGAGTCAATTCTCATACAAAATGTGCGGGGTCCTTTCTCTGTGTAACGAAGTTCGTTCAAGACATTGCACCTTGAATCCCAATTCCATATTAAAACACCCTCTAAAACGAAGTGAATAATAAAATGAAATATTCAAAGAACATCACTCTTTGAATGAGTATTGGTAAGAAGGTATAAGGGTGGGTTTTTATCTAAATTTTTTCCGGGCGTACGAAATAAATCCCGACCTTAAACTAAATCATTACGGCGGGCAGAGAGATCCTTGTGAAACAGTTTTAATACACCCCTGGCTGCTTGATTGCAATCTAACCAGTACGCTAGCGTGAAAGTTGTGCGAAAATGTCTGAAAGGAAGTGCTTAAGTTTGAACGATAAACATAAATTTATCAGTGAAGTCTACCGAGTCATTGCCGATTATAGAAACAAATTTTCTGTATAACGAATTTTTTATAACGAATTTTTTTGGGGATTTAGCCCCCTCGTTATAGAAAAGTTCCACGGTATATAGAAAGCATGATTATGAAAATTAGTTATTATCGAGGTTATTATATAAAGCTATTGGTTTTATTCGATGTACTGAAATTATTTAGAACTAAATCGTGCTGGAGAAATGAAAAGATTGTACTCACCAAGTTTGGGTGCTAGATTACGAAAATGATAACAGAAAGTCTGCAATCCTCTTGTATGAGCGTCTTTCAAGCGGAAATCTAAGCTATTGAAAGATGTCTAGATATAAATCTAGAAAGAAACTATCAGAAGTGTGATATAGTCATACACTCAGATAGTCAAGCTACTATTAAAGCACTGAGCTCCTACGTCGTCGACCAAAAGATGATCTGAGAGTGTCGAAACAAACTCAATGAGGTAGGCAAGAAAAATAAGGTCTTTGTAATCTGAGGAAACGAAGAGGCCAATACACTTGCCAAAGAGGGCGCACGAATGTGACTTATTGGCCCAGAACCCTTCTGTGGTATTGGTGAATGTACCTATAAGAAGGAGTTTCTGAAGAAGGAGAAAGCCAAGAGGAAAGAAAAACTCTGGCGGAATCTCCCAGGAATGGATCATTTCACTAAATTCCTTCGGAACTTTGAAACAGCAAGATCCAAAAGATATCTGGATCTTAGTTAGAATCAATTACACTTCCTCACTGGCTTTCTTGAGGACACTGTCGCCTTTGGAAGCACCTGTTGAGGATTATCGGACATTGTCGAGTGAAGGTTCTATGGAAGGAGGAAGAAACCCCGATTCACCTAGTCACGGAATGCTTTGACATGAGAGAATAACTTGGGCGAGAAACTTGTAAGAGTGAGAAACTAGCCTCGTTGAAGCCTTCACAGATACTGGATTTTATCAGATCTCTGGAACTGGAAGGCGTGCTGTGAGGGTATGGTCCGAACACCTCTGTAAGGTGGCACAATAGACCTTGAGGTCGCAGTGAACTGTAACCCTTTTTTAAACTGAACTAAGTAAACTAAAATAGGTTAGGTTAGATTAGCTGAGATAGGAACAGTGTCAAGTAATAATAAGAGTGGAAATCGCTCAAAAACACTTATTTCCAAAAACATCTTGGTCCGCATTAAGAGGAATGGCACTTGAATTATGGGTCAGATCTTTTTCAATTATGAATGTAATAATTCAAGTGCCATTTCTCGATTTCTCTCAATAAGAGCCAGAAGCTTACCTAACCTAACCTAACTTCTACTAGAAATAAAATCATCCTTGCGATGAAGGTTACATTCCAAGTCAAAATGTAGCTCTTGTACAATAACCCACAAACTTGGCCGCAGTGTAGAAAGGTAGTCACTAAACCAATCTACCAAAATACAGTGGAATTTCCCTATAACGAAAGCGCTGAATCAGCTAACAAATTCGTTATAAAGAAATTTTGTTACACAGAAAATTTGTTTTTATAGTCGGCAATGTCGCGGTCGACTTCACTGATAAATTTAAGTTTATCATTCAAACCGTTTTAGACATTTTCGCACAACTTTTCACACTAGCGTAATGGTTAGATTGAAACCAAACAACCAGGGGTGTATTTAAAACTGTTTCAGAAGGATCTCTCTGCCCGCCGTAACGATTTAGTTTAAAGTCGGGATTTATTACGTACGGAAAATTTCGGCAAAAACCCACCCTTATACCTTCTTACCAAAACCTTTTCAAAGAGTGATGTTCTTTGAATATTTCGGTATATAGAGAATTTACTTCGTTTTAGAGGGTGTTTTCAATATGGAATTTGGATTCAAGGTGCAATGTCTTGTACGAAATTCGTTATACAGACGCTAGTTATAGGGAAGTATCACTGTACAATCAATCAATTAGTGTCTTTTTGGAATTTCCCAAACGCGCTCGAAACTTCGAAGGCCACAGAATTAGCCGCACGCCACTGTCCACTTGGGCCTGCAGTTTATAACCAGTTTCGAGCCGTAATACACGATAAAAATCCCTCATCTCTCTCTTTCTTGTCTCGAATACCGGCTTTGTGTGTCGTTCCTTTCCTCTTTTTGCATCCCTGAAATCGGACGTTCTATCCATCTTTTTTTCCCAGTCATTTGAAGCCTCCCACGTAGCGCCGTCCTTGTCTACGACGTGGGGAATTTCATTCTAACCATTAAATTTTATGTGTCCGCGTGTTGTAGCTGACTCCTCGGGATTTCGAATAAGTCTTCTAGAGTCGTCGTTGTTTGTACTTCTTTCGAGCTCATCATCCAGCAATCGAAATTATTGATGATGTGTGCAGAAATTTCAGGTTTCAAGGATCTTTGTATCGCCTTTTGTGAGACTTGATGAAATTAATGAACGCCTCTGGTGAAGTTGCACAATTTCAGAATTTTTCGATATTTATGGACTAACAAAAATAAAAAGTTCAGGCTCATGAAAATTTCTTTGTGTTTGTATTCTTCACTAACTTATCATTTCAATTGTATATACAGTGTGTTTGGTCATTACTTAGCGATAATTAAAGGTCATCAAATATACTAAATATTATTGACAAAAACACCCAAACGTGGAAGTTTACCCCTTAGTTTTGGAGCAGCTCCCATTTTAAATTTACTTTTTTATTTTCGTTGGCCCTTCCAAATAATATCGATTTCTTTGGACATAAACGTCCTACAGATGTGAAAAAATGTTTTTTGGAAGATTATACTACAACTTTTCATTAAAGTTGAACAATATGAAAACATTGAATTGAAAATGCCTTAGAAAAATTCTTTAAAAAAATTTTAGTAAAAAATGTACTGATTTTCTTAGTGAATACGCAATAGTAGGGGAAATACGTACAAAATGACATATGGACCCATTTTTGTGAAATAACTTTTATTAGTCATAGATAGAACAGTCATATTTCACAACAATCATCTTTGGTCATTTATTTATTGAAAATAATAAACATATATACGTTAAAATTAACAGGAAATAATAATTATGAGATCAAATGATATCAATCAAAATCCATTTTGTCCATATGCATATGGACAAAATGACATATTGCTTAAGGACAAAACGACATAGATTTAAAACTATATATTATTGACAAAGTTCACAAATGAAATTCTTGGTTCTTTTAGGAACGTCAGCGCAAGAAGCGTGAGCCCAATGCGAACAATTTAAGCACCGCAACCAATGTTCTACGGGTTTAAATCGTGAAAAAGGTCATTGCAGTATATGCACGGGCAATCCTCTTCATCATCTTGAGGAATATCAGGAAAATTTTCTTCGTCGCTGTCTTCAAATATCTTTTTAGTGACGTTTCGTTTCCTCTTGGTAAAGGAGCTTCGACTTAATTTCTGTCATATTGGAGGAGTAAAGTTAAAACTAAAGAAGTCTGCCTTGCTTTTGGTTTACGTTTGCCTTGTCCACTGACAAAACGTCCTTTTGGAACCGGAGAAATCTCTTCAATAGGTACATCAAGAATATATGACGATGGATGTGTTGTAGTAGCAGGCGATGATTGATTCGGAGATGTCAAAATATCTTGCCCAGTGTTTGCTGCTAGAACCTGAGACGAACTGTCGACTTGCTGACTGGTAGGTTCTTCTATTGCAGCTTCAGGTTTGCGCAGAGATATATCTTTATTTCGTCTCAGGAATCCCTCCATCCATTCTTGCCCAGCTTTCTGTTTTTTGTGGGTTGAACTTATGAGCGAAACCGTTTTTTTCAGCCAACTGAAAGGCCAGTTCTTGCACCGATTCACGTGTCAAACCAAACAAACGAGATTCAAGGAATTTCAAATGCTGAACTAATTGTCTTTCCACATCAGGTGGAAAGGTAGGTTTCCAAGATCCAAGACCTTTCGTATTGGGGTAAGGTTTTATTACTGCCCAAAGCAGTCTGCGGAGCGTTGCTTGGGGGATACCAAACGTTTTTGATGCCAATAACCAGCCATTTCTATTTCGAACTGCCTCGATAGCTTTCTGCATTGATTCTGCACTCCAAGATTGACGATTAGTGGTGCGCTTATAATCACGTGGCATTTTAGTATAATTATCTGTAAAGAAGTAACACCTACATTAATTTTATCTAATTTAAAACTATAACGGACAAAATGACATGCCTATTCATTGTGTCCATTGCATATGTATGTCGTTTTGTCCATACAACGTTTTGAATAGATTAAAATCAACAATAATTATAATTTAGTCTTTTTAAACGGAAAAAGTTATTCGAAGGGCTCAATAAACACTCTAGAGATAAAACAAATGTTACACATACAGATACAAAGTCAAAAACTTACCATTTAAACAATAAAAACTGATAACAAAAAAAGAACTCGTAACGCACAAACACCTATCATCGGCCATTACACCCGGACCACGATACACAAACACCGGTATGCCGACGCGCATCGAGAGTGACATCACTGGAACATTCCATAGCATTTGCGTGATAGAAGTGTTAGAACTCGAGAAAATTGATTAGAATTTGTTCTAATATTCTCCCAATGACGTAGATGCTTGCGCCGGACGAGTTTAGAACCACGAATCTGGCATACCGGTGTTTGTGTATCGTGACCCGGACGAATGAGAGTAGCGCGTTCAAGTTTTGACAGGTTGGTAGAATTTATTAAGGCCACGTGACACGGTCGGGCGCGCTTGAGCCGCCAAATTCGAATTATGCCACCTGTGTCATTTTGTACATATATGTCATTTTGTACGTGTTTCCCCTACAAGAACTAGTAAATTGAAGTATAATTTTTTTCAATTATTAAATACGCAAGGATATTAGCTACATAACAACACCTACATCATTTCTGTAGGTTACATAATTTGAGAGTTATTGCTGTTCGAACATGACCACTACGCTAGCGCCCAAACTTTTTTCTGTTCCTATACAGGTCGTCATGAGGGCCACTGCCTGTCTACACAGCAGAGGCAGCGATTTTGAGCAATTTTATGATTCATTTCTTTGTTTGATCATTAAAAATGATCGAAAATACAGTACTGAGTTTTATTTATTTTATCAATTTCATAAGGGTCGTTCGAACAGCATTACTTTCTACTTATGAAACTTACAGAAATTATGTTGGTATCATTCTGTAGCTAATATCTTCGTGTGTTAGCTCATTGAAAAAAATTATACTTCAATGTGCTAGTTCTTTGTGTTGAAAACAGAATCCAAAGCGAATGCAATAATTTTCCAAAATGCGTAATAAGCGGTTATCAAAAGCGTGATTGTCACCAAAACTATGAAAATAGCGATATTTTGCGGAAATAGTTTATTTTAGCAGCTCAAAATCGTAATATATCGATCAATTTCTGAATCAAAATCAATCAGTGGAATGAATGTCCATATGGTTTTCCATTCGGAGGTGCGAAGTCACCAGTGTTGACTTAGTTTACGCGTAAGTCTATGACATTAAGCTATCGCTTCAGCTTCACAATTATTCGAAGAATATTGATGTTCTACCACCAACTCAACATGTATTATTGCGGATTTACTAAGAAAATCACACAACATTTTTTTACTTAAATTTTTTTAAACAATCTTTTATGACACTTAAGTTAAATGTTTTATTTGTTTCTCATTTGTAAACGTCAGTTTCCAAAAACACAATATTAATCAAGGAAGTTTATTTTATCAAGTCACCAACTTGTAAAATTGACAGTTAACTTGTAAAATTTTTACAAGTTAGTAGTATTATTTACATTGAAAGTTGTCAAGTACTTGCTTTTAATTTCATTCATCCTTCTGATCTCAGAGTTTCTGAACAAATGTATTTCTCAAAAACTTCTCAAACTATATTCAAAAACGATATTCCGTACCTTGTTTTATTCGTATCTATTTGTTTTCTTTTTCACGTACTCGCTTCTAATTTCATTTATCCTTCTAATTTCATCGTTCCTGGAACAAATATTTTTAGTAATAAACGTTATAAAAGTATTGAAAAAAGATATTCATTACCTTGTTTCATTTGGATCTGGCTTTTTTCGTCAGAAATTAGCAAATATTCTCGAACGACTTCCCTCTCGTAAAGCCACTGACAGTTGTCATAATTTTCCGATGTCATAATAGTATTTATGTACCAAGTGCGTTATATGGATCCTAACGCCCGGAGGGAAACATTCGCCCGAGGGCCTTTGGCCCGAGGGATGAATGTTGCCCGATGGGCGTTAGGATCTAATAACGCTCGTGGTGCATACAAGATTTTATTTTTCACGAATATATCATTTATTATGATAAAATTCGTTTGCTCCTATGATTTTTTTTCCATTTAACTTCAGTAGTAACCATGGCATTTGTTAATATTTTGAGTTCGTTATTGCTGTCATCATTTTATTAAGTGAATGTCATTACTGTTTTCGTTGTGAGCGGGCGTTATGATCCATAATGCCCGCTAAAATGCCCACGGGCATAATGAGTGTATTTATAGCAATCGTTTCTAAGGTAAAATAAACATATAATGTACAAGTGAAAAATAAATAATCATAAATAGCTTACGACATTTGCGAAAATTATTGAGATTTTTTTTTGGAATTTCTCTCACTTTTTACAAACGAGAAACAAATAAAATATAAAACAATACACGCAAGGTAACGGGTTTTACTGGCTCAAGGAGGTAACTGACTCGCCTGCGGCTCGTCAATTATATCCTCCATCGCCAGTAAAAACCCTCTTACCTTGCTAGTAATGTTATATACTATTTATGTTGTTCATATTAATAAAGTCATGACCAAATACACTGTGAGAATATCTTTTGAATTCAAGAGCTAACATAATACAATATCTACATCAACAAAAACATAAATCCCTAACTGATGTAGTGCGAAACGGGGTACCATACAATTTTTTCGTATGATACAAGATCTCAGGGAAAACCCCCTGTAGAAAAAAACCCTGTCTTGTAGTTCCAACAATAAAGCATTCAAAAACTATCCGAATATTGAAGGATTTCTTCTTTATTTAGTCCAACCGATAACAGGAAGAAGGAACAGAAAAATAAAATGATTGAAACTCTATTAAATCGAATTAAAATTGATAACCCAATTCAAAAACGACTCTGTAACTTCATGTATAGCCCTTTAGCCATCCTGATATTCAAATATTGGACAGTTATTTTTATTTATTAGATGTTCTATAGTCTCCTCTGCTTCTCCGCATTCGAATAAATCTTCTAGAGTCATCGTTGTTTTTACTTCTTTCGAGCTCATCATCGAGCAATCGAAATTATTGATGATGTGTGCAGAAATTTCAGGATTCAAGGATCTTTGTATCGCCTTTTGTCAGACTTGCTGATGAACCGATGAAATTAACGAACGCCTCTGATGAAGTTGCATAAGTTCAGAATTTTCGATATTTATGGACTAACAAGAATAAAAGTTCAGGTTCTAGAGGCTTTTGTTCAAACTCAACGAACATCGTAGAAAATGTTTGCCCTCCTATAAACTCTCTGCTGACATGAATATATTTTTATGTGTGGATTCTTCACTAACTCATCACTTCAATATATGTATACAGTGTGTTTGGTCATGACTTAGCGATAATTAAAGACCATCAAAAATACCTAATTTATCGACAAAAACACCCAAATTTGGAAGTTAACCCCCTAAGTTTTAGAGTAGCCCCCATTTTAAATTTACCTACTTTTTATTTTCATTGACCCTTCCAAATAATATCGTTTCTCTGGACATAAAGGTCCTACAGATGTGAAAAAATGTTCTTTGAAAGATGATACTACCACCTTTCATCGGAGTATAACAATATGAAGATATTTAACTTGAAAACGCAAAAAGAATCTTTGAAAAAGTTTTAGTGAAAATATGTAGGTACTGATTTTCTTAGTAAATCCGCGATAGTACAGTACAAGAACTAGCACATTGAAGTACATATATTTTTTTCAATGATTTAACACGCAAGGATATAAGCTAAAAACAACACTCCACATCATTTCTATAATTTTACATAATTTGAGAGTTATTGCTGCTCGAACATGATCACTACGCAAGCAAAAGACACAAGACAGGTCGTCATGAAGGCCCTGCCTGTCTACAAAGCAGTGGCGGTCATTTTGAGCAATTTTTATGATTAATTCTATTGTTTGATCATTTAAGATTATCGAAAGTACAGTACTTAAGTTTTTTATTTTATAAATTTTCATAAGGGTCATGTTCGAACAGCAATAACTTTCTAAATATGTAACTTACAGAAATTATGTTGGTATCGTTTTTTATCTGATATCCTTGCGTGTTAGTTCAGTGAGAAAAAATTATATTTCAATGTGCTAGTTTTTGTACTATTGGGAATTTACTAAGAAAATCAGTACATTTTTTAACTAGGTAACATTTTTTTGAAGAAATTTTTTATAACATTTTTATGTTAAATGTTTTCATATTGTTCCACTTCAATAAAAGGCGGTAGTATCATCTTTCAAAAAACATCTTTTTCACATCTGTAAGACCTTTATGTCCAAAGATATCGATATTATTTGGAAGGGTCAACTAAAATAAAAAAATAAATTTAAAAAGGGAGCTTCTCCAAAACTGAGGGGGTAAACTCTCCGATATGGGTGTTTTTGTCGACTATTTCCCTCGTCGTAATTTGCACCAATCAGAAACGAGCAATTTTGAATTACAAATGGTTTGGCAGGACCTGTCAGCAGTTTATTCGCGTTTACCCGCGGCAAAACTTGACAGTTGTTGTCACTCATCAGGAAATAGTCTTGTCAAATACCATTCGGGCATCCAATTTTTCCTGTGAAAAAAATCGAAAAAACACACTGCAAAGTAAAATTTTTTGACTAAAAGCGACTCGGATTTTTGTTGCCGCCAGCACTCATGCTTCTTGTCAAAATATTACTATAAGCAACGAGTTTTTTCGATTCTTTTCGGAAAAATTAGATGCCCTTATGATATTATATTTGATGCCCTAAAATTATCGCTAAGTCATGACCAAACACACTGTATATAAATATTCTTTTGAAATCAAGAGCTACATATTAGGTACAATACACAATACATTGAACAAAAACAAAAATCCCTAACTGAGATTAGTGCAAAAACGGGCTACCATTAAAAGCAGAAATATGTCATTTATATATTTTTCCGCCGACCTCGAAATAAAAGGTGATTTTAATGTGTACGAAATTGATCATTAATGACCCATTTTAATGCTCAATTTTTTTGGCTATTTTAATGTGCAATCCTCATGGCAACCGTTCACAAATTATTCAGAAGCACTACGAGAAATGTCAAAACTCTACTGGAACATAGATACATAGAAATTTCTTTATGTCAATGTAAATCTTGTGCAGAATGGGAATGTGTTTCAATCAAGAATTAATACACAAATCATATTGAGATCGTCGGAAAAATCTTGTAATCAACTCGGTTATTAATCGAGCGAATAATGGTCTCGAACTATTAACGCGTTCGCTCCGCTCACGCATTAAAATATCTTGACCATAGTCGCTGTGTTTAATAACCTAGTTGATTAAATAACTATTTATGCTCAATTTCTGCTATTTTAATGTCCAATCCTCATGGCAACCGTTCACAAAGTATTCAGAAGCACTACGAGAAATGTCAAAACTTTACTGGAACTAGAGCACTAGAAAGACAGGTATGCCAGACAGGCTGACTGGGTCCAACCATAGACTCGAAAATTACAGATGGTAATGTCAATTTCTCAGTTATTGTGCTCTATTGTTAGTTGTGTGCTTTTTTTGAAGAATATTTAATAGAAAGTATTGATTTTTTGTTCAAAACAATAAAGTTGGAGACTAGACAGGTAAGCATAAGTAAGCATTTATTAGATTACAGATTTCATTTTATTCGAATTGTTCTGTAATTTTCGAGTCTGTGGTTGGACCCAGCATGGCTGTCTGGTATACTCCCCTTTTCAGAGCCTTACTGGAACATATAGATACATAGAAATTTTATTATGTCAAATGTAGATTAGATTAGATTAGATACCCTTCTGCACTGCGACCAATAAGGTCTTTTGTGCGTTACCATGCTAAAACTACGTTTTTCCCAGGAATCTAACCTTAGCAAAGCTGGTTACTTCCTTAGGAGACTTCGCTCTTATGTCGGCTGGCTGTCAAATGTAAGTCTTGTGCAAAATGAGAATGTATTTCAATCAAGAATTCACACACAATTCATATTGAGATCGTCGGAAAAATCGGTTATTAATCGAGCGACTAATGGTCTCGAACTATTAACGCGTGAGCGGAGCGAAGAAATTTATATGAACGTTTTATGTAAAATTATTATTGCAAGGTTGAATTATTCAGTTTTCATCCCTTCAATTATTGGTACATTAAAAATCAAGTCACGCCTCAATAATAAAGATCAAACATTGATTTAAACAGATGTATACACAAGTCTAATAAGAAATAATCAAGATTTTCTTTCGAATGAATGATTTTTATGAGTAATTCAATATCGCTGGAATCCTTAGAAGAATTCCCGAGACTAATTTATTTCCCCCAAGTTGATTTAGCGATTTCTGTTGTCTTTTCTCGTTCCCCTAATTAGATTCCACTTGGAAGCAGCTCTGATTGACGTTTAACAACTATGGTTTCAGAAGCTAAAGGCTGAAATATTAATAGCCTAGGCCCTAGGGGGAGAATACCTATCAAATTTAGGGATGAAAATAATCTTCTTTCTCCTGTTATCATGTTTAAAATATTAATTTGGATTTAAGTGTAGAAAAAATTAAAATGGATCTTGTAGAACTATTGATCTTTTAAATCGAATAAGATTCAGTTTCGGATATGACTTTTCATTCAAATCAATTTTTTGAGGCCTAAGAACAGGGTGTAGTCGCTGGTATATCAATCTGGAAATTGGTCTATGCGAACCATTTTTGAGTACATAAATAAATGGTTTTCCAATGAGAGGTGTTATTTTGAATAGACCGCTATTTCGGTAGATGTCACGTTTGAAGCTGTCATTTTTTGACATTTAACAAGTAGAAACTACGCCATTAATAAAAATGGAACTGATTAAAATTCACTATAAAATGGTGAAAATTTGACAGAGACGGTTCGTAAATCTCGAACATTTTTGGGTCGTTGTGAAGCACCTTGTCGGACCGCAATAAAGAAATTGTTGGAAAAATTCGAGCTGTGGGGACAAGTTAATGATGTGAAGAATAAAACTCGTGTAAGTCGCTCAAGTTGTAGCCGAAGTGTTGAGAAAGCCCAGGTTTGTTCATTCCTCGTCTTTCTTTGGAATTAAGCATTCCACAAACGTCATTACACCGTATTTTGCATAAAGATTTGAGTCTTAAGGCTTATAAAGTTCAGTTAACACAAGAACTAAAGCCGGCCGATCATCAACAACGTCGTTTCTTTGCTAATTGGGTCATTGAAATGCATGAAAATGATCCGGAATTCCTTCGAAAAATCATCTTGAGTGATGGGGCCCATTTCCACCTCGGTGTCTTCGAAAACAAGTAAAATTGTAGCATCTGGGGCTCGGAAAACCCAAGAGTTATTGTTGAAAAGCCTCACTTTCCTCAACGTGTGACTGTTTGGTGCGGTTTATGGTCCGGCGGAGTCATTGGACCTTACTTTTTCGAAAATGAGGCTGGAGCAATAGTTACGGTGAATGGATTGCGCTATCGAGAGATGATTAATGATTTTTTATGGCCGAAATTGGATAGTATTGATCTGGACAACGTTTACTTCAACAAGACTGCGCTACGTGCTACACAAGCAACGAAACGAATTCATTTTTTGCGTTAAAAAGTTTCCGTGTTATCTCCATAAGAGGTGATCATAATTGGCCACCGAGATCTTGTGATTTAACACCTTGAGAATGAGAGTTCTTCATTTGGGGCCACGTGAAAGAGAAGGTAAGGTCTACGCCAATAGACCAGCGTCAATTCAAGACCTCAAATGGAATTCGTGGGGCTATCAAGGACATTGGGCAGCCACTTTGCAATTTGGTTATGTAAATTTCATGGAAAGGATATGGTCCTGTAAGCGTGGTCGTGGTGGTCATTTGCCTGATGTTATTTTCCACTATTAACGGCATAGCTTCTTCTTTATATGAAATAAACATCCTATCATTTATATTGAAAAATAGCATTTTTCTTTGAAATCAAAATAACACATCTTATTATTCTTATTTACTTACTTCAACGTCGAAGCATATTTGCCGGAATTCCTATACCTAACAACGAAGTTATGCCCGAATCGGCCGAATAAAAATTAATCACTTGCGATACGCATTTTAATGTTCCATCTGTTTCCACCTCTCATTATATTATTCATGAATTAATTCAGATCCACATAACCAATCCAGATATTCCGAGATCACAGGTATCGATTGATGCTAGCTTCCGAAAAACGACACCAGAGCGCACCACTTGTCGGTGGAACAAGAAAAGCCGGTAATTAGTTGCAGAAGTGAAATAAGCGATCGTGGGAGCAGAAACGTGTTTGGAGGCGAGCTCAGAACCAGTTTCTGGTCATGGAGAAAAATATGGGGGAAGGCGTTCCATTAGTCAAATTGAATCGACGTCCGCCTACAACCTTTCGAAGGCGTCCTCTGGATCGTTACCCCTTCTGGTGTAGATGTGCCGCGGGAGATCTGATGTGAAATTGATCATTTTTGAAATTTTGATTTTTTTGGGAAATTTGAGGTACAGAGGTATCATACTGAGCTCAGTTGTGTATGTTTTTGCTCGTTTTCCATTTCTATTTTGTTGGTGTATTATTAGAGAAACTGATGATAATACAGGGTTATCCATTTTGGCGGTTTCAAAGTAAACGTAAATAAAACACATAAAACATATTTTTTATCATGATATTTCTTTTTTATTATAAAGTTTGAACGTTGACATTTGTGTGAAATATTACATCATTTAGATGACAACCACCCGAATTGTTGCAAGCATCGATTCTTTGAGGTAATTTTCGACCACATTTTGACATACATATTGGGCGGTATCTCACCCATAACTTGACGAATATTGGTTTTTAACTACTCAAGATTTAAAGGTTTATCTGCATAAACACGGTATTTCGCGTAGCCCCACAAAAGTAGCGATATTTTCAGTGGTACGAGCAGACGATGATGCACAGGGCTTACAATATCTGTAACCAATCCAGTCTCTTCAAATTTCTTCACAATTTTACCAATTGCTTGCGTAGTTGGACGATTATGTAAACCAAAATCTGCTCTTAAAGCACGATATGTGGCTGTGGCAGAATCGCCATTTTTGTATTAGGTTTTTACAATTTTCATGCGTTGTGCGATAGTCAAGCGATCCATTTTCATAAATGTCAGACTTTCAACTGAACAAAAATTTTTTTTTTAAAAAACTTCGTTTGACAGATATCGAATTCCAGCCCTATACTTTTGAAACCGCGAAATGGATAACCCGTTATTTTGCACAAATGTGGGAATTTTCTAATTCAAACCAAAAATTGTGAATATACAGAGAAACTTTCCTATAACGAATTTCTGTATAACGAATTTAGTACAAGACATTGACCATTCCATATTGAAAACACCCTCTAAAACGAAGTAAATTCTCTCTATAACGAAATATTCGAAGAATATCACTCTTTGAATGGGTATAAGGGAGGGTTTTTTTTTTCGAAATTTCTCCGGTCGTACGTAATAAATCATTACGGCGGCAAAGAGATCCTTCTGAAACAGTTTCAAATACAACCCCTGGCTGTTTGGTTTCATCTAACCATTCGGCTAGTGTGAAAGTTGTGCGAAAATGTCTAAAAGGAAGTGCTTAAATTTGAATGATAAACTTGAATTTATTAGTAAAGTCAACCGCGACATTGCCGACTATAGAAACAAATTTTCTGTATAACGAAATTTCTTTATAACAATTTTTTTTTGCGGATTTAGCGCTCTCGTTATAGGGAAGTTCCACTGTACTTGATTAAACAGCATAATCGTTTAATATTGAGTTGTAGATATTAATAATAAAAAAAATTAGTGTTTTTTCGTATATAACAAAGTGAATTTTCTAGTTTGTGGTGCAAAGGTGACTTCTTCCTCTTGTTTATTTCAACTTTGTTAGATAATTGCTCAAACAAATATTTTCCCATGAAAAAGAAGCCAGTATCAATACATAAAAGCAGACAGAGTTTTTTTTTGGAGCTTTCATCTCTGTGCGTTTGTATCATACGCAGAGATTTATGGTGCCCTGTTTACTTCTCCTCTGCTCATACTTTCTTCATTATTTGCCATTTAACAAATGTTTGATGCCCCTTCTCGAGTTTCAGAAAAAGCATTAAAATACATATGAAAAATTTTCTTCGCCAATCTCCCAATATACAGGGTGTTTCATCAGTACATCATAAAACTGACAAACATATATTTTCGTGTAGAGGACATCGGGGGAATCATTTTTGCCTTATACAATATATCCCATTTTCGAAGCATAAGCAGATACAGGGTGTCAAACGTCATTTTTGGCAAGATTCTTATGAGTGTGGTCAGTATGTATAACACTTGGTGTAACGGTTTTTTGGTCAAATCTCAGTATTTTTGGGTCCTCTATCCAGAAAAGTTGACGAACTCCGAAAAAAAATTTACAAAATGGCGGAAAACCTGCAATGTTCCAAATTTTTTTTTGCGGTTGTCAAATTGACTTTTGTTTTCTGAATGAACACAATTTTCTAAGACTTTCTGTGAAAAATTTTTTTCAAAAATCGAACACAAATTTTTTTTTACATGTCTACAAGCGATGAGAAAATTTCACTCGAAATGGATGAAATTTTGTACAATTGTACTTCTTGAATTATCAATTAGAATATGAAAACAGAATCATAAAATATCGAACGGTTTCGTTACTACAGTCATTCAAATGTTTCGTTCGGAACCTCTGAAATATTGAAAATAAAATTGTTTTGGGTTCTAGAATCAAAATGATTAAATTATTGGCATGTCTAAACATTTTAGATGAATTTAAACGAAAAAAATCAGTGAAACTTAGTTGGGACTCGAAACGACGTAGGTATTAAATAGGGAATTGGCACTGTTCTAAGGATATTAATATTCGTTGCCAGGCAACGGTAGTCTGTAGTTCATAGAGTTTGACTACTGGCTAATTATATTCACTGAAATTAAAATACCAGTCCAACTCTATGAACTACGAACTACTGTTGCCTGGCAACGAATATTAATATCCTTAGAACAGTGCCATTTCCCTATTTAATACCTACGTCGTTTCGAGTCCCAACTAAGTTTAATTGATTTTTTTCGTTTAAATTCATCTAAAATGTTTAGACATGCCAATAATTTAATCATTTTGACTCTAGAACCCAAAACAATTTTATTTTCAATATTTCAGAGGTCCGAGAAACTTTGAATGACTGCAGTAAGAAACCGTTCGATATTTTACGATACTGTTTTCATATTCGTGATTGATAATTCAAGAAGTACAATTGTACAAAATTTCATCCATTTCGAATGAAATTTTTTCATCGCATGTAAAAAAAATTGTTCGATTTTTGAAAAAATTTTTTCACAGAAAGTCTTAGAAAATTGTGTTCATTCAGAAAACAAAAGTCAATTTGACAACCGCAAAAAAAAATTTGGAACATTGCAGGTTTTCCGCCATTTTGTAAAAATTTTTTCGGAGTTCGTCACCTTTCTGAATAGAGACCCAAAAATACTGAGATTGACCAAAAACCGTTACACCAAGTGTTATACATAACTGACCACACTCATAAGAATATTGCTCAAAAATGACGTTTTGACACCCTGTATCTCGCTTATGCTTCGAAAACGGGATATATTGTAAAGGCAAAAATGATTCTCCCGATGTCCTCTACACGAAAATATATGTTTGTCCAGTTTATGATGAAACACCCTGTATATTTATATATTCTTTTGAAATCAAGAGCTAACATAATACAATACATAAAACAAAAATAAAAATCCCTAACTGAAGTTAGAGCAGAACAGGGTACCATACCATTTTTTTCTTATGATACCAAGCTCAGGGAAAAACCCCAGTAGAAAAACCCTGTGTCGCCGTTCCACAAGAATAATACTTAAAAGCTATTCGAATATTGAAGGATTTCTTCCTTTATTTAGTCCAACCGATAACCCTCTCCAAGATGCCTTCGGAATTCTGAATATGAAACGAAAATATCGAAGCAGAAAAAAGAACAGAAAAATAAAGTGATTGAAACTCTATTAAATCGGTTTGAAATTTACAACCCAATTCAAAAACGACTCAGTAACTCCATGTCTAGCCCTTAAGCCATCCTGAAATTTAAATATTGGACAATTATTTATCAGATGTTCTATAGTCCCCTTTGCTTCTTCCGCAATCGCAACTAGGACTCTCAACTGTATTCCACTTGAAGAGCATGCTATTACAACGGCCTTGACCTGTTCTTATACGATTAAGAACAGTCTAAATTTTCCTCGGAAGATCAAATCCAGGAACTTTTCAAGAGGGATCAGTCATCAAATCTTTGTTTGGATATTACATGTGTTCCATTCGCATTGGCCAAATTACTTTTATTTATAGCTTTCATTGGAGGTCAGAAAATAATTGGACTAAAAATGGTTTACGTGATTTTAATCGTGGAAACTTATTCTGGAATATAGGAAGTAGGTATTTGATATGAATTTGTAGAAGAATTAAAATAATTCCAATTTTAAAAGTTAGGGCCTGCCTGCGGATATGTGGAGCAGTGGCGGCTTGTGACAGAATGAAGTGATGAGGCACAATCAAAAAAAAATTTAATCTATAAACTCTTTTTTGTCAGCTGCATACTTATCATTATGAAAAAATCTTCGGTATTAATGCTCCAATGATTCTATAGCGTTTTATTGGGTGGTAATTGCCTGAGATAATTTTTTCAACTCGCTTCAACAACAGTTTTTCACTAAACCCTATCGAAATATGTATTATTAACACTGCCAAAAAATAATTTCATTAGAGTTACACTGCCAGTAGGCCAGTAGTACTCTCATTTTGAACCTCCGATTCGATTTTCCTACCGCACCGATAGTCAAGATTTGGAATAGGTTGTATAACTTCTTCATTGTACATATTTTATACTCATAGGATGACTCAAAAACTGTTTTGTTTTTATTGAAAACTCTGCAATATCACGAGTACTGCACAAACCCAATAAACCCAAACCAGAGTGAAATGTCACTATCTTCCGCTTCACGATTAACCCGAATTGAGCGTTTGCCGGTAAAACGAAACGAAACGATCACGGATCAAGGGTAGATAGTCCGGTCAATCCAGACCAAAAAATTAGGGTGAAGTTACATAAATCCCAACATGCTGAAAACCGGTAAAATTGTTCAAAACATAATAATAATTAATATATAAAAGTTCCCAATCATTCCCGTGGATGAACAAAAATTTATTCAAGTTCAAAGGTCGAAAAATGAGTTTTCGCGATTTTTCAGCAAAACGGTGAGTTTCATCAAAAAAGTAATTCAGACAAAAATGTAGATGTTAAAATTATCTTCAAAAAATGTATCAATACTTTTTTTCCTACGAGGCACCGTTTCTGAGCTAAAACGCTTCAAATGTTCTAAAAGTTGTTACTGAGCTAGCCTCAAATTCACCTTAGAAGCCGCAATAGATAAACAACGAAGGGGAGGTTCATGATCTCGTCACGTCGATGTGAATAACGCGCTAGACAAGGAAGCGCGTGAGGCAAGCCTCACCTCACCGTTACGCCTTGAAAAGGAAGTGAGATGAATCGATGAATGTACAAAATCGGACCTTAACGCCTGTAACATGTAACGTTACGGTCCGATTTTTGTGCATTCATCGTAACGTCAGTAACGTGTAATGTTACAGACGTCTGTAGCTGTAGTTGTGGATTTAGAGCTTTCGCTATAAGGAAGTTTCACTGTATTTGACATTTGACAACATTTTTGTTGCCCGCCCCTGCTCGAAAGAACTTTCCTTCATCAATATCCAATGAAGAACACTAGCTCACAAAATCTTTATTACTTCCAACACAAACAGATAACAGCGAACAAAATCATAACCAATCAGCATTTCTTCAACACACAAATTCCATCTAAAGTCGGCGAATAACGACATAATCATCGTTGACAAGTTCGGCTCTTTCCCTGCTGCTAACAAAAACAGGTGTGGTGTGCGTGTGAATACCTGCTATAGTCTTCGGAGTGCCCGCCTTACCAACGATGTCGACTGCTTGACCTACCCTTACTGTTACGCTCAAGGGTTGAAGGTCTTCGCCAAGTGTCAACAGCCATCTTGGATGGATGGCTGTCACCAGGGTGTAAAGGAGGTAGTGGGCTTTGCCGAGGATCAAGGAGTGGGGATCGACTAGGGCCACTAGTGGTATTAGTAGTCCTATAAAAAAATTTAGTACATTTCATCTTTTTCAATAATTCTAGAAAATCTTTATGAGCGTCAAATCTTTAGCAGTTGTCATCTCTTCGTGAATTTCGAATTTTGTGAAACAGGAAGAACACTCGTTCTTTATTAAATTGAATAAATCGATATGATTTCTAGTAACTATGTGCTATATTTTGTTAACTGATTTTTTTTGTTTGATTGGAACTTATGTAATAAGAACAGGATTATTATGAAAGAAATCAATATCTTTGAAAAGGTAAAATCACTGTTTCAAAATGAAATTCTGGTGATAAGATAACTTAAGGCTATTCTTCTAGATAGTAGCCTTGTTTATGTAACTCTAGTTGCCAATGAAGTGTAGTTCGGGGAGTTAGCTCACAGAGGGAGTTTTGGTCAACTTCACTATTTGCGTCTTCTCTTTTATATAACCCCATCTTCGTCTACACTATTTAGCAACATTTGACTTTCTTAATTCGCGCGCAATGAATTCGTAGTAAAATTCAAATTGAATGTATGAATGGGCACATCTAAACCAAAGCTCCCTCTGTGAGCTAACTCCCCGAACTACACTTCATAGGACAACTAGAGTTACATAAACAAGGATAGTAGATACAAGAGAGTCAGATAGCACCATAGAGATAGAATAGAGAAGAGACGCTATGACATACAATAGGGATGTTGACTCATGTTACGAATTCATATAAATTGAGGTTTTCCTCATAGAAGAAATTTTTGCAATCCTAAAAAACCATTTTAGTGATCTTATTATTCTCGTTGAATTAAATAAAGCTGATTTAAATTATGTATTTATATTATATTATTATCAACTATCACGTGACTGCGAACGCAAATCAGAGGTAATCCGTATAGTGACGTCAAACTATCCGTATTGTCATTGCAAATTCGAATGTTCGGTGCTCAGATCAACAAATACATTCATAGGCCGGATTCCACAGAACTCCAATCACCTTGATTATTGAAATGTCATCATTTCTCTGCAATTTTCAATTCATTTTTGACATAAGCATCGACTTACTTCAATATTAAGATGTCTAAAATTGTTTTAGACATTTTATTCAAATATAACGATTTGATTGCCAATCAAGCTTGTGAAACCCACGGTTCTGTGACTTGAACCATAGTAATATATAATATATCATATCTATGAGTCGAACTTACGAAGTTGAAAGCTGAAAGAGACAGAATACCTAGTTCGTTACAAGAACGATAATCTACAATTTTCTTTATATGGAGATAGGATTCATCAAGGGTAATAGTCGTACCTAACTTTTACCGAAGATAAATCCCTTATGGTCGCAAGTTTCTTTGCTGAAAACAAGGATTTTTGTGCAGCGGAGCTTAAAAACGTGAAATTGTCTTTGTAAGTAGCAGACTTTTTTTTGAACTTTTCCACAAGGGATCGGGCAAAATCAGTTCGCTTTGACAGAAGTCAAAGTATGTTACTGTATTATGACGTAATCATCAGAACGTGACAAAATTGAGCATTTCCGCGGGAATTTTGAATTGTCTTTTCATTTACTCATTTTTATTGGCAACTACTATATTTTTAAAAAAAAGTAATTTTTTTCGTGTTTGTGTAGGGTTCATCTTTAAAATAAAATAAATTCCAAAAAGTAGTCAACGTCCCTATTGAGTAAGGAAAAATGGAACCACTGGGCGGGGCTTTGTCGCGAGACCAATATGGCGGAAAGTTCAGGGTTGAATTAAGTTGCCAGTTTTTCGGTTTACAAATATCACCCAAAAAATACGATGTGTTGGGCTTTAGGAATCCTGTTCGAATAAGGTCAATTGAATATCAAATAAACAATTTTTTCTTCTGGTAATAATAAACACATATAGAAAGATATCAGATTACCAGACAGACATGCAAAAATTTCGAATGCGATCTGTTCACTCTCATCCTTACCTGTGAAATGTTATTCCTGTATTTTCTTCTTCTTATCTATCTCGTTCCTGCTTGATCAAAGCCATACAGCACACGATACCATTTTATTATTGTTTATTAGGCACAAAATCTCAATTAACTTGAAAAGGTACAAAAATCACTATTTTCAGAAAAATTCAATGATTGTCAAAATTCGACGTATACTGGCAGTAATATGGCGGATCTGATACCACTATTATTTCATTGATAGCAACTCTATACTATTTTATCTCTATGGATAGCACCAAAGAAACTAATAGTCGTTGAGTACCTATTAATTAAGCTCGATCTGTAGCTATAAAAGGTAGGTACTCATAACCCTGGAAAATACAATGAGGCATGGGCTGGTGTTAGTTTGGTTGACCTACTTACAAAGAATATCAAGGAATAAAGTTGATGCTGTAAAGAAGCAACTCCATCCTCATGAACAACATCATCATTTTGGGTGTAACTGAGAATGATTAAGGCTGAGGGTAAGGATCATTAAGAATCAGATATGCATTCTTACCAAAAAGGGGCAAAGATGCTATCGATTTCAGGAAATAATTCAGACTGTTTACCAAACTCCTCACAAGAAAATGTATTGGGAGTTACCATCTACACAAGATAAGAAATCTGTACCTACGTTATGGGTCGATTACATTGAGATACCTTACAAGCTGTTAAGGGTCAAGTACACGGGGCGACTTTACAAGCTAAGAAGCGGCTTTTGAGCTTCTGAGCTTGTGAGTAGCCCCGTGTACTCGACGCAGTCGCTCCGTTAGCTGCTTGCAAATTCGCTCTGGAAAAAGTTGAACTGCCGGCGACTTTACACGCCACAAGCCGGCTTTTGAGCGAATTAGCTTGTAAATTCGCCCCGTGTACTTGAGCTTATTCTTGTTCTGCGCCTATACGTTCCTATTACGGCTGTTATTACGCTATTGAGCGACTGAGCGAGTGAGAACTCCCTGTGTACTCGGCTAGAAGCCAATTCGCCAATTCGCCGGCTTTTATGAGCCGGCTTCTTAGCTTGTAAAGTAGCCCTGTGTACTTGATCCTTTACTGAGCGAATTTAAAAGCGAGCGAATTAGCTCGTGAGATTGTGATAATTAAACACAAAACTGTCTACTCGCTGAGTAGTAAACAATCTAGCGATCCACGTGAAGTTTATGTTTGTATCCTTGTCAAGGATTTAAAATAAATGTCAAATAAGTTTTCAAATTTAAGAACCAGGAACCACCGAGTAGATGAGAACTCACGGATTGTTTAGTAGCAACTGTGATTACACACGGCTTGTTTACTTGCCAACAAGACAAAATTTCAACGATTTAGCGTGTAAAGTAGCCCAGCTTTTAACTTTATTCGCAGCTCTTTCACAATACGATGGTTGGCTTGTGAACACGATTACACTGAGCGAATTTACAATCAGCTACTAAATTCGCTCAGTAGCAGCCTGTAGAGTATATCAATTGTAATTGACCCATTATGTGGATTGGTATTGTCTGACCGAGTACCTACATATCTCATCAGCGAATCTATTCAGAAATGATATGATCAAAAAGTGACATCGTGAAGAATTTTAACACGATGATACGGGAAAAGAAAAAATGAGAAATGAATACGCTACCCGAAACTTCAAAGTATATATCGTCAAATGGTATACGGTAGGTTCTAAAATCACGATAGGTGGCGATGCTGGAGTGTACAGTATACACTATCCCTTATACCGCAGAAATACAATATGCAATCGAAAGAAGAATAGACAGAAACCTTGAAAGAAACTAACAAGGGTTGCATAGTGTTACGTTCTGATAGTCTTGCTGCTATTAGAACACTGAACTCCCATGACATCGACCAAGACCTAAAATGGGAGTTGCCGAAAGAAACAAAATGAAGTGGGCAAGAACAACAAGGTCTCTTCAATCTTGGTTGCTTTTTCACTCAGGAATTGAAGAAAATGAAGAGGCTTACCCACTAGCCGAAAGAGACACACAAACGCCACTTACAGGACCTGAACCCTTCCGTGGTATGGAGAAATCAGAAAGGATTGTACTACAATAGAGCCTTCTTGGCCTAGAACACTTCAAAATATTTTCGAGAATGTTAAGTTGGGCAATCAAGGATCTTGAAGGTGAACCTCGTGAAAGTGGGTACTGAGGACACCGATGATTTCAGATTCTGCATGGAAAAAAAAGATAACTACGAAGCATCAACACAAACCATGCTTGAAAGAAGGAGACGGTAAGAGATGAAAGTAAATATCACAATCAACGTAGGGAAGGGAAACACAAAAGACCTGAAGTTCGTAGTGCAGAATTCAGCCAATCAAATCTTAATCGATCCTATGATATGGGCTAAGAAAAAAATGAAGACCTCGGAGCAATAACCGGGTAACTCCGTTTTCATGAAATATTGAGAATGAGGAAAAACTTCAGGACTTGCCTGATTCTTGCGCCGAAATATACATCAAGTGAGTCCATTTTGATTGAAACTCCTTACAAAAGCGCTAGCCCCATTGTTGTTGTTGCACCGAAAGTTGCGTACGTTGGATATTAGCAGATTGATCTTATTCTGAAAGTTTATGGTAATACATAGATTCCAGACAGATCATAGGTTGTAAAGGGTTTTCTATCATTATTATTATTTCAGAAATGAAGACGATCAACATTCTAAGAAGCATACTACATACCAGCCATCGCCACAGGATCAACCAGCTGTCTATCGGTATGAAGAGGACTCAAAGTCATCGTTCCTTTCCCCAGGTGCAGCAACCCCTGAGCTAACCTCACCATGAAAAGCTGCGACGGGTTCTGGTGTGGTAGACTCTGCCCAGATCGCCTCAAGCACGCCGCCAGCCTGGCGTTGTTGGTGCCGGCACCGACGAAGCCCAAGCCGAAGATGGCGTTGCAGGCCACGTCGTCGTCGGAATCGTGGGAGTATTTGGTGAGGATGTCGATCACAGATAGCTGGGGGTTGGAGACGGAGGTGAGAGCGATAGCTAGAGGAACCGCCTTTCGTACTACTGGCTCGCCGTAGCGACCGATGTGACCGAAGATCCTTTGGACCATTTCTGCACCTAGATGAAAAAAATACCACAATGATTTTTCAGTCTTCTTTCAAGAAGTAATCGGATTTCTTATGGTGAAATGGAAAACTATTCCTAAAATGTAATGGCCTGTAGTATTATGGGGAATAAAACACTTTTCCAGATAAAAAACTTAAGTAATAAAGTGAAAGCAGAGAATAATATCAATCGATATAAATCAACCAATATTAAACTCATACTTCGGAGCTAACTTCGTCCTTGTTCGAGACAAAATGCAAGGAAGTGGTATCAATCAGAGCACCTATGGATGGCCATTTCGTCCTTATTAGGACTCATAAGCACAGGATAGCTCTGAATGATAGAAGGTATTTCTGGGACTTAATGCGAAACGGCGTCTTCTTTAAGGTATTATTCCACACAACATGCCATAACAGTAACACTGAAAGACACTGAATGCATGTTGAAAATACCGAAGACGCCATCTTTTGTCCATACGAAAACCTTCTTCTTTCTTATTGTTTTTCAATATTCGATGCACGCGTTAACCTCTATTTCTATTATTCAATACCAGTCACCTGACGTTACCCGGGCGCTCCTCGTTGTAGACTGAAGTAGGAAAATTTGCGATATGCAAAAACGCTTCAGTCAAGGCAACAAATGGTAAACATTTCGCTTTGTTTGAGATTCATGCTATGGAAGAAGGTTTTCGTATGGGACAAGAGATGGCGTCTTCGGTATTTTTAACATGCATTCAGTGTCTTTCAGTGTTACTGTTATGGCATTGTTGTGTGGAATAATACCTTAAAGAAGACGCCGTTTCGCATTAAGTCCCAAGAAATACCTTCTATCATTCAGAGCTATCCTGTGCTGATGAGTCCTAATAAGGACGAAATGGCCATCCATAGGTGCTCTGATTGATACCACTTCCTTGCATTTTGTCCCGAACAAGGACGAAGTTAGCTCCGAAGTATGAGTTTAATATTGGTTGATTTATATCGATTGATATTATTCTCTGCTTTCACTTTATTGTTTTTCAATATTCATGGCGATGTACGCGTTAAACCTCTATTTCTATTAAACTTAAGTAATTTAATGGCTCAACATGAATCGAGCTATGAGAAGCTCATCTTCAGGAGGAAAAACACAAAAGTGAAGAAGTAATCTTCAAAAATAATCCACTGGATGCTTGCTAAAGTCATGCAAATTGTCTGAAAATGAGTCCTATCATATCACTTAAAAAATCAATTGTCAAATTGTGGCTCTTGGATAACAAACGAAATGATTCCATAAAATTGGCAAAGCTATATGAACGAGAAAACAATCTCTCTTGTTGTTTTTATATGTTATATGATAGGACTCATTTTCAGACCATTTGCATGACTTAGCAAGCATCCAGTGGATTATTTTTGAAGATTACCTCTCCACTTTTGTGTTTCTCCTCCTGAAGATGAGCTTCTTATAGCTCGATACATGTTGAGCCATTAAAATCACTTAAGTTTTTCATCTGGAAAAGTGTTTTATTCCCCATAATGAACTGCCTAGATATAAGGACATTCAATACTAGGCCTTCCTCGTATATTTTTCAGAAAATCATCACTTGGAGTTCAAAAACTGGGTTAAATCACCCCCAGGTTGAAAAACTTATTCATTCCAACGTCGAAGAGATTTCTAAGGATGAAAGCTAATATTGGAATACCAAAGAAAACTCAATGAAGTAGAAAAGAACGATAAAACCTTTCAAGTCTGGGTTTCTGGTCCCTCAGGAATCAAAGGAAATGAAGATACCAACACAATAGCTAGAAAGGGCTAGCAAATTACTGGTTGAGAACCTTTCTGTGGTAAAAGTGAATATACCTACAAGAAATTCTTCAAAATCTGAAAGAGAAACACTCTCAAGGAATGGATCGTTGCACTGACGCAGCTAGGGGGGTGGGCTTTGGGACTGCAGCCACCCCAAAGATTAATTTCTTCGTTATTTCTTTCTTCTTCATTTTTTTGCAACTTTCGTTATTTGTTGTATCATCAAAAATTGTTCAGTTCAGCCCCCCCCAAAACAAAATCCTGCAAAATGTTTCTTCGGAACTTTGAAACTGAATGGTAACTGGTATGGACTTTTAAAGCAAATCGAATAGCTGATTGTGGACGACCCCAGATCGCGATGGTCTTCTAGAAGAAACGCTGAAGATGAAGCAATACACAGCTGTTGTTGGTGTATGTATACAAACAACCTGCATGATTATTTTAGCACGGCAACGGTCGAATAAAGACTGATGACGGAAATATTCATCGCAAAAACAACAGTTTTGAAAATATTTATAAACTATTCTTATCTTCTATTTTCTTGCGGGAATTCATCGTTGCAAAAAGTTCCTAGTAGACTTCAAAACTGCTAGGTCCAAAAAGAGTTTGGAGCTCAGTAAGAATGAGTTACTTTCCTCACTAGCTTTCTAACAGTGCATTCTTGTCTTAGAAATTATTTGATGAGAATTGGCTCAACAGAAACTGGCGATTTTAGATTCTGTAGGAAGAGGAGGAAACTCCTATTCACTTAGTCATAGAATGTCTCACCATTGTGATGAGAGCCTCCGTAAAGATGTCTTGGACAGGAGAATTATTAGAGAAAGGCGTATCTAGCCCTCTCATTGGGCCTCTGGAACTGGAGAGCAAGCTGTAGTGCGAAAACAGCTCTGATTGTGAGCACAATAGACCTTATAAGATCGCAGTGGAATGTACCCCCATAGCAATCTACAATCTGAGGAAAGTATGAAATGATATTTCCCTAGCATTTTTTCGATAACTAACGAAAAATGCTATTAACGGTAGTTAAATGAAGTCGGGCAGGAGTGTCGCCCAATGGACGAAATGATTCTCATATTTTAATAATAAAGATAATGTTGGGGTCAACTACAGAAAAACCTTCAGCTTTCATAAAATAACGAAGGTTTGCTCCTCGCGACCTCTTCAACTAATGCTTACATACCAATTTCTTCCCCTTTAGAAACAGCAGCAACAGCTAGCACCGCAATAGCCTGACCCTACAGTAATCCCAGTCCAAGTTACCCTTCCTGTCTTTCTTCTTGAAAGCAGCCTCCTTTCTACCCTTATTAAACTTCTCGTCTCTACAGGTTATCTTTTCCTCAACGATCCTTAACAGTTCTTGCACTATCAACACTCACCTGTTCCAGCGTACGCGCACATCTTAAGCATGGTCTGTATCATAGTCTTATACGGTTCTTCGAAGACGTCCATAGCTGCGTTGGGTACTTCGATGTCGTCTTTGCAGCCCATGTAGCATAACGCGACGCCCACGGCTGCCAAACGCATGAAGGGAGATCTGATCTGTTCTGTATTGTTGGTCTCGAGGATTTTGAAAGTATGGTGTTTATGACGTTGTGCTTGCTACGACCCAGAGCTATAAGACCGCAGGAAAGACTGGTAACTCCTAGGATTTCTGGAGATTGCGTCGTTTCGATGATCGGGGATAGGAGACTTAGGACGTCTTCTCTTGCGGTTCCTGCGAACAGAAAAGGTTTGAAGAAACAGGAAGTTTTCCTAGGGCATCAAACACAGGAAATCACTAACTCGATAAAAGTCTAGAACAACGATCCAAATCGAATGCTTTTCAGCACTAGGAAGCCTAAATTAACAATTGAAGCTACAGATGTAGTTTAAGGATCATCTGGAGCTGTGAAGTTTTCTTTGTACATTCTAGCGAAAGAAACAACCTAGATATAATAAATAAGAACCTGCTCATCAGAACATTGAGGGTAATGTGAAAGATTAGGTACTCCTTAAAAAAAGAGGGGTAAGCAGTGCAGCCTTTGATGTTGCAGACAAAATATCAAAGTAAATACCATCAATCTTATACAGATGGTTCTTGAACCAGATAGTAGCTGGCACAGGAGTATACAAGTCAAGAACCAAGTGTACACTATCGTATTGTAATACTCATATTCAACTGTTTTACAAGTAGAAATACTTGCAATCTAAAGATGCAAAGATAGAAACCTGAAAAGAAACTATGTGACATAGTAATCCATTTGATAGTCAAGCTGCTACCAAAGCACTGAACTCCTATGTCATCGATGGGAAAACTGAAGAAAACTCGATGAAGTAGGCAAGAACAACAAGATCTCTTGAGGCTGGGTTCCTGTCTACTCAAACATCAAAGGAGATGAAGAGGCTAAACCACTATAGTCCGTTCAAATATAAGAAGGAGCTTTGTAAACAAACAGAATCGTGTGGTTAGCGCACAATAAACCTCGTATTGGTCAAACTGTCATAAAAAGGCACCCTTCGACCACCCTAAGAGACTGCCAGGATCGTACTCAAAACGGACTGTGGGTGGTACTGGATAGAGAAAATCTTCGACAAAGTTTATACAGTGTGGAATCTCCAAATGGAATAAATTCGATAAAGAATGAATGAGAGCGTGTATATATTTCACTTAGATGTGCTGTAAGAATTGCATACGTATAATAATATTCAGTTATAACTGAACGATTGTATGAAATCTCCTCGATTCGACTCTGGACGGAAAGTACCTATCCGCAAGCCCTCCTACCGCTGCGCCAAACTTGTTGTTATTGCTTCCTCTTACATTTGAACAGACTATAGACAAGAAGGGAACACAAACGCCTCTTACTGACCCAGAAGTCTTCTGTTGTAAAGGTTACTTTATGGAGGAGAAAGAAACTCAAAGAGAAGCAGTCTGGAGGAATCCTCCAGAAATGGATCATTCGAAAATGCAAGGCCCAAAAAGTATTTGGATCTCAGTAAGAATAAGTTAGTTTCTAACAGGACGCCTAAGGAAAGATATCATGAGAATTAGCATAACAGAAACTGATGAGTGTATATTCTGTAGGGAAGAATGTCTTGCCATTACGGACCTGAGCAAAAAATGTCTTGGACTAGAGAATTATAGGAGAAACATTGTCAGAGGTATGAGAAAAACGTAGTGGAAAAAGTCTACAACTTCACAAACGACTGAATTGAAAATAAAGCCTGAACTCAACAGATTTTAACTATGAGTCAATTGAAGACTTAGAGCTTAACCTTTCCTTCGAGACTATGCATGCTTGAAGGATCTATTTTTGACGTTTTTCCTTGTCATTTCAGAAATAATCACCAAGAAGAGCTTTGCGAAACGACAGTTTTATTTCAACAGTGGCAAAGTTGATCAACATTTTCAAGTATATGATGAAAGATCCTGGTCACTCCGGGATTCACGGCAATGAAGCGGCAGACCAACTGGCCAGGGAAGGGGGGACAACCCCCTTCACTGGACCAGAACCGTTTTGCGGCTTCCCACCCAGCCATCAGGCAATGGCTATTAAGGACTGGGAATAAAAGAGGAAGCTTATGTCCTGGCATACGACCAATGGTTAAAGGCAAGCTAGCTCACTTCTCTCTCACTCGACGAGCTGGACCAAGAAAGTCCTCTCGCTCAGCAAATTGGAACTGAGGAAACTGACGGGCGCTCTCACTGGGCACTGTCCTGTGAGATATCACTTGAAAAACATAGGAAAGGCGCCCGATAGTACATGTCGCTTCTGTCAGGAAGCCACCGAGACAGCCAGACACCTGCTATGTGAGTGTGCAGCTGTTCACCAGAAACGGTTACGGCATCTTGGCTCCTGGTTCCTAAATCCTGAAAAAGTAATGGATGTGGCCCCCAGAAAGGTGGTGAAGTTCATTGAGACTTTGCTGCCTGACTGGTAAACAGCGCGGGGATGCACATAGATCTTAAGGTTTTGATCTGTCGCCCTTCCTCTAAACTACTCTTATCTGATCTGATGAAAGATAAAAATGCTTGGAAAAGTCAATCGTCACATACCAACATAAGCCAATCCGATACCAAACACAGCACCAGTTTGATACACAACATTCTCGTGCACCACGTAGTCGGACAACAAAGCCAGAGCAGGATCGCACTCGTTCTTCACCCTGCAGTTCACGATGCCCAAAGCCAGCAATGCCCCGGCCTTGATGTAGTCTTCGGTGCTGTACAGGTACTTGTCGATCGGGGTCAGACCTCCGTCCACGTCCCACAGATGGAGCATCCCCAAAGAGGCCGTGCGCTCAGCATCCCGTGGTCCTTGTTGCGGTAAATCCACTTGCTGCTCGTATCGGCGGTGAGGAGCTTGTCGCATCCGAAACCTGCTTCGTTTACGAAGCCGTTGACGAAAGAGGAGGCTAGGTTTTGTCTGGCGCTGTCTATGTTTTCGCCCAGGATGCTGAAGTAGGGAGGTGACGGTTCGAGCCATATCTTGTAGACGTCTTCGGGGGTTTTCGGGTCCATGATGTCGAGCTGGAGATGAGGGTTAGGATGGGTTGGAAAGTGCTTCTTGAGAAATTTGAGGGAAGGTGTCGAATTGTCGAAGTGTCGAAGTGTCATATTGTCGAATTGTCAAAGTGTCGAAGTATCGAATTGACGAAGTGTCGAATTTTTGAAAAGTCGAAGTGTGGAATTGTCGAAGTAACGAATTGTCGAAGTGTCGAATTGACGAAGTGTCGAATTTTTGAAAAATCGAAGTAGTAGTAGTAGTAATAGTATATTTTTTACCATCAAATAAACTCTTATATGGTATGTCACAAGTCACGATAATAAACGTATACAATTTGAATCGATACAAAGATAAAATAAATATTCAACATGTTCAAAACATATGTGTGAAAAATTCCTCAACTGAGTAACAGCTGTTTTCAAGTAGAATATTCTTCAAAGTCCTCCGCAGCCTGCTTCTCGGCAATATCTTCATTGAGCTTGGGAGTTTGTTGTATAGCTTTGCACACATGTAATTTGTGCTAACCTGAGTCCTGTTGATGCGGCGATTTTGAATGCATAAGGCGTTTCTATGTCTTGTCTCATAATCGTGATGTTCGCCAAGGGTGCTGAATTTAGACTTGTTATCCATTACGTAAATAAGGCATGTAAAAATATATAGAGACGGAATAGTTAATATATCCTCTCCCTTGAACAGATCCCTACAGCTTGTTGACTTAGAAACTCCAGTGTGTCGAACTGTCGAAGTGCCAAATTGTCGAAGTGTCCAATTGTTGAATAATTGTTGAAGGGTCAAATTGTCGAAATGTCGAATAGTCGAAGTGTCTAATTGTCGAATTGTCGGGGTGTCGAATTGTCGAAGTGTCAAATTGTCTGACAGTATTGCTGAAATATGTACTTGAATGGAAAGTTTAATTTCGATGAATTCTTCATTCATACCTCTCTCGCAAACACCAGAAAATTCGAACTCAGATGATTATTTCCCATAATGGCGTTCAACTCGTCATAAAATTCATCATTCGGATCCAAGTCAACCTGGTACAAATGCCTTCCGCATATAAACGCCAACTGATACAGGGTAGCTCTGGAACAAACCAAACAATACAAACCTTCATTCAGCCGGAAAGACCCGACGTCATACTTATCTCTAAAGTCCTGAAAATACTTCTGGTCAGCTCGTTATTATTCGATTGCAGGGCTATTATCAAAGCTCTGGAGTAAACTTGGAACTTCATGTATTGCTCGGCCACCAATGTCATTATTTTGCTAGCTTCCAGCACGTCAACGTACTTTGTGCACGATGTGAGGTAAAGACACATCCTTTCGTAGGTTTCTTCGGAAATGTACTGAGGTAGGAGGTACAGCTGGTCTATCTCCATCAAGAGATCGCAGCCTTGAATTTCGGCGTGGTGGTGACAGTTGAATTCCATGACGTCCCTTATGAGGGGCATTAGGGTTTTGTTGGTTTTTTCGTCGCCCCACGTTTCGACTATTTCGTTTTCTAGTTGCCGGATGTATTCGTGGCCCCAGTCTCCGATGTTGGTCATCGTGCCTTATTTGAATTTACATAATTATGATTTTAGGGTGGTTTGTCAAAATTTCAAATCAATATTCTTCATGATATACTCCAAAAAAGGGGAAATTCCAAGATTAGATTCACGGACATCGCGTAAAAATATTCCTTTTGATACAAAAAGTAATAATTGATGTATTATGCTATTTTTGTGTGAGGAAATAGGTATAGTCCGTTCACGAAAGGTTGAGCACATAGCAGGCGTTTCTTTATTTATCTAAAGTTGGCAGTATTTGTTGACATAACGTAAAATAAACTCAACGTTGCCGAGTGTACCCGGCGTTCCTACGAGCTTGCGAGTTATCAGACAACTCTATGATATTGACAACATTGCGTATGAATCTGACAAGAAAATAAAGAACATAACCTGAAAATTTAATATACACAGTGGAATATGCCAATTTCCATGGCCAACCGACGGCTCAACCTTTCGTGAAAATGGACTATATAGTCCGTTCACGAGAGCTTGAGCCGTCGGTTGGACATGACAATTTGGCATATTCCTCTGTGTATATTAAAATTTTAGTAGAGCACTAGAAAGATAGGTATGCCAGACAGGCTGACTGGGTCCAACCAGAGACTCGAAAATTACAGATGGTAATGTCAATTTCTCAGTTATTGTGCTCTATTGTTAGTTGCGTGCTTTTTTTTGAAGAATAGTTAATAGAAACAAGGGCGTAGCCAGAATTAATTTCGGGGGGGGTTTTGACATTTTGGCAATTGACTTTGTAGGTGCCGGGAATTGAGGGGTCGCTTTCTGTAGCAAGTATTTGTTGTTTTTAAGAATTCAATAATCCTTTTCCTACTTCGGAAACAATATTCAACATAGATATTCTGGTTAGGTTAGGTAAACCTTTTTTTCAAATATGTTTCAGAATTTAATTTTTATTCACTCAAACAAAAACTTAAAAAAAAATATTTATTTCCCAAATAATACTTACAGGATGAATCAATATGATATTAGTGTGGATGTGTGCTTTCATTAAAACTAAATAGAGTTTTTTAATGTTTTACTCCAAAATAGTGCCAACAACATATGAATAGTATTAAAAATGAAACAGTGAGAATACACAAACAATATTTTTTATGGTGAATTCCTTCAGTTAAAGTCTATCTGTTTTTTTTTCTAGCGAATTGGTCAACAACTTCATTTTCATCAATTTCACACTATAATGAATATTTAGAAGCGCTGATATGAATTGATGATTTTAACTAGATTTTCGGGGATAAGTTGGTTTAAGTGCAAATGAAATTATTATTTTTGCAACAAAAAATAACTCTGAAACATTTCGGCGGTGGTTTGAACCCCCAAAACCCCCTCCCTGGCTACGCCCTCGAATAGAAAGTATTGAATTTTTATTCAAAACAATAAAGTTGGAGACTAGACAGGTAAGCATAAGCATTTATTCGATTACAGATTTCATTTCATTCGAATTGTTCTGTAATTTTCGAGTCTGTGGTTGGACCCAGCATGGCTGTCTGGTATACTCCCCTTTTCAGGGCCTTAATTTTAGTTTATGTTGTTTATTTTCTTGTCAGATTAATACGCAATTATGTCAATATTGTATGGAGTTCTCTGATGCCTCGAAAAATCGAGTTTTTTTTTGTTCTCTAGAGACTTTTTCAAAAATTTCGAAAACTTGAGGTCCTAGAAAAATATTATGTATAGGGCGATTTTAAAAAAATGTATAACGGTTAAAACGAGGTATGAATCATTCCAATCGGACAAGCGAGTATCGAGTAATTCTCAAAAGTAGTTTGGAAAAATCGAGTTTTTTGGTCTCGAGAGATTTTTGCAGACATTTCGAAAACTTGAGGTGCTAGAAAAATCTTGTGAGGGCGATTTTAGCAAAATGTATAACAGTTGAACGAGGTATAAATCATTCCACTCGGACAAGCGAGTATCGAGTAATTCCGGAAAGTATTTTGGAAAAATCGAGTTTTTTTGGTTCGAGAGATTTTTGCCAAAATTTCGAAAACTTGAGGTGCTAGAAGAATATTATGTATGGGGCGATTTAAACAAATGTATAACGGTTTAAACGAGGTATAAATCATTCCAATCGGCCAAGCGAAATCGAGTAATTCCGGAAAAATCGAGCCAAATCTTGAAGAATGGTAAACGAAAATAACTTGAATGGTTACTACTTAGCATTGCTGTTATATTGTTGGTAGCGTGGAAAGAATAATAATCCAAAATTTGATTACCTGCCAAACAGTAATTCAAACAATCGTGTTCTTTTCTAGCAGCGTCACCTCCGGCAGTTCCTAAGGCTAAGACCGATATAACGTCTGCTAAATTTTTTTTATTCGGTCCATCGTGCATTTTCTTGTATATGTTCTTCAGTAACAAATAATATATTGCCATGTATTCAGAGGCTTCGGAACAGATGTCATCGAAGTGGTTGAGGTACGAATGATATATTTCAACATCTCCAAAGCGGGACCAACCAGCTTCTCGTGTTTGTCCTGAATTGAGTAGGAACTTTCAGAAATCAAATTAAGACTAATGTCCGATTGCACCGTTCGTCTAAGCAACGTTTAAGCCCTTAAGTGACGTTTATTCCATTGATGAAACGTCATTTCAGGGCTTAAACGTTGCTTAGACGAACGGTGCAATCGGGCATAAGGCTCATTTTGCACTCGCATAATTCCAAGAAAATATGCAACCACAAAATTGTAGCCGGATTGTCGCAACCACATATCAGCTAAGTTATGATACATTTTATTGGTTACTTTCCAAAAGCAATAAGGACCAAAATGTGTTTCTAGCGATAAAGATAACAACAGAATTAGAACCATTTCTTAAACCACGAGATTGAGTTTGAATTATTTCATTAACCTAACATTTTCCGATTACCATGCAACCACAAAATGTTGTCACGCCATTGACCACCTTCCAAACGGCATTAGAACCAAAATGGTGGTTGATATTAAAGACGTCTACTATATTTATACCACGAAATTGTGGTTGAATCATAGCGATTTTTCTATTATACAAGGACAATTCAAATAAACGAGACTTTTCGATTTTCAGCCTTTCAGGTACCTACAATTGTGGGAGAAGAACATTCCTGATTCTTTTGTTGTTGGGTGAGTTTGTCAGGAGTAAGGGAAGCACGTCGAATTGCCTCATCGACCCTCTAGGTGTCCGCTGTGATGATGTTTGAGCAAGAGGTTCCTCCATCAATTGCGGAACGTATTGTTCTCTCCACTCCTTACTCGCTTGTTTAGACTCTGGGGTGAAATGGTGCACCCATGTTTCATCACAGTTGATAATGTGAGTGAGAAATGATCTCTTGTTCCTGAGATCGTGCAAGAAGACGCCCACACACCTGAAAACGATGCAATTTCTGGTCAGCTGTGAGAAGGCGAGGAAACCACCTGGCGCAACTCTTACGGTACCCTTGCTACTCTGTGAGTATGGAGAAGGTGCTCCCATAACTTATCCCGACCTAACTTGCAATTTCAGAAATTGTACAACGTCTGTCGTCTTCAATAAGCTGTCGAACACCACTGATGTTGTTCGCTGCGGCCATGGCTCTTATTTACAACACAATCACGACCCTCCACGAACTGTCTATGCCATGCAAACACTCTAGCTCGCGATAGCGTCTCTTTTTCGAACATGGGCAGTCAATCTCCTCAAGATTTTGGCCAGTTAAGGCCTTCTGCGGCGAGAAACTTGATTACAGCACGTTGCGCAATGACGGAGGAACTTTTGCTCAAACATCGTCACAGTGGACACCGAGAGGGTCGATGAGGCAATCCGACGTGCTTCCTTACTTCTGACAACCTTCCCAACAACAAAAAAATCAGGAATGTTTTCCCCCCACTATTGTGGCTGAAAATCGAAAAGTCTCGTTTATATTTGAATTGTCTCCGTACAATGCAATGACATTTAAATCAAAATTGTGGTTCGGCAATTGATACATCTGAACAGGGTGTTTCTGAATTGATGCGAATGATTAAAGGTGATAACTCAGGTCATTTTATGAGAAAAAGTTCCCATAATGTTCTTCGTTCTATTTGCGACAAAAAGTTATTTTCCTTTTTTTGTGAAGCACCGTTTTTATGTAAAAAATAAAACATTCCCTACCGTTATTCTGTCGACGAGCAATTTCAGTTCATTTTGAAGTTCTTTATCCTCCTCAGTCTACAATGATTCAAATATTCAACATTTATAACCTGTGAAAAACACAATTTTTGATCTCTCACCTCAACTTCTACCATAGGTTTCTCAATCGTTTTCGTTGCCATCCTTGGTACCTAATTTACGTTCTAATGAATTAGAAAAAACACCTTTTTTCGAATGAAACCTTAAGATATGAGATTTTCGTTGGTTTGATCTTCAATCTTTCAAAACTTCAAACTTTTGAAGGATTAAAACAATGTCATGCGCATAATCGATTTTAAACAAATCTTTGGTTGCGATCACAGAACATATTATAATGTTCTGTGGTGATTTTCACAGATTAAATTAAAGAGTTTTTCACTAAATTGTTTTCTCTAGTCATTTATTACTTTTCTGTCGACCTCGAAATAAAAGGTGATTTTAATGTGTACGAAATTAATCATTAATGACACATTTAGGTAATGATCAGTTTTGGCTATTATAATGTGCAATCTTCAAGACAACCGTTCACAAAGTATTCAGAAGCACTACGAGAAATGTCGAAACTCTGGAACATAGATACATAGAAATTTTATCATGTCAAATGTAAGTCTTGTGCGAAATGGGAATGTATTTCAATCAAGAATTTATACACAAATCATATTGAGATCGTCGGAAAAATCTTGTAATTAACTCAGTTATTAATCGAGCGACTAATGGTCGTGAACTATTAACGCGTGAGCGAAGCGTTCGCTTCGCTCACGCGTTATAATATCTTGACCATTAATCGCTTGTCTTTAATATCCAAGTTGATTAAATAACTATTAGTAGCACCTTCACCTTTTTGCGAATTCGGTTTGAATATATAGTCCGTTTAAGAATGATTGACATCTCGGGTGGCTGTGGGAAATCGAAATATGTTGGTATCAGTCCGTTCGGTGAATTTCGATTTGCCGATTTTAGGTTGGTGTTGAAAATATCACTGACTTTGACTTTTTCCAGTTTGAGTTAACCTATTGAAGATATTTCGAATTTATTGGTGAATATTCTTGATTTAATCGGCAAGTGGATTTAAATATCTCTTAATCTACTTTGATTTGATTACTGAATTGAAAATGGCCGGAATACAACCAGATACTTCTCACCTTACTGCAAGAGAACGCCAGGCAGTGTGCCAGTGTATCGGTGTTACTGCGAGTTCTTTAGGGATTCAGCAGATATTTCTGCTAGTATTAAACGCATTGTGCTGGTATTTCAGGTAAACGATCATGTACAATGTTTTTCTGATTAAGTAATGAGTTTTTAAATTTCAGATTTCTCCTAGAACTGTCCTAGAATTTCGGAGAAAAAAGTAGAAGGCAAGTTGGTTGAGCTAGAGTTAGCACTGGAAGGAAACCTATTCCACATGATTATACCTTCAAAGAGATATTAAACGACATTATTTTTTCTAAAATCAAAAACAACGAGTACCTATATCACTTGGATATCATTTTTGAACTGACTAAAAAGCACCTGGATTTCGATCATTTTATGTCAACACTTTATAGAATAATCAAAAAAATTGGTTACAAGTATGAGAAAGTTGATCGAAGGAAAATTCTTATTGATAAACATAAAGATATCGTGAATATACGGTTTTGTGGTAATATCTTGAATACTTGAGAGAAAATGTAAAATTTGTTTATTTAGATGAAACATGGATATTTGAAAGTGGCAGTCAAATCCGCCAGTGGACATTAGAAAGTAATCCTAAAGGTTTGTTGATCAAATACCTACGACTGCTTCTCGTAAAAAAGTAATTTGGCAATGGCTACAAGAACATAAGTTTCCTATAATTGATTAACTTAGGAATACTTAAATCCTTCGTTGGATTTTATAGAAAGTTGAATTGTTAATACAATTTTAATGTTTACTGTAACAGTTATTTTACATGTTATGTTCGCTTTGGAGCACTGCATTTAGAAGATAATTCTAATATGTAAATAATAAGTAAAATGTATAAGGCTATTATAAGTATTCCACTGTACTTTTAATAATTATTTTCAATGAATCTATGATTGCATATAATATTTCTGTCTCCAATTAACAATACAATTTTGGAATAATGTTCTGAATTAATTTTCTCAATTTTGTACAGAAGCTTATTTTAGTTTTTCACTGTAAATTGTCAGTTTTAAGAAATGTTGAATAAGTGTGTTCCTTACCCATACAGTAAGTATTGAAATAAAGATTTTATGCTAAAACTTTAACTTTGCTTTCTCTGAATTCCAAACACTCAAAGGAACTCAATCAACTTTTATCTAAAATAATACTGACAAGACCTAAATAAAGCTAAATTGACAATCGTTTCCATTAAAAGCCAAAATATTCACCATTTCTCTATTCTCGACTGAGTTCAAACAGTGTGTTAGCTATTGGATCTAAAGAAATAGTACTTAATTAATATGATGGATATGTTAAATCAACAAACAAATACTGAATTATTCATATCAAACGTCACCAAAGCATATACATGAATGAAATCATTATTTAATGTGCAATAGTATATTCTGAAACAAGTATGAATTTCATACAAAATTAAAACATCTTGTGGTCCACATTTTTTCACTTCATTTAATTTTAACACCTTTGCCAAACAAGCTCTGTTTATTTTTTTTAGCTATTCAATAAAATATTCCTCTTACTGAAACAGACAGAATCGGTGATAAGTTTATTAAAGTTATACAATTAACATACCCACAGAATAGATTCTTTTATTAGTGTTTTTGTCTTATTATGTATAACCAATTAACGAATTTGGCCACACATTCAGAATATCAACAAGTTCTTACTGTTTCGTTTCACCGGTTTGGCTACCTCAGTTGAATTTGAGTTGAACACAATCATTTTTAGTTATAATTATGAAGTTTGTCAGAGAAAAAGAACATTTATCTTAATTATCTTCAATAGAGTCTCAATCTTCATGGGTGAATTATGAATGACATCTCATTAGAGTACTTCGATAGTTTATAGTTTTATTTATTGAGGCAGTGATATAGTAATAGAACCTGAATCCCATCCCATTGATTGAACCGGACTGAAATAATAAATGACTGTTTATTTTTCATGATATTCATAAGCTTAGGGGCTATACCTATTCTGGTTTCCTCGCTCTTTAGCGGCAAATGATGGTAAATACGAAAATTTGTCAATACAGTGTCAGAAATTATATACTGTAGGTTTAGAGATTTACACAATCCTAATGTTATTTAAGAATCAGGAACATTCTCAAGCTCAGAAATTTGCTTTGGAAAATAAAAATATTGTATTAAATATATTTTCTAGGTTATGTTTATTTATTTCGCTTCTCTGACTCTGATGAACCCACAGAAATTTTCAGTGACTTTTTAGTAACTAGAAATAAAGCCCCGACTAGACGTTCATGGCATGCTTCGATGTCAATAATTCTTAAACGGACTATACCTTCCTTTTGAAGTTATTTAGATTGCTTTTAAATTTCTAGCATATAACATTTTGATTATGTCTTGATTCTATGTTCTTTTGTACATATTTCAATGATAATACATGCTCCATTATTTTCTATTATTTCGAACAATTACGCAAAAATAGTTATTTAAGCAACTAGGTTATTAAAGACAGCGACTAATGGTCAAGATATTTTAACGCGTGAGCGGAGCGAATAATTATTTAGTGATAATCTCTTTGTTATTCTACTAGCAGACCCAACAAACGTTGTTCTGTATACACAAAAATTCATTCAATTCGATCCAGCCGTTTAGTTGCAGAGTAGATGAATAACCTAAATAACGACTACAGCGCCATCTGTGATCTGATTTGTGATCATAAACATACGGGCATCAGGCAACCCAAAATACATTCATACATCCCTCACACTTCGGTACCTTCTCCTACCGCCTAGTGCCTACCTCGGAGACGCATTTTGTGCGATTTCATCTTCAACCTGCCATATCTTTTGATGTATTCATCATAATTGAATGATGTACAAGGCAATTCGTTCTAAATTAAATACTGGGTATGAACGACGTATTTAATTGGATAAGGATCAATAGCGTATTCATAAAAAACACTCCCAAATAAAGCATTATTTTGAAAACATTCGGAAAACTTTAAAAGATGATACCGAGTAAACCTTGAAAGATAGATATATGCTATCACGACTGAAAAACTAATATAACCTATTTTTTATAGTAAATAAAACAACATATTCAGAGGAATGAATTCATTATATACAGAAGGAAACATATTCACAATCGTATCCGGAAGAATATAATTAGTTAATACAATATGCATCACAAATACATAACGTTATTTTCATATTGTGCACATGCATAATATAAGCAAGCCATTTATACATTTTTCTAGCCCAATTTATACAGTAAAATAAAATGAAACAATATCATACCAAATCTAAAACAGCCTGAAAATATTATTTTAAATAATTATTTAAACAATTATTTCAATAGAACACACTAATAATTCAAAAACAAGATTGATTTATTTTCTAGGGTGGGTTAGATACTTTAATTAGTTCGTCTAAATGTAAAGTGTGTTTGGTAATGACTAATTTAAGGGCATCAAATATACCTAATTTTATCGACAAAAACACCCATATTGGGGAGTTTACCCCCTCAATTTTGGAGTGGCCCCTATTTTCAATTCAATTTTTTTTTATTTTAGTTCACCCTTCCAAATAATATCGATTTCTTTGGACATAAAGGTCCTATAGATGTGAAAAAAATGTTTTTTGAAAGATTATACTACCACCTTTTATTGAAGTGGAACAATATGAAAACATTTAACTTAGAAATGTTATAAAAAAATTGTATTAAAAAATGTACTGATTTTCTTAGTAAATCCGCAATAGTACAAGAACTAGCACATTGAAGTATGATTTTTTTTCAATGAGCTAAAACGCAAGGATATTAGGCTACAAAACGATACCAACATAATTTCTGTAAGTTACATAATTAGAAAGTAATTGCTGTTCGAACATGACTTTTATGAAAATTGATAAAATGAAACTCAGTACTGTACTTTCGATAATTTTTAATGATCAAACAAACAAATTAATCATAAAATTGGTCTAAATGTCCACTTCTGCTTTGTAGACAGGCAGTGGCCCTCTTGACGGCCTGTAGCAACAAAAAAGTTGGGGCGCTCGCGTAGTGGTCATGTTCGAACAGCAATAACTCTCAAATTATGTAACTTACAGAAATGGTGTTTTGTAGCTAATATCCTTGCGTGTTAAATCATCGAACAAAAATTATACTTCAATGTGCTAGTTCTTGTACTATTGCGGATTTACTAGGAAAATCAGTAAATTTGTTTGAAGAATTTTTTTATGGCATTTTCGAGTTAAATGTTTTTACATTGTTCTACTTTAATAAAAGGTTGTAGTATCATCTTTCAAAAAACATTTTTTTCACATCTGCAGGACATTTATTTTTCAATAAATCGATATTATTTGGAAGGGTCAACGAAAAGAAAAAAATTAATTTAAAATGAGGGCTACTCCAAAATCAAGGGGGTAAACTTTCCAATGTGGTTGTTTTTGTCGTTGGTATATTTGATGCCTTTAAATTATCGCTAAGTCATGACCAAACACACAGTATAAGTACCGTTTCAATGTAAGAATGATCAAATATCTATCCAAATACTGGACTAATTTGAAGCAATTGGCACTCCAAAATGTGTATTTATGATAAAAGGTGAATCGTTAAGATCTTTAATCGCGATTAATACCTTTAGAGGGCAAAGTGTTATAAAACCATCTTCAATTCCTTTTTAATTCGAATCGTCCCAAGTTTATTCTTTGACAACAAGAAATTGGGATCATTAAAATAAAGAAAAACATCTCTATTAAATTCACCAAGTCCAAATAACTTTCACTTCCTCGAATTTTCTCTGAAACACTCATTATTATCTAGCTCGATAATTACATTTGAAGACTCACCCTGTATATTCAACATACCACTTGTTACGAAGGTTAAAATAATTAAAATAAGTATCTAACGTTTGAAGCGATAATGAAGTGGTTCAACATATTTTTCTTGAGTATATTGTTGAGGTTATGTTATTATTATAAAAGGAAATTCATCTTACCTTATATTTCAAGCTTTTACTACAATGTAAATTTTTTCTAACCATACATTAAAGAGTAAGCGTATATATTTTGAAATTATCCATTGAGATTGGTTATTCCAACATTTTTTTTATGTTAAAGTTGAGTTAAAAGAGTTGTTCCATTGTTTCTAGTATTCTAGCAGTACATTGATTAATGATTTTAATATAGATTCTTTTTATCGAATAAAATGTTTTTCTTCTATAACTTTTAAAATTTCCCATTTTTTCATGAACAATTATTTTGGAAAAGTGTTGAATAAAAAAAAGCTTTATTCGTTTAAATGAATCTATGATTTAAATCGATATAAAACTTGAGAACTCATCTGCAAGACAACATCTGGGTCTTATTGTCTCGAATTCTGCACTTATCGCAGAATTTTGAAAAAATACCAAACTTTATTTATGAAATAAAGTTTGATATTTTAAAAAAAAAAATTTTATAAAATAAAAAACTTGCGCACATTTCATACATTTTGAGCAGCAATCTTCATACCACATACCTCCAATTATCGGGTAAATTCGAAAAAAAAAATTAAAATAAAATATAAAGAAACAAAACAGTTCCATTTATTCAGTACAAAGTAAAATTGATATCCGGTAACAGTAGATAATTTCAAAATAGATTTCTGCTTTTGTGACAGTAGTAAATATGTTCGAAGCAATAGTGACTACTATTAGATTCTGCTCTAAAAGTTCTATCATTAAAAAAATATCACATGAACAAGAAAACAAAATCCTACGGCATAAAACAAGTGAGGGAGAAAAAAAATAATTATGAACTATATTATTTTGATTTTGAACTTATAACTTAGGAGTCTTAAATAACCTGATAAATAAACATTTCAATACTTTAATAGATTTAATGTATTGTAGTATCCTTTTTGCTCCATAAACATTAATTACATTCGGCGAATATCGAATATTATCCTTTTTTAGAATATTCGCGGGTAACGGCTATTCTTGAGAGCAAAGAGTATAACTATACAAAATATTGACTATGTCAATATCCAAAGGACATATGAGTTGGAATGTCCTCGTAACCTATTTAACGGCATTCCCATACTTTTACCGTAAGATCCACACTTCCCGATATTACGAATGGATGAGTTCTGTGGAAATCTGCAATTGAAAATTCATTGAATTAACATTAATTCTCAACAAAAGCAAGGAGTGAAATCAATACAGTTTGAACGACACAAGTAAAGGGTTTTCCAATAAGAGGTGTTATTTTGATAATCAAAGAAAAATGTCATTTTTCAATATAAATGATCGCATGTTTATTTCATTATAAAGAAGAAGCTATGCCGTTAATTGTGGAAAATAACATCAGGCAAATGACCACCACGACCACGCTTACAGGACCATATCCTTTTAATGAAATTTTCCATAACCAAATAGCAAAGTGGCTGCCCTATGTCCTCAATAGCCTCACGAATTCCATCCTTGAGGTCTTGAATCGACGCTGGGCTATTGGTGTAGACCTTCTCTTTCACGTGGCCCCAAAGGAAGAAGTCGCAAGGTGTTAAATCACAAGATCTCGGTGGCCAATTGTGATCACCCCTTCGAGAGATAACACGGTCCGGAAGCTTTTCCCGCAAAAGAGTTGAGTTCTTTTGTTAACTGAACTTTATAAGCCTTAAGTCCCAAATCTTTTTGCAAAATATGGTGTAGTGTAATAATGACGTTTGTGGAATGCCCAATTCCAAAGAACGACGAGGAATGGACAAACCTGGGTTTTCTTCAACACTTCTCGGCTGTTCTTGAGCGACGTGCACGGGTTTTATTCTTCTCATCACTAACTTGTACCAACAGCTCGAATTTTTCCACCAATTTCTTTATTGCTGTCCGACAAGTTGCTTCACGACGCCCCAAAAATGTTCGAGTTTAACGAACCGTCTCTGCCAAATTTTCACCATTTTTAAAGTGAATTTCAATAATTTCAATGCGTTCTTGAAGTGTGTATCGTTCCATTTTTATTAATGGCGTAGTTTCTACTTGTGAAATGTCAAAAAATGACAACTTCAAACGTAACATCTACCGAAAGAGCGGGCTATTCAAAATAACATTTCTTATTGGAAAACCTTTCAGTTTGACCACGGATTCGTCATCAGGGAGTTCAACCCCATCATGTGAGACCATTATCCGCTCAAAATTCCTAAATTACAGACATTTGGACAAAACGATTCAGCACTCGTTTGAATAGAACGAGCGCTCTAAAACGAATTATCTGCGTCATCTATATTTTATTTATCCCTAAGTTTGAAACACCCTTCACATTATATTATCTTGAATAATTTATTTCCCTACTTCATCTCTGATTTTCACGATTCAAAAAACGATCATTGAAAAATTCAAAACAATAGCATTCAAACCAATTACAAATGGCGAAAAGTTGTTAGGTCGTCTTCTGATAGGCTAGAAAGTTACAGCGTTGCCAATTCGTCATCAGCTTGAGTAGAGTGATTAATTTATTCTGTGAGTTAGCCAAGAGAATCAAACGTTAATCATTGAAAGTACAAACAGTGGAACTTACCTACAACGAAAGCGCTAAATCCGCAAAAAATTCGTTATAAAGAAATTTCGTTAGACAATTTTTTTTCTGGAGTCGGCAATGTCGCGGTCGAATTCACTGGTAAATTAAGTTTATCATTTAAACTTAAGCACTCCCTTTTAGACATTTTCGCACAACTTTCACACTAGAGTAATGGTTAGATTGAAACCAACAGCCAGGGTATATTAAATTGTTTCAGAAGGATCCCTCTGCCCGCCGTAATGATTTAGTTTAGGTCGGGATTTATTACGTTCGTCCGAAAAATTTCGGAAAAACCCACCCTTATACCTTCTTACCAATACCTATTCAAAGAGTGATGTTCTTTGAATATTTTGTTATAGAGAGAACTTACTCGTTTTAGAGGGTTAGTACGGTGTTATTAACCTAAAAAAAGGCCTAACCTTCACATCCAAAGTAAAAATTTTATTCAACTCCAAATTGTTCTATAAACCCTCTTATTGTTTGGTAAAAAGTTACACCATTTTGAGCGTCGGGTTTGGGGGTGAGGGGGGTTGGGAATTTGAAAAATCACTAGTTTTTTTAGTTTTTCGTAAATATTCAAAAACTAAGCGGTTTATCCTAAACATTGTTATATACAAAAATGTTCTACGTTAAATCTAAATAAGAATGGTCTTTTTCATAACCACTCTAAATTGTACGGTTCAAGAGTTACAGACGGTGTAAATGTTAACTTTTTCGTAATTTTGATATAATTAAAAAAAATAAGCTTCGTGAAAGAATGTTGCTATTTCAGTGGCCGGTGGTATGTTAGTGATAAGCCCTTAAAGGAACGACAACCTCACCACCTTATCAAGGGGCACTCTTTTTCAAGGGAAAAGAGGCTTCCACGGGCCTAGGCCATATAAACCTGTGGTACGGAGAAACCCACCCTGAACTTTCTACGAACATTGCAACATAAATTCACTTCTTAAGCATAAATATCTTTCAAATTTGGAATGTTCAATGTCTTTATTAACTTCACTCATCCTCCAGCACCTTATCCTCCTCCTCTAGCTCATCGTCTAAGATGTTATTATTGTCCATGTTATCACATGCTTGGCCTGAGCAATTGCTGCATATGCTAGTGCAGTTTAGACCACTCCTTCTGCATTCACAATTACGAACCCATTCATCTTTGCAAGTAATTGAAAATAGTAATCATAGAAATAAATACAATCTTCAATTTATAGGCTCCACAGTACTGTTAACATTTACACCGTCTGTAACTTTGAACCGTACAATTTAGAGTGATTATGAAAGGGACCATTCTTGTTTAAAATTTAACGTAGAATATTTTTGTATATAACAATGTTTATGATAAACGCTTAGTTTTTGAAATATTTACGAAAAACTAAAAAAACTAATGATTTTTCAAATTCCTAGCCCCCCTCACCCCCAAACCCGACGCTTCAAAATGGTGTAACTTTTTACCATAGAATAAGGGGACTATGTAGAGCAATTTGGTGTTGGAGGAAAACTTTTACTTTGGATGTTGAGGTTTAGGTCTAATTCCACCGTACTAGGTGTTTTTAACATGAAATTTGGATTCAAAGGTTCAATGTCTTGTACGAAATTCGTTTTACAGACGTTCGTTGAAGGGAAATTCCACTGTATTTGTAATAACTGATAATATTGTTTTAAAAGCTGAAGTTTTGAAAGTCTAGAAATGAACTGAAAGTGTAGAATTAATTCATTTGAAGCTTTAAAAATAACCTGTATAATTGATTCAATCCATATGAAAAAGGAATAGGTAATTGATACTCACCTAAGGATGTGCAAAATGTTTATGAGCTTCTAGGCTTTGGTGCAACGCTTGTTCTTCAAGTCCCAAATCCTGATGGTTTTATCGTCACTGGCCGATAATAAGTATTTGCCGCTGGGGTGGAAACAACTCCTCTGACCCAGTTATCATGGCCTATGAGGGTGAACAGTGCGCAGCCTGCACCCACATCCCATACTCTGGTCAAGGAAAAGAAACGACATCAATAAAAATATTTTTAATATATACATCTCTGAGTAAAAACAGGTGACATTATACAGGGTGATTTTTTTAAGTGTTTCATTAGACGTTTTCGAGGAAGGAATTGTAATACAGATTCAAGATTTTGGATTTTCGTTTTAGAGTACATGGACTTTATTGTAAAATATTTTCAAGAGGAATCTACTTCCGGTTTCACCGGAAACGAATGTACCTCCGTTATTTCAAATGCAACACCCTGTACACCTGTACAAAATTTATACATATTCGAATTCTTCGTTCAATTCTACACTGATTTGATGTATGATATGTGCAACCACTCAAGCGGTTCTTGAATTATAGCCTGATTATCAAATTTTTTGAAAAAAAGGTTTTCACAAATTAGTGTCCATATCTTCAAAATCCCTCATTACAAGAATTTCTTTTTGCGAAAGTGGAACAAAAGAAAGTACGCTGATACTGTTTCTTGTATAACTTGTGAGGAAATATTACAGGATGTCTGAAAAGGGGCCCCAAAGTGAGCCTCAATAAACTATGAAATCATCACTTTTTTTGAATGGCAACCCTATAATTTTGTAATTCCAATCGATGGCTTGTCAAAAACCAGTTAGGGTGTCCCGAACATTCATGCCTCTAAAATCAGTAGTTTTGCCGTATTGAATAAAATTCGAATTTCAGGATTGAATCCAGGTTTCTTAGTCTAACCATAGATACATTAGTATAGAAGTTTTCAAGAAGGCTATGTGTCAGTTGCAGGAACGTCCATTAAAATTTAAAGGTCATTAACCCTTAATCCTCCATTATTACAAGGAACTAATGGAGGATTAAGGGTTTAATGGACCTTTAAATTTTAATGGACGTTCCTGCAACTGAGCATATGTCTGTTGATTTATAATGCATTTTAGAGAACTGTCATTTATAGTTTTTTGATTAATCGGGCACTATGCAAAATATGAATTACAGTAACAGTGATGTATTGAATATGTTCTTCATTTATGGTGAATGTAACAAAATATTAGAAATGGCAGTCAGAACTTTTTACGAAGAAATCCACATTTACCACCTTTAACAAAAAAGTCAGTAAATGTGAATTTCGTTCGTTGAATTTCTAATTACCATTTCTAGGAATTTGTTACATTTGCCGCAAATAAAGAACATATCTACCCTGATATATCATTCCAGTGAAATTATTATTGCATGTTTTGCTTAGTGCTTGATCTGTAAGAAAAAGTAAGAATGACAAGTTCCTAACATAGCCTAATTCAAAAATGCAAGCATGCAAACTGTGCGAAACCTGCCTTTAAGTTGAAATTCGAATTTTATTGAATAACGGCAAAACTACTGATTTTAGAGTCATGAAATGTTCGGGACACCATAACTGGTTTTTGACGAGCAATCGATTGGAATTACAAAATTATAGGGTTGCCATTTGAAAAAAGTAAGATTTCATAGTTTTATTGAGGCTCACTTTGAGGCCCTTTTTCAGACACCCTGTATAATATTTCCTCATAAGTTATACAAGAAACAGTATCAGCGTACTTTCTTTTGTTCCACTTTCGCAAAAAGAAATTCTTGTAAGGGGGATTTTGAAGATATGGACACTAATTTGTGACAACCTTTTTTTCAAAAAATTTGATAATCAGGCCATAATTCAAGAACCGCTTGAGTGGTTGCACATATCATACATCAAATCAGTGTAGAATTGAACGAAGAATTCGAATATGTATAAATATACAGGGTGTTGCATTTGAAAGTTCATGTACTCTAAATCGAAAATCCAAAGTCTTGAATCCGTATTACAATTCCTTCCTCGAAAACGTCTAATGAAACACTTAAAAATCACCCTGTATAATCAAGTATGTACCAGTATTTTTACGCTGTCTATGGTTTGACGGAGAATGAGATGTTCACAAGTAATGGTAGAATTACTTATACGTGAAAAACCATAATAATCCATGTGTCAGCGCCTGTTTTCCATTATGATTACTAACAATCTGAATATTTGTGAGTAGCTTCATTTTGACGAGACCCCAACTTTTTACTCTACGAAAATTCTCGATAGTGGAGCTAATACAGTATGGAGGCGTCAACAGTGTTGAATGGGCGAATGTTCAAATTTTATTACTAACAGCTATAATATAAATTAAATCTTGAAACAATTTTATTACAAATTGAAAACAATAATTGTCCTACAAAAATGATGATTCTATCAAAGTGTCCCAACATATATCAACAACTAGGTCTAAAAAAATTATTACTAACCGGCTGATTTTTTCACTGTTGCTTAGCAAATATTTCCTTTATGAACTGGTCACATTGTCCTACAAATTGAGTGGTACTTTTTTCCAGTCCTCCCTCAGAAATTGCCAATTGTTAGTAATCATTTTTGATTATGGGTTCTCTGGTACAATTTTTGAGGTAGAACTGAAAAAACGTACTACTCAATTTGTAGGACAATGTGACCAGTTCATAAAGGAAATATTTGCTAAGCAACAGTGAAAACATCAGCCGGTTAGTTATAATTTTTTTAGACCTAGTTGTTGATATATGTTCGGAATGGGTAACACTTTGATAGAATCATCATTTTTGGTAGGACATTATTGTTTTCCATTTATAATAAAATTTTTTCAAGAATTAATTTATAAAGTACTGTTAGTAATAAAATTTGAAAATTCATCCATTTAACACTTTTGACGCCTCCATACTGTATTAGCTCTCACTATCGAGAATTCTCGTAGAGGAAAAAGTTGGGCGTCTCGTCAAAATGAAGCTACTCACAATATACAGATTGTTAGTAATCATCATGAAAAACAGGCGCTGGTCCATGGAATATTATGGTTTTTCACGTCTCAAATCTCAAGTTTTGACGTCATAATGTGTAAAATAAATCTTTCATTGAGAATAAATCGCTTCCTGTTCTTCTTCTATAACCTACAGATTTCAAAATTTTTCGAATGAACTTGGAAGCATATGGAAAAATACATTTTTTCATCTTTCAATGAGAATAAATCGCTCCCTGTTCATCCGATCAAAATGATTGATACCTCATTTATAGGTAAATAGATTCTCTACAAACGCCCTACTGGCCACTCTTCAATAAATTACCGTTTTCAAATTTTTTCAATTACTAACGATTCTCCTCGGCTGCGTCAACAAACGCGTGAAGGCATCTCTAGGTTTGCTCTTTAATCTGAGGTTTTCCAACAACAGTTTTGCATTATATAATAGTTATTTTTGTATCTAGTGCGCGAAATGCTACTTTGGTGATCGAGAACTGATTTTTTTAACAAGGCGCAGCCGAATTAAAAAAAAATAGTCGAGATCACCGAAGTATTTCGCGCATGAGATGCAAACAAATTTTTTCTACAAACGCTTAGCTTAATATGAAAAAAAATATTGAACTGGTTTGAACTATTTTTCCAATCAAGTAATTAGGTATTATAACTATGGGCAATATATTCTATGTTGAAAGCAACACTCAATGTTAAAGAAAACGTGGATTTCAAGAAATTTACCAAGTTAAAATATAAAAATCCCATATAGTTGCTACGACAAGAAGCGGATGTTTTAGGGCTGAATGAAACAGAATCGTAGCACTCTAGCCAAGAATGGGCCTCCTAAATGTTGAGGAGAGTTTTCTACACCTGCATGTGTTTACTCGTTATCGTTGGTTATGTTTACTTTTTCACTATATTTTATGATCACATCTGATTTTGTTTTCTGTTAATGTGATCTTGTCGGAAGGGGAACTTGGCCAGCGGTGGGTTTTTCAAGGTTCTGTGGTATATAGTTGTAAAATAAATGCAGTAGTTCAAGTGTAAATTATTTTGAGACAGAAAGTCACTGTCAAAAGTTTGACTTCTTGTTCTTTTTTCTTCAACATCGTAACTGAAAAGACGTAATTTCAAAGTTGTCAATTAATAATTAAAATCAATTTTAATCTGAGCGTCAAGGTATACACCCGGAACAAAAGGAACATGTCACGTTTTGGGGTAAGATATTTTCTTTTCATGGACGTAGTTTTGAGATATTTAGACGTAATCACGTGTGAACATAACCCTTTCTTTTTCTCCGTAGTGTTTTCAGTTCCTGATTAAAAACCACTACTGGCCAACCCCCAGGTTTTTGTAACAATAAGACCATTAAGAACACAAGGAAATATATGCTGGAATTAAAACATTTGTTTCAATCTCTGGAAACCCCAACCCACACCCTTGGAGAACCTCAACCATTTGGGGAGGTTACATAGTTCACATGCAGTGTGCGAAGTAAGTATTTCGCACACTACTTCGCGCACGGTGTCATAGTAACAAAGGAAAATGAAAAAAAGGGTCACTTCGCATATTCTTGCCAATGCGCGAACCTTGTCATTTTTTTGGCGTTTGTAGAAAAAACGCTTTTTTGGCTTACTTAATAGTTTTATCTCTGGATCCGGAAGCAAGGAAAGGACCCATCGCTGCGCCTTTCTTGTTGTCCACGCCGACGGCTTCTATGATGGCACCAGCTGACAGTTCGGGAGCCCAAGCGATGCATTCGATCACGTGATCGTGAGCCTTCAGCTCGCTCTCTTCGCATTCCTTCGACGACACCGCCCAAATCCTGATCGTCTGGTCGTGAAACAGCTCGCAAGCAACGAGCCGTCTGGGGAGGGCCTGACCATTCTTATCTGAAGAGAAATAAAAATACAGTGAGTTCCAATGTTACCATAATCAACTCAGGAAGAGGTCATCAACTCGTTTTTTAGGCCCTGATCCTTTCTTTGGCATAGGGAAACCACTTACACAAAGAAATTCACGAAAGGGAGGAGAAAGGCAGAAAAGCAGTGCCTTTCGGGTCTAGATCACTCTGAAAATTTTCTTCAAACGTTGAATAAGGGAAGATCTCGAACTCTCTCGGAATTCAACAAGAATAGGATGCACCTTCTCATAAGATGTCTCAGGAAAGAAGACTGGATGTGGCCGAAAACAATGAATGCAAATTGATTGGCGATATTTTTCGCGAGTATCGTAGAAAGCTCAAGATATGAGGGGCGACAAGGCTTGCGCCTGGACTTAGCAATGTTTACGCTAGGGATACAGGTTTGGAATTCACATCTGAAACATACGATATACAATGCATCAGACAGAGAATTCTTCCCTCCAGTTGCACAGATGAATAGTCGAGATAATCAAGTGCTGTAACTGAATGAATTCCGGTGTCTTATTACAATAATCTAGTCTTGTCTCTCTCTTATCGCAGTATGGTAGGGAACCTGCAGTACAGGTATAGAATTATTTAATTTTCAGTCTGCCCGTTATTCTCGATTCAAGTATTTACTGTTGCCTACCATACTGAATGAATAACGCTCCTCTCAACGATAAGAGAGAGACAAGACTATAATATTGCAATAAGACAACGGAATTCAGTGTGTTACAGCACGTCATTGTCTCGGCTATTCATCTGTGCAACTGGACGGAAGAATTGTCTGATGCATTGTATATCGTATGTTTCAGATTTGAATTTCCAAACCTGTATAGGGATTTTCCTTTCCAGTGAACATTATTCTTTTGGTCTATTTTTCTGTCAGTCATCCGAAGTAACCCCTAAATGTATGCCTCAATAACAATCAGCCCTTCCTACAAGCCGGCAATAATTCCCGAAATACTTCTGCGACAGTATCGAAGGCAGTGAGCATTCACACTCTGCTGCAACATTTCTCTCGCGACCAATTGTCGGCAACGACAGACACAGAAATTCCACAGCAACCTAGTTAAATTTAATCACTTACAGCAGTTCACGCTGTCGGTCCTTTGACTTTTGTACGAAAAACCGTCAATTCAGGAAGCGTAGAGCAGCACGAGTGGCAATGGGAGGCAGCAGGGAAGTGTAGTGATTACATTCTCCTTCTGTTCACTTCCCTGTCCCCTATCGTGCAAGTGAGCTGAGTGTAATCGGGGTGTTAGATATGGCAACCTCTTCAATTCGTTGTTTCTAACGTTAGTTACTCAGATGAAAATTATGTTGCAAGTTTTTAGTTACAGTAACTCAGTGAGATAAAATTACTGCAGGTTTGATATTGCAAAATTATCTAGCAAGACGTGAATAAAATCAATCAAATTGTAAAGATATTCCCCTTGCACTTAACAATACTACAAATTTCTTCCTTTGAAGGTGTGACGCAGTGATCCATATGAATGTCAAGCTTCTATTGAAGCATTGAACTCCCATGTCATTCACTCAAAGCTTATAAGGGAATATCGAAAGAAACTCATTGAAGTATGCAAAAACAATAAGGTCTGGGTTTCTGGTCACTCAGAAATCAAAGAGGCTAACACACTTGCCAGAAAGGGAATATAAATGCCACTTACTGGTCCAGAATCCTTTTTCTGGTATATAGTCCAGTCAATTTGTGCTGAAAAGAACTCCTAGCAGGAAAGTTCTGGGGTAGTTTTGATTTTTTCGATTTTTTATGTTTTTTGGTGTGCTGAATCCGAATCTGAGGTTTGCTAACAAAATTTCGTGAGGGAACATAGAAAAAAATACAAAAAAAGAAAAAAAATCTCATTCTTTGGCAGTTTTCTGCTTATAACTCGGAAGACCTTTCTATACAGAATGAAAGTACATAAAATTTCAAACAAATTGCTCTATTAAAGTTTTTCCTGCGATGAACCGTTCTGGCTCAAATTATAGTTTCAAATGAGGTATTTTCTATGACTCAATAAATGAAAAAAAATCATTTCTATGGTTCCGATGATGCGATCCTTTTGAAATTTTGCATGAACATTCAGTATATCAGTCTCGATTCACAAAAAATATTTCACTCGAATCGGATGTCTTGTTATGGAAATATGAAGATTCGTCTTTTCAATATTCCAATTGAATTTTCTATGGTTCTGTTCACACTATGGTCACACAATTTTGCATGAAGCTTATTATGAGCACCTTGCATTTGGCCGTAACATTTCATTTCGATGGGTTTTATTTTGTCTGAGATATTGAGAAAAAAACATTTTGAATGGCCATATTTTGTTTCATAAAACATGCCCATTCAAAATTTTTGTTCCTCAATATCTCAGAGAAAACGAAACCAATCGAAATGAAATGTTTAGGCCAAATGCAAAATGCTCATAATAAGCCTTATGCAAAATTGTGTGACCATAGTGTGAACAGAAGTAACAGAACCATAGAAAATTCAATTGGAATGTTCCGTCTCGAAATTTTGTTAGCAAACCTCAAATTCGGATTCAGCACCCCAAAAAACACAAAAACTCAAAGAAATCAAAACTACCCCAAAACTTTCCTGCTAAAAGCACAATTCGACTGGATTAATAGGCATTTATAAGAAAGAGATTTTGGAGAAGGAAGAAACTGAAACAGAATCACTGTGGAGCAATCTTCCTTCGGAACCTCAAAGCTGCAAGGTCTCAAAAGTATTAGAATCTCAGAAGAATGAGTTACACACCGTCGCTGATTTTCTAACAGGACATAGTCGCTTTAGGAAGAATTGGCTTAACAGAAACTGATGAGTGTAGATTCTGTGGCAAAGAGGAGGAAACTCCTGTTCACTTAGAGAATGTCACGCTAAACCCTCGAATAGTCGCGTCAAAATTTTTAACATGGGTAGTCGCGCCGGTCTCACAGACCGTGCTTACTCATTGAGCTCTGAATGCTAAGTGGAATGAGTTTTTGCCTAAAAATTCAAATGGATGTCTTTCAAAACATAACTGAGTGACAAGAAAATGCAAGATTGGTACATATTTCGAACTGATGCAAATATATTGGGGAAATTCCAAAAAAATCAATTTTATTCATACACCTTACTTTATTCAGTCATAAAAAGAAAAAATCAAACTCTTAGGATTTCAAGACTAGAAATAACAAAAAGTTACACCTTTCATCAAATAAAAATGATTCTTCAAACATATTTTAGCTTAATGAAGGCCATTTTCTAGGCAGTTTTTTGTTGTGGGGGGAAATTTTTCCAACGCGTCACTTTATCTTTGCCAAAAAATCGACAATGTATTACTTTGATTTTCTTCCTCATCATCATCAGAAATATTCTGCTCTGAGTCATCACTCGCAAGTTGTTGTTCTAAATATTCAAATTTTTCTTCAGACTGATCAATATCTGAATGTTCGTCATTTGCTATTTTATCCTCTTCCTCATCTAAAACCTCTAGTAATTTCTTCAGTCGAGCTTGCTCTTTTTCGTACGACCACATGGCTAAAAAACTATGAATTTACCTCGTTATAAGTTATACAAAACAGAAACACCTGAAACTCACCGCACAATCGAACTATCAAGATATGAAAAAATAGGGTACGAGAGTGGTCGCGCCGGTCTCCCAGACCGTGTCGCGATATATTTTTTTCGTACTAGCACGTTTCACGGTGAGATTCGCAAGGACTCTCTGTCGCATCCTTACGGAAAGATAGACGGAGCCGGAGATGCCATGCCCCCTGAATTTCTGAAAATTAGGATAAAAAGTGTCTGGCCGGTCTCACAGACCGTGCGCGACTAACGGAGGGTTAAGAGCCTGCGCAAAAAATGTCTTGAGCAGGAAAATTGAAGGAGAAATGTGGACTAAACCCGTTTGAAGCCCTTTCAGAAACTGGACTTGCAGACCAAGCCAAAAAAGACGTCCAACAAATTTTCATATCTTCTTTTATCTCCTAATATCAACTTCAAGTGGTAAATTAAAAATGACTTACCCATTCTCTGTGTCCTACGTAGGTCTTAACGCAATAACCAGTAAGAACCTCCCACATTTTAATAGTTTTATCTCTACTCGACGATACGATATAATCATTCCCTGGCATAAACGATATACTGGATACGTTGTGGTCGTGCCCTAACATCGTTCTGATACATTCGTAATTCTGGAACAGAAGAGAAAGTTGATTTAATCATTTAGGAATAAGAAATTTAACAGGTAATTTAAACCAAAAATTCACTTCAAAACGTAAGATTTTGTAGGCTTAATTTAAATCTAGTGAAGGTACAGTAGAAAATAGAAATGCTTATAAACGAAATAACTAAACTATAGGAAGAACAGAAAATATAAACAACAAAGGAATCGAATACAGTGGAACTTCCCTATAACGAACATCTGTATAACAAATTTCTTTGTATAACGAATTTCGTACAAGACATTGCACCTTGAATCCTCTAAAACGAAGTAAATTTTTTCTATAACGAAATATTCAAAGAACGTCACTCTTTGAATGGGTATTGGTAAGAAGGTATAAGGGTGGGGTTTTTCCGAAGTTTTTCCGGACGTACGTAAAATACCGACCTTAAACTAAATCATTACGGCGGGCAGAGATATCTTTCTGAAACAGTTTTAAATACACCCCTGGCTGTTGGGTTCAATCTAACCATTACGCTTATGTGAAAATTGTGCGAAAATGTCTGAAAGGAAGTGCTTAAGTTTGAATGATAAATTTAAATTATCTGTGAAGTCGACTGCGACATTGCTGACTATAGAAAAAAAATTTCTGTATAACGAATTTTTTTGCGAATTTGGCGCTTTCGTTATGGGGAAGTTCCATTTTATCTACCAACAAAGGAATAAATAAATTTATTTAATTTTTTTTATTGTACGAAGGATACTTTACAGTGATATTGGTGAATTTTGGTGACATTTAATCTATGAATCTACGAAAGGGTAAGTAAAGTGGAACTTCCCTATAACGAAAGCGCTAAAAACCGCAAAAAAAATTCGTTATAAAGAAATTTCGTTGTACAGGGTATCCCATTTTGGCACTTTTACGGGATATCTCCGTTATTTTTAACGTTAGCGGGATGCGGTTTTCGCGACAGTGTGCTACTTTTTTGTGAAACAAAAGATGGCACAATCAGTTTTTTGCATAGCCCTCTTAGTTTTGCTATACGGAGTGGAAATGAAAAGTATCACTCTTAATCGCCCCCCCTTTCTCAGTGTGCTTAAACTTGGAGAAATGGTTGAAACGCATTCCTATAGATTTTTTCCCGTAGAATCCAGTGGCGTAGTCAGTTTTTCAATTAAACTTTCTGTTTTTGAGTTATTGAGCAAACATGTTTTTTTTAAATTGGACACCCTGTATATTATTTTTTATTCTTGTTAAGCACAATCTCAGCTTTTCAAAAACATATTATTTTATGCATTTGTTTTCAAAACCAAGCTCAGAATTCAACATTTGTAATTCAATTGTCAATAACTAAGTAGTAGGCTATGTTTATTAAAAACAAAAACTAAATGTCAAGATTTCGTTAGAAATCGAAAATAATGTTAACATAATATCTACATCACATGATCTAATATTTAACTTAATTTAATTTGCAATTTTTTGAAAATTCAAATAATTTAGCTATAATAAACAATTATTAAACGTTTATTAGGGAATCCAAAACAATAACAAATTTTGTAATTTGTTTTATAGATTGTGTTCAAAATGACGGCCATTTTCCCGTATACAAAATCTGCAGAGTTTCGTTATTCTTTCAATGGCGTTCAAAAGAATCATAGGCCTTCTTTGCAAATTTTCAAATGCCAAAATAATTGCCGCACGAAGCTCCGCTACTGAATTATATTTTGCTTTATAAATTGTATTTTGCTATATGCAAAAATGGCCGTCATTTTGAACAGCATCTATAAAACAAAATTACAAAATTTGGTTATTGTTTTGGATTCCCTAATAAACATTTAATAATTGGTATTTATAGGTAATCAATTATTTGAATTTTTAAAAAATTGCAAATTAAATTAAGTTAAATATTAGATCATGTGATGTAGATATTATGTTGACATTATTTTCGATTTCTTACGAAATCTTGACATTTATTTTTTGTTTTTATAAACAGTCATAGCCTACTACTTAGTTATTGACAATTTAATTACAAAATCTTGAATTCTGAGCTTGGTTTTGCAAATAAATGCATAAAATAATATGTTTTTGAAAAGCTGAGATTGTGCTTAATAAGAATAAAAAATAATATACAGGGTGTCCAATTTAAAAAACATATGTTTGCTCAATAACTCAAAAACAGAAAGTTTAATTGAAAAACTGACTACGCCACTGGATTCTACGGGAAAAAATCTATAGGAATGCGTTTCAACCATTTCTCCAAGTTTAAGCACAACTGAGATACGGGGGGCGATTAAAGAGTGATACTTTTCATTTCCACTCTCTATAGCAAAAACTAAGAGGGCTATGCAAAAACTGATTGCGCCATCTTTTGTTTCAAAAAAAGTAGCACACTGTCGCGAAAACCGCATCACGCTAACGTTAAAAATAACGGAGATATCCCGTAAAAGTGCCCAAAATGGGATACCCTGTACAGAAAATTTGTTTCTATTGTCGGCAAAGTCGCGGTCGACTTCACTGATAAATTCAAGTTTATCATTCAAACTTAAGCACTTCCTTTTAGACATTTTCGCACAACTTTTCACACTAGCGCAATGGTTAGATTAAAACCAAACAGCCAGGGGTGTATTTAAAACTGTTTCAGAAGGATCTCTCTGCCTGTCGTAATGATTTAGTTCAAGGTTGGGATTTATTACGTAAGTCCGTAAAAATTTTGGAAAAAGCCCACCCTTATACCTTCTCACCAATACCCATTCTGAGAGTGATGTTCTTCGAACATTCGTTATAGAGAGAATTAACTTCGTTTTAGAGGGCGTTTTTAACATGGAATTTGGATTCAATTATTATATAGGATGAAAAATGTTGTTTTTTTGTATTGTTCAAAGGAGACGTGTGGTTGATCCACATTTGATGAGACTAAGTTAAGTGCTGTCTTGATTTTACATATCGGTGAATTTTTGTGACATTTAATCTATGAAAGGATACAGCAAACATTTTTTTCAAAATTGTATATGATTGAAGACGAGAAGGAAACAAAAGGACACCATTCAGTATTTAACAAATCAAACAATACTTGGTATCTAATCTTTCTGCGGAAGTTACGTTCATGTTCTTGTTGCACTGCGAATGAAAAAAGGTCAAATAAAAAGATATGCTCACCTGTTGAAAATCCCAGAGTTTGATGGTCATGTCTGCGCTGCATGAAACTAACAATTTACCGGTGGAGTCGAAGCAAATGTCCTGGATCGAATCGGTGTGGCCTTTTAGCGTTCGCTCGTATTCGCCCGTTTCGAAATCCCAAACTTTCATGGTGGCGTCTTCGCTCGCCGATACATTATGCTGAACAGGGGGTGGAATATTACTCGTGTCACTGGAGCCCTGTGACCTGAATATTGAGAGAAAAAATTGGCTGTAGTCCTGCACGTCAATGATTTATCGGAACAGGTTCACAATCACAAGATTTGCTCGCGAATCTTTATACAGGTGTCTGTAAATAAATGCGAGAGACTTTGGGAAAGGATTCCTCGATGAAAATAAGCAGAGGTAGTTCATATAATTTTTTTCGAAATCGATACAGCCTTTGGAAGGCGACGACGAGTTGACAGCTTTTAATTTTTTAACGAAGTCTCAAGAACACTGACTTATAAAACTATACACAATATGAAGCACTAAGTAGATGTTACTCACACAAAATTTTTTAGATCTCATAACTTTATTATTAGTGGTTGGAAATAACAACCCCCTCTGATTTTCGTTCAAAAATTGTTTTCGTGGGATATATTTTCGAAAAATAAAATTCTCTTATGGTTTCCCATTTAATTCTGGAGAAAAAATCTCCTGCAAAATTTCGATACAGTCGATACTTTTCAGGAAAAATATAAAACTTACAAGCAGTTATGATCACAGTTCATTCCATTTAATCGTACAAATGTTCCATAGAATTAATATTTTGAGATATTGTATGTCTATGACAGGAGATGAAGATGTTCTATAAATCTTTCTGAAGGTTTGATTACTGATTTTCGGAAGAAAATTATATCCGTAATATTTCAATTTCACAAATAGAACATTCTTTCGATTAATAAGCAAAATCCAAAACGAAATTTCGATACTTAATTGTTTGCTGCCTTGATGTCCATAATTTAATAATACAAAATGTGGTCAGTAAAGGCACACTTTTTATGTTGGAGGTTTAATTTATAATGAACAAATGGAAAAATTGATCATTAGAAAAAAGTTTCATTCCGAAGCAGTATACAATTTCTGAAACAAATTTCTGATATTACTAGTCTCAAGTTGAAATTCATTCATTTAATTTGCATATAACCCTGTATGGTAGATTGTGAAGTTGCGATAAAGATTATAAAAAAAACTTTGTAAATTCTGTGTAGCATATTATTGTTTGTTGCCTTGATATCCATGATTCAATAATACAAAACGTGGTCAGTAAAAGCACAATTTTTATGTTGGAGGTTCAATTTATAATGAACAAACGGAAGAATTGATCATTAATATATTGATTCTTGTCCTCCTAACCTCAACCTTCTATAGGTATAAGAAAAATAATACCAGAATATTATAAATACATATACAATAAAAAATACTGTATGTTATTCTGTGGCTTCTTGGTGAGATATAATTGTTTGCTGCCTTGATGTCCATGATTCAATAATACAAAACGTGGTCAGTAAAGGCACAATTTTTATGTTGGAGGTCCAATTTGTTATGATCAAACAGAAGAATCGATCATTTTTATATTGATTGTACTCCTAAGCATTATTTTCCATTTTAGAAGCATGATGCAGATTTTTCTGAGAATACAATGAAAATACTACAGTTTTTCGTGATTCCTTCATGAACTTTTAGAACCATTTCCCTTCTGTGGCATGTAAAAATAACTACAGAAAAATTTTCATGAAAAAAGAAGAGGTAAACATGAAGGTACGTTGGCAAAGCCTTTCTGGCATAGAACAAATCAGGAAATTCCATAGAACCTTCAATTCATTACAGAAAGATCACGAACTCTCTTGAAACTTAACAAAAATAAGCTGTTTCTTCAGGGTTGACAGAAAACACCCGATGACTAGGTGAATGGGGGTTCTTCATCCTCCCCACAGAACCTACACTCGTCAGTGTCCGATAATCCATCCTCAACAGGTGCTTCCTGAGGCGACAATATCCTGTAAGAAAGCCAGTGAGGTGGTGTAATTTTTTCTTACCAATTATTTTTATATTTTTGGATCTCGCTATTTCAAAGTTCCGAAGGAACTTAGTAGAATCATCTATCCCTGACAGATTCCGCCAGAGTCTTTCCCTCTCGACTTCTCCTTCTCCAGAAACTCCTTCTTATAGGTACATCTTTACCACAGAAAGGTTCGGGGCCAATGAATGACATTCGTGCGCCCTCTTTGGCAACTGTATTGGCCTCTTCGTTTCCTTTGATTCCCGGGTAACCGGGTTAAAAAGACCTTGTTTTTCTTGCCTACCTCATTGAGTTTGTTTCGGCACTCCCAGACATCTTTGAGTTGATGACGTAGGAGCTCAGTGCTTTAATAACAGCTTGACTATCTGAGAGTATGGCTATATTGCACTTCTGATAGTTTTTTTCTAGATTTATTTCTAGACATCTTTCAATAGCTAAGATTCTCGCTTGAAAGATGCTCATACAGGAACCTAGCGACAGTACAGACTTGGTGCTCGGCCCGTACATCCCACCGCCAGCTCCTGTAGAGTTTTCGGAACCATCTGTATGCCATTTTACGGTATTTTCTTTGAGGTTATATTCGATGTATTCCCGTTCCCCTTCCTCTCTCTTACTTAGCAATGTCCTGAAGTTTTTCTCAGTGCTTACTCTCTTGATCATTACATCACTGGGGAGGTTTGCAGATGAGATGGTAGGGTAGAGAACAACAGAACTACAGGTGCGGCAGAGAGGACGGACGGTTTTCAAAAAGTCATAAAAGAGTTTATTTCTGTGGAAAATACCTCAGGCATGTGGTGGCCGGAATCGTTGATGCAGTGCTAGAGGCGTTCTTGGAAGTTCGCATAGACTCTCTCCAACATTGCTCCTTCAACTTTGGCGACTTCCACGAGAAATGCTTCCTTCATTCATCCGAGTTCGGTGCTTGTGTTCGTATACTCTAGCCTTGAGGTGTCCACAAGAAAAAATCGCATATGGATAAATCTGGGGATCGAGGAGGCCAATGAACATCTCCAAATCTGGAAATGAGGCGACCAGGGAAGAGAGGGCGAATAACGTCCATTGTTGCTCTGGCTGTTTGGGAGGTCACCCCATCCTGCCGGAACCATACACGTCGGGTTGGAACACGACGCCACGCCGTCTTAATTCAGGCACAAAGAAGTTAGTTATCATTTCGATGTAGCGCTCTGAGTTCACGGTAACAGCACTGCATCAACGATTTCGGCCACCACATGCCTGAGGTTTTTTCTACACTTGACTGTCTCAAATGCTATTTCCTTGTGAACCTTATTGCATTAATAAATTTGTTTTTGAGTAAAAATCAACTGTTTTATGACTATTTAAAAACCGTCCGTCCTCTCTGCCGCACCCTGTACATGGTCGCAGTTCCCGGAAGACTAATCTAGCGATAACCACTCCAGTTCTTATAATATTGTAATAACAATACAGTGCAAGCGCTTTTAAATCGACTGTCAGATAATATGAATATCTATTTCGTTCGGAAGTTACATCTCGTACATTTCAATAGGCTACGTGCAGTTCTGACAGTTGTCTATGGTCCAGGCGAGATTGGAGGACCAACATTAACCTACAATGAACTGATTATTGCAATCTGAGTGCGATTAATTGAGGAATTTTGTGGTTTTTCGATACTTGGAACTTATTATTCTTTAAATTATGCTAATAAATATAATTTCACCTTAATTCTCTTAAAAAGCTGATCAAAATATCTGTTAAATATGCAATATTTCTGTGTTATAGTGGGCTGTGACACCGAAGAAGGAACTAAAAACTTACAAATTCTAGTTTCTTCAGGTGAAATAAAATATGGAATTTAAATTACAACAATGAAGAATATCACTGATACGAATTTATGCAGTAGTTTTGGTATTTTCATATCAGTACTGTATAATTGTTAGATGAACTCGACTTATTCATGTTGAAAGTGAGTAAATAAACTGTTATTGGATATGAAAAAAAATCATCCTTTTTGACGCTCGTTATGAAGACTTTGAGTTCTAAAGTATAAAACATGAAAAATGTAATGAAGAGAAATCAGGAATGAAGACATCGGATAAAGCAAGTACATACTTGGAAGTAGGTACTTACCTTAGACAAAGGTCTAAGGTACTTACTGTAATGTAATGCTTTCAATTTTAAGACTCAAAGTCTTCTTAACGAGACTTGAAAACGGAATATTTCCGAATAGTTGGCGATGTTGTCACAAACTTTACATACATTAAATATTCTACGTTCCAAACCAATAACAATCGTTTTCTCACGTTCAATATGAATAAGTCAAATTCAACTTCACAATTATAAAGTATTGAAATGAATGTACCAAATCTACTGCATAAATTCGTGTCAGTTATATATTCTTCATTGATGTAATCCAATTTATTCAATATATAACATGATCGTAGGAACCTACTTGCATACTTGCTTCATCATCCGATGTCTCATTCCTAATTTCCTTTCATTAAAATTGTCATGTTTTATTTTCCATAGCTCAAAGTCTTCATAAGAAGCCTTAAAGAAATGTTTTCTTTTCAAATCCAATAACAGTCTAATATATTATCTCACTTTCAACGTGAAATGTCGAGCTCATCTAAACAATTATACAGTATTGAAATACAAAAACTACTGCATAAAATCGTATCAGTGATATTATTCATTGTTGTAATTTAAATTCCATATTTTAATTCACCTGAAGAAAATAAAATTTGTAGAATATTTAGTTTTTCCTTGCTGTCACAGCCCACTAGAATACAGAAGGATGGCATATTTAACTGATATTTTGAATATTTGATCTGCATTTGACGAGAATTTAGGTGAAATTATATTCATGAGTCTAAATTAATATGAATAAATGTTCAAAGTGCTGAAAACCACAAAATTTCTCGATAAATCGCTCCCATATTACAATAATCAGTTCATTTCAGGTTAATGTTGGTCCTCCAGTCACGTCCAGCTGTCAGAACTGCTCGTAACCTATATGTCCTCACCTAAACATCAGACATAACTTAGAAATCTCAAACTAACCAAACCCAATTTACCTGTCAGACTGAATTTTTCCGGCGGTCTCGGTATCCATTCCGCGGGGTTTCTCTTATTCCTCGTCGGAGCGCCCTGGATGTATTCCTTTTCGGCCTCGTTTAGTTTCGATTCCAGCTCCATAACTTTCTTCTGCAACCTGATCACGGACGTCCATTTCTTTTCCAGGAGTCCGCCGAACTTGACGCCCACGTCGCCTGGCATGTCCGCTTCCTTCTTGAAGGCTTCCAGGGAGTCCCTGAAGCCCTGCGTGCTCAAGTAGTCAGCGATGGCTTTATTACTGCAAGGAATGTTTGAGGTTAGATTTGGAGAATGGAGTAGGTCTGCGTAGTTAATAGGTTTGTTTTGGTTCCGAGTTGAGAACTGTTCAGGACGGTTCCTACATGCGCTGTTGCGAATTTTAAACACAAATTCGGCGCACTTGCGAACCGTCCTGGATCGGTTTCTTAGCGTAACCAAAACAAACCTAATAATAAAAGTTTTTTAGAGACAAGAAGGATGGAGAATATAAGGTAGAGTTGAAGTGACCAAATTGTGAGAAAGTGAGAGAAGCGCAAGTGACGAGTGTATACTAGAGAATATTACCTATTAGTACAACTTATGGTGGTATTCTGCTTGCATCTGTAAGCCAATCTGTAATTTTTCACGAGCTTACAGAAAAATTGCAATTCTGGACCTTTTTATGGGATCTGTAGCTTACAGAAATCATTAAATATTTACGAGTACTCGACAGGTGATCGGAAGCATTATCGAATGACATATTGTGAGGTTACGTTGAATGGTTTGTTTATTTTAGGACGACACCAATGTTTTAATATAAGAAATTCATTATGAATAAAAATTTATATGGCTTTGTTATTGGATTGTTATCGGAAGAAAATCCTAACAGGTAAAACATTGTTCAAAAATGTACATGACCTGAAAATCATCCTTTTTTAAAGTAGGAATTTAATGAGAATTGAAAGGAAAAGGTGCGTCATCGAATGAATCCACTTGAAATGCCGGATGCCAGGAAAATGTTCAGATTGAAGAAATGCCGAATGCCCAGTTTGTGAACATGTTCAGATCGAAGAACCAGTGTACTATAAACTTAATAAATGTTCTACAGCAATTTTAACCGAGAATATTATCTTTTCTGTTTTCAATTTTTTAGATGAAAGAAACAAACGCAAACTACATTCAGATAAATGTATTTTCAAATTCAAATCAAAACCATTAACTCATAATACATAAAGTTCCATCATCTAATCTTACGATTGAAGGTTATGTTTTCCGATGAGTAGTTCAAAAGTAACACTGTAACTAAGATAGTTACAGGAACCATTCCAGAATTGCATTATTTACGAATCTGTAAGTCAACCAGTTACAGATCAATCGTACGCTACAGTATCGTAACTTACAGATGAAAAGCAGAATACCACCATAAGTTTCGGTGAACCAAATCGTATTCGATCACCAGGTGCCGTATTCTCGAGAAGTGATATTCGAAAACGTATACGAACCTCATTGCGCGAGTCCCTGTTTTACCTGCAAAAATGCACACCGCGCAATGAAGTTCGTATACGTTTTCGAATATCACTTCTCGAGAATACGGCACCAGGGATAAAACGAGTCGTATTAGCAGAATCTGCCCACGCCATATCGGGCAACTTGCCTGCACTTGTACGGTCTCCATAAGGAAATACCCGTTGATGGTCGCGTGATCGCTTCCAGTTCGGATGGAAATTAAAGCTTGTCGGTGGACACTTGCTGAATCGATCGATGCCATGCGACATTGAAGAACTCTTTCCTATGTCGGTTTAAAAATAAACGTTTTGTCATTTTATTTACGCACGTGTACGGTCGGTACCTTGTCCGGTAGCGATCGAGTGGTTCTCGAAGGTGACGATGGTACCTAATGGTCGATTGGATTGCTAATGTACGGTACTACTACAAAAGAATGATTTTCAGGTTATGTATAGGATTATTGAACAATGTTTTACCTGTTATGATTTTCTTCCGATAACAATCCAATAAACAAAGTCATATAAATTTCATTCATCATGAATTACTTATATTAAAACATTAGTGTTCGTCCCAAAATAAAAAAAACCATTCAATTTATCCTCACAATATGTCATTCGATGATGCTTCCGATCACCCGTAGAGTACCTACTCGTAAATATTTAACGATTTCTGTAAGTTACAGATCCCTTAAAGAGGTCCAGAATTGCAATTTTCCTGTAAGCTTATGAAAAGTTACAGATACAGATAAGCTTACAGATGAAAGCAGAATACTCCCATTAGGATGTTACGAATCGGAGTGATCAGACATTACCACAGTCTGTTTTTTATTTGCATGAGGATTCAGTATTCATTAAAAATGGCGATTAACAACGAGTTTATAGTAGCTTGCGAAAAGTAGTACTTTTACAAAAAGCTTTCGTGCGGCTATAAAATAACAAAAATGTATCACACAACGCTTTTCAACTCTGTTTTTCATCCGTCCTCTACTTAACTGATTTAATGGTGATCTATTCGCAGGGAATATAGCAAATAATTAACAAGGAAACTACATTACCTATGTAAAAAAAGAATATAAGATTCAATATTCTACCAATTAAGGAATCACGAAACTTTTAATGAGAAAGTGTAGCAAATAATTTGCCTAAAAATTACAACACTGTGTAATCACTACTTAGTATGCTGGTGATTTTCTTCCTATATCTTTTTATCCTTTAACCGTTTCATAAATGTATGTTTCCTTATTATTCTCTTGTGACTACATTCGTAAGTACATAAGTAATCTAGATAGCATGACTACCATTTCGAAAGCACTAGCAAATAATTCGGAAAGGGTATCACACAATTACTCAACAGTTTATGTTATTATTTCTCGAAATGTATCTCCGCTGTTAGTGATCACAATCTGTATGACCATTTGGTAAGGGAGATAGCAAATAATTAGCAGGGAAACCACACCGACTATGTCAAAAACACATTAGTCAGCTCAAGATCCTGCATATTCAACGCTCCTCCATTATTTGTTATGGCAAATTCACATTTACAAAAGGTAACTGAAGAATAGACGATCTCTTCATAGTGAAGGTAGCAAATAATTCAAGAAGGAAACTATACCACCTATGTTAGAATACAATAGTAAGTTCAAGATCCTGTCAATTCAAACAAACACGAAACCCTCCAAAGGAAAGAATAGCAAATAATTTAGCAAGAAAAAAGCACCACTACGTTTCTATATTCTGTTTGTTCTTAAAATACCTTCATAAATATATTTCACCTTATAATTTTGATGTGACTGCATTCGCTAAGTGATCACAATAGCATGACCACTATTTCGAAAGCAGTAGCATATAATTTGGCAAGGGTATCACACCAATTAATCATTGAGAATATCAATCAGCTCTAGTTCTTGCCGGTAACTTCAGTTTATATAATTATTTTTCGAATGTTGTTGAATTATTTCATGAAATGTATGTCGATATCTCCGCTGTTGGTGATCACAATATGAATCACAAAATAATAGGGAAGATAGCAAATAATTTAGCAGGGAAACCACACCGACTATGTCAAAAAACATTAGTCAGCTCAAGATCCTGCATATTCAACGCTCCTTCATTATTTGTTATGGCAAATTCACATTTACAAAAAAAGGTAACTGAAGAATAGACGATCTCTTCATAGTGAAGGTAGCAAATAATTCAAGAAGGAAACTATACCACCTATGTTAGAATACAATAGTAAGTTCAAGATCCTGTCAATTCAAACAAACACGAAACCCTTCAAAGGAAAGAATAGCAAATAATTTAGCAAGAAAAAAGCACCACTACGTTTCTATATTCTGTTTGTTTTTAAAATTCCTTCATAAATATATTTCACCTTATAATTTTGATGTTACTGCATTCGCTAAGTGATCACAATAGCATGACCACTATTTCGAAAGCAGTAGCATATAATTTGGCAAGGGTATCACACCAATTAATCATTGAGAATATCAATCAGCTCTAGTTCTTGCCAGTAACTTCAGTTTATATAATTATTTTTCGAATGTTGTTGAATTATTTCATGAAATGTATGTCGATATATCCGCTGTTAGTGATCATAATATGAATCACCAAATAAAGGGAAGATAGCAAATAATTTAGCAGGGAAACCACACCGACTATGTCAAAAAACATTAGTCAGCTCAAGATCCTGCATATTCAACGCTCCTTCATTATTTGTAATGGAAAATTCGAAAATTTCACATTTAAAAAAGGTATAACTGAAGAATAGACGATCTCTTCATAGTGAAGGTAGCAAATAATTCAAGAAGGAAACTATACCACCTATGTTAGAATAAAATAGTAAGTTCAAGATCCTGTCAATTCAAACAAACACGAAACCCTTCAAAGGAAAGAATAGCAAATAATTTAGCAAGAAAAAAGCACCACTACGTTTCTATATTCTGTTTGTTTTTAAAATTCCTTCATAAATATATTTCACCTTATAATTTTGATGTGACTGCATTCGCTAAGTGATCACAATAGCATGACCACTATTTCGAAAGCAGTAGCATATAATTTGGCAAGGGTATCACACCAATTAATCATTGAGAATATCAATCAGCTCTAGTTCTTGCCGGTAACTTCAGTTTATATAATTATTTTTCGAATGTTGTTGAATTATTTCATGAAATGTATGTCGATATCTCCGCTGTTAGTGATCATAATATGAATCACCAAATAATAGGGAAGATAGCAAATAATTTAGCAGGGAAACCACACCGACTATGTCAAAAACACATTAGTCAGCTCAAGATCCTGCATATTCAATGTTCTTTCATATTTCGTAACATTATTATACATTCGAAAAGGTTACCTTTCGTTAGAATTCATTAAAATCGTAGCTTGTGACTACATTCAACTCATGTAATCCAAAAATAGCAAGATTATCATTTTGTTAGACGTAGTAGCATATAATATCGCAAGAGTATCACACCAATTATCATTGAGACTATCAATTAGCTCAGTTCATGTATTATTTTTCGAATGTTGTTGAATTATTTCAAGAAATGTGTGTCGATATCTCCGCTGTTAGTGATCACACTAAGAACCACCAAATAATGGGGAAGATAGCAACAAATTTAGCAGGAAACCACACCGACTATTTCAAAAACACATTAGTCAGCTCAAGATCCTGCATATTCAATGTTCTTTCATAATTCGTAACATTGTTATGCATCCGAAACGGTTACCTTTCGTTAGAATTCATTAAAATCGTAGCTTGTAACTACATTCAACTCATGTAATCCAAAAATAGCAAGATTATCATTTTGTAAGACGTAGTAGCATATGATATGGCAAGGGTATCACACCAATTAATCATTGAGAATATCAATTAGCTCTAGTTCTTGCAGGTAACTTCAGTTTATGTTATTATATCTCGAAATGTATGCCAATATCTTCGCTGCTAGTGATCAGAACAGGAATCACCATACGATAAGGAAGATAGCAAATAATTTAGCAGGGAAAGAACACCAACTATTTCAAATACAAACTAGTCAGCGGAAGATCCTGCATATCCGATTTTCTTTTATATTTCTTAACGTTAATGGTACATTCGTAAAAGTTAGTCTCTTTAACGATCTCTTTAAAGTGAATATAGCAAATAATTTTAGAAGGAAACTGCACATTCTATGATTTAAGAATACAATAGTAAGTTCAATATAATGCCTATTCACGAGATCAAGAAACCTTCAATAGGAAAGTATAGCAAATGATTAGCCAGGAAAATGACATCACTAAGTAATTAATACATAGTCGGCCAATTATTTCTTTTCCGTATTCTTTTTATTCTTGAAACTCTTTCATAAAAGTATAGTATCTCCTTTATCTTGTGACTACATTCGCTTCAGTAATCAAAATAGCACGACGACTACTATTTCGGAAGCAGTAGCATATAATTTGGCAAGAGTGCCTCGAGAGTACCACACCAATAAATCATTGAAAACATTAATTAGCTCCATTACTTGCCACTAACACTAACTTCAGATTATGTTATTATTTTTTGGATGTGATTGTAATATTTCTCAAAATGTATTCGCTGTTAGTGATCGCAATATGACTCACCATCTGGTAAGGGAGATAGCAAATAATTTAGCACAGAAACTACAATGATGTAATGAATGAATTAGTCAGCACAAGATCCTGCAAATTCGATCTTTCTACATTTCAATAAGTCGATAATATAATATTTTACGAAATATTGTAGCTTTCACTTCGTTCTAGGTTATCAAAAATGCATGAATACCTTTTTGGAAGATAAAGCATATAATATAGCAAGGGTATCACACCAATTAATGAAGGACAATAATAATTAGCTCTAGTTCTTGCCTTTGAAAAAACAAATAATTCGACTTCTGATCTTTGCATATACTTTAAAACCTTATTTTGAAATTTTTTATGTTACTATCCTCGCCTTCAGTGATAAAAAAGAACAATGATCACTTGTTTGGGACGATAGCAAATAATTTAGCAAGGAAACCACACCAACTAAGTGATAAATAACCTAGTCAGCTCAAGATCCTGCAAATCCGTTGAATATTTTTCGTTTCTCCGAAGGAAAAGTAAACTTTATTTGGGTTTAGGTTTGTAACTACATCATTCGGGTACTCAGAAAAGAATGACCACCATTTTGAAAGATGCAGCAGATAATATGGCAAGTGTATCACCCAATTAACCATTTATAATATTAATCAGCTCTAGTTCTTGCCAGATGATCGTTTGTGCGGTTTTTTATGTTCGTTTCATTATTAAAAGTTTCATTTAGAAAAAATTTCTCATTAACCTCTAAATTATTCAGTCATTTTTCCATATTTCAATACGTTGAGGATTTTTTCTGTGTAACTATCTTCACCTTAAGTGGTGAAAACGAATAATATTCACCTTTTGCTTAGGAAGATAGCAAATAATTTAGCAGGGAAACCGCACTAACAATGTCAAATGAACTATGTTAGCTCAAGATCCGCAAATCCGTTGAATATTTTTCGTTTCTCTGAAGGAAAAGTAAACTCTAATTGAGTTCAGGTTTGTAACTACACCATTCGGATACTCAGAAAAGAATGACCACCATTTTGAAAGATGTAGCAGATAATATGGCAAGTGTATCACACCAATTAACGTAGTTACGTAGTTAACGTATAATATTAATCCTCTAGTTCTTGCCTGATAATAGTTTGTTCGATTTCTTATGTTCGTTTCATTCTTAAAAGTTTCATTTCGAAAAATGTTCCCAATAACCTTTAAATTGATGATATTTTTTCATATTTCAATACGTTGAGGATTTTTTCTGTGTTACAATCTTCACCAATATATAATATAGCAAATAATTTAGCAGGGAAACCACAATAATCATGTCAAATGAACAACGTTAGCTCAAGATCTTGCAACATCAAGGTCATGTAATATTTCTCCTTCTCTGAGACTAAAAAAATACTCTTGTAGCTACATTTAACATTGATAAACCAAATAACATGCTTTCCTTTTTGAAAAACGTAGCAAATGATATGGCAAGTGTATCACACCAATTATGTATTGAAAACACTAATCAGCTCTAGTTCTTGTAGATGCATTATCGATGTAGTGGCAATCAAGAGATGTCTCATATAGATTAGAAAACTTTTATTCAACGAAATACATCGAAAAAAATATTTTTATGTAGCTGACTCCTCTTATAGTGATCAAGATCATTCATGTTCACAATGTCATGGAGATAACAAATAATTTTGCAGGGAAACCACACCAACTAAGTTACAAACACATTAGTCAGCTCAAGATCCTGCATCTTCTCAAGTTGAAAAAATTAGTTGAAATTCAACTAAATGAAGAAAAGGGTTATGTCTATAATACAACCCCATATTTGTTTGACAGCATTCACATGTCTGATTTATCAGTTTTGCTGTTCAAGCAGTGGCATATTGAAAGGATTCATCACATAATCAGAAACAACAAATAACCTTATTAAGGATAACATTAACTAAGAACTCTCCAATAGTTTGAACTTTTATTGCATATATTCTTGCAGATATAAAATTAACATTAACGTCTCAAAAGATACATAACATAAAGGTCTGACGCAGCAAAATACCAAAAGTTTTATAACACATTGCGCAAAACACATATCATAAAATATAATAACGTTAATAAAATTCGCAATTCATCTAAACGTGAATCGTTTTGCATCATCCAAAATCGTGAGGCTAGATAACAAAACTAAGCCTCAGATATATGCATGAGAACAATTTTCAAGGCTTACTATCGCAACACAACAAACATATATAATGTCAAAAGAAGCCGTTAGAAACAAGAAAAACAGAACGAGATGGAAGTGTAATATTCACGATTCTAGATTCAATGCCATCGGTACGTACCAAAGAAAGACTGGATGGAGAATTCGTAGCAGTTGGCTACGCCTACGCATGCACGCGAACGCGCTGGGCGATGTATTAATTAAAAGAGTGGAAGTTATTAATTGAAATATTGCGAAGATGTGTTATTATAAGAGAGAATAAGCGGTCGTAATTTGTATGGAGAAAGAAGTATCTGCCTCATCTAAAAACTTATTCCAGAAGAATTAATTTGATTTATTATACATATAGGCACCTGCTGGTATGGGAATTTGTAGGAAAGGAAGTTTGATTGCGGGATGTAAAAAAAGATTTTTCCTTAGAAATAAAAGTAGAATTACATACGATGAGAGAGATATGGAAAGAAAAATAGATTGAAAAAGTTTTGTCTCTTTATTTTATTAAATTTCAAATGGAATCGACTATTTCATAATTTTCTCATGTGCAGGATATTATTAAATGAGAGCGATCTTCAGTATGCACCGTTCTACCATATCCTAATCATAAGAAGCTATGTTTTTTTACGAATTTCTTCTTACCACTTCTACTACGATAATGAAAAAAATTCGGTTTTTTAAGTCATTCGAACTGGCAATTTCTTTATACAGAAAAGCACTCAGTCATACGCTCTGAAGACGATTGTTTTCGGGAAAAATCAACTAGGTTATTCTGAAAAACGGTCAAATTTTGGACTGTTAGTAAGGAATGAAAAACTATATAGTCCGTTCACGAAAGGTTGAGCACATAGTAGGCGTTTCCTATTTATCTGAGATGGCAGTATTTACTGTCATAAAATAATATAAAGTCAACGTTGCCGAATGTACTCGGCCTCGTCCGACGAGCTTGCGAATTATCAGAGAACTCTATGCAATATTGACAACATTGCGTATCAATCTGACAGGAAAATAAAAAACATAACCTAAAAGTTTAATATACACAGTAAAATATGCCAAATTTCCATGGCCAACCGACGGCTCAACCTTTCTGAACGGACTATATATTTCAGTGAATTGACTACGTTTTTCAATATGAAAGTTCATTTTTTCGAAAACAATCCACTTTAGAGCGTATGTTCAGGAATACCTTTTTAGTGTAGGAAACATTTTCGGTTCAAATCGGCGTCTCAAAAAACCGTACTATTTCATTAGCGTAGAAGTTGGGGAGTAAAAACAATCACTAACCCCCGAAAACCTTCACCAAATAAGACTTCGTAAAAAACGTAGCTTATTATTATCAGAAAATGCTAACGTAAGCTGCTTTTTGTACGATAAAAGATTCCGGGAATATTAGCAAAAAACTTTTCATATTAAAAAAATAAGGAATTCTTTATGAAATAATATTGTTTGCTGCCTTGATGTCCATGATTCAATAATACAAAACGTGGTCAGTAAAGGCACAATTTTTATGTTGGAGGTTCAACTTATAATGAACAAACGGAAAAATTGCTCATTTATATATTGATTCTTGACCTCCTAAGCTCAACCTTCTATATAAGAAGAATAAAACCAGAATTGTATGTTATTTTGTGGCTTCTTTATGAGGTATAATTGTTTGCTGTCTTGATGTCCATGATTCAATAATACGAAACGTGGTCAGTAAAGGCACAATTTTTATATTGGAGGATCAAATTTTAATGAAAAAATGGATAGATCATTAAGAAACAAGTTGTTACCCCCCAAATCAGTAATTAATATCAGAGAAATACTTCTGATATTTAACAAAAATTATCATTGCGAATTCTTGATGAACTATAATTTTCTGTCTGCTGCCTTGATGTCCATGTTTCAATAATACAAAACGTGGTCAGTAAAGGCACACATTTATTTTGGAGGTTCAATTTTTCATGAACAAAAAGAAAAATTGATCATTTCGGTATTGATTGCTGACCTCCGTTGCATTCTCTCTCACGAAATACAGGGCTCTATAAATGATTATAACAGCGCAGTTGGCGTTGGACTATTATAAATATTGTTATTCTGAAGTAAACCTTAATTTTAACAAACTATATTGTGAGTTTAGGTTCGTCATTCAGAAAGAAATTGAATAATGTGACTGGATTTACAAAATTTGTAGGCTTTGCATAAGAAATGATAAGATAAAAAGTTTCCAAAGCAACCTACGATGTTACAATCTGTTATAAAAACCCCGTATCTCGTAAAGATGACGACAATAAGAACATTAAAACATAATCAAAAATAAAAATCATATAATATTAATATATCAAATAAGAATAAATATTAAATTGTATTGAAAAAAATTTCAAACACCACAAACAGGTTCGTTTTTAGTGTTAGATTTTTCCCCATTAATTTTTTCTGACATGACTGCACCAAAGGAAGTGCATCAACATGGGCAATATCCACTGCATATTTAATTGCACGTGTAATAATGCAACGTACGGAATCCCGTGCGAAAATGCAATCTGCGTATACGAATAATTTGCTGGTATTAGCCGAGTTTAATTGTGGAAATAATTAGAAGTAAACTCCTAGGGTGTACTGTACGTATATGTATAAGGGGACACTACACCACAAGCTTTTAATAGATGACGAAGAATTACACGGTTTGTGAGGATGCTGCTTGGATCGCAGCCAGGTACCTCCGGAGTAGTGGGGATGCAAATAGAATGTAACAAGAGGAAAAACTGCAATATGCTAAGAAATGGAAGAAAATATTTGTACTTAATGATTTTCGATGCATCAATAGTTATTAAATCAACTAGGTTATTAAAGACAGCGACTAATGGTCAAGATATTCCAACGTGAGCACAGCGAACGCGTTAATAGTTCGAGACCATTAGTCCATTGATTGATAACAGAGCTGATTACAAGATTTTTTCGACGATCTCAATATAAATTGTGTATGAATTCTTGATTGAAATACATTCTTATTTTGCACTTACATTTGACATAATTAAATTTCAATGTATCTATATATTCCAGTAGAGTTTTGACATTTCTCGTAGTGTTTCTGAATACTTTGTGAACGGTTGCCATGAGGATTGCACATTAAAATAGCAGAAATTGAGCATTGAAATGGGTCATTAATGCTCAATTTCGTACCAATTAAAATCACCTTTTATTTTGAGATCGAGGAAAAATATATATTTTTCGATTCTTTTGAATATTTTACTACTATTGTTCAATGTGATACTGAATATTACCTGGATTGAAATGAGATCCCAAATTTCTTAGAAAATTATTTAAGGAAAAGAAATACATATAGTATGGACAACATACTGAACGCGAGTCAATTGTTTCAGGTTCTTAGGATATCTAAATTCGAATTATCTTTTCCATATGAGGAAACGAGCGAACGCTTCTGTCATGTATGGTAATGTTTACAATAGAAACTGACTTTGTTGATGTCAATGTCATTAACGTCACTGTTTGGATTGAGAATCAATAGGTACATATTTATTGAACATTCAGTATAAACTGAAAGATTCTAGTAAATACCAGGCGATTGAGACACTATCAATCGGCTCAAAGCCAATAAGGGTTTTGTCGAAGAAAATTAAATGAAGTAGGAAAGAACAACAAGGTCTCTTCAATCTGAATTCCTGTCACTAAGGATCCTAAGGATACGGAGAAGTTAACACAATTACCAGAAAAGGAGCATAAACGCCACTTACTTGCCCAGAACCCTTTTGTGGTAAGTATAGACAAATGCACTTATAAGAAAGAATTTTGGAGAAGGGAAAAAAATTAAAGAGAAGCAGTTCGAAGAAATTTTCCGGAAATGGATCATTCCAAAAAGTTCCCCAGGAAGTTTAAAACTGATCCTAAAAGTATTTGGATTTCAGTAAGAATATAATACGTCACCTCACTGACTTTCTTACAGGTCATTGTAGCCTTGGGAAGCATATTAAGGCTTAACAGAAACTGACGAGTGTTAATTATGTGGGAAAAAGGGGAAAACTCGTGTTAATTCAGTTAAAGAATGCCTGGCCATTGCGAGCCTACGCAACTCTTGGACAAAAAATTTATAGGAAAAACGCGGATCTATAGTCCGTTTACGAAAGGTTGAGCGTCGGTTGGCCATGGAAATTTGCCATATTCCACTGTGTATCTTCAAATTTTAGGTATGTTGTTTATTCTCTTGTCAGATTAATACGCATGTTGTCAAATTGCATAGAGTTCTCTAATACGTCGGAAGCTCGTCGGACGAGGCCGGTACCTTCGGCAACTTGACTTTTATTTACGTTATGGCAGCAAATACTGCCAACTTCAGATAAAAATACAAAATGCCTACTATGCTCTCAAACTTTGTGAACGGACTATAGCCTCCTCGTTATCTACAAGACACCATCAACACGTCCTCTCTTACTTCAAATTTTTTCGCGTATTTCGATCGCATAATTAGACAACCAGATACCAATACGTTTTCCATTCACTATCTCTCGAAAATTAATAATATTTAGATTAGATTAGAGGAGGGGCGACAGATCAAAACCGACCTTGCGAGCACCTTGACCTTAAGATCTATTGTGCATCCCCGCGCTGTTTACCAGTCTGGCAGCAAAGTCTCAATGAACTTCACCACCTTTCTGGGGGCCACATCCATTACTTGTTCAGGCTTTAGGAACCTGGAGCCAAGATGCCGTAACCGTTTCTGTGAACAGCTTCACACTCACATAGCAGGTGTCTAGCTGTCTCGGTGGCTTCTTGACAGAAGCGACATGTACTATCGGGCGCCTTTCCATGTTTTTTAAGTGATACCTCACAGGACAGTGCCCAGTGAGAGCGCCCGTCAGTTTCCTCAGTTCCAATTTGCTGAGTGAGAGGACTTTCTTGGTCCAGCTCGTCGAGTGAGAGAGAAGTGACTTAGCTTGCTTTTGACCATTGGTCGCACGCCAGGACATAAGCTTCCTCTTTTGTTCCCAGTCCTTAATAGCCATTGCCTGATGACTGGCTGGAAGCCGCAAAACGGTTCTGGTCCAGTGAAGGGGGTTGTCCCTCCTTCCCTGGCCAGTCGGTCTGCCGCTTCATTGCCGTGAATCCCGGAGTGACCAGGCACCCAGATGAGATTGACCTGGTTCTTTTCTCCGAGTAGGTTAAGTGACGTTTTGCATTCCCAGACCAACTTTGACTTCACTTGTGGAGAGTCAAGCGCTATCAGGGCTGCACTGCTGTCAGATGCTAAATATATTTTCTTTCTTTGGTAATTACGCACAGAGAGCAACGCGCTCCCTTATAGCAAATGTCTCTGCCTGAAAAACCGAAGGACAGAGACCCAATTGGTATGGCTAATTGGATTGAAGGACCGTAAACACCGGCTCCGACTCGTCCATCTTCAGTTTTCGAGCCATCAGTATAAAATACCGTAGACCCTCTGGGGAAAACTAATTCTTTATTAGCCCATTGGTCACGACTTGGAATGTCGTGGTAAAGTTTTTCTGAAACTCGTGTCTCAGGGGAGGTTATGTCTGTGACTACATCCTGAAGCTTCTTACACTCATTTAGAATGCGGAGGTGCCCTGAGTAGTCACCAATTTTCAGCTCCCGCTCCCTTGCTACTCGGAGAGCCCATCTGGCCGCCTCACTTTCCAGAAAAATCTCTAGAGGAGGCAGGTCCAGGATGACTTGCATGGCAGCAGTTGGGCAGGAGCGAGATGCGCCTGTTACGGATAGACACGCTGTTCTTTGTAGTTTTCCTAGGGCTAGTTGTCCCGAAACTAGTTTTGCTCTTGGCCACCAAATGAGAGCCGCGTAGCTCACGATTGGCCGAACAATGGATTTGTAATCCAATTCGTTAGTTCAGGTTTTAATCCCCACGTACCTCCGACCATCCTCTGGCATATGAAAGAGCTCTCTGGCCCTTACTGATCACAGCTTCGAGGTGTAAACTCCAGGAGAGTTTTTGGTCGAAGATCACACCAAGATATTTGGTGTGGTTCGTTGGGGTTAGGGTGGTCCCGTTCATAGTAATTGTTTTAAAAGAGAGAGTTTTTTCCTCTTGGTGAATGGCAGTAATATCGTCTTTTTGGGATTTATATTGAGACCTTCTCGGAGACACCACTCGTGAGTTAAGGTTAGGGCAGTTTGCATTCGATCACTAATTGTGTCGTCATGCTTACCCCGAACCATTATCACAAGGTCATCTGCGTAACCGCAGATCTCAAAACCCGCACTTGTAAGTGTTTTAAGAAGATCGTCAACGACCAGTGACCACAAGAGTGGCGATAAGCATCCCCCTTGTGGGCATCCGTCTCCGGGCGTCGCAGTAACTGAAGCTGCGCCCAGTTGCATATTGATTATCCGGCTGTTCAGCGAAGCCATAATCCAAGCAACCGTTGCCGCTCCACTCCTCTCTTGACCAGCGCACGGTGGATGGACTTCCTTGGCGTATTCGAGAACGCGCCTTCTATGTCAATAAAAGCGCAAAGAGCAACCTCTTTGAACTCTAAGGCTTTCTCCAGTTTCCTGGTGAGGCTATGGAGAGCTGAAATCGTTGATTTTCCTGCTTGATATGCATACTGATCTTTGTGTAGAGGAAACTTAGAAAGTAAGCCCGCTCTAATATCTTGATCAATTATCTTCTCCATCGCTTTCAAGAGAAAGGAGGATAGGCTGATAGGGCGGAATGATTTTGCATCAGTCCCTGGCCGTTTACCAGCCTTAGGAATGAAGCTCACTCTCACGTCCCGCCAGCATTCAGGGATGTATCCCCAGGTGAAGCTCCGTCGAAAGAGGTCCACGAGGTCCGGGAGTATGACCTGCAGTCCCCTCTGAAGCAGTACCGGGTAGATGCCATCCCCGCCTGGAGATTTATAAGGTTTGAAGGACTCGATTGCCCATCGAACCCTCTCTTTTGTAAAGAGTTTGGCGGCAATTCTTTCTGGCTCCTCGTCTGGGTGCCGAGACATCCTGATTCGTTTATTGCCCAGAAAGATTCGGGAGCCTGGAAAGTGAGTCTCTAGCATGAGTGACAACGTCTCGTCATCTGTGCCAGTCATCTCACCATCCATTCCCCTTAGCTGCCCTAGACCATTACTATGGTCTTTTGATAAGACCTTATGTAGTCTGGCGGCATTTGGCGTGTCCTCAATGCTCTGACAAAAGGTACGCCACGACTTCCGCTTGGCATTACGCAGTTCTTTACTATATTCAGTCGTTGCCGCTCTATAAGCAGTCTTGTCTTCCAGCGTCCTAGATTTAGACCATTTATTATATAGTGTGCGGGCTTTCTTACGTAGCTTTGCGAGGTTGGAGTTCCACCAGGGCACGTCCCTACTGGATGTCGACCGTTTGAGCGGACAGCTATCCTCATAAGCCGTTAAAATCCGGCTTCGGAGGTGCTCCGCAGCCAGGTCAATGCCATCCACAGAGTCCATGCCCCTGACCCCCGAAAGCTCCCCGCTGCCCTCCAGCAGACAGCGGTAAAGCTCCCAGTTGGTCCTTCTAGGATTCCTTTTAGGCTCCTGTATTATCGGCTCAATGTCGATGTCGAACCGGATTTGTCTGTGGTCAGATAGGGAAGCCTCATCTGAGACATGCCAGTTCGAAATTTTGTGATGTAGGGCTGGGCTAATAAGGGTAAGGTCCAGTACCTCTTCCCTGATTGCATTGCGGAATGTAGGTTCACTACCCCGATTTGCTACTCCCACCCCTTCAGTCATAAGAAAATCAAGTAAATTCTCACCTCTTCTGTTGATATTAGAGCTCGCCCAGACTGTGTGGTGTGCGTTGCTATCACATCCGATGATGAATTGCATGTTCAGCTTTTTGCAGTAGTTCACCAAATTGGCCACCTCCTCGGGTGGGGATGCTTCCTCCTCATGGTGGTAACTTGAAGCTATGACCACTTTGACGTTACCTCCGGGAAGACGGACATCCATAACTACTGCTGCAATGTCGCGTTGTATAAATCTGGAGAGAGGCAGATATTGTAAGTTTTGTTAATGTAGAGTGCCGCTCTGGGGGCCAGCGCCCCTTCATGATAAATAAGTTTACCTGACCCATTTGGTAGTCCTTTGATCTTGGATCCCATGACCCAAGGCTCCTGTACCAGCATTACGTCTAGGTCTTGTTTTAAACCACTCCAGAGGGCCGCATCTGTAGCAGCCTTGGCGTGGTGGAGGTTGATTTGGAGGCACCTAATGGTGTTCCTCCTTTGTGTGTTTCCACGGTTTTCCTTTATTCCGGGGAATAGGTCGCTTGTCGCGCTCCTGCCGGAGTGGAGGCGGCCTTCTGTCCCCCGGTTTTCATAATATATCTAATAATAACAACGGGCGGAATTTAATAATTGTAGCCCGCAACAACGACCACATGCCTGCTAACCGAAGTCTGCATTCTTGAGATCGATACCAACCCGCTTCTTTCGTAACCTTTCTCGGATAGAGAGAAAGAAAGGCGGTCGTCGGTCGTTCAACGTTTCCCACAATTGTTTCACGAGCTATTCGATCCGCGATGGCTAAGATTTCCTCTTCGTTAACGATTCGGTCCGTATCTTTCTATGGGATATCATCGCGTGCGAAGATACGTTTCATCTGCGGAACGGAAATCGAGATGTATCGAATCTGTAGAAAGGTGTGGTTCCGGGATTTATAGCTAGTATACGCGGTTTTTACAGGCGATGAAACGAGGAAGATTCAGGGAGAGAGCTAAAGAATTTATCATTTTGTTAGCTTCAATGGACGTTTTCGGAAACTTACTCAGGTTACTAACTCGATTCATCACGTGACAGATCTATACTCGGATCACGGACCCAGGTTCTAAGTTTACGACACATCAGATTTAGGACTTGATGTGACAGTCGTTTCAATAACATAAGCAATATTTTATGGGTTATTTTTTCAGTCCAGTTTATTTTCGGGTTGTCTCTAGCTTTTCTTGCATTTATTAGCTTTTGTAAAATATTTCTTATAATTATGGTGTGCCCTCCATGTTTAATGTTATTTTTGAGTACCTATGTTGAAGAAATAAAGAATTTATTTTTTCAGTTCCAGTTTATTTACTGATTGTCTCTAGCTTTGCTTGGATTTATTGGCTTCGTAAAATCTTCTTATAATTTCTGGTGTGCCCTCGCATGTTCAATGTTATCTTGAGTACCTATATTAAAGAAGCAAAGAAGGCTTTAGCTTTAACGCAGAAAGATCTCCATACAAAGTTATAAAAAGTTGTTTCACATTATTTTATCGGTTCATGGAACTACATTTTACACTGACTGAAATTCTCTTCTCTTTCCATAATTTATAGGAATAGAATATCTGAATTACTGAGAAAAGAGTAGAAGACTATTCCGCCTTTTTCGAATACAAAATTGAACTGCCTAGCGCATGCGATCACTCTACAACCCTGCTCTCGTGTAGGGTTACGATAGATCAACCTGAGTCAGTGATTGAGTTAATAGCACCGTACTCTCTGAACCACGGTTGGATGTTCGGGTTAGGTAAACGAACGCGAAGGTTAGGAATCGAGTTAACCCGAGTAAGTTATCCAAAAACACGCCTTCTGTCTTCGACTCAAAGCTAATATGGGTGTGCCTTAGAAAACTCAAATGAGTAGGAAGGGAACGCAAGGGCTCGTTAGTCTGGGTTTCTGGTCACTCAGAAATCAAAATTAACTAAGAAGCTAAACACTAGCCAGAAAGGGAGTACAAACGCACTGGCCCAAAACCGAGGGGTCTATCACTGCGGAATTTTAGTGTACAAAATGCTGGAATTGGGAATGAATTACGCGGATATATGTAGATGGAATTGCATGGAATTTGACGGCATTATAACGGAATTGTTTGGAATTGAGAAGAATTGAATGGATTTCAATGGAATTGAACGGTATTCTGTTAGCATTGAATGGAATTGAAAATGCGCAGAATTGAACAGAATTGTGAGGAATTGAACGGAATTGTAGAGATTTAACGGAATTATGATGAATTTAACGGAATTATGGGGAATTTAATGGAATTATGGGGAATTTAATGGAATTATGGGGAATTTTACGGAATGTGAGGAACTGAATGGAATTATGCGGAATTGAAAGAATTTTTGTGAATTTAGTGGAATTATTTATCAAATTGGAATTTTAGTGCACAAAAAATCTGCCAGTGATAGACCCCGAGGGGTCTATCACACTGCGGAATTTTAGTGTACAAAATGCTGGAATTGAGAATGAATTACACGGATTTGCATAGAATTGCATGGAATTTGACGGTATTATAACGGAATTGTTTGAATTGGGAAGAATTGAATGGAATTTCAATGGAATTGAACGGTATTCTGTTAGCATTGAATGGAATTGAAAATGCGCAGAATTGAACAGAATGTGAGGAATTGAACGAATTGTAGAGAATTCAACGGAATTAAGATGAATTAACGGAATTATGGGGAATTTAATGGAATTATGGGGAATTTTACGGAATTGTGAGGAACTGAATGGATTTTGCGAATTTAAAAGAATTTTTGTGAATTTAGTGGAATTATTTATCAAATTGGAATTTAAGTGTACAAAAAACTGCCAGTGATAGACCCCTCGCCCAAAACCCTACTCTTGTAGTAGTCAAATGCACCTATAAAAAAGAGCTTTTGGAGAAGAAGAAACTGAAAGATAAGCACCCTGGAGAAAACCAGGGGGAATAAAACATCCAGAACGACAAGCTAACGATTTTGTATTCTATTTAATGTCTCTCAGGATCCACTTTTTGAACTCCAAATATGAAAATATTTTATGCGCCAAAGCATTTCATCAGATAACCCTAGTCAAAGTATGACAATAGTTCAAACAAATGGTTCCGATAATATCGATTTGCATTGGAACTAGACAAAAGTGTGGGTTCAAACCAGATGACTCATGCATGCATGCATGATGCATTCTAGGAAATCCGAGTATAGTGAAATCTTATGTGTGTGTGCATTGTAATTATTTTAAATTGCGTGTTTTCGCTGTAAGCAATTATGCGATACAGTCAATGAGTAATAAAAACTGAAACATGAATTTGGGAATTTCGATTTCAAGGTCGGCTTGAAATCGTCTATTTGAAATATGTATTAAAACATTCCGACTGATGCATATGTGAAACTACTGTTACAATTCTGAGATTTTTGCCACGACTTATAATTTTCCGAAATTGATGAGGGATTGAAGTTAAGATTGAAACAAACGTTCAGGTGAAATATTATTTGGGCTTTTTTCATCATTTCTGCTACTGTTTTCAACGTATCGGCTAGTATTTGCCAGCCCTCACGTCGTCAGGAAAATTCTTGAAACTTTCAACTTTCAGAAAAGCAACTATCGACACTATTTGAAATTGTTCATCATTTTTGACAGTTCTCAGAAAACAATCGATGATTTCAATCTACTTTTGACCGAATCAGTAGTAAAACAATTCTTCGGTTTTTTCAGTCGGCTCTTATTATTGGAGCCCAGGGGGGTGATTCTTGAATAAATGTCGACCGACTTAGCAGGGAAGTTGGTCGACATTGGTCGATTCGCGAACACGACATAATTAAAGAATCGACCCCCTGGGGGTCAATGTCTGAATAATGTCGCATGCGCGAATCGACAAATGTTGACCATCAGGGAAGTTGGTCCACATTTGCCAATTCGAGCTTGTGACATTCCAATCTGCAGAAGAGGGCACTCTGCATCATTCTCAAACTAGGATACACAGAACAATTCAGAAAGAATGGAATATTGACTGTTACAGCAATGCATGTATCGGGTGTCCCGAATTCGTTGTCTAGTGAGGGGATCTCAGAAACCCTTGGAGCTAGAAGGAAATGAATGGCACATTTTCGGGCTCGATTTTTGGGAGATTTAATTTGGAGATAACCGTAACCTTGTAAGTTCAACCGTTTTCGAGAATTAGCGAAAAATGGGAAATGGCGTGAAATGAAAAGTTCTCATAACTTCTTCATTACTGGCGCTATGAACATGAAACGAAAACATTATACAGGCACTTTTTTTTCGTAGAATTCTTTGATGTAATAAAATTTGTTATCTGTTCTTATCTATTAATCATTTGATGTTCACAGATTATCATATTTAGACAACCATTTGATTTTTCGTGTGAAAATAAAACTTTTGATGTTTTTTACAGTTTAATAAGAAATTTATATACAGTAGAACTCCAATTATCCGAACTCCGACTATCCGAATCGCCGATTATCCGAATCACTTTCAGAAAAAAATTTGTCCAAAAAACAGCTTACATTGACGGAGATGTTTGAAAAACAATGATTTTTATTTCTAAACTTGTACATATTAAGTACATTTTATTTATATTTAAAACATGTGAAAATATCATGTTTCTTTCATTTAATTCAATAAAAAAATAGTACAATATCAAAACGTAGCTTTTTTTCTCTCTAATGGCAATTTTTTTAAAAAACTCCGATTATCCGAATGGGTCCCGGTCCCCATTAATTCGGATAATTGGAGTTATACTGTATTAAGTAATATATTTTGAAAAGGGAAAAAAAAGACGGTTCAATCTGATATTCAAATGCTTATGGTTCACATTTAAAAAACACAAGTTTGTATTATAACTTCGAAAAAAAACGCAATAAAAAAATTTGATTACATTAAAGAATTCTACGAAAAAAAAGTGCCTGTATAATGTTTTTGTTTCATGTTCATAGCGCCAGTAATGAAGAAGAAGTTATGAGAACTTTCCATTTCACGCCATTTTCCACTTTTCGCTAATATCTCGAAAACGGTTGAACTTACACGGTTACGGTTTTCACCAAATTAAATCTCTCAAAAATCGAGCCCAAAAATGTGACATTCATTTCCTTCTAGCTCCAAGGGATTCTGAGATCCCCTCCCTAGACAACGAATTCGGGACACCCGATACAGGAATGTCTGATTTTTGTCTTCTAAAACAAGAATAAATTTGAATTGAACTCATCAAGCCTATACAATACAAGAAAAACAACCTAAAATATCCCATACACAGAAAAACATCTACAGAGAAAGGACCCAAATACACATGCATAAAGTATTTCAATTCCATGCCAGACATGATAAAAAAAATATAAAAGGAAAATATACATGATGCTGTTTGACATAGAACCCTACAATGTTGAAGAATTCTTCAGGGGAGCTAAAACTGGAGGGAGACAACATCTGAATAGCGGTGTCTTTAATTTTTGCTTGTTTTGATGTTGTTTCATTTTCAAGTTACTTTGTATAGCTTTGTATTTACCTTTATTTTAAATAAATCTATTATTATTATCATTCATGAATCGACCCCTAGATTGTTTTGAGATCAGATTATTGATATCTATAGCCCCCACAAAAGATTGTAATTGAATTCGATTAATAAAAGCCTGGCTTACAACTTTCCTTAGCATTATTTCATTCCTGTGGTAAACGGTAATTTTCCGACCGATGCATTACTCTACAATTCGTTATGCACGTTTTACACGAGCTCAATGTTTCGTTTATCCGATTCGAATCGCCCGGTTTTCTTACTTCAATAAATAAACGGCTGTCGATAGCCTCTTTCTCTCTGGTCACCGAGAAACTGCACCACATACAGGGTCTTTCACGAGGAACCTCACCCATATTTATACGGGAAACTACTGAAAGTATTCTCATGAAATTCAGCACTTATAAGTATTTCACGATGCTGATGAAATCTAAAATATTTCAAGGCATGAGCACCTCCGTTTTTCCGGAAATGACGTCGACTTCCGTTTTTCAAATTAGAACACCATTTTTTTATTGCAAAAATAGATTCCTCAGAAAATTTCAAGTTATTTTGATGCAACATTTTTCAGTTTTGGTTGGAAAATTCTCTCTGAGGAGAAAATTCGAAAAAAAATCGAAAATAGAGCTCCGCTGAAACAAGAATAACTTCGAGGCTTTTGGATGGAAAATTTTCATTTTTGGGATTTTTCAAGATGTAAGATTGATGTATCCACTTTAAAAATCGAAATCGCGATTCATGATACAGGAGGTGAAAAAATCGCTTTCAAAGTTAGGGATGACAAAATCGTGAAAAATCAATTTTTCAAATTAGAACCCCATTTTTTTATGGCAGATATTGAATCTACGTTAAAAAATATGTGTTAAAAACTGTTTTCGTCTTGAATTTTCAGCTATTTCTTTCCCTTCACGCCAAAAAGATGAAATTTTCAGGACCTGTTACTTAAACCATGTTTTAGATTTTACTACCCTAATATGCAAGAGAAAAAAGTTACAGGTTGTTCCTAAATAGATGGCGAATTTTGATTTGAAAGACCCTGTATTTCGCGGCATGTTTGATAGTGACTCATGCACCCATGAAAGTACGTAATAAACCGAATCTTGGCCAACTGTATTTTCGAAGGATTTACATACCATTCAGAACATGGATCATCTATCGTACTTTCGATAGTTTTCTGACTCTGAATAAGGAATCATATTCAATAATTTACCATGTTAAATATTCTTCTCTCAAATATTTCTGATGGGTCATTAATTTACTGATGATCGCTTTGCAAATCTTAAAAAGATACTACTTATATTTAAAATGTCTCTAAGAAGTCTAGACCTACCAACCTATCAATTAATGTACGTATGGAATTTTTTATTATCATAGTGAGACAAAAAAAAGTACAATTACTAGTAACTAGCTTAGACCAGGGCCGAAACGAAAACTTCAAAAATGGTAAAAAATGAAAAAAAAACCGCAGTAGGATGAAACCCATTAGAAAAGGAGGGGAATATGATCAAAATGAAAGGAAAAATAAAATACGGTCGATCTGAGTTCGGGAAGTGGGAGGGGTGAGTTTTTAAGGGTGAAAAATGGTTTTCCTTGATTTCCGGCAAAACTACAAGTCCTATGGAAAAATTAAATGGCAAAATTGTAGGTAATGAAAATATCTACAACTTTTGTATCGACTATTTTTTCACATTACCTCAAAATTTAGGTGAAAAATTCAAAAACCAAGTTTTTGGTTTTTATTTATATCTTTTTAAAAAAAAATTTTTTTTTTTCACGAAATTTCGTGAAAACTTACCTTATTATGTCCCAAATACACTGTAATTTATTTGATTTAAAATATTCATGTTTTCGTCTTATTTTTACTTAATATTAAAAAAGCACCCCAATTTTCAATCGAAAATTCTGACGTCAAAATATCAGCTTTTTCAAAAAATTTAAAGGATTTTCCTTCATTGAAATATCTACTTTCTGATGGTGTGAAAAAAATATACATTACTATAAGGAGTGTTCTCAGAATCAACGATTTATGAAACCCACCATTAGAGTAACTCAGTCCCCACTTCTCTATGAAATAATACAATTACAATGGGTTAAAAACTAACCAAAAGTCACTCAGGTATAATATGAATTATCTCAAAACAGCAATAATAGTCATCTAAAAATATTATTTAAACAAGATTCTACAGCTTTTTCAAAATATTGTAGATGTCTTATTAAATATTAACTTTATTAACTTATTTTTTTGTTAATTATAGGAGTATATTTGAATTTGTAATTTTTTCGTTTATGAATGAAACAGGAAATCTTACGTTTTTTGAGTAATTAAAGAGTAAATTTTAATAAAAACCTCAAAATTGTACATAATGATTTAAAAACAAATTTCGAATTTGGGTTTTTTCAATTTTTTGCATTTTCTGAGAACATTTCTAGTAATGTATACTTTTTTACACCATCAGAAAGTAGATATTTCAATGAAGAAATCATTATGTACAATTTTGAGGTATTTATTAAAATTTACTCTTTAATTACTCAAAAAACGTAAGATTTCCTGTTTCATTCAAAAACGAAAAAAATTACAAATTGAAATATACTTCTATAATTAACAAAAAAATAAGTTAATAAAGTTAATATTTAATAAGACATCTACAATATTTTGCAAAAGGTGTAGAATCTTGTTTAAATAATATTTTTAGATGACTATTTATTGCTGTATTGAGATAATTCATATACCTGAGTGACTTTTGGTTAGTTTCTAACCCATTGTAAGTTATTTCATAGAGAAATGGGGACTGAGTTACTCTAATGGTGGGTTTCACAAATCGTTGATTCTGAGAACACTCCTTATAGTAATGTATATTTTTTTACACCATCAGAAAGTAGATATTTCAATGAAGAAAAAGCCTTTAAACTTTTTGAAAAAAGCTGATATTTTGACGTCAGAATTTTCGATTTGAAATGGGGTGCTTTTTTGATATTGAGTAAAAAAAAGACGAAAACATAAATATTTTAAATCAAATAAATTACAGTGTATTTTTGACATAATAAGGTAAGTTTTCACAAAATTTTTGTTTTGAACATATAAAGATTCTTTTTTCAATATTCAATTGAATTTTCTGGGTTTGTTGACACTATGGCCACAAAATTTCGTATCAAAATTAAGTATATCAGTCTTAATGCAGTGTTTATCAGTACCTATACCCTTAATCAGAATCAATAATGTATCCAATGAAAAGTTAAGTATCTCGAATTTCATCTGCGAATTATCGACTCACTGTTCATCTACCTACTTACAGTCAAATTTGAACGGATTTGTTCGCGCCAGGGAACGGTAATAAAAATCATAGATTGGATTTAATATCGATAAGAAAATATCAGATTGTTTTGTTTCCTCTGTACCTAAAATAATCATTCATAAAATTCACATTCACAACCATAAAAAACATTTACCACTAACGTGTGTGACACTCTTTACCGAAGATTATAAAACAACTAACGCGATAATTAGCATTGAATTGACGTAAGGTAGTCTATTTCGATAAAAATCTATACGGGGACGACCATATAGGTGTAATAAATAAATAAATGCAATATGTGCATCAACTACCGGTAATTTGATACACAAGGAAATCGATTCACGTCGACAATTGGACATGAATACTATAATTATTACTGAATTAACCACTTATCCTGTCGTCTAGAATAAAAAATGAATCGGTATAAGCGGAAGTTACCAAGACCAACACAAAAGATTTTACAATCCATTTTAATTTTATATTCAATGGAATATTGAGACGTCATACATTCTTGCAAACATTTTGTAACCAGATATAATGGAACTTTCGACTAGAGTTCACATTTCAAAAATCTTAAATCCTACTCATTTCTCGAAAATGAGCTGGACTAAAAAAATCAACCATATTATATTTGAATTACCCTCAATAAGTGCCTGTAGAATGTAACAACGGATTTCGAATATGAGTTCGAATAAGCGAGTTAGTAAGCATCATTGGAAATGACAATTTCTAAATTTTCATTCATAACTCAAAATCCATTGAATATAGGCTGGATCTGTTTTCATATTTGGATAATCAGGAAAAAAGACCCAAAATGTCTCATCAATTTTCTTCTAGCTGCTATAGTATACCTTCAATTGAAAAGGTTGCATCATTATATCATTCAATCTAATCTGATCCAGGCGAATGACGAATTGGCAACATTGAAAACTTCCAACCAATCAGAAACCGAACTTTTGCCGTATTTTTTTTTTAAATTAAAGGAACTTTTGACAGTGTGGAAGGGGGAATATTTTCATTTCCGATATTTTTACTATTGATGCCATGGGAATTTCCCCATGTGAACATATCGAGATCGTATGTAGTCTGTTATATAACACTCGATTGAAATAATTTCTCAACAACTCAAGAATTGCTTTGAATTGAAATGTAAACGACAGGTTTCCCATTCATTTCATCGATTGTAATATTAACAACAAGAATCGTGATTTCTTGAGATATAACGGCATTGTCATTCCTGACCTCTTCGTTGATATCGACGACTGATCGTGATCGATTGATTATGCCTCTCGATCTCTCGACTTGAATACACAATTTGATATTCATTGACAAAGACCGTAACGAGATGAAGAATGCATCCCTGTAAATTCGCAATACTAAACGATTAACATCCTTCGATGTTATGCTCTATCAATATGTATAATGAGTATGTTGGGAATAGCTATTTATGATATGAGTGTTAAAAGTGACGTTTTATTTTGTGAGTGAAAAATAAACTTGTAACACAAATACCATACAATGTTTCTGTACAGGGTATCCCATTTTGGGCACTTTTACGGGATATCTCCGTTATTTTTAACGTTAGCGGGATGCGGTTTTCGCGACAGTGTGCTACTTTTTTATGAAACTAAAGATGGCGCAATCAGTTTTTGAATAGCCCTCTTAGTTTTTGCTATACAGGGCTGAAATGAAAAGTATCACTTTTTAATCACCTCCAGTATCTCAGTTGTGCTTGAACTTGGAGAAATGGTTGAAACGTATTCCTATAGATTTTTTTCCGTAGAATCCAGTGGCGTAGTCAGTTTTTCAATTAAACTTTCCGTTTTTGAGTTATTGAGCAAACATATGTTTTTTTGAATTGGACACCCTGTATATTATTTTTTATTCTTATTAAGCACAATCTCAGCTCTTCAAAAACATATTATTTTATGCATTTATTTTCAAAACCAAGCTCAGAATTCAAGATTTTGTAATTCAATTGTCAATAACTAAGTAGTAAGCTCCATGACTGTTTATTAAAAACAAAACAAAAATGTCAAAGCTTTGTCGGTTGGTTAAAAGTTTACAGTTCTCTCAGTTTTTATTATTTATTATATTATATTAATGATTCAGTTTTAAGTTTTTCTCATTACGGCTGCTTACGAAAATTACGAGAAATATGACATGCTTGTTTGTGATCTAGATATTATGTTAACATTATTTTCGATTTCTTACGAAATCGTGACATTTATTTTTTGTTTTTAATAAACAGTCATAGCCTACCACTTAGTTATTGACAATTGAATTACAAAATCTTGAATTCTGAGCTTGGTTTTGAAAATAAATGCATAAAATAATATGTTTTGGAAAGCTGAGATTGTGCTCAATAAGAATAAAAAATAATATACAGGGTGTCCAATTTAAAAAAACATATGTTTGCTTAATAACTCAAAAACGGAAAGTTTAATTGAAAAACTGACTACGCCACTGGATTCTACGGAAAAAAATCTACAGGTATACGTTTCAACAATTTCTCCCAGTTTAAGCACAACTGAGATACGGGGGTGATTAAAAAGTGATACTTTTCATTTCAGCCCTGTATAGCAAAAACTAAGAGGGCTATGCAAAAACTGATTGCGCCATCTTTAGTTTCACAAAAAAATAGCACACTGTCGCGAAAACCGCATCCCGCTAACGTTAAAAATAACGGAGATATCCCGTAAAAGTGCCCAAAATGGGATACCCTGTACAACTGCCCTATTTTGATAATGAAACAGGCGAATTTACAATGACAATAAACTTCAAAATGATATGAGTGTTAAAAGTGACGTTAATTAACGTGGAAGCGCCAGCGCGTTAAAATTATTTTAAACACGCCTCTTCGTGAACAATTTAACATTGTTTGCTGTCTTTAAAAGTGTCACTTTTAATGGCAGTTGTACAAAAAAGAAATTGTTTCTTGGTAACTGAAAATTGATATTGAATTTGTTCGCAAAAAGATTATTCGCTTGGCCTAAAGATGCGTAAGTATTTTTTTGATGGTTCTTCCACAAATTACATCTAACTCATAATAGTAAGAAAAAGAAATCAAAAATTTGAAGATCCTGGGAGCCATATTGATCTAATTCTATTCATTTGTAAATTCAATTTCTCTATTTAAATCTTAAATCTACTCTGCGAATTGAGGAGTAGGTCCTTTTAACTGCACATCAGGACTTTGCCTATCTGGGTTTTTTTTATAATGGATGAAGAAATGTGTTATTGTTAGTTGATAAACTAAGTGAAATGGTCAAAATACATATAGACTTATCTCTCGCAGAACAGGAAGGTATAAATTTCATCATAATCGGCCAAAATAATCGGTTAATTTAAACCGACGATGAAAGAAGTGCAGAGACGTTTAAATATAGAGCGTTCTACATTTTTTTTCTTTACGATTTTCCGTTATGACGAGTTAGAAATGCCACAAGATGTTTTTTGTTTACAGAGGCGTAAGATGTGAAAATTAAGAAAAAATACCAGCTGTTAGTCGTGAAACTTATTGAAGAAAATTTCAAGTTGGTTAACACTAATGGTGAGTAAGTCGTAAGCGAGAAATCGTTTTAATTCTTGATTGCAACACTATTTTAAGGAACCAGGCATTCAGTCTGAAAATTGAACGTGAAAATCTTCAAAAATAATTTTTTTCGCGAAAAAAAAGAAGCAATACTCAAATTTTATTAAATCAAAACGATTACGCATTATTTTACATACACTGTGTCCGTAAAGTATGGCAAAAAATTCATTTTTAGCTAAACAGACCAGTTTAAGAATAATCCTGAAACACGTCGTCGATTTTTAATTTATATTTCACCGTATCATAAAACTAGTAAAATCTTCAGAATTGTGTGTTTTTTCATTTGCAATCTGATCGACATTGAAAGTTGTCAATATTTATAGAGATGTTGATTTATTTAATTCTGAAATTTCCTGATGTCATTTCTTTCTTCAATAATCAATCCATAAGATCTATTTCTATGTTTCAGCGACTGGGAGTGAAACCTATAAAGTTTTAAAGAAAAACTGGGGGTGTTCCACGGTGACGTCATTACTAGAAAGTAAGTCACCCTATATATTAGATTATTATTATAAAATACGGTAAATTAAAATGAAAAATCGACGTGCTTCAGGATTAGTTTCTTAAAATGGTCTGTTTAGCGATGAAATGAATTTGTTCCATACTTTACGGACACAGTGTATACAAGGGTTGAATTTCTATCGGAGCCAGGTTCAATCGAAAAAAAGAACATTTTTCGATCGGCATTGAACCAGGCTGCGGAACGACGAAGCGATGACGCACGGCTGAGAAGGACATTCCGATGTAGCGGCGTCGAGGTTATCGATCCTCCCACGATACGCCCGACATAACACTGCGTCCTTTAGACTTCGATTACGCCCTTCCAAAGATGACATTTCACGTTTTGAACGCCACCATGCCCGACTACTTTCTGTTCGCGAAAGATCGCAATGTGAAATACACGGATATACACTTTTTAAAATAGCTTTTTGATATTCCTGAACGCGTATTATAAGCCGAAGTCAATCCATGGTCCAATAAGAAATTTTTATGTTTTTGGTGTTCCCCAGGACTCAGTTCTAGGGCCGTTCGTTTTTCCACTTCATATGGAAGTGGATTTGAGCCGAAGAAACAAAGATAGACCTAGAACAAATACATTTCTTATTGGTTTCTTTTGTGTAGATATTTTATTTCATAATACAAAAAGGTTCTGTCCCTTCAAAGAAGTGAAGACTCTTTCCTGGAAAGATCATCACTGTCCTCATTCCTCCTGATTCACGAGAATCCTGGAATCCACATCTAGGAGAGTATTATGAGCTGAATCAAATTGATGTGAAACAAATGATATGCAGTGAGTTGAAAGGAAAAAGTAGTTTTCATTATACAGGCTGTCTATAAACTAATGCGATGGACTTCGGGAGATGATTCCTCGATGCAAATAAGCAGGGGTAGTTCGTGTAATTTTTTTTCGAAATCGACCTCCCTTCCAAGATACAGCCTTTGGAAGGCAATGACGAGTGGACAGTTTTAATTTTTTACGGTTTTTTAAATAAGTCATAAAACTATACATACTATTTTTCAGATGGAAATTGCAGAAAGAATCATAGAAAATCTTTTTTCTTCTGTCAAAACCAATTTCGAGCATAAACAATATAGAATATCTATTCTATTCTATGGAACATACGATGAAATGGAACGAACAGTGATGATAACTGCTTGTAAGTTTCTATTTTTTCCGAGAAAATAATCGACTGTATCGAAAATTTGCAAGAGACTTTTTCATCTCCAGAATTGAATGTGAAACCATAAGAGAATTTCATTTTTCGAAAATCTATCCCACGAAAACAATTTTTGAAGGAAACTTATAAGGGGTTGTTATTTACAAATTTTGTGGGGAAAGAGGGAAACTCTTGTTAACTTAGTCACAGAATGCCATGCATTGCGACCCTGCACAAAGAATGACCTGAAGAGCGATAGTCCGAGAGCTGGCACGAATTTTAGGGTAGGTATTTGAGGCAAGCTGAAAACTTGTCAGATACCTCTCCTATTATATCCCAACTCGGGATTGCAGACCTGGGGGTCGATTCTTGAATTATGTCGTGTTCGCGTATCGACGAATGTCGACCAACTTAGCAGGGAAGTTGGTCGACATTTGTCGATTCGCGAACACGACATAATTCAAGAATCGACCCCCTGGCTGGTGAGTAGCGGGGCTAAATCAACCCCTACATTTTTTTTATTTTTTTTCCCAAAAATATATTTGAGGCAATACGCAATTATATATGTTGCAGTGTAATGCTTTATAAATAATAAAAAAAAAAAAGCCAGATAATTTAATCGGGGTTTTAACATTGCCAGACGCGTGCAAAAATATAAAATTAAAAAATTATAAAAAATGTTTTTGAGGCAGCTTGAAATTTTTATGGAGTGTTATTTATAACTCAAAAATAAGATTCCCAAAAAGACAGATCATTTCGGTAAGGCTTTCTACGTGCCAGCCATTAAAAATGTAGGGGTTGATTTAGCCCCGCTACTCACCAGCCAGGTCTGCAATCCCGAGTTGGGATATAATAGGAGAGGTATCTGACAAGTTTTCAGCTTGCCTCAAATACCTACCCTAAAATTGGTGCCAGCTCTCCTACTACGAGCAGTATCGCAGCTCCGAACAGTTCTGATGAAATGTGAACCCTTCCACAATTGACAATCTACTTTTATTTTCAGAATTGGCGCAGTTGATTAATAGGAGTTCAACTGCATTTATTATTACTGTTGTTTTTTCTGTCACCCTGCGAATTATCGCAATCGTGGTCTGAACGAGTTGTCATTACGAAATTTCACAATAATATTATTAAAAATAATATGTTCATTACATCGCATAATGAGAACTAATTTATCCGCCTGGTATAAATTATTTCAATCTCAAATATTGATTGTATCAGCTTAATAAGCTACTTATGATGTTGGTATACCTTTAGAGAGTTGAGAATTAGAATAACGAAACATATTGCGACAGTAATGAACCTTTCTAAACTTGACAAGATGAAGATTGAATTTCTCATTGTTGTCCAAGTGATATATTCCTTTATTCTTTAACAGTCCACAATTCCGAAGGATTTCTATTCGAAACGATACAGGGTGTTTGGAAAATGCAAATGATCCCTCAAATATGAAGCAGTTGACATTACCAATGAATTTCGGTAGATGTTACGTTTAAAGCTGTCATTTCTTGACATTTGACAAGTAGAAACTACTCCATTAATGAAAATGAAACGATCCACGCTTCAAGAAGGCATTGAAATTATTAAAATTCACTATAAAATGGTGAAAATTTGGCAGAGACGGTTCGTAAAACTCGTCGTCGTGAAGCACTTTGTCGGACCGCAATAAAGAAGTTAGTGGATAAATTCGAGCTGTTGGGACAAGTTAGTGATGTGAAGAATCAAACCCGTGCACGTCGCTCAAGAATAGCCAAGAATATTGCTGCTGTAGCCGAAAGTGTTGAAGAAAACCCAGGTTTTTCCATTCCTCGTCGTTCCTTGGAACTAGGCATTCCAGAAACGTCATTACACCGTATTTTGCATAAAGATTTGGGTCTTAAGGCTTATGAAATAAGTTCAGTTAACACAAGAACTCAAGCCGTGCCACACAAGCGATCTTTTGCGGGAAAAGTTTCCGGATCGTTTCTCGAAGAGGTGATCACAATTGACCACCAAGATCTTGTGATTTAACACCTTGCGACTTCTTACTTTGGGGTCACGTGAAAAAGAAGGTCTACGTCAATAGCCCTGCAACGATTGAAGACCTCAAAGATGGAATTCGTGAGGCTATCGAGGACATAGGGCAGCCACTTTGCTTTGGTTATAGAAAATTTCATTAAAAGGATATGGTCCTGTAAGCGTGGTCATGTTTTTTTTTTCTTTGAATTTCAAAATAACACCTTTTATTGGAAAACGCTTTATATGCGATGTTTCTCAGTGAGTATTCGCAAAGTTTATCCCAATCGTACCATTCGAGAGTGCAAGTGGATGACCAGGCGGAATATGTTTGGTTTATTATCGAATATTTCTCCTCAGGGAAACGATACTATAAATTCCTTTAAAGACAAGTGCGCAGAATGTAATATGACAGCCCTGATGCTGTCTGCCTCTCTAAAGGAAATAGTTGAAGATTGTTGTTTCGAAATCTCATTCTCAAACGGTCATCAACATAATATATCGTAGTAAATCTCGTAATTAATAGCCAAACACTTCTTTCACCTTCTTCGTTCGGTCCAGTGAAAGTAGTCGTAGTAATATTTTTCACTCTTGATTTTTATCACGCGTCGGACGGTGGATCACGTGACCTCCTTAAAAACTGGGATCAGCAGCATCATAAGCGTGTAGCCTTCTAGATGTTCGATTTCGCGTTCTTATTGCCGAAGGCCTAACGTTCTCGTTTTACCAAGTCGTTGTCTTTTTTTTCCATTTCTTCGTTTTCGAACTTGGCAGGTTGTTTCTGTTTCCGAGGACGAATAAATAACGAACAGTCGGTCCATTTGTAATAGGGCAGGATAGGAAACTTTCACGATTTGAAATGTCGGAACAATGAGAGGAAGGCTATTGTTTACAGTGGCGGCGTATACAAGTGTCCGAGGAAGGTTTGAACAGAACAAAACCGAAATACCTATGATAGTTCAGTGTTCTGATATGAAGAATTTAACTTCTTGACGGAATACGGAATGACATGGAGACTTGAAATTATCAGGGTACATGTATGCGGGCTAAATCAACAAAATGTGCTGAAAACCTCAGAGAACCCCAAAAAGGAAAACTCCTGACAACAGCCAGAAATCGATTGAAATATAGTCTGGGAGGATTATGCATTTCTAGAAAACTTTTTCAGGTTTTCACTCTCAGGCTCTGAAATAGAAACAATTAAAAACTTTTTCAATTAAGATGATATGCTCCTGCGTAAATCCTTGAACTAATTTGTCAAGAGCAAATTGGTTTCGAGAAAATTGTTGCAAACATAAGAACAACATCAAAAATAGAGAAATATAAAAAAAGATCACAAATCGCTGATCATGTATGTTCAAATGCAGAGATCATATGATGAACTGGAACAACACAAAGATCCTAACGACCGAACCTGATAATTATAAAAGGAAAAATAAAGAATCCACATGTATTTTGTTAGATGAAGTAGATAATTTCGCTAATTGTTCTGTTGAAAATGATCGTAATTGGATTGATTTATTGAAAAACTAGCGAGCCGCCCCGGCTTCGCACGGACATCACATTAGAAACCTCAAAAATAACAGTACTTCTCTCCACTATTTAATGGATGTTATTATACATATAAACCTTCCTCTTGAATCACTCTATCTATTAAAAAAACGCATCAAAATCCTTTGCGTAGTTTCAAAGATTTAAGCTTACAAAGGGACATAGGGACAGAGAAAGCGACTTTGTTTTATACTATGTAGTGAAGAAATGACATCAGGAAATTTCAAAATTAAATGAATCAACATCTTTATGTGTAGACAACCAATGTCAATTAGACTACAAACGAAAAAAGAAAAATTCCTAAGATTTTTCAAGTTTGTCTTTAGAAGGAGTCTGATATAGACACCGAAACGTTACGTTATCATTTTCATTTATTTCCTTTTTTTGTTCTACTGTTAGGCAACAATTTTTTCAAAACCAATTTGCTCCTGAGAAATTAGTGCAGGAATTAACGCAGAAGCACTTCATGTTATTTAAAAAATTTTTAATTTCTAACTCCGTTAATTTCTCTGAACCACCCTGTATGAGTAGTTAGATACTCGCCTGAAGAAGTAATGTTTTGACAATACGGCTGTTGTGAATACAAAAAAATAAATCGAAATTGAAATTTGATTATTTCTTGACCAATTCTACCATTTACGTCAATGATGACTAATGCATAAAAGATTCAAAGTCTGTATCATCCTCAAAGTAAACGGTCAATTAAAGAAAAACTCTTCTCCCGACAACTTTCAAACGAAGAAATCTCTTACAATAAGCAATAACAGTAATCTCGAACAATTTCACGAACAATTTAACACGTACTTTTATAATATACAGCGTCCAACCGAAAACATCTAGAGTACACAACGAAAATGAACTGTTTTCACCTTTTTGAACCTAATGGCCTCGTCTAACGTCCATAAAAGATCAGTAAAACTGTAAAAATGTCCGAACGTACGTGAAATATCTACAGGGGACTATGAGGTCTAATCACCATCTTCATACGCCGTCCATTACACATCGTGATTTATTGTCTGTACAGAACGAACCATTATTCCTTCTTATTCAGCGGTGCACAACATTTACAAAATGCATTGTTATTTATACATTCTTTCGATTAGAACAGTGCCGTTCGTCGGCGCTTTTGAGAATAGAAGATTGAGTGCACGGAGGAAGATTTACCGGGTGTCCTAAATTCGTTGTCTTATGAGGGGATTTCAGAAACCCGATGAGGTAGAACAAAATGAGTGGCACATTTTCGTACTCGATTTTTCAAAGAATTCATTTGGTGGAAACCGCAACCTTCCAAGTCAAACCGTTTTCGAGCTATTAGAAAAAATTGGAAACTTGAGTCAAATGAAAAGTTCTCATAACTTCTTTATTACTGAAGTTATAAACATGAAACTAAATCATTATACAGGCACTTTTTTCAGTAGAATTCATTGAAGTAATCAATTCTTCTTCATTACATTTGGTTCTAGCTCACCGGGTTTCTGAGATCCCCTCACTAGACAACGAATTTAGGACACCCGGTACAGGGTTCAGGGGCCAACAAATGTTGTTCAAGTGGGCCAGAGTATTGTGACGATCGTTAAGCGGCCTACAGACGATCAACTTAGTTGAAGACTATGTTGTCAACTAGGTTGTAAACCAAATAACTTTTCGAATTTTGAGTCTCCAACGATAGGGTTCTGCTCCCTGATGACGAATCCGTTGTCAAATTCAATCCGGTCCGTGGGACCGTCCGGCCATAAACACGATAACTTTCTAAGGAATTGTTCTTGAGACTTGAGATTTTCAGGGCGAGTATGGTTTCCAAATGCCACAATTAAGTTCGTTAATCAGCCAAAACATACAAGGTGTCCCATAAAATATGACCATTCCGAATTTTTGTTCCTTAATATTTCAGACAAAACGAAACCAATTGGAATAGAATTTCTCGACCACATGCAAAATGCTCACAGTAGGCCTCATGCGAAATATTGAAAGAAAGAATCATTATATGTCATAACAAGATATCCAAAAATCGCATCACCTGAAGCATATAGTTCAATTTTCTTTTAATTATTGATTTTTACATATTTCATTCAGATTTTGCATTCATTTACTAAGCATGAATCTCAAGTACTATACAAAATTTTGAGGTAATAGCATTATTGCTCCACCAATGAATGTTCGCTCAAAGCATCTGCTTAAGGTTTTTTTGTATATCTCGTATTTTACTCTCCATAATTCAGGAAGATCTTTCACCCAATCAAAGAAATCTACCCAAACTTGAATGTTAGGAATATTGCTCATATTTTCTAGTTAAATTACAACTTCCTCGAATATTTACAACGAATTTTGAATACGCTATGAGATGTTCACTCTACAAGGTAGAATTCCAACTGGTGTTGTCAACCTAGTTGATGACTACCATACAGACGTTCCAACATAGTCGTCAACATCGGGCTCCGCCCACCAAATATCAAACCGATTTGATCTATCATCAACTTAGTCTTCAACCTGGAATATCAACCACCAACCAGCCTACAGACGTTCAACTTGGTCGTCAACATGCCGTGTTTACAACTTAGTCTTCAACTAGGTTGATCGTCTGTAGGCCCCTTTATAAACATGTGATTTCAGATATCCCAATAAAAATTTTCTTCTTCTTCTTCTTCTTCTATTGGTGCCTATCCTCTGTGGATGTTGGCAATCACGTTGGTCCACATTACTTTATTGACAGGAGGCTAAATCGGACGAATATGCTGATGCGCTGAAAACCACAGAAAAGAAAAAACTCCTGAATCGTGTGGACATAACGGTCAAGAATACACTAAAACTGCTTGTTCGTTTTCTTCAAGAAAATATGGCCAATTAACCAGAGACGTGATAGTTCACCTCAAACAGTAATACATTCAAAATGTAGGGACCACTCGTGAAGTTCTTTGAGTTTTTCAGCACTTCAGCATAGTCGCCTGATTTAGCCATCTACGAATTTTTTATTAGGTAATCCTACATGTTACATGCTATTTATGATCGTCCTGGCCCACTTGAAGAGCAACATTCGTTTTTTTATCGCCAATATACCCAACGAAATGCTGGATAGAATTATTGATTATTGACAATGATGAACACCCTTTCGCTCTTATCATCTTCAAAACTGTCCAAGCAAAAACTTGAATCCGCAAGTTCTTCTGTTTACACCTGACGTGCACTGAGTCTAGAAAAATTGGGAATCTATTATTGAAATCTGTTTGTAGGGACAAGAAAAAAAATGCATAATTTTATTCGTCCAGGTAATTTTGATTTATTTCTTAAAAACTTTATAGGTTTTCACTCCCGGTCTCTGAAACATAAATAATTAAAAATGTTGACTAAGGTGAAGTGCTCCTGCGAGAATCTTTGCACTCATTTGTCAGGAGCAAATTGGTCTTGAAAAAAATTGTTGCCTAACATTAAAACTCGGTGGTTATATCAGACACCTTCTTCAGACAAACTCTTGAAATCTTCAGAATTGTGTATTTTTTTCATTTGCAATCTGATTGACATTGATTGTTATCAATCTATAGAGATGTTGATTTATTTAATTTTGAAATTTCCTGATGTCATTTCTTTCTTCAATAAATCAATCCAAATACGATCTATTCCAACAGAACAATTGGCCAAATTATTTACTCCATCTAAGAAAATACATGTAGATTCCTTAATTTTCCTTTTAAAATTATCAGGTTCCGTCATGAGGATCTTTGTGTTGTTCCAGTTCATCATATGAACTCCGCTATTTGAACATACATGATCAGCGATTTGTAATCTTGTGATGTCTCTATTTTTGATGTTATTCTTATGTTCCCGTTTTCTTATTTTTTAAGAAATGCAGAATCCTCCCAGAATATATTTCAATCGATATCTTATTTTGATTTATACCTTATTCTTATTTTTTAATTTTGTTATTTGTAGTAGTATTTCTTCTTGAATCCATGACCATTGACAAATCCCTGAAAGATTTCTATCAATATGCCAGTTTCCCAGTCTATATATTTCCACCAACACACTATCTTCAAGATAGACTGTCCCCGTCTGTTTGTCCAAAGTAGAACGAACAATAAGGTGAATCCGGGTAGATGCCCAACCTAACGAAAATGTGATTAAAAATGCAATTTAATTTAAAATTATAAAACAGATGCTGAAAACATGAGATATTTATTTAGACACAATATTGTTTGTTCAAAAACTTGAAATTCTTATGTTCCTTCTAAAAAAAAGGTAAAATAAAAACAACTTTTTGGCCATCTCTCCCGAGAGTAAGGGAGAGTTGCCCCTGTAGTTTGGGTGAGCCGCCCCACTCAAGGAAAGCGCTTATTAAAAGAAGAGCAGAAACTTTCATTAGTTTTTTTATCTTAATCTTAAGAAGAAGGATTAGCCAAACCTCAGATCATGAGAATATTTTTTTACAGTGGTCAAGATTTACGGCCCTTAATTTTCACGTCCACAGTGACGCAGTTAGTTATAACCATTGTAAACGTCTCTTGGAACCAATAGTCACAACCCAAACATTTTGACCAATCTGCCTTGTTCGTTGTGATATCAATTTTTTTCTGATCCTTTAGCACAACTTGTAGATGGTGAATTTTTAGGTACCTTTTTATATGAATGGGATTCCATCTTCCGAGAACGAAAAATGTTCTTCTATTTTTTTTATTTTGGGTTTCGCTTTGTCAAAGTTTCATTTCCTGATCGATTTTAGGAGAACTTGTACCAGGCTTAAAACTTTCAGCTATTTTAAAGGATTTTTTTGGGTAGTAGAGTACCGTTGTACCTTTTCGTACAAGGAACCAGTTCGGCGCTGACTTCATCTGAGTTTTTAAGTTGGGACATATTATCCGAAATTTTATTATTCATTCATTAAGAAATATTCCCTCAATCAAACAGCAAGGGCGAGACTCATCAGATATATCATCAACATTTGCAAAAATACCAAATGAATCTAGGGCATCTATCCGTATTATTTCAGGCCATCTATCCTTGTTTAGGGAGAGATACCCCAGTATATCAAAATTGACCCATGAAGATTCCTCTACTATTTTCTAACCTAAAATGAACCAATGGACCCTTTCATACGAAAATGCAATAGTATTGCATTAAACGTTGAAAGATAAATATTTTCCATTGTGATTGTTCACACCTAAATTAGATCATAATAGCAAGTCACCAAAGTTTCCTGTTTTTCTTGAATATTTCGGGATTAAAAAGATTTTGTGGTATTATTTCCTATGACTTTCGCAAAACGAAGAACAAGTAAACAACGACCATGCACGTGGCGTCAACTAACGATTAGGTCCGAAGTTATGCTGATCGGGGCATCTGTAGCGGTGGGGCATCTAACCCGGAATTACCTTAAGTTTTATTTGCATATCGCAATACCGACAGTTACTTCCCTCTAACTAGGTACGTGCCTCTATTTCTGCCTTATCTACCAACATTTCAAAACTATCATTTTCTCCCGATTGAGAGAGGTGAAACTTTAATAATCTCGACTTTAATAATCTCGTGATGGGAAAGATCTTCATTCAGATCGTGCCAAGGAAGCGATTGATGCAACTGCAAGCCACTTTTTTCGATGCAGTGCGAACTTTAAATACTTTCACGGTTATTTTCATACAGTACTCGGATCTTTTTATGAAGAACGTTGTAGGAGGTAAATTGTAATGTGCGGAATGAAAAAGTTCGCATGCAGATTTCATGATGAGGTTTCTTCGCGGACGATTGGAAGGAGAAAGTTCATACTTCAACGGAATACTGAAAAAAGACCACACAAGAAGATCGTCATGACAGATTGGATACATTCCCGGAGTTTTTACGTGGGAAATGATACGGAAAATTCTCATTGTAATTATTCTCGAAATATGGTTTACAACCAGAGAGACAGTTATTATTTATTTTCTTAGTGAACAAGAACTCTAAGTCCGAGAGCTGGCACGAATTTCAGGGTAGGTATTTGAGGCAAGCTGAAACTTGTCAGATTACTCTCCTTTTAATCCCAACTCGGGATTGCAGACCTGGCTGTGAGTAGCGGGGCTAAATCAAACCCCTACATTTTTAATGGCCTGGCAGGGAAAGCCCTACCGAAATGATCTGTCTTTTTGGGAATCTTTTTTTTAGTTATAAGTAACACTCCATTAAAATTTCAAGCTGCCAATATTTAATCGGGTTTTAAAACATTGCCAGACGCGTGCAAAAATATTTTGCAAAAAATTATAGAAAATGTTTTGTGAGGCAGCTTGAAATTTTAATGGAGTGTTACTTATAACTAAAAATAAGATTCCCAAAAAGACAGATCATTTCGGTAGGGCTTTCTACCTGCCAGGCCATTAAAATGTAGGGGTTGATTTAGCCCCGCTACTCACCAGCCAGATCTGCAATCCCGAGTTGGGATATAATAGGAGAGGTATCTGACAAGTTTTTCAGCTTGCCTCAAATACCTACCCAAAAATTCGTGCCAGCTCTCCTACTATCTGTAGCTGTTCACTACATGTTCGTTATTTTTGTTCAGTTTGTTTCCCTATTCTATGGCCAATCTATTTTGTATTATCCTGTATTGTATTATACTAGAGTTCAATGAAGTTCCGGAACTAGTCGGCGAACTGAAGCAGAGTCGCGAAAACATCTTTGATGGGGAGATTTCACAAAAAACCTTAAGGTCGCAGTACAATGTAGCCTCCCCAATAATCCTCAATTTTTAGCAAGCTCTCAGCCCTCCTGACGAGTCCTAGCTACATCATCGATGATAAAATAAAAAAAAATAAATAAAAAAATGAAAGAGAATCGACCGTTCATACGACAACAAAATCGATTGACTTCGGTGGTGAATTTCCACCTAGTGGTAATCTAGATAATAACACGGTGTCGTATCTCATTTAACGACAACTTTGTCAATTAAAACTCGAAGATATGGCGCCCGCGAACTATAAACCTGTGTCTACGCCAAACGACAACCAATTATTTCAGATAGCGCCAGTAGTTCCAAAGACATAAACGCGATACAGCACGAAAAGATGGACTCCGTCTTTTTCTTTATATTTGCTTCAACGTGAAAGTCACGAGGTGTCTCAGTTTTATGCATTTTCAACGTATCATCACAAAGTTATTTTATCAACAAGATTATTAATGGCCAGTTTAATATACTACATTGAGAAACAACATTTTTCTGTCGGCTCCATTATGAATTGATTGAAAACATTTTATTTTGCATAAGAGATACATATGACTTCAGAATACTTTGTGTTCGGTAACACATTGCAATTAGACATTGAAATAGTAGAAATTAAGCAATAAACTGGGTCATTATTATCACCCTAAGTCGAAATCATTAAATCGTACACAAGAAAAACTAGTATTTCTCTCGAATAGATCTCATAATGGTAATAAACTTATATCGAATCTTGATGCCAAGATAGTTTTTCCAACCTTACTGGGAAATAAAACATCCTCATATAATAATACTATTTGTAACACAAGTTTTGAAGAAGGTTTATGGTAGTATAAAGCGCATTAATATAATTCTTGTTACAGTAACATATAATCGGTTAATGTTCACGAACTCATTATTGAATCTGAAAACCTTAACAAATCGTCAAGACGTGTACATTTCTTTTTCATCCGCTCTTCAAGAATAAATTGCTAGTTCAGTAAAAAGTATCAAAGTAATAAGCTACCATTACGAGAAAAAACTTTCTTAATATACCGTGGTTGGATTCCTCTTCAACCATTGGACACTGTTACCTGATTTGTACGTTGTTTTTCTGGGAATACATAGGGTGTCAATAAAGAGGAGCCACTCGGATTGCCTCATCGACCCTCTCGGTGTCCACTGTGACGATGTTTGAGCAAGAGGTTCCTCCGTCAATTGCGCAACGTGTTGTAATCAAGTTTCTCGCCGCAAAAGGCGCAAACTGGCCAAAATCTTGAGGAGATTGACTGCCGATGTTCGGAAAAGAGACACTGTCGCGAGCCAGAGTGTTTGCATGGTATAAACAGTTCGTGGAGGGTCGTGATTGTATTGAAAATGATAGCCTTATTGAAGACGACAAACGTCGTATCACTTCTGAAATTGCAAGTTAGCTCGGGATAAGTCATGGGAGCACCTACCCCATACTCACAGAGGAGCAAGGGTACCGTAAGGGTTGCGCCAGGTGGTTTCCTCGTCTTCTCACAGCTGACCAGAAATTGCATTGTTTTCAGGTGTGTGGGCGTCTTCTTGCACGATCTCAGGAACAAGGAGACCAATTTCTCACTCACATTATCACCTCTGATGAAACATGGGTGCACCACTACACCCCAGAGTCTAAACAAGCAAGTAAGGAGTGGAGAGAACAATACGTTGCGCAATTGATGGAGGAACCTCTTGCTCAAATATCGTCACAGTGGACACCGAGAGGGTCGATGAGGCAATCCGACGTGCTTCCCTTACTCCTGACAAACCTGCCCAACAACAAAAAAATCAGGAATGTTCTCCCCCCACTATTGTGCATCAAAATCGAAAAGTCTCGTTTATATTTGACCTGCCCTCGTATATTGTTTCGCGTCAATTCCATCAATTTCCATATCCCAATGTTCCTTATTGCATACTGTTATGAGATTCTATTATAACTTTTGGCTTCCGTCCGGGAGCCCCTGGGAACGGTCTGCAGTGGAACGGTCAGTGCAGTTTACACTGTTCGGAGAACAGTCTGCTGGGAACAGTCTGCTAACTTCACAGCGATAGCGAACCGAGGGCACGAAAACTATGTTCTCAAGAACTTTAGAGTTTTAAACCATACTAGTCAGTGGACGTTAAACAACATCTATCCCTCTTTTCCTAAGCGAATAGAGAGAGCGTAGATTTTTTTCCGGCTAAATCCCTATCTATAATTTTATTTTGCACCTCGTATACGTCGAAAGTTGATGACGTGCCTACTCGGAATCGGTTTCGGAGAAGATCTCTTGATGAGTTTGTGCCGTTTACCGGTGCGCGTTTAATTGAAATGAAAATTGCTCGGCGCTGAAAGCGTCTTCGAATTGTTGTTACGGGTTAAACGGTTTCGAAGATCCCACAGTGAGACGAGATTGAGGTCTCGATGCGAAATCTCATTGTTCTTGGGAGCGCCGAGATGTTTCGCCGTGTAGAAATGATGCCCAGTGACGTCACGGGCGTTTATCGAGTCTACATTTTGCGGCGCTTTTACGTGTGAGAAAATGATAGGTGCGAACTTTGCTATATTATGATGTAGACGATATTTGAATTTAAGATATACAGGTTGATTATTCGTTGAAGACAAGGTTTTTAGTTATCGCGAGCTTAGAGTCTGTTGTACCTCTTTTTGCAACTGCAAGGAATTCTTTGCACAGGCGCGGCATTCTGTTAATAAGTTGAACAGGAGTTTCCACGTCTTTACCGAAGAATATACTCTCGTCTGTATCTGTTCAGCCACTTCTCATCAAATGCTTTATGAGGCAGTGAAGAGTCGTTGCTTATTTTTACTGAGATCCAAATACATTTCGGATCTTGCGATTTTGAAGTTCCGGAGGAACTTTTTGAAATGATCCATTCCCAGAAGATTCCTCTGAAGTGCTTCTCTTTCAGTTTCTCTGTTCTCCAAAAACTCTTTCTCATATACCCCGATTACACTCAGTTCACTTCCACGGCAGGGAGCAGGGAAGTGGGCAGCGCGAGAATGTTATCACTTCACTTCCCTGATGTCTCCCATTGCCACTCGTGCTGCTCTACGCTCCCTGTTTGGCGGTTTATCGTACGAAAGCAGTGTGAACAGCTGTAGGTGATTACATTTAACTAGGTGGTATGGAATTTCTTTGTCCGTCGTTGCCGACACTTGGTCGCGAGGTAAATGTTGCACCAGATTGTGAATGCTCACTGCCTTCGATGCTGTCGCAGAAATATTTCGGGAATTACTGCCGACAACGCAAGCGGTAGTAGGAGTGAAATTGAGGCAATAGCTGTATGTCTATACTTCATAGAGATTCTGAACCAGTAGCGTTTGTGCTCCCATTTTGACTAGTGTGTTAGGTGTTAGCCTCTTCATTTCCTCGGATTCCTGAGTAATCAGGAACCCAGACCAAAGAGAGCTTATTTTCGTCGCTAACTTCATTGATCTTTCTACTGCATTCCCATATTAGCTGTGAGTCGATGACATAGAAGTTCAATGCTTTAATAGCAATTTGATTATCGAAATATTATGTCGTTCAAAACTCGTACAATGGTTCTATTTATTAATGTTTTTCTTTGATCTGTTTTTGTTTTTACTGGAAGAATTTCTACAGAATTTAAAGTACGAATTGAAGGTCCAGACATCTCCTATCGATTATTTTCACAGAATGAAAAACAGATAAAAGAGTAAATAACTCAATCAACTTGTTGATGTGAAATTCTTGATGATGGAACATTTATTGAAATATTATTTGGGAAAATTCCTTCGCTCAACATAACAGGTGAAACATTGTTTAATAATATACATCACCTGAAAATCATTCTTTTTAAAGGTAGGAACTTTATGAGAATTGAAAGGAAAAGGTTGCCTGATCAATGAAATCAAATGAAATGCCAGATGCCCAGAAAATGTTCAGATTGAAGAAATGCCGAATGCCCAGTTTGTGAACATGTTCTGATTGAAGAACAAGTATACTATAAACTTAATAAATGCTCTACAGCAATTTTAACCAAGAATTTTTTTCTTTCCTGCTTTCAAATTACAGTAGAACCCCGATTATCCGTGCCAGTCAGGACCAAGCCTTCGCCGGATAATCGAAAACACGGATAATCCACAGACCTAGTTTTAATTTTCAACCATTTATTTAGACGAAGCTATGTGTCAAACAAAGAAAATAAACGTAATACTAGGTACATGTAACAAAAAATAACAGTTTTAATATTTTAACATAATGTCTAAACGTACACATATATGTCACATTGAAAAATCACTTGAAAAAATCACCGATTTTTGTTTGTTCTTGGGCTTCGTAAATTCTACACTTTATGATCTCCCTCATTTTTCTAAGCTTTTAAGCTTGTCAGAATGCCCACGGAGAATCCGCAGCCCGGATAATCGAGGTTCTACTGTATTAGATCAAACAAACAAACGCAAACTACATTCAGATAAATGTATTTTCAAATTAAAATCAAAACCATCTACTCATAATACACAAAGTTCCATGATCAAATCTTACGTATTACGTAGGTTATGTTTTTCGATGAGTAGTTCAAAAGTGACACTGTAAATAAGAAAGTTACAGAAACCAGAAACCATTCCAGAATTGCATTATTTACGAATCTGTAAGTCGGCCAGTTACAGATCAATCGTACGCTCCAGTATCTGAAAAGCAGAATACCACCAATATTATCATATCAAAAGTTCCAGAACTTTAGCGAACAAACCTCGTACGCTTCTTCTAACTAAACGGAAACAGCTCCCACGGCATTCTAATGGTCCTGAGAACATTATTTAATAACGAATCGGAATTGAATGGCCTATGCACCGATCAAAACTTATTCCCTTGGAGAAAAAATACCGTTACCTTTGGACGAATCGCTCGATGCGTAACCTGCGACGTAAAAACATAACGGAAGAGGTACGAGGTGCTATTTTACGTCGCTGTGGTGCGTTTGAATCGAACAGGTCGCGACTTCTTTGCCGCGGTCCACGATGCAGGTGCTACCTGGTCGAAACGCATTACTCGTGCCGAGATGGCCCGTTATGGAATCGAGTATCGGATGTAAGATGAACGAGATGGGGAATCTCGAGGAGGATCTTAGTCAGGGTCAAACCATCATCATCCAGGTTAGAGTTCATGTTCGCAAAGTTGATTATTTTTCTAGAGGACTCTTATGTCGCACTCGGCCCTTCCTACTGCCACTCTTGTTGTCGGCAATAATTCCCGAAATACTTCAGCGACAGTATCGAAGGCAGTGGGCATTAGCACTCTGTTGCAACATTTCCCTCTCGACCAAGTGTCGGCAACGACGGACAAATAAATTCCACAGCAACCTAGTTGAATTTAATCACTTAAGCCTTGTTCGCACTACGCTAGTAGTTTAGTCGAGGAGCTAAAAATTTAGTCACTAAACGTGTGTGAACACCAAGAATTTAGTCGGGTAAATTAGTGTGTAGTTAGTCGAGTCGATCCATTTGGTTCTATTTTATCGGGCGAGTAGAGTACCCCACCACGGGATACTCTTCACTCGCTCACGGACTAGATAGGTCCGAACCGATCAGTTTATTCGAGTTCATTAGTAATATCATTTGCCGCGATAATGTCGTTTCGCTGGGCGGAAAAAATCACGTCAGAGTTCGTGCGTTGCGAGTTGTTCATCGAACAAAGCGCTACTCACTTGTGAACTTAACTCGAACGAAGTGCGAACGATTGGATGGAGAGTAGCTACCAAATTCCTAGCGGCTGGCCTAAACTACTAGCGTAGTGCGAACAAGTCTTTTCAGCTGTTCACGCTGCAGGTCCTTTGACTCCCGTACGAAAAACCACCAATTCAGGCAGAGTATATCAGCACGAGTGGCAATGGAATGCAGCAGGGAAGTGTAGTGATTACATTCTCGCGCTGCCCACTTCCCTGCTCCTCGCCGTGGAAGTGAGCTGAGTTAATCGGTGTGTAATAGGAGGGTACGTGTCCAGTGAAGGGAGTGTTTGTTTCTCTTCTTACAAGGGCGTTAGCTTTATCATTTTCCTCAATGTTATGGTGGTCAGATAGCCCAATTAGAACTGGCTCGTTGTACTCCGCTAGTGTTGGGAGGGATTGTTTACAAATCCAAATGATTTTTGATATACTATCAATGGACATTTGTCTTAGTAACACTTATTTATGAGAGGTCATGGAAATTCTGGTTCTCTTGAACTGTCTCAATGGACAGAACTTGAGCGCATCTCTCTACTGTATACTTCAAACCATGTAAAAAGAACCTATTGTTTACATTTCAATGAAATGGCGAAACTCGTACATGATAAATTTTAATCATCTTTAAAAAGGTCTAAGTAAAATACCTCCTAAACAGGAAAAACAAAAATGAACCGGCGTTTAACACCATAGACTAACTAAACGGAGAATAGATGAGACACTAGTAGAACAAGCTTCAACGCCATCTTTTTTTGTACAACATTACTAATTCGTGAAAAAAGCTCAATTGAAAAAGGAATCTGTATCGTAAAGCTGCCTCAAAAAGAATTCTGTAGTGCACCTTTTGAATAGGTAGGTACACCCATATACAAAAGGCAAAAAGTTTTTTGAAAATCAATTTCCAAAAGGAAATCAGAAATGGATTCGTGCAAGTTATCGATGAGTGAGGAAATTTATTTTCATAAAAATAATACCTGCAACGAACTTTCATCTGATTTTCTTTTGGAATCGAGAAATGAGGATCAATAATCAAATTCTGGATAGAATAAAAATTTATTAACTGAAATAGGTATCACCAATTGAAAATACAGATTTATTTCATAAATATCTAATCAATAAACTAATAATTGCATTGAAAACATTCTCAAAAACTAAAAATAATGAATTCAATAATACAAAATATGAGTATTTACCGACTAAACTTATTCAATACATGAAAAACTTTTTTGAAAACTACGAGTATCTTAATTCTTATAGTTAACAGAATATACATGTAAATTTTATAATAACCTTCTTGCGTCTCGATTATCACATTAGATAACACAGCACGTCTTCACTCTTGCAGACATATCGAAATTTATTATATTTCAAAAAGAACGTGTCAAACCACTCCTTGTGTCAGTTGACAATTCAAAGGTTTTTTGATAATAATGATTTTATATACTTACGATTTTCTCGATAGGATTTCCATGAATGCAACGACATCTAACTATCAAATTGAAAATAATTTTTTCGTGTATTAGTGTCCAACTCTGATAGATGGCGCAGAATATACGAGTGGCTCATCTATTTTTTTAGTTTGTCTATGGGTATAGTGTTTACATGATAGGATTTCCATAAATACAACGACATCTAACTATCAAATTGAAAATAATTTTTTCGTGTATTAGTCTCCTCCTCCGACAGATGTCGCGGAACATACGAGTGGCTCATCTATTTTATTAGTTTGTCTATGTTTAACACCACAAATCAGAACGCTCTGCTCCGATACATCCAATCGACACTTGTTTTCGTAACCGGATAATAATCAATTAAATCTTCACGGACGAACGGTTATATCGAGTTGAAAATGTACCGTAGAATTTCCCCTCGGGGGGCATTTATTCAAATTTCAGCATACGCCACACCTATACGCGAACGAGGAGGCCTTACAGCAGCGTATACGATATCCCGTTCTCTAGATGCGCGCAGTGCATCATAATTTTAATTTAGTCTGGCACGAATCCGGGATAGGAAATGGAGGATTTGAAGAGGCAATTTCCTTGATGAAAGACGACGGGGCGGTGTGGGCGTTAGACGGGTTAATCCATCAATTTGTACTTGACACTTTGCGTCGAGGGTGGTGGTTTGTTCAAACATTCCCAAGGAAATAGGTACATTATACGATATTTCTGGCTGGAAGGTATTATAGCGTTTGCTCGGATTTAGGAATAGGAAAGGCGTCGTTTTTGAACATGGACAGTGAGTGGTATATGTATACAGGTTGATAGATTTCTGATTACAGGGGAACATAATCTGGGATACAAAGCTTATTTCTACTAGCAACATTTTAGAAAGCAACCTCATCAGGAGTTTGAATAAGGGATGTGGGTAGTTTTGTAGCACATATGCATGGATTCAAATTTGTATGAACCTGCAGTATGTGTTCTACAGAGTGGTCCAGATCGTAACCAAGAAATTTTAACCACGTACTCTACATCAAAAATATGCTCTAGTTTGTCATATAAACATATGTCGAGAAATGTTTCCTCTCCGAGATACGGGTTGATAAAATTAAAGAAAAAAAATGTTTTTTATTAAGTACTTTCACACTGCTTGAAATATTTTCATGAAATTTGAGACATAGGTTTTGAGCGTCAAGGAGCACTTTTTGCCTAATATCATTTCTTTTCTATTCTACCAGTGGCGTTCGTACTGCAGCAAGACAGGATATTTTCGAATAAATTGATACGCCACTGGTTCTTCCGACAATAAAAATTACTATTTAAATCCTCATTTAATTTGGAGCAAATTCGGTGTCTTGACTTTTTGCTGTGCGAGGCACCTTTTCCGGTTAAAAATAAAAAACATTCTCATGCATGAACAAATCGCCAAAATTCGATATAGCAATAAAAAGCTCACTACGGTGTTGTACCTACCTTATCAAATTTTGGCGATTTCTTCATGCATGAAAATGTGTTTTATTTTTTTAACCGGAAACGGTGCCTCGTACAGCAATTAGACAAGAAACCGAATTTGTTTCAAACTTAAAGAGGATTTAAATAGTAATTTTTATTGCCGGAAAACCCAGTGGCTTATCATTTTTTTTTCATCTGAAATTATTCAGTCTCACTGCATTGCGGACGCCACTGGTAGAATAGAAAAGAAATGATATTATGCAAAAAGTGCTCCTTGACGCTCAAAACCTATGTCTGGAATTGCATAAAAATATTTCAAGCAGTGTGAAAGTTATTAATGGAAAACATTTTTTTTATAATTTCAACACCCCGTATCTCGGAGAGGAAACATTTCTCGACATATGTTTATATGACGAACTAGAGCTTATTTTTGAAGTAGAATACGTGGTTAAAATGTCTTGATTACAATCTGGACCACCCTGTATAAAGTGAATGTTGCGTTCAGTTTTATCCGAGGTTTTATCGGTACAATAATTTGAATCCATGCATCATTTGTGCTACAAAACTTCCCATTTTCCCTATTCAAATTCCTGATGGGTTTGCAAACTTTTTGAGGGGGTTGCAAGTAGAAACAAGCTTTGTATCCCAGATCATGTTTCCCCATAATAAAAACGACATGATTGTTTTCACAAATCCTGATTCGTTCTTGAGTTTTTGAGGGTGGAGACACTTCTAGATGAGAAACCCTGTATTAATAGTACAAACATCGTCAAAAGTCTTGATCCTCTAGGTTTCTTAAGGAAGGAACAATATATGTTCTAGGGTCGAAATTAATATTTTCTTCTATTTCAAATGCAGTATATTTGATTGAACAATTCTTTGTTTTTTTTCGTGCTTAATGCAGGAATAGGCAAAATAAGAAACATTCTAGATTTATCACAACTCCCCGAGCGAAATTGATTCGCTTTAGTCTGCCTGGACCCTTCCAAACCTTTTCTCCTATTAAATCGGTCGTTTTCTATTGTTAAATTATAATAGAACCAATTCGATCAACATTTTCTATTTCGTAGCAAGTTTTATCAATTCTATTCATTTTCCAAATCATGTAGCGTCAAAAAAAAGAATGGAAAAGGAAAAAGACTGGTTCCAATTTATCACTCCGAGTAATAAAATAACCAGCGACCTGTCCATCGACGGCACTTATCTACACCGCGACTAATTACACCCTCAGGCAGTACCAGAAGAATAATTTCTCCTCGATCAGGTCCATCAAAGATAGACGGGCGACAAAAACACGTACAGCATCGGAAATATATCGAAAGTGAAAAATATGCGACATGTCGTCTTAGCATTTGACGTCCTTATATGTGGAAACGACAGAGGCGAGAAAGGAAGGACTTTCGATTTTTTTCTTTTCGGAAATTACATTTCCTAACGGTTTCTCGGATATACCTATGACGATGTCAATGAACGAGCGTACTTTCACGATGGATATATTTATTATGTCGTAATTTATTTTCTACCACCGGCAATTTTTTGAATCAAACATAGTTGAATAGTTTCGAGTTACCGAATTGAAAACCGGTAGTTTTTTTAAACGTTTTTCATTTGGTGACCATAAATTAAACGGTATAATGAATGGAAATGTCGAACCTGTTCTTTTATCATTACACAAGAATGTAATAATGTTGTTACCGATGATCCCGATGCATTCGTTGACCTTTAAGTGGCTAAAGAGCATATTATGGATATTTATTTGTTTCCGTTCATTGTAATTGTGTCAATTCAGATAGCAAGTCGAAGAAAAAAACACCATAACAACTGACTGGATGAAGTCTTCAACTGCACTTTGTGAAACCTTCATTAATTATCAAATATATTGAATATATTTACTAAGTATTCTGTTGAAACCTTCATTAATTATATTTCGATAATTATGAATACATCGCGATATTATTCATAGTCGAGACAAGTTGTGTAAAAATTTTTAATCTCCTGTAAAAAATACAATACAAACTTCATATATCGATTGAAATATGTTCTGGGAGGATTCTGCATTTCCTTGAAACTTTATAGGTTTTCACTCCCAGTCTCTGAAACAGAAATAATTTAAAAAAAATTTAATTAAGGTGAAGTGCTCCTGCGAGAATCTTCGCACTTATTTGTCAGGAGCAAATTGATTTTGAAAAAATTGTTGCCTAACAGTAAAACTGAAAATTAAAAGGATAATAACATTATCCTTTCACTTTATTTCCTTTTTCAGTTTTACTGTTAGGCAACAATTTTTTAAAAAACCAATTTGCTCCTGACAAATAAGTGCAAAGATTCTCGCAGGAGCACTTCATCTTAATTAAATTTTTTTTAATTATTTCTGTTTCAGAGACTGGGAGTGAAAACCTATAGTTTTTAAGAAACAAACTTCATTTTCATTTTTCCACGAGTAACTTATTGAGGATGTCTGAACTGATCTCACAGCTGTCAAATCAATTTTATGCTTTATAGAACATAAGTACAAAGGCGAATCAAATATAAACGGGACTTTGCGCTTTTCAGGCACAATAGTGGAGGGTGAACGTTCCTGATTTTTTTGTTGTTGGGTAGGTTGTCTTGAGTAGGGAAAGCACGTGGGCTTGCCTCATCGACCCTCTCGGTGTCCACTGCGACGATATTTGAGCAAGAGGTACCTCCGTCAATTGCGCAAAGTGTTGTTTTCTCCACTCCTTACTTGCTTGTTTAGACCCTAGGGTGTAGTGGTGCACCAATGTTTCATCACAGGTGATAATGTGAGTGAGAAATGGGTCTCATTGTTCCTGAAATCGTGCAAGACGCACACACACCTGAAAACGATGCAACTTCTGGTCAGCTGTGAGAAGGCGAGGAAACCACCTGGCGCAACCCTTACGGTACCCTTGGTCTTCTGTGAGTATGGAGTAGGTGCTCCCATAACTTATCCTGACCAAACTTGCAATTTCAGAAGTGGTACGACGTTGGTCGTCTTTAATAAGCTGTCGAACACTACTGATGTTGTTCGCTGCGGTCATGGCTCTCATTTTCAACACAATCACGACCCTCCACGAACTGTTTATGCCATGTAAACACTCTGACTTGCGACAGTGTCTCTTATCCGAACATTGACAGTCAATCTCCTCAAGATTTTGGCCAGTTTTAATCCTTCTGCTACGAGAAACTTGAATACAACACGTTGCGAAATTGACGGAGGTACCTCTTGATCAAACATCGTCATATTGGACACCGACAGGGTCGATGATTCAAGCCCACGTACTTCCCCTACTCCTGATAAACCCACCCAACAACAAAAAATCAGGAAAATTCTCCGTCCACTATTGTGCCTGAAAAGCGAAAAGTCTCGTTTATATTTGATTTTCCCTCGTGGCTGAGAAATTCAATTCATTCTTGAATTTACGTCTACAAAATTGTTGTCGATATAATCAAGGATTTGAGGATGCATTTTACTCATCTAACGTTCGGTCAATTAACCATTAACAATGTGTAATTTCAACACTCTACCGTTCGAAAATGTGGACATTTCGCCGGTGAAGATGCGTTTCATCCTTGAGTCTGTACGAGTACGTTTCTCTACCATCAGGTTAGCATATCGGTTATTAACGTTTTGTTACGGTAGAAAAAAAATTTCTAATTTCCGTTTTTGAGGATAGGGTTTGATTGAGATCTTTGAGTTATTTCTTAATGTTTTTGATGATGTTTGATTAGACTATGTTAATTTCCAGTTTACAACGTTGCCAGCTGGCATTCTATATATATTTTGAGAGGAATGCGACAGGGTTTCAATCCCAAATTCCATTCTTATATGGGCACATTATCAAATACGATTGAGAAGACGTTAGTATGGAATTTCGAACGCCTAATTTATCTCTTAATGTGTTATCGTTGTTCAGAATAAATGTTGGTTAAGTACATAAATACTTATCAGGGTCAAGGTCATCAAAGGTATTTGAATGGAAACCCTTATGCGTGTCCGTCACATTCGATTGATACGTGAACGTTTAGTGGCTAATATGAAGAGATTTCTTTGCTGAAAGGTGGCGATATAATGACACAAGGTTTAAGGTTTATCTATCAAAACTTTAACTACGTAAAATATTATTCTTTAGATAGAGGACAAGTACAGGGTATCCCATTTTGGGCACTTTTACGGGATATCTCCGTTATTTTTAACGTTAGCGGGATGCGGTTTTCGCGACAGTGTGCTACTTTTTTGTGAAACTAAAGATGGCGCAATCAGTTTTTGCATAGCCCTCTTAGTTTTTGCTATACAGGGCTGAAATGAAAAGTATCACTTTTTAATCACCCCCCGTATCTCAGTTGTGCTTAAACTTGGAGAAATGGTTGAAACGTATACCTATAGATTTTTTTCCGTAGAATCCAGTGGCGTAGTCAGTTTTTCAATTAAACTTTTCGTTTTTGAGTTATTGAGCAAACATATGTTTTTTCAAATTGGACACCCTGTATATTAATTTGTATTCTTATTAAGCACAATCTCAGCTTTTCAAAAACATATTATTTTATGCATTTATTTTCAAAACCAAGCTCAGAATTCAAGATTTTGTAATTCAATTGTCAATAACTAAGTAGTAGGCTATGACTGTTTATTAAAACAAAAATAAATGTCACGATTTCGTTAGAAATCGAAAATAATGTTAACATAATATCTAGATCACAAACAAGCATGTCATATTTCTCGTAATTTTCGTAAGCAGCCGTAATGAGAAAAACTTAAAACTGAATCATTAATATAATATAATAAATAATAAAAACTGAGAGAACTGTGAACTTTTAAACCAACCGACAAAGGTTCGACATTTTTTTTTGTTTTTAATAAACAGTCATAGAGCCTACTACTTAGTTATTGACAATTGAATTACAAAATCTTGAATTCTGAGCTTAGTTTTGAAAATAAATGCATAAAATAATATGTTTCTGAAAAGCTGAGATTGTGCTTAATAAGAATAAAAAATAATATACAGGGTGTCCAATTTAAAAAAACATATGTTTGCTCAATAACTCAAAAACGGAAAGTTTAATTGAAAAACTGACTACGCCACTGGATTCTACGGAAAAAAATCTATAGGAATACGTTTCAACCATTTCTCAAAGTTCAAGCACAACTGAGATACGGGGGGTGATTAAAAAGTGATACTTTTCATTTCAGCCCTGTATAGCAAAAACTAAGAGGGCTATGCAAAAACTGATTGCGCCATCTTTAGTTTCACAAAAAAGTAGCACACTGTCGCGAAAACCGCATCCCGCTAACGTTAAAAATAACGGAGATATCCCGTAAAAGTGCCCAAAATGGGATACCCTGGACAATAAGAGTCGAGTGGCTTACTGCTTGAAATACACCGAAAATCACTCTGCCATTTTATGCAATAAAAATTTTATTCGAAAGCTTAAAACTCAATAAGCATATCCTGAAAATATTAGATATCATGAAGGCCTGTGAATAAGATTTCACTGAATTAATTATTCTTATATTTTCTCTATTGTTCTAACCTGAATTTCTCTGTTTGACAACATTACTGAAACATAAGCATAAAAAATGTATTGAAGTCTTCACAGGTCTTCCTAAAATTTAATATTTTGAGGATACGCTTATTGAGTTTTGAGCTTTATTGCAATAAATGCCAGAATGATTTTCGATGTATTTCAACACCTCTCTCATTGTACTCCTCTATCCAGAAAAACCATAGAATAATGGTTTACGTAGTTGAAGTCAAGTTTTGACCGATAAACCCTGTGTCATTAGATCGCCCACCTTTCAGCAAAGAAATCTCTTCTTATTAGCCACTAAACGTTCACGTATCAATCGAATGTGACGGACACACATTTAGTATAATGTTATGTTGTTGAAACAAAACAAGATGTGTTTCTTATTCTGAAAACAAGGATTATTTATTCAATACCATCAATAATCTACATAATTCTTAACAAACCTGAAAACAAGAAACTACATTCAATGTTCGTATTCACAACTTTTGACAATAATGAAATTTCAATTTGACAAATATATAAACGCCGACGACTTTGTTCGAAAATAAAAAAAACACATTAAGAAAGTGTAAGCTTTCTTACATCTTCCCTCCTCGGAATGAAAATTCTAAGAATTTTCAATTTTCGGAATAAGTTTCGTGACATGAAAAAGATTCGATTCTTTTTTCCTATGCCCTGTGTCTATTCTATAAATAGAATTTGAAATTTTCTCTGCAATTTTGAAAGGACCAATCCTTATTTCATCTAACTTTTTTTTATTTAATCGGTTTCCATTTTCAACATAAACCAAGTCACCAACTTTGAAGTCATATTCCTTTCTATGTGAATCAAATAATTTTTTGTTATATTGGTGGTATTTTATACTATTCTCCAACGCAGTCTTTCTATCTTCATTCAAAGAATATTTCACTCCTACTTTCAATTCGTCAGGTATCAATGATTATTGATTCCTTTCAACAAGTATTCTGGGCTGAACTTAGTTACCGTATGGATTGTTTTATTATATTTTTCTATACATTTATGAGCTACTGTTGTCCATGAAGCTCTATTTTCTAATTCATTCATCCATTTAAATTCCTTCGATAACCTTGACCCTGATAGGTATTTATGTACTCAACCAACATTTATTCTAAACAACGATAATACATTAAGAGATAAATTAGACGTTCGAAATTCCATACTAACGTCTTCCCAATCGAATTTGATAATGTGCCTATAGTCCGTTCACGAAAGGTTGAGAGCATAGTAGGCGTTTCTTTATTTATCTGAAGTTGGCAGTATTTGCTGTCATAACGTAGAATAAAGTCAACGTTGCCGAATGTACCAGACCCCGTCCGACGAGCTTGAGAGTAATCAGACAACTCTATGCAATATTGACAACATTGCGTATCAATCTGACAAGAAAATAAAGAACCTAACCTACAATTTTAATATACACAGTGGAATATGCCAAATTTCCATGGCCAACCGACGGCTCAACCTTTCGTGAATGGACTATATACGGCATCATTTGGGATTGAAACCCTGTGGCATATACCTCTCATAATATCTGTCAGCATATTCAGAACAGATAAAAAAGCACTTCTCACGCCATATCGATTAGATAATTAACAGACGGCGAATTGGAACCGTTAACATTGATCAGATATGGCAATTAATGCTAACGATTCAGACAAAAAAGAGTGGGCGTAAAATCGGTACTTTGATAATTATCTGAAAATCGATTAAACAGATGGCTCTGTGACAAATGCGAGTCTCATGTGAGTTACAATCAAAGCTTTGACATAGTTGAAGGAGTTTTCAATAGAAATTGTGTACAGGGTGATTCACTTATCTTGGTAACCTGGTTTTTCTAGAAAAGGGATGAAAATGTTTTATTCTGTTATTTGGAAAAAGTCAATAGTCTTAGAAAAGAATTAAGGCACCAAGCGTAGCGGCGCTATCATACCTTTTTTATTGTGCCATTCGAAAGATAATTCAATTTTGAATGTTTCTTCTGAATACCATTTTTTCCATTTCTTACTGTCGGCGACCTGCAGCGTGTTTTATGTTAATTCTTTTCCACTTATTTTTTCTGTATTGTGACAGTATGCCTTGATTTAGAGACATAGATATGATTGTGTTTCTTAATATGAAAGATACTTTGTAGCAAACTATTTCTCAATCATTATATTCATCAAATATTATAATAATGATACTAATGAATATTTTTTTAATAATAAATGCAACGTGTCAAATCATATGTTCTTATAGCGGCCATTATAATCGATACATAATAGTTATTTATTATACAAGGGAAAAAAGTATTAGATTTTAGCTCGAGGTCATGTTGTCTCCCGACGCGTAGCGGAGTTAGTTTGAATTTTTCGCGATTTTCTTGTAAATGGTTCATTAAATGTACATAGAGATCTGAAAAAGCTCATCATGATTTGAGCTTGCCTTTTCTTTTTTGAGGTCATATATATAGGGTGTGACATTTAAAAAAGTGTAGCTTTGGCCTGTAACTTTGTATTGGAACACCCTGTATATATTGACATAATTTTAAATTGTGTTTTCGGTTACGCTACACTCACCACAAAAAATTTTCAAATTATTATCATTTACACCCCCAAAATGTCAGTGGTGGGCCATTCGGTATATTTAACATAGACATATAATCTTCATTAACCGCAATTACCGCATAAACCTTGGTTGAAACAAACACTTCCGTCCTCATCGCTATGACAACGCCTTCGTATAAGTTACCATCATTCCAGAACAATTATTCATCGGAGAATGACAAAAACTAGCCGTCTAAACGCGCATAAATAGATCATCGTCTGTCTATTGTTCTTCTGCCATCCTCCTACTCGATTAAAATTCACAAAAGTGAAAGTGGCATAACTGAACTATTACGAGGTTCGAGTTGGTAAATACAGCGTCGTAATAGGACGATACAAGTGCGTGATAGCGCGGGGTTGGCCGGCGAGATCTGCCGATCTGACCTCGTTCGATTTTTATCCGTGCGAAATGCAGAATGTGAATTTGGAATGGCTCCTTCAGCGAACATTCTAAGTTACTAAGCTATAACATCCTAAAGTTTTTCGTACTTCTTTTCTAACATCTTGTTTACAGGAGCGAACAGAAAACATAAAAGGTATCTACTCTTTTTCTGAAGGGTAAAGCGAATTGTTGACAGACGAAAATGTTGTCTGACATTTTAAGAACTGTAAAGTATTCACTTGTTTTATTTTCTGTTTATTTTTTTAAATTGTAACTTTTATATAAACTTCAACACCCAAGTACTTTCGTAGTTAATTAGTTGCCTGAAACTTTCATTCATTTTCACAAATGTATTGATTAGCTTTCAAAGTCATTCAAACAGGTTCCCAACTAGTAAAGGAATGATGGAGAAATTAAAATCCAATCAGCAAATATATCGATCGCCAAAATCAATAATCTATATCCCATCCGAAACATGCCATATAAATTCTTGTTAACACCACATCCTTTCACTATCTATCAGTCGTTCTAAAAAGAAAGTAAACCTTCCACAACAACGTGGAGGACCTAAAACTAGCCCATCATAACTACCAATTAATTATTTTTAACAAGACAGATAAAATACAACACGAGTTCTCTAGTTCTAGGTTATGTCACATCGATATTTATTCGCTGTAAACTCGTAGTCTATAAAATATGCGAATATAGGACTTTCACATTTGTGAATTTTGATTACGTGGGAGGATTGAACTCCATAAAAACCTTGTTTGTATGTTATGTTTAGACTGTTTATTTTTAAAGTTTTGGGAGAGATAGTTCATATGAAATCTGAAGGGTTTTCCAATAAGAGGTGTTATTTTGAATAGCCCGCTATTTCGGTAGATCTCACGTTTGAAGCTGTCATTTTTTGACATTTAACAAGTAGAAACTACGCCATTAATAAAAATGGAACGATACACGCTTCAAGAACGCATTGAAATTATTAAAATTCACTATAAAAATGGTGAAAATTTGGCAGAGACGGTTCGTCGTGAAGCACCTTGTCGGACCGCGATTATGAAATTGGTGGAAAATTCGAGCTGTTAGGACAGGTTAGGGATGTAAAAAATAAAACCTGTGCACGTCGCTCAAGAACAGCCGAGAATATTGCTGCTGTAGCCGAACCTGTTGAAGAAAACCCAGGTTTGTCCATTCTTCGTCGTTCTTTGGAATTACATCATTACATCGGATTTAGCATCAACACAAGAACTCAAGCCGACCGATCATCAACAACGTCGTGTCTTTGCTGATTGGGTCGTTGAAATGCATGAGAATGATCCGGAATTCTATCGAAAAATCATCTTGAGAGATGTGGCTTCGTCAACAAGCAAAATTATAGCATGTGGGGCTCAGAAAACCCAAGAGTTATAGTTGAAAAGCCTCTCTATCCTCAACGTGTGACTGTTTGGTGCGGCTTGTGGTCCGGCGGAATTATTGGACCTTTTTCGAAAATTAGGCTGGAGCAACAGTTACGGTGAACGGATTGCGCTATCGAGAGATGATTAATGATTTTTTTATGGCCGAAATTTTATAGTATTGATCTGGACAACGTTTACTTTAAACAAGACGGTATTTTCCGATATATTTTTTCACTGAATGTCACTGAAATCTGTGGATCGACCTTTATTCACTCACTTACTTTCCGTACTTTTTTTTCGAGGTTATTCGCCAGTGAGGAAACCTACGAAACCATGGGATATACCATGCCATTAGTTCTTATTGTTTAGTTAGGTCGATGACTCATCATCCATCATATTATAATGCAACCGCGCCGTTACAGTCCGCTGAAAATTCTTTCTTCAGATTATGATATCGTGAACTTATTCGAGGATTAGGTATTGCCGTAATAATCCGTTTCGTCAAAAGTCGGTTCGTTGTAGCAACCAGAGAATTACCGTGAAAATCGACGAAAAAATTACTTCTTTCCTATCTGGTTTAGCGGGGTTTTTTCCTTGTTGGAGAAGAACATCGAAAGTTACCGACATACTCCCTAGTATGTTTTTTGGCACTGTATGTGTAGAGGGTGATTCACTTTTCCTGGTAACCTAATTTTTCTCGGAAAGGGATGATTTTTTTTATTCTGTTGACGACATTTGGTACAAGTTAATGTTGACTTGAGATGTGTGTAGAATTCGGAGAAAATAATTAAGACGCCAGGTGTAGCGGAGCTATCAATTTTTTCTTCCAGGAACATTTTTCATTGTTTCATTCAAAAGATAATTGGATTCTGAATGATTCTTCCGAATACCATTTTTTTCTATTTATTACCGTCAGCGACCTGCAACGTGTTTAATGTTAATTCTATGCTATCTATTAGGTGTACAAATAAGTTTCCGCGGTTTGTCAAAAGATGACCCCACCAGAAGGTTATAGAGAAATTGTCAGATGTAAAACGTAATACCCCAAGTTTAGTCATCTGGCGACACCATAACCTTAAAGTACTAGTGATTCCGTATCAGCATCACGTAATTTTTTTCGTGCAAAAATGTCAAGTTTTATTCCGAATAAGCATCATTTGCGGGAATTTTTGATTTACTTCTTTAATGTGAAAAAATCTGCAGCTGAGGCTGCTTATTTTGATCGAGGAATCATCTCCCAAATTTATCAAAGAAAAAAGGGTTCTTCCTCCAAGACAATGCTGCAGCTCACAAATCAATAAAGACGGTGGCAAAATGGTAGAATTACGCCTCGAATTGCTTCCTCATCCCCCACATTCTGCAGATTCACCCCAAGTGATTATTATCTATTTCTAAACTTGAAGAGATAGTTCTAGGGAAAGAATTCGAGAGGGATGACGAGGTCAAATGAAAAACCGCGGAAACTTATTTGTACACCTAATATATTTTCTGTTTTGTGGGAGTATACCTTGATTTAGAGACATAGATATGATTGTGTGTTTTAAAATCAAAGAGACTATGTCGAAAACTATTGCTCAATCATATATAATATTCATCAAATATTATGTTTTACAACATCTTTGTATTGAAACATCCTGTATATATGGAAATAATTTTAAATTGTGCTTTTGGTTACCCTTCAATCACCACAAAAAAAGATTTTCAAAATATCATCATTCACATCACCCTCAAAATGACCATCGCGTCAGTGGTGGGTAACCCGATATATGCAAGAATTCCAGAAATATAACATAATATCCATCTGATAGATGTACTGGGTGTCCGAATTTTAGGTGATTCTGAAGACCAAAGCAAGCAGAAAATTTCGCTACACTATGTATATTTAAAGCCATGGTCTTCATGGAAAGAGAATACATTGATAAATTCAACTCCTATCCATCTTACCACCATACTAATTCACGAAATCCATCGTAATCAATATTTCTACTGTAGTGTCAAATTTACTGCAAAATTTATTGTTTTTTTACGTCGTCATCAATTCTAAACCTAGATTCGTTTACGGTATCTGGTATTCTTACGTAATCCAATCCAACATGGACCTGTCTGTCCCTCCGCTCGTCGTATAAGTTACCGACATTAGTTTCAAGCTTCCTGCGACCCAGGAAACGACTAGTGTTTCTCTAGAATCCTTGGGAAAACTCGCTCTAAGTACGAGCGGGATCGTATTTAAGCATTCGGTAATCTGCTCTCTGCCATTACGATAATGACTAACCTGAACCCGGTCGAACTACGATCTTTGGAACCTGACTCCGCACCGCTTTCTAAAACCAATAGAACGATTGCGACGAGTTGCACTTGAACTTATCACTTGCAATTTCGCGTTTTGATTCGATTCCGTCCGAGCATTCTGAAAATTGGCACTTACTCTGGCCGAAAGGTATTTCCGGGAAAAACTTTTCTGCTATTTTAGAACCTACCACTTTATTCTAAATTTGAAAGAAAATATGGTTTTCCAATAGGAGGTGTTATTTTGATATTCAAAGAAAAATGCCATTTTTCAATATAAATGATCGGATGTTTATTTCATCATAAAGAAGAAGCTGTGCCGTTAATAGTGAAAAATAACATCAGGCAAATGACCACCACGACCACGCTTACAGGACTATATCCTTTTAATGAAATGTTCTATAACCAAATCACAAATTGACTGCCTTATGTCCTCGATAGCCTCACGAATTCCATTTTTGAGGTCTTGAATCGACGGCTATTGGCGTAGACCTTCTCTTTCACGTGGCCCCACAGGAACAAATCGCAAGGTGTTAAATCACGAGATCTCGGTGATCACCTCTTCGAGAGATAACACGGTCCGGAAACTTTTCCAGCAAAAGATCAATGGTTTCGTTGCTTGTGTGGCAGTTCTTGTGTTAACTGAACTTTATAAGCCTTAACATCCTAAACTTTAAGCAAAATACGGTGTAATAACGTTTGTGGAAGCCTAATTCCAAAGAACGACGAGGAATGGACAAATCTGTGTTTTCTTCAACATTTTCGGCTACAGCAACAATATTCTCGGCTGTTCTTAAGCGACGTGCACGAGTTTTATTCTTCACATCACTAACTTGTTCCAACAGCTCGAATTTTTCCTCCAATTTCTTTATTGCGGTCCGACAATGTGCTTCACGACGACTCAACAATGTTCGAGTTTTAAGAACCGTCTCTGCCAAATTTTTATAGTGAATTTTATTAATTTCAATGCGTTCTTGAAGCGTGTATCGTTCCATTATTATTAATGGCGCAGTTTCTACTTGTCAAATGTCAAGAAATTACAGCTTCAAACGTGACATCTATCGAAATATCGGGCTATTCAAAAACACCTCTTATTAGAAAACCCTTTACATATTTTCCCACAAACCGTTGAAAGATAATAAGCCTTTAAGAACAAAATAATTGTACTCGGACCACGCATAACAACATACTTAAAAAACCTTTCCACCGAAGAAAAATTGAGCAAGAAATGATTAAAGTTTTTCTTACATAATTGTTATTCTCATATCTACCTTTAAATATTTGAAATGCTTATCTACATTAACAGTTTATAGCAAGTTTCTACAAGCAACAGAAAAACATTTCTCGTTTAGGATGGTTGGCGTAGAATTTGTAGGGCATAATATTACCAAGCTCAAGATGAAAACAAACCCCTACTCCCTAATCGAATTACAGGTACTTTATCTCATTAAATTATTACCTTGTTTTGACCTCTTATCCAACCAACCAATAATCTAATTTAATAATCTTTAATGTTAGACACAGGTCGCAGCTTAATACCTCTATACAGGGTGTATCACGAATGATTGTTTCAGAGGAGATGCAGGACATTGTGGCGAATCAGTGTTAGAAATATGTCCTAACAATATTCGTTTAAGAGATACAGGATGTTTTATGTATTTCGACAGAAATTCTTAATTGGCATAACTCTTGAATGCCTGCTTGGATCTTCATGAAAATTTCAGGGAATGAGTATGGGCCAAAGGCAAACATTCGTACATAATAGCTTGCTGATAGTGCAGGCCCGGACTGAGAAAATTATATTCTTTATTCCACATCTCATAAAATACCCTGTACATCAAATTTTCGAAAAGCAAAATTCTCCTCAGAATCTACAATAAATACTCTTTTGAACAAACCTATCAGGATCAATGGCACACTTCGCATCATCATATTTTGAACCATTGAATATTTGGAATTTTCAATTTATAGTAAACATGGACCTGTAAATCTCCGAATAATTAATTAAATCATAATTAAATCGATTGAAATCCTTAGTACTGTATCTCGTTCAATCCAATATATGGCACCCCACAGGTTGAGAAAGGTTGCCTTATCATTATACTGGGAAATTAAATTCATTCAATATGAATTGACGCATTATTAGGAAATTTAAAGGTCCGTGCTACTATAAATTAAAAATTGCAATTATTCAATGGTTCGTAATGAGATGTATTTATTGTAGATTCTGAGGAAAATTTTGCTTTTCGAAAATTTGATGAACAGGGTGTTTTATGAGATGTGGAATAAAGAAATAATTTTCTCAGTCCGGGCCTGCGCTTTCAGCAAGCAATTATGTGCAAATATTTGCTACTGGCCCATACTCATTCCCTGAAATTTTCATGAAGATCCATGCAGGCGTTCAAGAGTTATGCCAGATGAAAATTTCTGTAGAAATACATAAAACATCCTGTATCTCTTGAACGAATATTGTTAGGACATACATTTCTGACACTGATTCAGACTCACCAAAATGGCCTGCATCTGCCCTGAATGCCTGTACAATTATTCGTGAAACACCCTCTATGAACTAGAAAATAATAGCTGAAAATACGAATTATATCATATTACGTATTAATAACAATAATAATCATCCTTATTCACAAAATATTGCAACCAGAAATGGTGAGATTTAACCTAAGTTTACCCTTACACCTTACCAATTCTATATTTTTGTTCATCCTCAATTTCAACTATCAAGGTGAATTACATGTTCTAGAAATAATATATTTCCTAACAAATCAAAATCTTAGAGCAGTAAGGCAACACATAGGTAGTTTGAAAAATCTTCTCGTTTCCTGGTTTCCTCACATCCTATTATACTAATGAACATATGACCATGGACTATAAACCAGTTAATAAATTGAACATTCGATAATTAATGCAACGGCATAAAAATATGAGTGTATTCCTGATCTAAACTTTGTCGATTACCTTCAACTTTGAACTCAGTACTGACAAGAAAGTACCTCTATTGAAAACATATGCAAAATTAATAATTAACCCAACTATAATTGACAACGGTGCAATTTTTATATCCTTCGTTGAAACTTCAATAAAAACATCCTGAGTTTCTCAACAAAAACAAGAATATTATAGGTGGTTATGTGAATTTTTAGCTTCAGCAGATAAAGATCAGACACAGTAACAAAATTCTCATAATTTGGTCACCATAAAACATAGAACAAATAAGAAAATACAAGAAAACTTACAGCTCTTCTCGCTGGCGTTGAGACAGAACCATTTTCATGATAAGTTTTTCCGGGGCTCCTTTGTCAATCAATTATTCTCTAATATTTTAGCATTCCCTGTAAATAATAGTAAGATTGGTATTAGCACAAAGCAAAGCTAGTAACAGACTTAAAAAAACATCAACACTTACAAGTGTACAAAAATTCATAATTTATATATTATTCATGTAAATTCTGCAATATCATATGATGTAAAAAGGTAATAAATTTCAATGGGTCTTGTGTTCAATACATTTGAAGAAATGTGCTTTCACTTCAAAGCCTCAAAAGTGTGCATGTTTTAAATCAACAACAATGACTTAAGAAGTCAAGGTTAGAAATAGGAGCACTAATGAACTCGTCATTAAACAGGTGCTTAACAGCATGTCAATATAAGAATGCAAGTAAGGATGTAGGTGATAATATTAATCAAGGAAAATTCTTAGGATATCCTGTTTGAACCACGATTGTTTCCATGAATTCAAACTTGAACAAGTTGGCCCAATAGGACACCTCGTGATATGTGCAATGCAGGGAGAATAACATACGATTTGAAGCCAAAAACAAAATTAAATACCCGCGTAGGATCATCAACAACACAAGCCAAACTATCGTTTGCTTATCTCGAAACTGTATCACTTTTACAAATGACAGCTGACACCTAAGCTAAAACGTAAATCTTGGCAGATATTTTATGATGCATAACAGACCTTTTCACGGAATTTCCATCCCAAAAATCAATATTGGATACCCTTCAGCCATGTTGGTGGAATTGTCAATCCGTAACAAAACGGAAAAAACAGAAACGACAGGGATATACTAGTGAACATAATGAATATCAACTTACAAGTTATTGGTTTCGTAGTGAATTGTATCCAATCACCAAAAGACACAAAATTACCACGTAATAAACCTTCCGATTCACACAACACGGCTTACAGCTTCTTGAAGACCGAACTCGAACTGTTACGGAATTGAGATTGCGCGACGAATTCAATAAAGCGAAAGCGAGATACGAAATGCGGAACATCGATGAAATGTTTGACAGATGAAAATAACTGTCTATGGTTGACATTCACATGACATATGCCATGTCTTCTTTTTGTGGTTAGTGGCCTGATGTATGCAAAATTTTTGAATTAAAATGAGCATAATAATAAATAACTGGAATGAAGCAAAACTATTTGTATTCTGAGATATTTCACTTTCATTGAATAATACCGATAAAGGATTCTATCTACATTATTATCGTTAGATACGTGCACCAGCATATTTCAAATAATCGTACTTCCAATCGATATTTATTTACAAAACTCTTCTTTTCCTTGTATAAGTAATTTGTACATAAAAATTATTGTATTTATATTTAACGGTTATTGCTGATTGAAATAATAACCCTACAGAATACTAGTGTAGAGTAATGTCTGAAGTTTTTGCTGGTTCCAGAGATTCAGAACTTTCTTGTTTTTCTAGATTTTGATCTCTTTCTTTATCTATACTGTTGCATACTTCTGTTGATTCTTCAATAGAATTTGTTAACTTTTCTGTGTCATCTTCATTGGCCTTATCCTCGGTTGAATTACTGTCTTCCTTGTCTTTCTGACCGTTATTAGACTTGTTTATGGATGTCTGTTCATTATCGTCCACTTCCATACTTTCTTCTTCACTACTTGACTCACTTTCAGACTCTGAATTTTCCTTGAGTTTAGGTTTCTTGTTTTTACCTTTGCACTTTTGCTTTTTCTTCAATCTTTTTGCTCTTTTTTTCGCAGTTTTTGCTTCCGCCATGAGTCTATGTTCTTCAAGTTTTCTGTGATACTCTTCATCTAGTCTTTCCTGCAATATTATAATAGATACTATTGAATGATTTCAAATATTCAATAGAACATACCCTCTCTCCTTTTACTTGCATGTATTTCTGTCTTGCGTATTCTTTCCTCCTTAAATGTCGATACACATGAAATTCACCAGAACCTGCCCCTGCACTAGATCCCATAACATTTCTTACAAAATCTGGAACAGCCGGAACACCTTTAGGTTTTGGTCTTTCCGGTATCACAACTGGCTTTTCCTGGAAAATGGAAAATTCTTACCATTTGAAAGAATTATCGAGTATGAACCCATTTACTTACTGGATTTTTCATCAATTTTTCAAGTTTCATTCTCTGCAAGTCAGTAGAGTTCTTTATGACAATATGCTTACGCTTTTCTTTTGTACCTTCCTCATCACTACTAGCCATTTCGGATTTTCCTTAAGAAAAATCCAATATTTCTGAAAAGAAAACCTAATATTTTCACGTTTCAAATGTTGTTTGTATTTGAGATTGGTTCATAGAATCCTAAAAGAAAATGAAAATCTTCTTTCAGATGCTTTAAGAAAACTGACGAATTTATTGATATAAATTTTTGTTATTTTTTTTTGGCTTATTATAGTAACATCACAAAATGGAATAATTCGATTTAATTGAATATATCAATTGTAAATCACGAAAATGTAGCGAACATAGAACTTGTCAAATCCTACTGCTTTCTCCTTCGATTATCTTCAGCTTATAAATTTTCACATTCTAATCAAAAGGAAATGTCAAAAAGATTCAAGTTCGATAAAAATGCTATAATTTCCTTCTTGCAATCTGTAAATATGTAAGTTGGTGCATTTTCGTTACGCAATAATAGTTTTACTAACTGTTTTGAAGAGGACATGAACGGAATTACTTTCGCTTAGGCTAGAATTTGTAATCTTTCACACCTACTTGATTTTTATGACATTTAATTTCAAATGAAATATTTACCACCAATTGTTCAATAGGTAAGTGATATTCGTCACTAATCATACTTAATGAGTTAACTCGATGTAATGCTTGAATATAATAATCTTAAGTTGCAACCTTTGAGAATATTGAGACATTTTCCTTTATGAATTCATTGATTTCTGAAACCACTTAAATTTGTGGAATGCCATTCATGTGGTATGATTCAAATTTAAACCTATTAGAGGCTGTTGAGTCAATCATATAAACTAATGAAGTCATTATGTGAACCTTAAGATGTTATGACCTTTACGATTGCTCATGATTCTTATTGATTTAAGGCAATGGTTGTTGTTAGTGATAATTGGGTGAAATATGTAGCAACATTTCCTACCCCTGTGATGAACGAAATGGATGTGATCATAACAAGCAATGAGACAAAGATGTCAGCGAAGGCAGTGCTGATTTGTAGGCAGAATTCGCATCCATTCCAGGATCGAACGCTTATTTTGGATGAACCTGTTAAAGTAGGACGATCTGTGGCTAGGGCTAGAGCAAAGCCTAACAATGCAATCTTTGATTGTAAAGTTTTATCCCGGAATCATGCTGTGTTATGGTATGAAAATGGAAAGTTCTTTTTACAGGTCAGTTGTGTATTCAGTTGAAATATAAATCAATTTCAAGCGGATAACCGGTTATCATTTTGGTTAACCAATTGCATTCAAGCGGTTTTGGTTATTTTTGGTTCGAAGTAATGAAGTCATGAATTAGCCTTTCGACGTTATTGATTTGAACTGCAAATGACCTGACTCAAGAGCTGGGTTAAACTTCTGGTTATTAGAAAAGTATGGTTGTACGGGGCAAATTTCAAAAGTTATTGACTGACAAAGCATACTTGAATAAGATATGTATTTGTGAGCTTAGTTACGTTACGATTTATATTGACAAAACTATTTCGACAATTACAATTATCGGCTAAGTTTCATTCATTTAGGAATTAAACTTATATAATGAAATCTCTAAGTTAGGTTCGGAAATTAACGCATCCAAAAGCTTCTGACTTGTTTATTATTTAAAATAGAATTGTCTGAAGTTCTTAAAGATTGCTGATAGGGATGGAACGGATCGGCAATTTTTGGCCGGACCGGATTTCAGTATAATTCAAGATTTGGCCGGACCGGACCAGTAACATGGCCAGATCTTTGCCGACGTTATATTCATATCCAATAAATGGTTTTTACTGTTGATCATATTATTTATCTACTTCTAAAGAATAATATATTCATAATTCAACTGATTTTGAGCAGCAATAGTAGGTATCCATAAACCAACAGCGTGGGTTGTATTAACTCACCCCTAGAACTCACCTCAATAAATAGAAAAAGATTCTCGGAATTACTTACAAAATGAATAAAAAAAGGTCAGATCAAACAGACCTCACCGAATGGTCAAAAGGAAACAATACATATTGATATTGAGGGGAGTACGATTAATGTCAACGCTTTTGATAAATTTTCTCCTCGACATTCTCAATTTTGAAAATGCAGAATGATTCGAATTTCACTGAAGAAGCCTTAGATAAAGTATAGCATTCAAGTAAAGTATTCATTCATACATCTGCGTTATGACCTACATTTCCGCTCGTTGTATAATATACTATTCAAATCTTGAAAAATTCGGCCGGATTTCCATATAAATCCGCCGGACCTGAATTCCGGCCATTTGGCCGGATCGGCCGGATTCAGTAATCCGGATCCGGTCCGGTTCCATCCCTAATTGCTGATATTGTTTGAGTATAAAAAACATTCTTTTTTTACTTAGATAATGGAAAAATTTTCGTGTCACAATTAGTAGCTCTCGACTGTTGGGAAAAAATTATGAATTTGTGTTTACGTTCCCAAAAAAACTTTTATTGATAGCAAACTTCACTTGTGAATTTAAATCTGTTGGATAGTGTCCTCCTGTATATTTTTCTGCAATATTTTCTCTTCGTATCATTTCTGTCAGAACAAAAAAACTTTTTTGTCAAGCGGAACATTCTGAAAAACATATGTTCATCGTTACATTGAATCCGCGTTTCAAACATTAATATTTTGGAATGCATGGAGTTGAACTTGAAAAGCATAATAATTTATATTTGCCAATCGAATTTTGTATTCATTGCATAAAAAATAAAAAAATATAAATATAACTTATATTGACAATAGACAAATAGCCAGAAACCGCATTCAAGCGTCGAAAGCCGAGGGCCGGTTATTTGTTCTAGGACAAAAAAGGAATAACCAAGGGCTGAACCAATGATAACCGCAGTTATTATTGGTTATCCGCTTGAAATTGATTAAAATAACACGTAAAATATCCCAGATTTTCGATTCTTATCTTATGTGATTATTCTTTCAGGATACCAAAAGTAGCAATGGCACTTTTGTAAATAACAACAAACTAACACCGGAAACGGAGCATCATGAAGTCAGTTCAGGTGATATTGTACAGTTTGGTGTGGATGTCGTTGAAAATAATCGTAAAGTAACCCATGGATGTATTATCGCTACACTCAAGCTATATCTGCCTGATGGAAAGGAGGCTAAAGCCAGTCCAAGTATTGGAGAAAGTACTAGACAGGGTGAGTTGACAATAATCAATTTCAAGTGGAAAACCAATGATAACTGCGGTTATCATTGGTTCAGCCCTTTGTTATTCCCTTTTTGTCCTAGAACGAATAACCGGCCCTCGGCTCTCGTTGCTTGAATGCGTTTTCTGGTTATATGTCAATTGAGGAGCAACTTTTCAAAACGCATTATGTCGCATTATGTTGGACAAGAATGGGTTTGAAGCGGATTCAAAAATGCATTCTATTGCTCTATAAGCCTATGTTAACAAAATGTTCCAAATCGCATTATGTCATCTAGTAATTTACATTATATATATTAGGTGTACAAATAAGTTTCCGCGGTTTTTCATTTGACCTCGTCATCCCTCTCGAATTTCTTTCCCTAGAACTATCTCTTCAAGTTTAGAAATAGATAATAATCACTTGGGGTTGAATCTGCAGAATGTGGGGGATGAGGAAGCAATTCGAGGCGTAATTCTACCATTTTGCCACCGTCTTTATTGATTTGTGAGCTGCAGCATTGTCTTGGAGGAAGAACCCTTTTTTCTTTGATAAATTTGGGAGATGATTCCTCGATCAAAATAAGCAGCCTCAGCTGCAGATTTTTTCACATTAAAGAAGTAAATCAAAAGTTCCCGCAAATGATGCTTATTCGGAATAAAACTTGACATTTTTTGCACGAAAAAAATTACGTGATGCTGATACGGAATCACTAGTACTTTAAGGTTATGGTGTTGTCAGATGACTAAACTTGGGATATTACGTTTTACATCTGACAATTTCTCCATAACCTTCTGGTGGGGCCATCTTTTGACAAACCGCGGAAACTTATTTGTACACCTAATACAAAAGTATGATATCCGCATCGAAAAGTATTATGTCCAGCTTTGTAGTCGAATCATAACGCATTATGTGATTTTGCCAAGACGCAGCAAAGTCTGAAATAGCAGATTCTGCTAAAGAATTGTTGTATTTTTGAAACAAATAAAACAAAAGAGGAAAAAATTTGAATTTTCAAAAATGTGTTTTTTTTTCATGTTAATCATGTATCAGTTGAATAATTACTGCAAAACTTCTTTTGTGAAATTAATAAATCGCATCAATCAGCATTATGTCCAATTTCAAGTAGAACAAAAAGCATTTTATACAGTTTGGAGAATCAAAACGCATTAAGTCCAAACGTTTTTTGAATTTTTTGTGACTATCTGATGAATATTGATTTAAATGGGATAAGTCACTACGTCTTGAAGTGAATTTCTTTCAAAAAAACTCGACGTATTCAAACAATAAGGCACGGTTAAAAAATAAATCGTTTTTCGTTGATTCCCAATAAAATGGTTTTTGGACTAAATGCGTTTTGAAAAGTTGCTCCTCAATTGTCAATATGGGTTATATTTATATTTTTTTATGTTGTATGCAATAATAGGCTGACCAGATCTATTGTTGTTCGATGATGGACAACCCAAAAAAAAAGTATTGATGCCCTTTTTTTTTTTTTTTTTTGGTCCACCAAAGATTATTACAAGATTTTTTCGACGATCTCAACATGAATTGTGTATAAATTCTTGTTTGAAATAAGTAGTGCCTCTGAATACTTTGTAAACAAATATCACTTCTCATTCTGAGATCGACGGAAAAAGAAATTTCCTCTGATTTTAACAGTCAAATTCAAGATTTTGAGTTTTGACGGATAGACTACAGGCCCGTGGATGGATAGAATACAAACCCATATTCAACATAGTTTCTAAATAGGAACCTAGAATCACGAAAAGACTATGAAAATTAGTACAAATAACTGGATTTTTTCTTTTTTTCCCCTTTGAACCAACAAAAATGTACGGCATATGAAAAAATATAATCTTTGCATAAAATACAGGGTCTCTATAAATGATTGTAACAGCGCAGTTGGCTTTGGATTATGCAAACCACAGAATTCTGTGATCATCCTATGCTCTGATTGGTTAGAGATTGGTATTCTGTAATCCAAAGCCAACTGCGCTGTTACAATCATTTATAAAGACCCTGTACTTTCAAAATAAATTTATTTCATGTTGTGTCAAATCACCCCCTGAACCACGGAAAGAGAGGGGATTGCAACCCTAGATTTTTTCCCCTTGTCGCATGATTTTTGTACGGCGTTGCGGAACAATGGATTAGAAGCAGTATTGAAATAGTATGACACAGATGCCGTACAAAATCAAATGACCAAATTTACCCTGGTAATTGTCGGAAAATAAAAAAAATTTCGACTTTGTGGCTCCACATTTTTTTACGGCGCTACGCGTTTTCTTATTATTTTTCACGGATCTATCGATGGTAAGAATGCCGTACAAAAATATGTGACCAAAATGTACCCACTCTACCTGTACTTTCGAATTCTCACCTGCACTCAGTTGGACAGCTTACAAGTGACGGCATAGTGCTGAATCTTATTATTTTATGCTCTTATATCGTTTTAGATAGGTCACCTGGTGGTTCAAATGACCCATAATTTTTTCAACACGGGCCTGTAGTCTAGGACACTTTGACGGACGCTTATCAATGACGGACTCCTCGTACGAATGACGGACGTCTGGTCACCCTATGCAATAAATACAAAATTCGATTTGCAAATGGAAATTTGCAATGGAATTGTTGAAGTAGATTCTATGGTTCAAATCATAAAAAGTATTCGATGATCATGGATGTCATAGAAAAAAGTTTACCCGTACTATTCAAACACGATTCAGGTTGTTTCACAATTCAAGGGAAATGCCTTTAAAAATCGTTATGCACATTTAGCAAGAATGACTTGAAAGAAATTCCGAAAATTGTTTAGGCTTTCTGTATTCCTGGCCTTATGTTCACTAATTATTTATTTTTGACAGTTTTCAAATGAGATGAAAAATACTGAAATTTTTCAGTTTTTATAGTCATGTTTAGTAGACATAATGCGTGTGATTATTAAGTGAATTATCGGAATGAATCCTATTGTTGAGGCCATGAACATTGGGCCAGGATTACAGAAAGTCTAAACAATTTTTGGAATTTCTTCGTGCTAAATGTGAATAACGATTGTTAAAGGTCCTACAGGTCCTTTCAATAATTTTTTGGCATTCCCCGTGAATTGTGAAACCCGAATCGTGTTTGAATAATATGGGTAAACTTTTTTCTATGACCTCCATGATCATCGGATACTTTTTATGATTTCAACCATAGAATCTACTCCAACAATTCACGCCATTATTATAGAAACATTTCATCGTAAACAGAACCATAGATCATGAACTATAAATACTGAAAAATTTCAGTATTTTTCACCTCATTCGAAAACTATCCAAAATAAATAGTTAGTGTAAGAGGAGACTGCCATTCATTTTTCATTTCGAATCGAATGCTGTAAAATAAATATGGGGTTGCCATTTGAAATCTCGAAATATTTCAATTTTGAGTTTCACATTTTCGGAGCAATATCTTCGAAAAACCTTACGATGTATCAAAATACTGAATATACCACATGAATGCATGGAGTCTTTACTAGGAGACTGCTGATTTTGGTTCCCTTCACATAAAAAATAATCGAGATATTGCATTTCCAAACTGGCAATGCAAATGCCAAAAGTTTCAGGAATTTGTGAATAACTTGGCAACAGTGCATAGCAGAGAAATTTTTTTTTAGTGGGTTATACTGCAAATTTGGTATTGAATCGATACATAAATGAAAATATAGGTAGTTCCATTTGAAATAAGAAAGTAGATATGCGTTTGAGATAGACGTGGCAACACTGTCGACTTGAAAATATTTTAGGCGAAGAGTTCCTTCACCCTCAGGGCTGCACCAAAAATTTCAGAACGAAATATTCACTAGTTCTCCTAAAACGTCTAATAGGCCAACTTAAAAGGAAAACCCTGTATGTTTTTCAGAATGTTCCGCTTAACAAGAAAAAAGTTTTTTTTTGTTCTGACTGAAATAATTCAAAGATAAAATATTAAGGAAAAATCAGGAAGACACTATCAATATAGTCCGTTCACGAAAGGTTGAGCCGTCGGTTGGCCATGGAAATTTGGCATATTCCACTGTGTATATTAAAATTTTAGGTTATGCTGTCAATTTTCTGTCAGATTGATACGCAATGTTGTCAATCTTGCATAGAGTTCTCTGATAACTCGCAAGCTCGTCGGACGAGGCCGGGTACATTCGGCAACGTGAATTTATTTTACGTTGTTGTGACAGCAAATACTGCCAACTTTAGATAAATAAAGAAACGCCTACTATGTGCTCAACCTTTCGTGAACGGACTATAGATTTAAATTTACATGTATTGATATCGCTGTGGTATTTGGCTACATGTCACAGTAAAGTTTGCTATTAATAAAACTTTTTTTGGGAACTTAAACACAAATTCATAACTCAATCGAGAGCTATTAATTGTAACACAAAGCTTTTCCCATTATCCAAGTAAAGAAAGAATGTTTTGTTATACTCAAACAATATCAGCAATCTTTAAGAACTTCGGACAATTCTATTTTAAATAATATTAACAAGTCAGAAGCTTTTGGATGCGTTAATTTCCGAACCTAAATTAATGAAACTAAGCCGATAATTTGAATTGTTGAAATAATTTTCTCAATATAAATCGTAACGTGGCTAAGCTCATGAATACATATCTTCTTCAAGTATGCTTCGTCACTCAACAACTTTTGAAATTTGCCGCGTACAATCCTATTTTTCTAATAACCAGAAGTTTAACCCAGCTCTTGAGTTTGGTCATTTGCGGTTCAAATCAATGACGTCGAATGGCTAATTCATGACGTCATTACTTTGAACCAAAAATAACCAAAACCGCTTGAATGCAATTGGTTAACCAAAATGATAACCAGTTATCCGCTTGAAATTGATTCATATTAAGATTGTAACAGGTCAGAACGCACAAAATTGTCTCCTGTTATGAAGCCTTTGTTTTGAAAGAAAAAATTCAAACTTAAGAAAGCAGGTGCTCTTGAGCGCTGTAATTTTCGAATTTTGAGCCGAAAATGGTCTTGAACTGTTTACTCCGCTCACGCGTTAATAGTTCGAGACTATAAGTCGCTATATTAATAACCAAGTTGATTACAAGATTTTTCCGACGATTTCAATATGAATTGTGAATGAAAATCTTGATTGAAATACATTTTCATTTTGCACAAGACATACATTTGACATAATGGAATTTTTATACTCTATGTTCTAGTAGAGTTTTGACATTTCTCGTAGTGCTTCTGAATATTTTGTGTACGGTTGCCATGAGGATTGCACATTAAAATAGCAAAAAATTGAGCATTAAAATGGGTCATTAATACATATTCCATTTCGTACACATTAAAATCACCTTTTGTTTCGAGGTCGGCGGAAAAATTAATTATTACTTAATCTTTTGTAGAAAACAAGTTTCAATTACGTTCATTTACAAGTTGATAGAAAGCCGACTCATTACAATTATGAAAATTACAACAATTTGATCAGAAAAACCTGATTGTTCTCAATTGAATTCGAATAATGAATTCCCATAATAACAATTAATTTCTGTGTTAACTTGAGTCACTTCGAAAACATGAATCATTCTCTAAAACTGGACCATTCTCACAATGGTGTAGTTTTATTCTAACTTTCTTCTTCCTAGATGTTTATCAGACAAATCTCAACAAAACAATAAGGTTCCCACATTTTGAACGAATTCTTTCACTTGGAATTAAAACATTACACTCACAGATTTGGGAACTCTACAATCTTTGTTCCTGGTCTGTGGTTCACCTGTCATTCATAAAATTGTCAGTCGTTATGTCCCCAGTGGATATTAATCTTTCGGTTGTAGGGATGGTGCCTTTGGACGAACTGTACAAACTAAATCAGATCATTCAGGATGCGAGCGATAGAGAGGAATGCCTGAAGAAAAAATTGGCGAAACTTCAGTCCATGTTGCAGACGGCCAAAACTGCTACGAGTAGTTGTTGGGCCGCTTATGTCGGTGAAGAAAGGCTGCTTTCTAGGATTGCGACTTTGGAAACCCAGCTTTCGCAGGCGAACAAGAATTGGACTGAGGATAGGTGCAAGCAGGAACTCAGCAAAATCCAGGTATGTTGCAAATTGTTATTTTGTGTTATATTATTTCTATGAATTTTTCCTGGAAAGGTGTAATTTTGTGAAATTATGCTAGAAGTTGTTTAGTTTTTATCGATTCTTATGTGTTGAAATAATTTCGACTAAAAAATATTAATGTACTGAAGGGTTTTCAATAAGAGGTGTTATTTTGAAAAGCCCGCCATTTTTTGACATTTGACAAGTAGAAACTACGCCATTAATAAAAATGTAACGATACACGCTTCAAGAACGCATTGAAATTATTCAAATTCACTATAAAAATGGTGAAAATTTTGCAGAGACGGTTCGTAAAACTCGAACATTTTTGGGTCGTCGTGAAGCACCTTGTCCGACCGCAATAAAGAAATTGGTGGAAAAATTCGAGCTGTTGGGACAAGTTAGTGATGCGAAGAATAAAACACGTTCACGTCGCTCAAGAACAACCGAAAATGTTGCTGTTGTAGCCGAGAAGGTTGACGAAAACCCAAGTTTATCCATTCCGCGTCGTTCTTTGGAATTAGGCATTCTACAAACGTCATCACACCGTATTATGCATAAATATTTGGGTCTTAAGGCTCATAAAGTTTGATTAACACAAGAACTCAAGCCGGACGATCATTAACAACGTCGTGTATTTGCTGATTGAGTTGTTGAAATGCATGAAAATGATCTGGAATTCCATCGAAAAATCATCTTGAGTGATGAGGCCCATTTCAACCTCGGTGGCTTCGTCAACATGCAAAATTGTCGCATCTGGGGCTCAGAAAACCCAAGCGTTATTGTTGAAAAGCCTCTCTATTCTCAACATGTGAATGTTTGGTGCGGTTTATGGTCCGGCGGAGTCATTGGACCTTACTTTTTCGAAAATGAGGCTGGAACAACAGCTACGGTGAATGGATTACGCTATCGTGAGATGGCGGCCGAAAATTCTATTGATCTGGACAACGTTTATTTCAACAAGACGGCGCTACGTGCCACACAAGCAACGAAACCGTTAATCTTTTGCGGGAAAAGTTTCCGGACCGTGTTATCTCTCGAAAGGGTGATCACAATTGGCCACCGAGATCTTGTGATTTAACACCTTGCGACTTCTTCCTTTGGCGCCACGTAAAAGAGAAGGTCTACGCCAATAGCCCAGCGTCGTGGGGCTATCGAGGACATAGGGCAACAACTTTGCGATTTGGTTATGGAAAAGTTCATTAAAAGGATATGGTCCTGTAAACGTGGTCGTGGTGGTCATTTTCCTGATGTTATTTTCCTCTATTAACGGCATAGCTTCTTCTTTATAATGAAATAAAAATCCGATAATTTATATTGAAAAATGGTATTTTTCTTTGAATATCTAAATAACACCTCTTATTGGAAAACCCTTAATTTGATGATGGAGAAATAATTAAATTGATATTTTCCCGAGTTTTTGTCTAATTGATTATCTAAAGCCGGGTTTCACAAAACCCCGATCACGTTGATTGATGAAGTGTCATTATTTCTGTGCAAATTTCAGTTCATTTTTGACATAAACCATCGAATTCTTATCAAAATCAACGATTTGATTGCCAATCAAGCTTTGTGAAACCCGCGGTAAATCTGCTAGTTCTCTACTCCTACCCATAGACTAACTAAACGGAGAATAGATGAGACAAACTAGTAGAACAAGCTTCAACGCCATCTTTTTTTGTACAACATTACTAATTCGTGAAAAAAGCTCAATTGAAAAAGGAATCTGTATCGTAAAGCTGCCTCAAAAAAATTCTGTAGTGCACCTTTTGAATAGGTAGGTACACCCATATACAAAAGGCAAAAAGTTTTTTGAAATTCGATTTCCAAAAGGAAATCAGAAATGGATTCGTGCAAGTTATCGATGAGTGAGGAAATTTATTTTCATGAAAATAATACTGCAACGAACTTTCATCTGATTTTCTTTTGGATCGAGAAATGAGGATCAATCAAATTCTGGATAGAATAAAAATTTATTAACTGAAATAGGTATCACCAATTGAAAATACAGATTTATTTCATAAATATCTAATCAATAAACTAATAATTGCATTGAAAACATTCTCAAAAACTAAAACTAATTTCAATAATTTCAATAATACATAAGTATTTACCGACTAAACTTATTCAATACATGAAAAACTTTTTGAAAACTACTAGTATCTTAATTCCTATAGTTAAAAGAATATACATGTAAATTTTATAATTACCTTCTTGCATCTCGATTTTCACATCCAATAACACAGCACGTCTTCACTCTTGCAGGCATATCGAAATTTATTATATTTCAAAAAGAACGTGTCAAACCACTCCTTGTGTCAGTTGACAATTCAAAGGTTTTTTGATAATAATGATTTTACATACTTACTATTTTCTCGATAGGATTTCCATGAATGCAACGACATCTAACTATCAAATTGAAAATAATTTTTTCGTGTATTAGTCTCCTCCTCCGACAGATGTCGCGGCATATACGAGTGGCTCATCTATTTTATTAGTTTGTCTATGCTCTTACCTGTACTTTTATGTCAATGATTCAACCTTGGCCTTAGAGTCACAGAATATTGTAGGCACTTAAATTTAGTTAGGTTAGGTTACTTAGGTGAGGGATATGCCGACATGGCAAAGTTATAATCTTGCACAGTGGCAACTGATGTATAAGAGATTTGGGGGTGTAGCACTCGTTTTCAATATGTAAAAATATGAAAGTCTTATGAAAAAATTATTCATTATCTTTCACAAACAAGAAAATAATTAATTTTGCTATTTCATATAAAGAGTATTCACTTCAATCTATAGTCCGTTCACGAAAGTTTGAGCGCATAGTAGGCGTTTGTTTATTGAAATTGGCAGTATTTGCTGCCATAACGTAAAATAAAGTCAACGTTGCCGAAAATACCTGGCCTCGTCCGACGAGCTTGCGAGTTATCAGAGAACTCTATGTTATATTGACAACATTGCGTATCAATCTGACAAGAAAATAAACAACATAACCTAAAATTTTGATATACACAGCCAATGGTTAAAACTTTCGTGAACAGACTATATGCCGTATGATAGCACATATTACAGAAAACAGAGATAGCGACATCTAATAAGTAGTGGGATAAATTAATTCAAATTATTAATATAAGCACTGAACTCAGCACAGGTTATGGTCTGTACATTGTTTTTCTCCAATTTAGGATGACAACGTTTCATATCAAGTTGCTGCCATAGAAGCATTGGAAAAACTGCACAATGAAAAACTAGACGCTGTTGCCTACGTTTCAGAAATGGAAATCAAAGAAAATATACTACAACAAGAAACCAATCTTGCCAAAATACAAGTGGAGGACTTGCATAAAGAAATCGATGTGAGCTTGACTTTTTTGAGTTTTTTTTGCAACAGGTTTGAGTGATTACTTTTTCAGGATTTACTGAAGAAGTTCATGGAGGAACAGAAAAAAACCGAAGAAATGCGTACAGAGTATGAGAACGAAATCAAGAATTTACAAAAACAACTTCATGAAAAACATGAGGAATTGACTGCCTTAGAAGTGAAATTAGATAATAATGATAAAACTAAAAATATCTTAGATGAATTAGGGGTAAGAAAATTCAATTTTTCAATGTGTTTAATCTGATTATTTTATTGAATAATTGATATTATGCTCCTTCATTATCAAACAAATCTTGTTTGGTGGATTTTGGTATGAAACTGATTAATGGTGGTATTCTGCTTTTCATCTGTGAGTTACGATACTGTAGCGTACGATTTATCTGTAACTGGCCGACTTGCAGATTCGTAAATAATGCAATTCTGGAATGGTTCCTGTAACTTTCTCATTTACAGTATCACTTTTGAACTACTCATCGAAAAACATTATCATCAATCGTAAGATTTCATTATGGAACTTCATGTATTATGAGTTAATGGTTTTGATTTAAATTTGAAAATACATTTATCTGAATGTAGTTTGCGTTTGTTTCTTTCATCTAATAAATTGAAAACAGGAAAGAAAAAAATTTCTTGGTTGAAATTGCTGTAGAGCATTTATTAAGTTTATAGTACACTGGTTCTTCAATCTGAACATGTTCACAAACTGGATATTCAGAATTCTTCAATCTGAACATTTTCTGGGCATCCGGCATTTCAAATGGATTCATTTGATCACGCAACCTTTTCCTTCCAATTTTAATAAAGTTCCTACTTTAAAAAAGAATGATTTTCAGGTCATGTATATTATTGAACAATGTTTTACGTGTTATAATTTTCTTCCGATAACAATCCAATAAACAAAGCCATATTATTTTCATTCATCATGAATTTCTTATATTAAAACATTGGTATTCATCCTAAAATAAATCAACGTAACCTTACAATATGTCATTCGATAATGCTTCCGATCACCCGTCGAGTACTCGTAAATATTTAACGATTTCTGTAAGCTACAGATCCCTTAAAGAGGTCCAGAATTGCGATTTTCCCGTAAGCTTATGAAAATTTACATATTGGTTTACAGATGAAAGCAGAATACCACCATAAATTCTTGTATTTCTCAAGTTGCATCTTTTCAGAAGACTAACTATATATGTCCAGAAGACGATGTAAAAATAAAGGAAGAAATGCTTGAGAACGAAGCAGAGGAACAAAATCATAACATTAATAGCAATGAACAAAACCACATCAACCTTACGGTGAGTTGTCGTTAAACTTTAAACACTAATGCCCGATTGCACCGTTCGTCTAAGCAACGTTTAAGCCCTTAAGTGACGTTATTCCATTGATGAAACGTCATTTCAGGGCTTAAACGATGCTTAGACGAACGGTGCAATCGGGCATAAAAATACACTGCGCAAACGCATATTATGGAAATCTCAAATTTATTTTACAACTGAAGGTGTTCTCAATGATAATTATTTTATCAGAATTATGCATGCATACGTTATCCACTTTCAACGTTTTTCTTCAATACAGATGTTTTTTCCCAACAGGAATAAAAAAGATGAGATTATCAGATTTTGAATGTATTGGCTCCATTCTGAAATCAGTTGTTCTCGATCAATTCTATAGTACGTTCAAATATAAGAAGGAGCTTGTAAACAAACAAAATCGTCTGGTTTGCGCACAATAAAGCTCGTATTGTCAAACTGTCATAAAAACTCTCCTTCTGACCGCCCTAAGAGACCTACAGGATCGTACTCGGAACGGACTGTGAATGGTACTGAATAGAGAAAATCTTTTGACAACGTGTATACAGTGTGGAACCTCCAAATGGTATAAATTCGATAAGGAATAAATGAGAGCGTGTATATATTTCACTTAGATATGCTGTAAGAGTTGCATTCGTATAATAATATTCAGTTAAAACTGAACGATTGTAAGAAATCCCCTCTGGACGGAAAGTACCTATCCGAAGGCCCTCCTACCGCTGCGCCAAACTTGTTGTTATTGCTCCTTCTTTGATTTGAACAGACCATAGTGATCAATAGTTTTTCTTTCGTTTGATTTTCTACACTCGATCGCTATGCAACACAAAACACGCAATTTGACCCAAGAGGAATGTGCCCAAGCGGTAGTTTTGCGAAAAGAAGGGTGAACATACACAATAATTGCAGAAAGGTTAGGAGTTTCCCATACAAGTGTGGTGAAAATTTCATTTTTATGGACGATAATGTCAGACCCCATCGTGCGCGCATCATTCAGGAGTACCTTGAAGAGGTTGAAGTCTCTCGAATGGAATGGCCAGCAAGAAATCCAGATCTCAATCTGATTGAGCAGGTTTGGGACAACCTCAATAGAAGTCTAAGAAGATCAGAAAATCATCCAGCTACTCTTAATGACTTAAGAATCCAACTCGGAGAAATCTGGGAAGGATTAGATCAGAACATTTTAAGATCATTCATTTTGAGTATGAACCGTCGTTGCCGAGCTGTAATTAACGCAAGGGGTGGAAATACCAAGTATTAAATCACTTATCAGCATTGCAGTATTTTGAAAATTGTTTATTCCTTTTCTTTCACATAAGATTCGGTGAAATCCTGAATTTTTCTTCCATTTAATGTGTCTTGTTTCGTTCAAAACCTTCCTGAGAGAACATGAAACATAAGTTATAAAGTCAATGTAGAGTTAACTTTCATTAAAATTGAGATTTTCAGGATGTGCGTTAATTTTTTCGCGCAGTGTATGAGGAAGGTTAGTTTACGAGGTTCTAAAATTTATTTATTTTCAGGTGGGACCAGTTACAGAAGACCTAAACGATGATTTAAGTAGTAATCATTCGGAAACCGAAAGCAACGGCACCATCTTCATGGAAGATAGTGAGAGCGAAAGTGAAACTGTGCCATTTTCTAAATCGGAAGAAATCCTTATGGAACTGACAGGTGTCGAGAAGGAAAAGGTGAAAAAAGACGTCAAATTTGATGTACCAGATGAAGAGGATAAGGTAAGTTAAATCGAATATGAAGGGTTTTCCAATAAGAGGTGTTATTTTGATATTCAAATAAAAACGCCATTTTTCAATATAAATGATCGGATGTTTATTTCATTATAAAGAAGTTATGCCGTTAATAGTGGAAAATAACATCAGGCAAATGACCACCACGACCACGCTTACAGGACCATATACTTTTAATGAAATTTTCCATAACCAAATCGCAAAGTGGCTGCCCTATGTCCTCGATAGCCTCACGAATTCCATATTTGAGGTCTTGAATCGACGCTGGTCTATTGGCGTAGACCTTCTCTTTCACGTGGCCCCAAAGGAAGAAGTCGCAAGGTGTTATATCACAAGATCTCGGTGGCCAATTGTGATCACCTCTTCGAGAGATAACACGGTCCGGAAACTTTTCCCGCGAAAGATCAATGGTTTCGTTGCTTGTGTGGCACGAGGCGCCGTCTTGTTGAAAGTAAACGTTGTCCAGATAAATACTATCCAATTTCGGCCATAAAAAATCATTAATCATCTCTCGATAGCGCAATCCGTTCTAAAGAACGACGAGGAATGGACAAACCTGGGTTTTCTTCACACTTTCGGCTACAGCAGCAATATTCTCGGCTGTTCTTGAGCGACTTGCGCAGGTTTTATTCTTCACATCACTAACTTGTCCCAACAGCTCGAATTTTTCTTACTATCCAATTTCGGCCATAAAAAATCATTAATCATCTCTCGATAGCGCAATCCGTTCTAAAGAACGACGAGGAATGGACAAACCTGGGTTTTCTTCACACTTTCGGCTACAGCAGCAATATTCTCGGCTGTTCTTGAGCGACTTGCGCAGGTTTTATTCTTCACATCACTAACTTGTCCCAACAGCTCGAATTTTTCCACCAATTTCTTTATTGCGGTCCGACAAGGTGCTTCACGACGACCCAAAAATGTTCGAGTTCTACAAACCATCTCTGCCAAATTTTCACCATTTTTATAGTGAATTTTAATAATTTCAATGCGTTCTTGAAGCGTGTATCGTTCCATTTTCATTAATGGCGTAGTTTCTACTAGTCAAATGTCAAAAAATGACAGCTTCAAACTTGGCATCTACTGAAAAAGCGAACTATTCAAAATAACACCTCTTATTGGAAAACCCTTTACTTGTGTTACTTTCATAATTATATTTATGAAGTATGTTATGTGTAGCAAAATGTGTGCATGATCTAGACGAGAAAATTCCGAAGTTTGGTTTCATTTTCCTTATTTCTGACGAAAAAATACTGAATGTGGCAACAGCGTTTCTAATAAACCTGCATCAACACAGATTCTTCCTTTGAATAAAGAATAAGGTATTCTTTATTTTATGGATTCTTCGACGTCATATTGGCGCGAAGTTTGAATTCGGACGTGGATAATTGTTAAGAACAAGGAGCCAACATACAGATGTGGTAGAAACGGATGGAAACAGAGGAGTTTCAGTGTTAAACTCACGCTGGTTCGGAGTCCAGTGGAGCAGTGGAAGAATCGAAACCTCGGAGCGATGCAATGTTGAATAAGCGGCTGGTCTGTTGGAATGGCAGTCTGTAGTGGTAGTGGGGGATGCATCGCTCTGCTCCTGCTGCAATTCTTAACGCGGTCCGCTGATTGAATTAGTCGCAATCCAAACTTGGATGCGATAGACCATACGGTTTGAGAATAAATTAGATTCTGCGGAAATCAAAATGTATACGGTTGAAGAGAAAATTCAAATAATAAAATGGTATTTTGGTGGTCAATCAATTGCGGAGACAATAAATTCGTTTATTGTTGCTTTTGAAGATAGGCCGATACCTTCACGTTCGGCTATTTCCAAAATAGTCAAGAAGTTCGAGCAATGTGGTTGTTTACGAACATGCCTTCATTGCAGAATTGATAAACCACCGAAGACCGTCAGTGAAAATCGTTTGGCAAGAGAAGTGGATGTGTGTGCGGCTGTTGAAACCAGTGCACCTTGTTCTAGCAGAAAAATTGCCCAGCAAGTCGATCTGGGCGATAGAACTGTTTTCGGAATATTTTGAAAAGAATGGTTACAAATGTTATAAGGTGGAAACCTCTCAGGAAATTTTTCCAGAAGACCATTTCAAAAGAATGGAATTCTGTGAAAAGATGATGGAAAAAGAGAATGAGAGTAGTTCTTTTCTGAGCATATCTTATTCACGGATGAGTCATCGTTTTCATTGCATAGAAAAACATATCCATCCGTAGTAAGATATTGGTCTGGAGAATAAGCACCTGAGTATTCCTGTGCGTACCCAGTATCCTGAAAAACTTAATGTTTGGACAGGAATGCGGGTAATTACATGATAGGGCCATTTTTCATCGATGGTAACCTAAACGCTGCAAAATATTTGGATCTATTACAGAATCAAATTATTCCGACAGTTCGACAACTACCAATTAATTTTGATGATGTCGGGTTTCAACAGGATGGCTGCCCAAGTCATAACGCAAGCGCAGTCACACAATATCTAAGAACGACTTTTTCTGATCGTCTCATTACCAAAACGGAACCATCACAGATTTGGCTACTGTTTGGCACAACAAGGTGGATCATTTGAACATTTGATTGAATTTTTCTTCAATATAAAATTTTTAAATTTTTTCTATTTTCGTAGAATTAATTTCTGTTTTTTTTTAATTTTTTTTTTTCGTTGAATTTATTTTTGTTTTTCATAGAATTTATTTTATTTTCAAACCAGTTATGGCGAAAAAGAACCTGAATATTATTTTAACAGGAAATTATTTGTTTCATTCATTGAGGCAAATAACTTCCGCCCATGGCGCCATAAGAGTGGAGAAAATTTGTCGTATTCATTTTCAATAGACATGCGACGTTATCCATCTCCCGTTTCGAGTGTTACTGATTCTTCTTCGATTCGATGATTCGATCCTAGATCGTTGCGCGCCATCCCACTACCACTACAGACTGCCATTCCAACAGACCCGTCGCTTATTCAATATCGCATCGCTCCGAGGTTTCGATTCTTCCACTGCTCCACTGGACTCCGAACCAGCGTGAGTTTAACACTGAAACTCCCCTGTTTCCATCCGTTTCTACCACATCTGTATAACTCAGATAATTTCGACAAAACAAATTTGCTGCTCACTAAATATTGGTTCTATATCCAGATCCTTTGTAGAAAACTCATTTTTTTCTTTATCTTCGTGACCAGTTAGTTTCTCTAACTTTGTTGTATTACTTATCAAAATTACACAACTTAAAACTTCATAAATGGGCCAAAGTATAAGAATTTCCTATATTCGTTTACTCCTTGCGTTTGTTTCACCATTTAGCGTTGTCTGGCTTATCTTTGCGGCGTTGCCGGCTCTTGAGAGTTGTAGTAAACGTATTTCTAGAATAATGAAATAGTTGATGAGTGTGCTCGAACTTTTGGAATATTTTAGAGAAATAAAGAAGAAAAAATCTGTTTTCAACAACCGATTCATGATCTTAGACCAATAATTAGTGAGCAACATTTTTTTTTCTTGAAAATTATACGTGCCTTACGTGTGCTCCGCTACCTTAACAATAATAACCCGTAGTTTTGATCCTCACGTGTTTGAAATGGTTAATATTGAATGAATTCATGTTGAATGTTTCTATTTGTCATTTTACTTCGTTTCTTCAAGAGCTGAGTTTTCTTGCAGATAACCTCGGAGGAAACTGGTCCAAACGAAAAAGAGGATGATGATGATGAAACAACGGAAGAAAGCGAAATCGAACTTGTGGATAACATCGATTCGAAGACTCTCAAGTACCACTTCCAATCGACGCAAAACGAACTGAAAAAGAGAATAGAGGTGTTGGAGCAACTTTGCAAAGCGCACCAAGACCAAGCGGAAGAACTGAACTCGTTATACGAAAAAGAAAAAAAGAAGCTTGAAGAGTACGAGGCGGATAATAAAGAACTGAAAGAGGAACTTTGTAGCTGTAAAGAAAACCTGGAAACAAGTCGCAGAGAAAATTACGATTTAAAAAACGAGGTCAATGTTTTGCTGGCATCGAAAGAAATCGGTGCTGGGGATGCCGCAGCCCAAACCACAGTCGAAAAAGAACCTAGTGAAAAGTCGGTGAACTATGCGGAACTCGTAGCTGTAGAGGAAGAATTGGTCCTGCTAAAAGAACGGTTCTCCCAAGTGAACGCGGAGAAAGTGAAGCTTTTGCAAGATATCGAGGGACTCAGGAAAGAATGCAATTCGGTCAAGAATCACTCTCACAACATGACTTTCCTATATGTTGCCCCTTTGGTGCTGATTTTGCTCTATCTGCTAATGAGCAACATGTTTTCCTGATTTACGGCCATCCTCTTTATGTTCTTCTATTTTTCACTCGAGTTTCTTATGAAAATTATAAACGATACATGATGTATGTTGTGCTATGTTTTTTTTATTTCAGTGGTGTTCGACGTGGATCGAAAATTTTGTGAAATACTTCTGGGGTTAATCTGTGAAAATGTACAATTTCCAATCAAGAAAGCGATATTCTTGATTTGAAATTGATTACAACGTACAATTTTTGGTAAGTTTTCGAATTTTGGGGTCCAGCGGTTATCGAATAGATTTTGGTATCATTGTGTTCATTTTGACTACTCAAACAACATTAACAAAACCTTTTTTGTGTAGAGGTTATGGGCCCATTAAAGTTCCAGAAATGTTCCACCTTTGAGTCTCTTTTTCCACTATAAAAACACTGAATTACTGCTTCTTTTAAGTTTATTAATCTTCTTTGATCATTAACATTGCCTTTTATTTCGATAAATTCAATAATTATTACAATAACATCGAAATTCTAGAATCCCCACATAACCACAATTCCAAAACAGCCTGGCGTTCATGGTAGGTTTGGCAACACCGCATATTTTTTCGGGCGAATATGATATAATGTCCTCCGTAATTCACGGCATCATTTCATATATCATTCGCCGAAGGACGGTGCGGGGTTGCCAAACTTACAATGAAAAACGGAGGGCTTTCCCTCGACTTTGTGGTTATGTTGTGGTTCTAGAATTTCGATGTTCTTGCATTAATTTTTAAATATATCTGAATTAAAATGCATCAAATCTCTAGGTAAATGTTCAAAGGTGGTTTTTTAACTTAATTGAAGTAGAAATTCAGTATTTACAAAGTCGAAAAAGAGACTTGAAGGTGTAACATTTTTGGAAAACATTTAGTTTCACTAGTATTATTTAGGGGGCCAAAATGAATACAATGACACCAAAATCTGATTGGTATCTGCTGGACCCCAAAATTCGAATATTTATAAAATTTTTAGATTGGTTATCTTATATTGCATCTTTTTTGTTGAATCGTTTTATCTCTGTTTTTCAGTTTTTTATTTTATGGGTTGTTATCCAAGTTGTCTAACTCTTCCGTTGTTTTTCTTGCTCAATATTTGATTTTGTTCCAATCAGTTAATATTTTTTCTGTTTATATTTCGATAAGTATACAGGGTCCCGCAACATAGCATGGTTTTGAACAGGTAAGAATCTAGTTTTAAATTTTTTTGCTCGAGATGGGCCAAATGAAAACTTGTCTTTTTGTTAAATTCATCAAACTAGATTCTTATTTGTTTTTCCTGTATATCAACCTAAATTATCCAAGAAAGATTACACAAAGACCAAATTTCACATAGAACACCACAAAAATTTATCGGCAATATTTTTTTAGGTAAACGTTATTATGTTGGATCCCTGCAGATACTACAAATTATACAATTCAAGCTTAAACAATTAGATCTTGGTAACAAATTAAATCTGAATTTAACATTCTCAACTCTAATTTAGTTCAGAAAAAAAGCACAATCTTTGATCAATTTTGTCCACAAAAAAAACTTTAACGAACTGAACTAGAATTTGGAATAATGACTTCAGATCTTTTTCAAGAATTATAAAAGTTTGTCGCATTTTTTTGTAGTATCTACAAGAGGTCTTCAAGTAATGTTGCTCTATTTTTAAAAGTTTATTCTTTATCCTGATTATTTATATCGAACAAATATTTTGTGCTCATCAACTCATTGCCATTCAAAAGTTAAGTTAGCTATTTATATGACATAAATTTTTCATATATGAATATAAGAAATAAGCATTTTTTATCGAAGAAATCATATTTAGGAGTGCACACCGAGAAATCATAATTTTTAATTTTGTCCATGTACTATTTGATGTTATTTTAGTTGTGATAATTTTATAGCATGTTGGATGTTTACGTTATCTAATTTAAAATAATTTATATGCTTAATTTAAACGAAAAAAATTTAGGTATAAATTATCATATCTTGTTTTCCTGTCTATTGACTGTTTTATTATTGGTTCTTGTATTAAATGAGTATAAATTTTTTCAGCTCATAAAAACAGTTTGAATGTCGGCTTATAACATTGTGAAAGTGAAAACTACAGTATATCTGTTGAAAAAATATCGTAACTGATAAGTTTAATAAACATTCAACAACTTTTTCTGAAAGTGAAGAAATATCCTACGCCTGCAGACATTGGTCGATTCTTTGTAGCTGTGTACTTAGTGGTGAATACTTTCCTACAGGGTGTTGGTGAATAAGTGGGAGGAACTTTGTATTCACTAACAACCTGTGTACACGCATATTTTACCGTAATTCTCTTGAGAATTAGTAGATTTCTTTATATCTAACAAAAGTGATCGTTTGCAAATGTTCAAAGATGACTAGGGAGTTTTATAAAAAAAGAACTTTGTTTTCGTGGTAGAAGAAAATCAAAGTGTTTCGGAACTTCTAAGTTAAGTGCACATATACAAAAATTTGAACATAATCTGCAGGTGTAAAGGATGTTAAAATATAAAAGTCTCTCTGAAAATGAATGTCCAATCTCAGGTTTCTCATTTAATAAACTAGTAAAAATTGAAAGTAGCAAAGTATAGACTGAAATTAGAAGATTTTTTACTGGATTCTCTAATCGACTAACAGCTTAAAATAATCCTTGTCTTAACATTTCTTCATGATGGTTCAGTGTATGTGTTCAAGGCTGGGACAGAAATTGAAGATGACCTTGTGATTGAAATGTACAAATTAATGAATATTGTTATCTGCTCTTATATCTGAGACTCAGAATGGATTATAGTTTGGGTTTTCAGATCGGCAGAATGTAGTGAGAAGTTGTATTATTTATGTATTTATCATTTTTCTCTCATTTTTCATGATAGTGATATGCATAGTATATTTTTTGTTCATAATGAATGTGTATATACTCAATATCATAATTATTAAATATATATAGAAACAACGCTTTTTTTATTGATAGCTTCATCTTGTGTTCATTATTCCATTCATTTCTGGTATTTAAAATGTTAAATAACTTAAATAGATTGCAGTTCAACTTTTTGTTGCTCAAAAATTATCATAGTCGTTTTGAGAATAATACAATTCAAAAATTTAAATTTCGTATTCTTTTCGCAATCGCACATTCTGATATTTAAAATTTATGTCGTTTTAGTCTAAAAAGAAAAAGATTGAACCTTTTGAAAGAATGGACAATTCAGTAATTCGAAAAATACAGTGGAATTTTCCTATAACGAACGTCTGTATAACGAATTTCGTACAAGACATTGCACTTTAAATCCAAATTCCATGTTAAAAACACCCTCTAAAACGAAGTAAATTCTCTCTATACAATACAGGGTCTTTCACGAGGAACCTCACCCATATTTATACGGGAAAAAACTGAACGTATTTTCATGAAATCAGCACTTATAAGTATTCATGATGCTGATGAAATCTAAAATATTTTCAGGGCATCAGCACTCCGGTTTTTCCGGAAATGACGTCAACTTCCGTTTTTCAAATTAGAACAACCATTTTTTTATTGCAGAAATAGATTCCTTAGAAAATTTCAAGTTATTTTGATGTAACATTTTTCAGTTTTGGTTGGAAAATTCTCTCTGAGCGGGAAAATACGAAACAAAAAATCGAAAATAGAGCTCCGCTGAAACAAGAATAACTTCGAGGTTTTTGGATGGAAAATTTTTATTTTTGAGATTTTTCAAGATGTAAGATTGATGTATCCACTTTTAAAATCGAAATCGCGATTCATGATACAGGGGGTGAAAAAATCGCTTTCAAAACTAGGGATGACAAAATCGTGAAAAATCAATTTTTTCAAATTAGAACCCCATTTTTTTATGGCAGATATTGAATCTACGTTAAAAAATAATGTGAGTGTATGCATCACACCCTTGCCCTAAAGTGGATATTTTCTGAGTTTTCACAAAAAACTGTTTTTCGTCTTGAATTTCAGCTATTTCTTTTCCCTTCACGCCAAAAAGATGAAATTTTCAGGAACTGTTACTTGAACCATGTTTTAGATTTTACTACCCTAATATGCAAGAGAAAAAGTTACAGGTTGTTCCTAAATAGATGGCGAATTTTGATTCGAATTTGTGTCGGAAACCTCTTTATTTCAACTAATCGGCCATCGGTTTTCTCTCCAGTGATAAATAAATAATTCCTTATGAACCATATGCAAAAACTTACCATGTTTTACATTCTTTTTTTTTTAATGATATATCTTTAATTTGGCAGATGTGATTAATGATATCTATATTGAAAAAAAAGAATGTTAAAACATGGTAAGTTTTTGCATATGGTTCATAAGGAATTATTTATTTATCACTGGAGAGAAAACCGATGGCCGATTAGTTGAAATAAAGAGGTTTCCGACACAAATTCGAATCAAAATTCGCCATCTATTTAGGAACAACCTGTAACTTTTTCTCTTGCATATAAGGGTAGTAAAATCTAAAACATGGTTCAAGTAACAGTTCCTGAAATTTCATCTTTTTGCGTGAAGGGAAAAGAAATAGCTGAAAATTCAAGACGAAAAACAGGTTTTTTGTGAATAACTCAGAAATATCCACTTTAGGGCAAGGGTGTGATGCATACACTCACATTATTTTTTAACGTAGATTCAATAACTGCCATAAAAAATGGGGTTCTAATTTGAAAAAATTGATTTTTCACGATTTTGTCATCCCTAACTTTGAAAGCGATTTTTTCACCCCCTGTATCATGAATCGCGATTTCGAATTTTAAAGTGGATACATTAATCTTATACATCTTGAAAAATATCAAAAATGAAAATTTTCCATCCAAAAACCTCGAAGTTATTCTTGTTTCAGCGGAGCTCTATTTTCGATTTTTTTTTCGTATTTTCCCGCTCAGAGAGAATTTTCCAATCAAAACTGAAAAAGTTACATCAAAATAACTTGAATTTTCTAAGGAATCTATTTCTGCAATAAAAAAAATGGTGTTCTAATTTGAAAAACGGAAGTTGACGTCATTTCCGGAAAAACCGGAGGTGCTCATGCCTTGAAAATATTTTAGATTTCATCAGCATCGTGAAATACTTATAAGTGCTGAATTTCATGAAAATACGTTCAGTAGTTTCCCGTATAAATATGGGTGAGGTTCCTCGTGAAAGACCCTGTATATAACGAAATATTCAAAGAACATCACTCTTTGGATGGGTATTGGTAAGAAGGTATAAGGGTGGGTTTTTTTTCCGGACGTAAATAAATCCCGACTAAATCATTACGCGGGCAGAGAGATCCTTCAGAAACAGTTTTAAACACACCCCTGACTGTTTGGTTTCAATCTAACCATTACGCTAGTGTGAAAGTTGTGCGAAAGTGTCTAAAAGGAAGTGTTTTAGTTTGAAGGATTAAATTAAATTTATCAGCGAAATCGACCGATTATAGAAACAAATTTTCTGTATTACGAAATTTCTTCATAACGATTTTTTTTTGGGAATTAAGCGCTTTCGTTATAGGGAAGTTCCACTGCATATTGTAGTTTTGAACGATGATCCCCCTGAACAAACCTATAATTCAATTGAGATATTTTATCAACAAAAGTACTCAAACAGATCTCACAAACTCAAAACCAAAAATGTAATTGAATAAATCTTAATTATAATAAAAAAAGATTCCACTTACCAGTTGTTGGGTTTGGTTACTCAACCTTTATTGCGATAAAAAGAATATCAAATTGTTCTGGACATTACTATCAATGATCCTAGACAAGCCAATAATACCAAATAAGTACCTATATATTTACTTAAAAGACGAAAAAACTATTCCAACTAATCCTGAACGATTCGTATCGAAGATCTAAGTTGATTTACTTGGTTTTTAGAACCGAAGAAGACATTCCAAGATGTTATAGAGACATTAATGATCCTTAACAAATTGGACCGAGAATCTCGATAAATTTACTAGGTCTACAGTACTTCGAAAGAAAATTCTAAACACTCTAGAGACCCAAAATCCACACTTGTTCCTGGACAAATTGGATCGTGGATCAAAAACTCTTTTACTAGGTCTCTAAGACAATAAAAGAAATTTTAGAAATGTTCTGGAGACTATATAACTGCTGATGATCCTATGACCGAATTGGATCGAAGATCAAACAAGAGTTACTAGGTCTATAGTACTTCGAAAAAAATTCGAAGTATTCTAGAGACCACAAGATTCTACACTTGATCCTTGACACACTGTATCAAGGATCAAACGTGATCTACTAGGTCTTTAGAACAACAACCGAAATTTCCAAATGCTCTAAAGATTAAGTACTTCTGATGATCCTGAACATAATGGATCGAAGATCACAGTTGATTTACTAGGTCTTTAGTGCTTTGTAGCAAAATTCCGAATGCTCTTGAGAAAGGAGTGTTACAGTTGATCCTCGACGCGCTGTTCGACGATCAAAGTTGTTTTTTTTAGATCCTTAGAATAATGGGAGAAATTCTGAAATGTTCTAGAGCATGATAAAAAATGTAGATATATTCTTATATCATGTTCTAGAGCTCAAAGTAGTAACGATAATCCTGAACAAATCAGAACAAAATTTACCAAGTCCTGAAGTACTTCAGGAAAAAATTCGACATTTTCTAGAAATCAAAATGTTTCAGTTGATCCACAACACAGTGTATCAAGGGACAAAGAGAGTTTACTAGAATCAAATGGATATTTTTCCAAAAGTCGATATTTCAAACTTTCATAATTTCCGTTTAAAGAGCCGGAATGAAAAATGAATTGCATATTCTTCTTAAGTCTGTAGTCCCCATAGACATAGTCTAAGGTAGTCCCCTTCAATATAAGCACATAAAATGGTCATCTGAAATATTGAAATTTTGGACGAAAAATGCCTGAGGGGTTGACCCCCCCCTAAAACGCTATATTTCAGCGTTTTACAAAAATTCTGTGGGATCTACAGACAATATTTTTACTGATAATTGTTAAGCTCGGTCTAATGAATCGATTGACGTTGGAAATTCATCGATCCAAAGCAAACTGCATTACGCAGGTGCTCTCGAACGCAACTCGAAAATGAAAAATGCAAAATCTATAAACTGAAATAACTTTAAAAGTATGGGAGACTTTATTTTGCTTGGTATGTATTTATAGGTTTTCGAGGTAGCTGAATTAGAAAAAAATACTATTCGCATCGATATCTGCAAGCATTCAGAATTTCACCGTTCAAATTAGGTTAGAATAACGTTAGAAATTTTTAAATTTTCTAGAGCCTAAATTGCTCCTGAACTATTTGTATCGAGAATCAAACAAAGGTAAATAGATCTATAGTGTTTTTGTCGAAAATATTACATTTGATCCTTGACGCACTGTATCAAGGATCAATGGAAGAAATTTCGAATTGCTCTGGATCTCAAAAACTACTCATGATCCTTGAATTGGATCGAAGATCACTAAAGATTATTGGGTCTATAGTACTTTGATAGAAAATCGAAATACTTCAGAGACCAAAATGCTACAGTTAAGGTTGGCGCTCACTTGGACGAGACGAAGCGAAGAGTTGTTTTCCGCAGGCACGATTTGCACTGAATCAAATGGGAGGGGCGAAGCGAAGATCAGAATCGATTGATTCAGTGCAAATCGTGCCTGCGGAAAACAACTCTTCGCATCGTCTCGTCTCGTCCAAGTGAGCGTCAACCTTTAATCCTTTGCGAATTGTATCAAGGATCAAATATGGTGTACTAGGTCTTTAGAAAAAATGAAGAAATTTTGTAACATTTTAGAGCCAAAGTGCAACTGATGATCCTCGATCCAATGTAGTTATTTGGATCAAAGATGATTTAAAATTTACTAGGTCTATAGAACTTCGCGAGAAAATTAGATATACTCTAGAGACCAAAATATTACAATTAATCCTTGACGATTGTATCAAGGATCAAGATGGTTTACTAGGTATTTGGAAGAAATGAAGAAATTTTGTAATGTTTTAGAGCCCAAAGTGCAACTGATGATCCCCGATCCATGTAGTTATTGGATCAAAGATGATTTAAAACTTACTAGGTCTATAGTGCTTCGCGAGAAAATTAGATATACTGTAGAGACCAAAATGTTACAATTAATCCTTGACGAATTGTATCAAGGATCAAAGATGGTTTACTAGGTCTTTAGAAGAAATGAAGAAATTTTGTAATGTTTTAGAGCCCAAAGTGCAACTGATGATCCCCGATCCATGTAGTTATTTGGATCAAAGATGATTTCAAACTTACTAGGTCTATAGTACTTCGCGAGAAAATCCGATATACTCTAGAGACCAAAATGTTACAGTTGATCCTTGACGAGTTGTATCAAGGATCAAAGATGCTTAACTAGGTCTTTAGAAGAAATGAAGAAATTTTGTAATCTTTTAGAGCCCAAAGTGCAACTGATGATCCCCGATCCATGTAGTTATTTGGATCAAAGATGATTTAAAACTTACTAGGTCTATAGTACTTCGCTAGAAAATTCGATATACTCTAGAGACCAAAATGTTACAGTTGATCCTTGACGAGTTGTATCAAGGATCAAAGATGGTTTACTAGGTCTTTAGAAGAAATGAAGAAATTTTGTAACGTTCTAGAGCCTAAAGTGCAACTGATGATCCTCGATCCATGTAGTTATTTGGATCAAAGATGATTTAAAACTTACTAGGTCTATAGTACTTCGCTAGAAAATTCGATATACTCTAGAGACCAAAATGTTACAGTTGATCCTTGACGAGTTGTATCAAGGATCAAGATGGTTTACTAGTCTTTAGAAGAAATGAAGAAATTTTGTAACGTTCTAGAGCCTAAAGTGCAACTGATGATCCTCGATCCATGTAGTTATTTGGATCAAAGATGATTTAAAACTTACTAGGTCTATAGTACTTCGCTAGAAAATTCGATATACTCTAGAGACCAAAATGTTACAGTTGATCCTTGACGAGTTGTATCAAGGATCAAGATGGTTTACTAGGTCTTTAGAAGAAATGAAGAAATTTTGTAACGTCTAGAGCCTAAAGTGCAACTGATGATCCTCGATCCATGTAGTTATTTGGATCAAAGATGATTTAAAACTTACTAGGTCTATAGTGCTTCGCGAGAAAATTAGATATACTCTAGAGACCAAAATATTACAATTAATCCTTGACGAATTGTATCAAGGATCAAAGATGGTTTACTAGGTCTTTAGAAGAAATGAAGAAGAAATTTTGTAACGTTCTAGAGCCTAAAGTGCAACTGATGATCCTCGATCCATGTAGTTATTTGGATCAAAGATGATTTAAAACTTACTAGGTCTATAGTACTTCGCTAGAAAATTCGATATACTCTAGAGACCAAAATGTTACAGTTGATCCTTGACGAGTTGTATCAAGGATCAAAGATGGTTTACTAGGTCTTTAGAAGAAATGAAGAAATTTTGTAACGTTCTAGAGCCCAAAGTGCAACTGATGATCCTCGATCCATGTAGTTATTTGGATCAAAGATGATTTAAAACTTACTAGGTTTATAGTACTTCGCGAGAAAATTAGATATACTCTAGAGACCAAAATGTTACAGTTGATCCTTGACGAGTTGTATCAAGGATCAAAGATGGTTTACTAGGTCTTTAGAAGAAATGAAGAAATTTTGTAACGTTTTAGAGCCCAAAGTGCAACTGATGATCCTCGATGCATGTAGTTATTTGGATCAAAGATGATTTAAAGCTTACTAGGTCTATAGTACTTCGCGAGAAAATTCGATATACTCTAGAGACCAAAATGTTACAGTTGATCCTTGACGAACTGTATCAAAGATCAGAGATGGCTTACTAGGTCTTTATGGGAAATGAAGAAATTTTGTAATGTTTTAGAGCCCAAAGTGCAACTGATGATCCTCGATGCATGTAGTTATTTGGATCAAAGATGATTTAAAGCTTACTAGGTCTATAGTACTTCGCGAGAAAATTCGATATACTCTAGAGACCAAAATGTTACAGTTGATCCTTGACGAACTGTATCAAAGATCAGAGATGGCTTACTAGGTCTTTATGGGAAATGAAGAAATTTTGTAATGTTTTAGAGCCCAAAGTGCAACTGATGATCCTCGATGCATGTAGTTATTTGGATCAAAGATGATTTAAAGCTTACTAGGTCTATAGTACTTCGCGAGAAAATTCGATATACTCTAGAGACCAAAATGTTACAGTTGATCCTTGACGAACTGTATCAAAGATCAGAGATGGCTTACTAGGTCTTTAGAAGAAATGAAGAAATTTTGTAATGTTTTAGAGCCAAAGTGCAACTGATGATCTCGATCCATGTAGTTATTGGATCAAAGATGATTAAAACTTACTAGGTCTATAGTACTTCGCGAGAAAATCCGATATACTCTAGAGACCAAAATGTTACAGTTGATCCTTGACGAACTGTATCAAAGATCGGAGATGGCTTACTAGGTCTTTATGGGAAATGAAGAAATTTTGTAATGTTTTAGAGCCCAAAGTGCAACTGCTGATCCCCGATCCATGTAGTTATTTGGATCGAAGATGATATAAAACTTACTAGGTCTACAGGGTATTTCTGAATTGATGCGAAAAATTTAAGGCGGTGATTCCTCAGAATATTTTATGAAATAAAGTTCCCATAAATGTAGTTCCGGAAATGCATTGTGTTGAAGTTTTACTTAAAAACTGACTGAAAAAGTGTATCTGAGATTTTTTGAACTTACAATTATTTATGATGAAAAATTTCTCAAGCATTTTTTTCGTGTGGGCCTCCGTTCTCATGTAAATCTCTACTACATAAAGTGTTGAAGTAACGACAAATACGAGTTAAGATGTTTAATTTTCTTGAATAAAAACGGCACCCCACACGAAAAGAAGGCAAAAGAGATTTTTCCATCACAAATTTTACGAAGAATCAAAAACTCATTGTTAGTTTAAAATATCTCAGTGGCGTATCACTTTTTCAGTCAGTTTTTAAGTAAAACTTCAACACCCTGTATCTTGAAAACAATGCATTTCCGGAATTTTCTTTCGTAAAATATTCTGAGGAATCATCCCCTTAAATCTTTTGCATCAATTCAGAAACACCCTGTATAGTACTTCGCGACAAAATTCGATATACTCTAGAGATCAAAATGTTTAGCCTTGACGCATTGTTCAAGGCTTAAAGATGGTCTTTAGAAGAATAGAAGAAACTGTACTTGATCCCTTTTCATTATTTGAACAAATCATGTTTAAGGGTTTTCGAAGAATTCAGGAAACTCTCACATTCTTGATGAATAAAAACAATGACCATTTGAAAAAGTTTATTATCATCTTAAATACATATGTACACTTGTAGGGAAAAACAACAAAACTAATAATTCTTTAATAATAACCAATTATTAGTTCACATCACAAAGTGCACAATTCAGTAAATGCCTCTCAGTTAAAATATAAAAAAATCGACCCACAAGTTCCTGACAAACAACGAAAAGCGAAAATGCATTAATACAAAACAAAATTGTAGAATATACATTGGTAAATAAGATAATTGACACTAATTTAATGCAAGTAAATTAATGGTACAATACAAAAACCAATAAAGATTCTTTAATATTTATATAGGAAAACGTTATTTTTACATTCTAAAAATTCAATGATGCATTTAAATCTTTCAGACAATTGTAACATGAGCTTCTATTAATTTATTATACTTTTTTTTATTCAACTCACAATCACAGTATATTTTCATTATTAAGGTAAGATGAATTCTGAATGACGAAGTGATTATATTATAGCAGTATTAGTTAGATTTATTCTGTGTAGAATTCATCAAGGAATATATTAAAAGGGGTTGTGTTCGTATAACAAGTTTGAGTTTGACAGAAATATCCCCTTTCTAGCAAGTTTTACAAAATAGAGGAAAAAATTATATGTTGAATTTATAGCGTGTTATTTAATAAGTGCCATAAACTTCAGAAGGTGAAAAAATAATGACAATATGCTATATAACTTTTGTCCACAAATGCTTCGTTTTGAGTTAGACGGGGTGCAGAAGATTCACTTAAAAACTGACTCAAAAAATGGGTATGCCACTGAGATATTTCACAATAACTATTATTTTTGAATTCGGGCAAAAAATCTCTTCGCCTTTTTATGCAAAAAATAAGTCTTTTGATTCTTATTTGTCGTTACTTTAACACTTTTGCTCTAGCGATACTAAGTTGAGATATTGAGATTTTTTGTCACAAATTGAAGAAAGAATTTAAAAATGATTTCTATTGTTTAATATTACAGGGGTTTCAGTAGGTTTAGAAATAAAATTTTAACACTCCATATCTCAAAAAAGAAGCATTTGCGGATAAGGTATACAGGTTTGGAAATTCACATCGGAAACATAGGAAATTCGATGCATCAGAGAGAGAATATTGCCATGCAGTTGACCAGTGCAATAATGGAAAGTTTCACGTGATTCGTAGCTCTCTAAATAAACGAGCGACTGGAATATTGTAGTTTGGTCTCTTTCTTATCGTTAGGAGTGGCTTAATCGACCAGTGTGGTGGGGAGCCTGCAGTACTCGCATCGAGTATTATGCGCAGCCTGACGCCTTTACTGAATGGGTCAATTTGAGAGAGACAACCATATTATTGGTTCAAACGCATCAAACGAAAGCAGAACATAGCATGTAAATATGTCCAGTATAGCACTGTCCAACTGCACGGCAAAATACTCTCTCTAATGCATTGAATATCTTATGTTTCCAGTGTGAATTTCCAAACCTGTATAGCATGTCATTAATTTTTTATGCAGAATCACCTTCTGAAGTTTATCACATTTATTCACTTACACCCTGTATATAATAATTGAATAAATAATACAGGTTTACAGAACTGAAGTGAGATTCAAAACAATTCGTTCTTAATTGATTTATTAAAATTTAAAATTTTTTCTTGTTATAATATCGATCCATCATTCTATATCTGACTATACAGGGTGTCCCGAAAAATGTGGGAAATCTTTCGGATCCAGATAGAACATAAAAAATGAAGATGACAAGTTTCCATAATTTTTTTTCCTAGCGGCCCTCCCTACGAAGATACGACCTCCTAAATGACGGGACTGGAAATTCATTTTAGTGGAATAAGTTTCAAACTACTCGATATAATTTGATGAAAATTTGATATGATTAATAGTATTAAGGACCTCTTAAATCACCGCACTCAAATTTCAATTAGCTTGTTCAGTTTACCAGGGGCGGACTGGGTTGTACATTTTAATGCTTACAATTTTAACACCCTGTATGATAAGATGCTAAAAAAATTTGATACCTTGAACATTAAGCTAAAGGAAAGGTACTCTTGCTCAGTGTCGATAAAATGAACCGTTTTCGGAAAAAAAATTATGAAAGAAGTAAGTAATTGAAATTTATTCCACTAAAATGAATTTCTAGCGGCGTCAGTTAGGAGGTCGTATCTTCGTAGGCAGGGCCGCTAGGAAAAAAATTATGGGGACTTGTCATCTTCATTTTTTATGTTCTATCTGAATCCATTTACATTACATTTTCCGAGACACCCTGTATATATATTCAGTTTTAGTAGTTGAATGTATTAATATAAACAACAACAAAAATTCGATTCGTTGAATATTTCAAACCGCTTGTCGAATGTTCAATGATTTTGATGAAAAACTTTCTGAAAAATGTTTGAAATATATTTTAAGATGAAGCACATCATAAAAATGTATGTATGTGTTTATTGAATTTAAAATAAATACTGAATTAAATGATAACAATAATGAGAAAAACTTCAATGTACATAATTAAAAAAAAAGAACTCTTAGGTAATTCAACACTTTACATAAAACATCTAATGGAAAAAATATTCTTCATCCTGATTCACTCACTAAGAATTTGGTAGAAATTTATTCGAAAAACAAAAAAATATTGATAAAAGGATTGAAAAATCTAAAATTCTCATTTTGAATCATCAAATCATTCCAGTTTTTGCATTTCAAATTATCCAAAAACAACTAACCAACAATCAAACAACTTATTTTATCTTCTTGATACCATTTATATACTTTTCCAAATTTTATTCAGTACAAACTTTCACTTTCCAAAAAAAATAAAGACATAACATCACCTTTTTTTCTACATCTTATCACTTACGCTGAACATATTATGATATTATACCCTCAAAAAAACCGATATGCCACATAAAAATTTTCAAACAAAACAAAAACAATTTTGAATATATACAAAAACATACACATACTGTGACGATATTTATCAATCATCACAACTTTCTTAAAAATTGGGAAATTCAAAAAAGAAAGGCGATGTTTCTCTCATCCGTGTCACAGGAGAAATGCAGACATGTTATATTTTTTAATAAATAAAGAGGAGGGGAACAACAAGAACCATCCGTTGGCCAAATTTTTTATGCGTCGAGGTCGTTGATGAAAAGAACTTCTTTATTTCTCAGTCCCGCCTCTTCGATTGTTAATACTTTTTCGCCGGGTACTTTAGGCCTACAGATCAGTACGCGTTTTGGGAAGTTTGTCGTGATTTCGAAGGAATCTGGAGCTTTCGGATGACAGAAAACAAAGTAGAATACCACCTGAAAAATACACAAAAAAACAATCAGTGCTTTTCTGATACAATTGATGATTTTCAAAAAGCTCGAGAAAATGAATATAACATTCTACAGATTTGGAAATTCACATCTGAAACATACGATATACAATGCATCAGATAGAAAATTCTTCCGTCCAGTTGCACAGATGAATGGTCGAGATAATCACGTGCTGTAACTGAATGAATACCGTTGACTTATTGCAATAACCTATTCTTGTATCTCTCTCGCAGTATGGAAGGGGAACCTGCAGTACACGTATATTTAATTTGTCAGGTTGCCCAGAATACTCGATTCAAGCATTTACTGTTGCCTACCATACTGAATGAATTACGCTCCTCTCAACGATAAGAGAGAGACAAGACTAGAATATTGCAATAAGACAACAGAATTCAGTATGTTACAGCACGTGATTGTCTCGAATATTAATCTGTGCAACTGGACGGAAGAATTCTCTATCAGATGCATTGTATATCGTATGTTTCAGATGTGAATTTCCAAACCTGTATAGTTGATTGCATTGCAATAATTTTCTAAATACGAAATTGGGCATATTGTGTTTGTTGCTGATACCAATTAGGAGTCTATTTGATCTGGTCTTTCTAACAAATTTGGCAGCATGGAGTCAATGGCGGCTTCAATATAAGCTATCAATGTTTCAAAAGTTGCTTTTTTGTTGGCATAAACCAATGACTTAAAAATATTTCCCGCAAAAGAACAATGGTTTCGTTGTTTGTGTGGCACGTAGCGCCGTCTTGTTGAAAGTAAACGTTGTCCAGATCTATACTATCCAATTTCGACCATAAAAAATCATTAATCATCTCTCAATAGCGTAATCTATTCACCGTTGCTGTTCCTCCAGCCTCATTTTCGAAAAAGTAAGGTCCAATGACTCCGCCGGACCATAAATCGCACCAAACAGTAACACGTTGAGGATGGAGAGGCTTTTCAACAATAACTCTTGGGTTTTCCGAGCCCGAGCTGCAAAATTTTGCTTGTTGACGAAGCCACCGAGGTGGAAATGGACCTCATCACTCAAGATGATTTTTCGATGGAATTCCGGATCATTTTCATGCATTTCAACGACCCAATCAGCATCGGCCGGCTTAAGTTCTTGTGTTAACTGAAGTGTATAAGCCTTAATACCCAAATCATTATGCAAAATACGGCGTAATGACGTTTGTGGAATGCCTAATTCCAAAGAACGACGAGGATTGGACAAACCCGGGTTTTCTTCAACACTTTTGGCTGCAGCAGTAATATTCTCGGCTGTTCTTGAGAGACGTGCAAGGGTTTTATTCTTCACATCACTAACTTGTCCCAACAGCTTGAATTTTTCACTAATTTCTTTATTGCGGTCCGACAAGGTGCTTCACGACCCTTTGTTCGAGTTTTACGAACCGTCTCTGCCAAATTTTCACCATTTTTATAGCGAATTTTAAAAATTTTTATGCGTTCTTGAAGCGCGTATCCTTCCATTTTTATTAATGGCGTAGTTTCTACTTGTCAAACGTGACATCTACCGAAATAGCGGGCTATTCAAAACAACACCTCTTATTGGAAAACCCTTTACAATCCGCGACTTACCTCTAATGAATGCGTTTTCAGAAATCTCCTGTCTAACCTCAGGCCGCAAGGTAATTTGAAAACAACGTGTACAGAATCTGGATCAGTCGGATCTGGTTCGTTTGGTACTTTACTAACTGATTCTATTTTTTCTTTGGCTATGCTCTGACGGCGCTCTTCTTCTGCTTGTTTTTCCTGCAAACAATTTTATTATTTTTGTAACAGTTGTTCAATCCACCGAGTTATAAGAGAGAGGAAACGCTATATAACATACAATTGAGTGAGGAAAAATAGTACCACTGGGCGGGGCTAAGTCGGGGACCATTATGGCGGAAAGTTCAGGGTTGAATTATGTTACCAGTTTTTCTGTTCACAAATTTCACCCGAAAAATAAGACGTGTTGGGTCTTTAGGAAACCTGTTCAAATAAGGTCAATTGAATATCAAATAAACAATTTTTCTTCAGGCGATAATATACGCATATAAAAAAATATCAGATTACCAAGACAGACTTGCAAAATTTTCGAATGCGGATCTGTTCAGTACTCATCCCTACCTGTGATATCTTTTTCCTTTAATTTTCTTCTTATCTGTCTCTTCTCTGCTTGAAGAAAGCCTTAAAGCACACGATACCATTTTATTGTATATTATTAAGTAGAAAAAATCACAACTTAACTAGAAAAAGGCGCAAGAATCACGATTCCTCCAGAAAATTCAACGATTGTCAAATTTGACGTTAAGGTGGTAGTAACATGGCGGATCTGATACCACGTTTATTTCAATGATGGCAACTCTATACTATCCTATCTCTATGAATTCATTCAAACTAAAGAGACAACCTAAATGACTATGGCATAAGAGATTTTGATACATACCAATGCCAATAGTCTTTCTTGTTCCTGTTGTGCCCTTCTTTCTTCTTCTCTTCGCCGTTCCTTCTCTTGATCAGCTCTCAACGACTCTTCGTAGGCTTCATCTTGAGTAGCTCTAATTGATCTATTCAAGCTAGCTTCAAACCTGAAAATGTCCAATTTTTGATTCGATCTGATCAAAAATTTTTATATCATACCAAAGTGGAAAGAAATTAATTATTAGGTGTACAAATAAGTTTCCGCGGTTTTTTATAAAAAATTAGGAATTTATTGTAAAGGAAAAGTACATTACGTTTTATTCAAAGTATTTTCCATCATTTGCCACTACTTTTCCCCATCTTTCTGGCAACATTCGGATACCCCGTCGAAAAAACTCTTCATCTTTTGACGCTATCCACAAATCTACCCAATTTTTGGTGTCTTCATATGATGTGAAGCGCTGCTCAGACAGACCATGTGCCAACCGGAACAGGTGATAATCAGAAGGGGCTAAGTCTGGTGAATACGGCGGGTGGGGTAAAACTTCCCAGTTGAGTGTTTCCAAGTATGTTTTTACCGGCGCCGCAACATGTGGACGAGCATTAATAATGCGACACCTGCGAAATTTGTCGTCCCCGAAATTTAAATTCTCGATAATTTCTAAACGAAAAGAGATATCGTCTCGATTTCTTCTGCAAAAACGTAGATTTCGCGATTCTGCGTCGATAGCGATCGATAACCGAACCCCCGCGACCCTCCTTAGGGTCGAAAAAAATTTTGAATCCCGATTAGTTAGGGATTTTTCGCGATTTTCGGGAATTTTTTAAAATACCCCCGGACCTCGAAACCCCTCGAAATATAGCAAACGCCGAAGCCGCAACCTTCCTCTACAATCGATGTGCCTCAGCTGCAGATTTTTTCACATTAAAGAAGTAAATCAAAAGTTCCCGCAAATGATGCTTATTCGGAATAAAACTTGACATTTCTGCACGAAAAAAATTACGTGATGCTGATACGGAATCACTAGTACTTTAAGGTTATGGTGTTGCCAGATGACTAAACTTGGGATATTACGTTTTACATCTGACAATTTCTCCATAACCTTCTGGTGGGGCTATCTTTTGACAAACCGCGGAAACTTATTTGTACACCTAATATATACAGTGGAACTTCCCTATAACGAAAGCGCCAAGTCCGCAAGAATAATTCGTTATATAGAAATTTCGATATACAGAAAATTTGTTTCTATAGCCGGCATTGTAGCGGTCGACTTCACTGATGAATTTAAGTTTATCATTCAAACTTAAGCACTTCCTTTTCGACATTTTCGCACAACTTTTCACACTAGCGTAATGGTTAGATTGAAACCAAACAGCCAGGGGTGTATTTAAAAATGTTTCGGAAGGATCTCTTTGTCCGCCGTAACCTTTTTACCAATACCCATTCAAAGAGTGATGTTCTTTGAATATTTCGTTATAGAGAGAATTTACTTCGTTTTAGAGGGTGTTTTTAACATGGAATTTGGATTCAAGGTGCAATGTTGTTCGATATTCGTTATACAGACGTTTGTTATAGGGAAGTACCACTCTATTATAAATTGTGGTCCTAAAATTTCTTTTACAGCATCATGATCAATAACGAATTATATATTCAAGGATGGCACACAGAAAGTTTAATCGAAACATGTCAATTTATTTTTACCAACTGAATAGTACTATGATCAAGCTCCTTATCCATAAAAGAATAATTCCACACTCAACTCTGGAATTTGAAAACGAAAATTTTTGCCGAAATATTCTGACATTGACACGATGATAATTGAAAACCACAGTCATGGTATAAAAACACAGATAATATAAAAACATTGATGAAACTAAGATGCATAGAATATATCTGGTTCTACCTCAATTTTGACTGCACGATATCATTAAAAAAAAAATTCTCCAGCGTATTAAATCAAATTTGAGATGTTTAATGGTATTGGTACTGTTTCGATTTTGCTTCTGACATTATGGCGACAAAATTCGGTAAACTTAATTTACTTGCCGCTAGAGTGCGCAGTGCAAAAAATCCGACAGCCGAATTTATTCGTCTAGTGTCAAAATATTGGCTCTGATATAACCTACAAACTATCTTCTGACGTAAAATCGATGTAAGCGACATTCGAAATGTAACGGCGAAAAAATGAAGTTTTCCTTATTGGATTTAAATCAGGTAATATGTCAGTTTGGTAATTGCTGAATTTGTCGCCAGTAAGATTTTACAGTTTTTCACGTGTAAGTCGTTCCACCATTACTTTTGAGCATTTCAATCAAATTCAATTGTGTTTAACAGATTCTGACTTATGTTATTATCAGGCGTTTTCGGATACTTACTAGGGTTAACTCGGTCCCTAACCTTCGCGTTCGTTTGCCTAACCCGAACATCCAATCTGTGTTCGGAAAGTATACGGTGCTATTAACTCGATCACTGACTCAGGTTGATTTATCGTAACCCTACACGAGAGCAGGGTCGTAGAGTCACCGCATGCGCACTGCAGTTCAATTTTGTATTTGAAAAAGGCGGGAATAAGTCTTCCACTCTTTTTTCAGTAAATTCATATATTTTATTCCTAAAAATTGTGAAAAGAGAAGAGCATTTGGCTCAGTGTAAAATGTAAGGTTCCATGGGCCGAGGAAATAATGTGAAACAACTTTTTCATAACTTTGTATGCAGATCTTTCTGCGTTAAAGCTAAAGCCTTCTTTACTTCTTTGATATAGGTACTCAAAGATAACATCGTACATGCAAGGGCACATCAGAAATTATAAGAAAAATTTTACAGAAGCCAATAAATTCAAGCAAAGCTAGAGACAATTAAGAAATAAACTGGAAGTGAAAAAATAAATTCTCTACTTCTTTAACATAGGTACTCAAAAATAACATTAAACATGGAACCATGGAAGGGCATACCAGAAATTATAAGAAATATTTAACAAAAACCAATAAATGCAAGCAAAGCAAGAGATAATCCGAAAATAAACTGGGACTGAAAAAACAAATTCATAAAATATTTGGTTATGTTATTGATGCGACTGTCACTTCAAATTCTAAACCTGATGTGTTTGTAAACTTAGAACCCGGGTCCAAGATCCGAGTAGATCCGTCACGTGACCCAATGGATGAAGTTAATAACCCTGAGTAAGTTTCAAAAAACGCCTATTGTTTTTACTCTGTGTTCTTCGATTTTTAGTAACTATGAGTGTAAAAAATATTTTATTAAAACATTTTAATGTCAATCTAATATATCCAATTCGATCTTGAGTTGAAGAGAGCATCAACTCTCATCAAAACAAAAAAACAACTATGAAATTGTCTTACCTTTGAGATCTTGCCTGAATCAGGTTAACTTCGAAATCCGAACAAATGGTGCGCAACCTGTGAAGCAAAGTGCTGCTGTCGTGGAAGCCCTCCACTCTTCCCACAACTGTCATCCGTCCTTCTTTCAGGACAAGAACGCAGACGGAGGGAAAGGTGGACACTCTGATGACTCCTTTAACCCTTCGTCCTTCTTGAGAATCGACGTTACAGGCCCAGTACATAAACTGCGTATTTACATATGCGATGACGTCGGTGTTGCTCAAGGTTTCTCTATAACAATAAAATGAATAATGACGAACTATCAAATAAGTGGGTTAAGACTGTTATTATTATTATTATTATTTATTATGTTTGACGTTGATCAAGCCAAGATATATGGTGGTATTCTGCTTTCATCGGCAGGCCAATCTGTAACTTTTCATAAGCTAACAGGAAAATTGCAATTCTGGACCTCTTTAAGGGATCTGTAACTTACAGAAATCGTTAAATATTTACGAGTACTCGACGTGTGACCGGAAGCATTATCGAATGACATATTGTGAGGTTACGTTGAATGGTTTATTTATGTTAGCAACGTTTTAATATAAGAAATTCATGATTAATGAAAATATTACGGCTGTATTTATTGGATTGTTATTGGAAGAAAATCATAACAGGTAAAACATTGTTCAATAATATACATGACCTGAAAATCATTCTTTTTTAAAGTAGGAACTTTATGAGAATTGGAAGGAAAAGGTTGCATGATCAAATGAATCCATTTGAAATGCCGGATGCCCAGAAAATGTTCAGATTGCCGAATGCCCAGTTTGTGAACGTGTTCAGATTCAAGAACCAGTGTACTATAAACTTAATAAATGCTCTACAGCAATTTTAATCAAGAATTTTTTTTCCTGTTTTCAATTTACCAGATGAAAGAAACAAACGCAAACTTCATTCAGATAAATGTATTTTCAAATTCAAAACCATTTACTCATAATACATAAAGTTCCATGATCAAATCTTACGATTGAAGGTTATGTTTTTCGATGAGTAGTTCAAAAGTGACACTGTAAATAAGAAAGTTACAGGAATCATTTAAGAATTGCATTATTTACGAATCTGTAAGTCGGCCATTTACAGATCAATCGTACGCTACAGTATCGTAACTCACAGATGAAAAGCAGAATATCCTTTCAACTCTAACACAATCTGCGTTCATTGGATTTTCCACTTTTTTTGAGAAGACACTAACGGCAAAAGCCGTTCAAAGCATAGATTATAGAGTATAGAAAGATAGGGAACGGCCCTACATTCCTAGTACTAAAAAACGACTACATTTTTTAGTTCACATTTGACCCAGAGATGGCACTGAAGATCATTTTTATATAAAATCTGTAATTTGGATTAGAAATCATATAAAGAAAACTGTAATAAGAATTGATGCGAAATTCGTATTCCCTTCAGGATGTTTCATTTTCATATTTTAAATACATAATTTTGAATAAAATTCAGTATTTCATGTGTAATATTTTATTATGCATTTATAGAAGATATTACAGAAATATTAGGGTATTATTGTACGATTTATACATGGATTGAATATGAATATACTTAGTGCGTCTGTGGAATTCCAGTTTCTGGCACAGTTCAATTGCAGCTTCGTTATCCACCATCACTGTTTGAATTGACTGGAAACTTTTCCTGAATAGTCACTTTAACCATTTCATTTTCCGGCAGTGCGCTTCACTATCAGCCACTATTTCTGCCTCTATCGTGGAAATAGCAACAGATGTTTGACGTTGATCTAGCCAAGATATAGCTTTACCTGCATACATCCATAAAACACCAGTTGATCATCCAGTTTCACTATCTCGTTCGTAATCTGCATTACTGAAGGGTACAAACTAATCTTTTCTCCACTTTTTTCGAGACGACACTAACGGCAAAAGCCGTTCGAAGTGAAATAATATTTGTTCAAACGAATTGATTGGCACTTTTTTATATCAATGACATTTCCCATGTATATTGATTTCGAAACTTATAATCATAGAACCAGAATTTTAACCCTTCTATAGTTACATTAGTTCACATTTGACCCAGAGATGGCGCTCATACACTGTAGTCGTGTCGTTTCCGATCTTTATACTATATAATCTTGGTTCAAAGTAAGATACATAATATTTGCGCAAACGAATTAATTGGCACTTTTTTATATCAATGACATTTCCCATGTATATTGATTTCAAAACTAATAATCAATTATCAAAGAACCAGATTTTAAACCATTCTATAGCAAGATTAGTTCACATTTGACCCAGAGATGGCGCTGATATACTGTCGCCGTAGAGAGTATAATCTTTGACGCATAGATTATAGAGTATAGAAAGATAGGAAACGGCCCTACATTCGTAGTACTAAAAAACGACTACATTTTTTAGTTCACATTTGACCCAGAGATGGCACTGAAGATCAATTTTTATATAAAATCTGTAATTTGGATTAGAAATCATATAAGAAAACTGTAATAAGATTGATGCGAATTCGTATTCCCTTCAGGATGTTTCATTTTTATATTTTAAATCCATAATTTCAATATAAATTCAGTATTTCATGTGTAATATTTTTATTATGCATTTATAGAAGATATTATAGAAATATTAGGGTATTATTGTAAGATTTATACATGGATTGAATATGAATATACTTAGTGCGTCTGTGGAATTCCAGTTTCTGGCTCAGTTCAATTGCAGCTTCGTTGTCCACCATCACTGTTTGAATTGACGGAAAACTTTTCCTGAATAGTCACTTTAACCATTTCATTTTCCGTGCAGCTTCACTATCAGCCACTATTTCTGCCTCTATCGTGGAAATATCACAGAGATGTTTGACGTTGATCAAGCCAAGATATAGCTTTACCTGCATACATCCATAAAACACCAGTAGATCATCCAGTTTCACTGTCTCGTTTGTATCTGCATTACTGAAGGGTACAAACTCATCTTTTTTCCACTTTTTTCGAGATGACACTGACGGCAAAAGCCGCTCGAAGTGAAATAATATTTGTGCAAACGAATTGATTGGCACTTTTTTATATCAATGACATTTCCCATGTATATTGATTTCGAAACTTATAATCATAGAACCAGAATTTTAACCTTCTATAGTGACATTAGTTCACATTTGACCCAGAGATGGCGCTCATACACTGTAGTCGTGTCGTTTCCGATCTTTATACTATATAATCTTTGCTTTGACGGAAACATATTTTAGCCCGGTCAATTTAGACATTGAAATAAAGAAAATTCCGACAAAGCCAAATTTTTGTAGAGACCTTAGGTTTACCACAAGGAATAAAGTCTCAAAAGTCCCCATCAGTCCCATGCGAGCTTCGCGACTTATTCGGGGTCAAAGGTCAAAATTTTAGGTTTTTTGGATTTTTCTCGAAAACGGTAAGTTTTATCGAAAAAGTACCTCAGAGCAAAGTTGTAGATCTTAAAATTCTCTATAAAATGGTTCCCATGATTTTTTCTCTAAGACCCACTATTTCCCAGATATTGCGCTTGTAAGAATCATGTTCTACATAGTATGCACACATATGCTATGAGGTTGATTGTACAAACGCTCTTACGATTGATGGGGGATATCTACTACATCACGTTGTGTGGGATCGAGAAGAAACCTTTAACGTAATTTTTGAAAATATGTTCAGTATTTACGTAGACATTATGGTCATACAGTTACGGTAGTATTTGATGGCTACAGTGACACAACAAAGAACATAAAAGCTGCAGAACAACGTCGTCGTGCTACAAAAACATCCTCAGGTACCGACATAATGTTTGACGAATTTATGACAGTTCCAGTTAATCACAACATTTTTTTGCAAACATTAATAATAAATCTCGTTTTATTTCTATGTTGAGTAACAAATTAACAGCTGAAAATATTGCCGTGAAATAAGCTCCTAATGACGCCGATGTCCTCATAATTGAAACAGCAATAGAACAATTTAATGCAAGAAATACAGCTATTGTAGTGGTGTGAAGATGTTGATTTATTAGTACTACTCACTGCAAGGACTCCATCTGATAAAATTATTTACTTTTTAAAACCTGGGAAGGCGCAGCAACGGACAGAAATATATTCTTCAAAAAGTTTATCAGCTTATCCGAAATGCCAAAACTTTATTTTATTTTTACATGCGATAACCGGATGCGATACTACGTCAGCAATGTTTAGAAGGGGCAAAAATTCAGTATTAAAATTATTTGAAAAAAATGATTTGATTGACTGCGCAAAAGTATTTACAGAAATTAATTCTTCACACAATAATAAATTACTAAAGGAATTCGGTTTCTTCTTGCGGTTTATGGAGCTCCAAAAAAATTGATTGCATAGATACGTACAGATATTTAACATTCGTAAAAAATACACGAAACAAAAAGCAAGTACAGCTATCTTGTCTTCCTCCAACATCGGCATCTGCTACTCAACATTTGTTTCGAGTATACTATCAAGTTCAGACATGGCAAGGCAATGAACTGAACCCTGAAGACTGGGGTTGGAAATTGATAATAATACTTTGGAACCGATTCGAACTTTACTGCCCCCTGCTCCAGAAAAACTTCTCAACACTATTTTTTGCAATTGCAAGAAAGTTGTAGTGCCAATGTGGCTGTAAAAAAGTAGGATTGCAGTGTTCTCCAGCGTGTACCAATTGCCAAGGTGTCTCTTGCTCAAATGTTCAATTAAATACAAGAGAGGAAGATTCATGTGATTGTGATGAAGAGACAACTGATTCATCTTCATTTGAACAATTTCTAAGCGTACATCAACAGGAAGGAGAAGAAGAAGAAGAACAAGAAGAAATTGAAGAAAATGATTGGTGAAGTTGAATATGAAGAGTATGAGTCAGATTAAAGTAATAAAAAAAGTTAAACTCAGTAACCCATATCAATAATCTTCATACTATTAAATAATTATTGTTCCTGAAAATAACGTCATAAAGGTTCGTGGAATAGGCCTACCGGGGATACCACGTTAAAAAAAATGCGCCGAGTACACTACCTCACAGGTGGTGTGGAAATGTGTGCATATTATGTAGAACTTGATTCTTACAAGCGCAATATCTGGGAAATAGTGGGTCTTAGAGAAAAAATCATGGGAACCATTTTATAGAGAATTTTAAGATCTACAACTTTGCTCAGAGGTACTTTTTCGATAAAACTTACCGTTTTCGAGAAAAATCCAAAAAACCTAAAACTTTGACCTTTGACCCCGAATAAGTCGCGAAGCTCGCATGGGACTGATGGGGACTTTTGAGACTTTATTCCTTGTGGTAAACCTAAGGTCTCTACAAAAATTTGGCTTTGTCGGAATTTTCTTTATTTGATCACTATTTTTATGTCTAAATTGACCGGACTAATTATGCTACAGGGAATATTGTGTTCTTTGGCCTCTGGCATCGGCAACACCGCATTCCTAACTGTCGCTATTTATATGGCGGCATTTAGTAGTTTACAGAAAATGTGAAACGTAAAAATTAAGACAATTTTCGCCAATTTGTGAAGTTGTGGAATTGCAGTATTCATTCAAAAATTTCGATTTGGGATTAATAAATAGGCAAATCAAGCTAAGCGATACTCCATCTGGTGACGATCTGAATAAACTTTAATATTGACATGATTCTTTCATTTTGCATTGTGTTGTCACGATTTATGTGAATATAACATATTTAATAATTTTTTAAGTATAATTCATTCAATTTGCTATTGTTCAATTCGTCAGTTTTTACCTGAGAAAAAAATAATTCCAAATAATATTTCCATGCCTTTCCTCAAGATAAGGATAAATTTCGTGTTTGGGCAGAAGGGAAATCGAGGAGTAAAGCGACAAGTGCGACAAATGTTGAGCACAACAAAAGCCTGGCAACTGAAATCGATAAACCAGTCACAGGAAATATGAAAGTTTGCTCCTTGCATTTTGTAGATGACGATTATTTTTATCGAGGTAAGTACGGATTACACAAAACTTGTAGGTTAGATTAGATTCATGGGGTTAATTGTTTACAGATCCCAGTTCATAACAGAGGTAGTTTTTGAAAAATACTGCTGTGCCTTCTACATAGTTCTAATTGTAGAACTGAAAGGTTGAGACAAAGAAGTCTAAACAAAGAAAAACCCACTGAAGAATGCTCCTATGAAAAGAAAAAGTACTGTTTGAATATGAAAAAATTAAGTTAATTCTACTGTTCAGCAGACAAAATTGTTTTCCTTAATTCCCTCAACAGCAACAGCAGTTCTGCGAATGCCCACCGTAGCGCTGCATTCTTATTTTCAAATGCCTATAGTGCAAGAGAACAGTGCAAAATAAGTGAAATATGTGAGGTTGAATGGTCGAATTTTGGGATTTTTTTCTGCAAAAATTAGAAGGAAAAATCAATTTTAGACAACGGATTCGTGATCTAGAACTAATATTAACTGAGAAGCACATTTTTTTTCTCAAAACTATACTTGTTATATGTGTGCTCTGTTTTCTTAACAATTATCAATTATCAAGATTTGTTGCCATCGAACATTTAACTAACCACTTACCTACAGAATTTGTCTGCTTCTGAATGAGAACCGTTGTGAAGATAGACGAGTAGAAAGCGTAACTCTCTCTTTGCATCATTCAGAACTTGAGAGAATGTGCCCTGGTAAAATACAGGATGTGTATCACAGATTTTTTCATCGTACTCTCGGATGAACTCCATCACCTCTTGAAGGGGCTCAATTCCTACAGAAAATAATTATTGATCAAAAAGAATCTCCAATCAGAAACTAATAAGAATTCAAGTCAAATTAAATATCATAATTCGCAAAGATTAACTTTCAATCTAAGGTGATATTCTGTAAATCAACTTGGTTGGTTTGGTTGTTAATTTTCTGTTCTGTAAATAAAATATTCTCGGTTGGTTTCTGCGAAACAGTTTATTTACGGAACCCGGTTACAGAAAAAAGCGGTAACATTCAGGTACCGGAACAACCAAGGATTTTCTTCGATTTCTTTGGTTGGTTACTGTCTTTTGGAATTTATAGTCCGTTCACGAAAGGTTGAGCACATATAGTCCATTCACGAAAGGTTGAGCCGTCGGTAGGCCGTGGAACTTGGGCATATTCCACTGTGTATATTAAAATTTTAGGTTATATATATATATATATTAGGTTTTATTGTCAGATTGATACGCAATGTTGTCAATATTGCATATAATTGTCTGATAACTCGCAAGCTCGTCGGACGAGACCCGGTACATTCGGCAACGTTGACTTTATTTTTCGTTATGACAGCAAATACTGCCAACTTCGGATAAATAAAGAAACGCTTACTATGTGCTCAACCTTTCGTGAACGGACTATAGTAGGCGTTTCTTTATTTTTCTGAAGTTGGCAGTATTTACAGTCATAAAGTAAAATTAAGTCAACGTTGCCGAATGTACTCGGCTTCGTCCTACGAGCTTACGAGTTATCAGAGAACTCTATGCAATTTTGACAACATTGCGTATCAATCTGACAAGAAAATAAAGAACATAACCCAAAATTTCAATATACACGGTAGAATATGCCAAATTTCCATGGCCAACAGACAGATCAACCTTTCGTGAACAGAGTATAGGTTATTTCATGAATATCATGTGTTATTGTAGGCTTAAATCGTTGTGATAGATGTGATATTTTATTATTTGTGTTGTTGAATTAGACTGAATACTTTTTTCATATTATGTTGTGTCGATTTATTTTCTGATTGTTTTGTTTCATTAACTTGAGAATTTTGGCATTTTGTCCGATTTAGTCTGAACTATTTCTTCCTTGTGAATATCTTGTATTAAAATACTAGCGGACCCAACAGACGTTGTTCTGCACACACAAAAATTCATTCAATTCGATCCAGCCGTTTAGTTGCAGAATAACCTAGATAACGACTACAGCGCTATCTGTTCATCTGATTTGTGATCATAAACATACGGGCATCAGGCAATCCAAAATACATTCATACATCATAGGTTTAAATTAAAATTTGTAAAATATGGCATAAGTAAAAAATTGTTGTATAATATTTTTGTTCATACGTTATTTCTGATTGAAATTTTAAATTTTCGATTCACTCGATGTAACTCCACTTTTTGTCCAAATGTCAAAATCATTATAACCTATAAATATGTATTGTATGACTGCTTGATTGGTCGTAAGAAAAAGGAAGGCCTTTTATTTTTTCTGAACATTTTTTTTTGGAAATATTTCATTGTATAAACCTTGCCCTAGCAATTATGAACACAACAAAAAAAGAATGATCCAATTTGGTGCAGCCGTTTGAAAGATATTGCATTTTGATGGTAACCATAGATCCTGTTTTATTAATATAGATATTTTATCAATGCATTTTTCTCATTACAAAAAAAAATTCGTAGGTTCCCTATTTTTCAATTGCAAACATCAAAAAAACTAAATTTACTTCATGGTCAAACGAGCTGGATAAAATGTACCGGGTTTTTCACTATAATTTGACCCCCCCTTTAACATTGTTATTAAAGGAGATACAAAAAAATGTTTCGTATAAAAGTTTCACGGAATCAACCGAGGTTTTTATATGAGTCCAGAAACTGAAATATATATAGGGTGGCCAATATATTGATGGCAACTTCATTTTTTCAAATGGAACACCCTGTATATTTTTCCATGTTTGGCTAGCTCTTTTTCTCCTGATTTCGAATATGTAACATATGTTGGTCTATCTCTTTTATTCTGAGAACCACAGAGTTTCAAATTTTAAGAACCACCTGCCAAGATCTGTAATCATTTTACAAGTGGCAGAGTGCGTTTACTGAAAATGCTCATTTTTGGAGTTATAATAACGTCAATGGGAAGATATACAGGGTGAACAACATTGAATGCAACTATATTTTTTCAAATGGGACACCTTGTCCTGTATATTCTTCCTTTTTTTGATAGGCTATTTCCTCCTGATCTCGAATATAAATGCGTATGTGGATGTGTCTCTTCAATTTTCAGAGTTTCAAAGTTTTGAAATGATGACACCAAATAAAAAAATATTTGAAATACCTACGAAATTCTTTATTTCCAAACAATCTATTTAAAAGTATTATTTTAAAATAAATACTTAACAAATCACTTAACCAATGCCAAATGATAAACTATGGTAGTATGGTAAGAATAATATCAACTAAAGAAATTGCCAAAATGACCCCTTCATTCAATACAAATAGTTCATATATTTTTTTCGAAAATTTCAAATTTTACCTTACAGTCACTTGTAAAATCACATATTCAATGTATTATAATTTTGCCTGGCTGCAGGACTATACTGTCGATGGCCATTTGGCCTTTGGGTCAATAAATTGCGTTTATTATTATTATTATTATTAGTTCATATAGTTGTCTCAAGTTGTTTAGACTATTTTTGATAGCATTTTTATGGCTCTGATTCAAGTCAGAAATTAAAGTTTCAAAATTTGTTCCTAATCAGTACAATATTATCATTATTCTTCGTGCGTTGACGGGATTTGTTCCGAATTATGGGTTTAATATTGTTGATTTTATATCATTATATTATTATTCTCCGCTTTCATTGATTGTCATTATTGCTGAAGTAATTTTTTCCCTCAGGAACTGCTATAAAAACGTGTCCAACGGTGTTAAATCGGGACTATTTGGTGGCCATAAAATGGGTGCGCCATTACCAATCCAAAGATCAAATGGCCACTTAAATATTCACGAACTTCCAAACGCTATGCCAGATGATTATTGAAATTTGAAACTCTGTGGTGCTCAGAATAAGAAAGATAGACCAACATGTTACATATTCGAAATCAGGGGAAAAAGCTAACCAAATATGGAAAAATATACAGGATGTTCCATTTGAAAAAATGAAGTTGCCATCAATATTTGGTCACCCTGTATATATTTCAGTTTCTGGACTCATATCAAAAAACCTCAGTTGATTTCGTGAAACTTTTATACGAAACATTTTTTATCTCCTTCAGTAACAAAGTTAAAGGGGGGGGTCAAATTATAGTGAAAAACCCGGTACTCTATTTTTCAATTGTTTTAGTGGGAACAATATCTGGGTCAATGAATTTTTTTGTACACCCAAGATTCTTCTGTTGATTATCATTTTCATCTTCCAGTTCCTGTGGACTAATTTCTGAATGAATAAAATTATTTTGAAGTTGAACCTAACCTAAATAGTCACACAGCAACTGAATATTGATATCTTCCCAATCAGGCTACATCACTGTATAGTTTTTAGAAGCCTCATATATCTGGTATTGCCCACAGAAGGTGTTAAACAGTAATAAAAAAAGCCCGAAAATTTAAACGTCCTGTACAGCATGATGCATTTCTTTTTTTCAACATCTCATTGTAGTATTATATTCGTAAATAAAAGAGCTACAACTAAAAAAAACATTCAAATCAGACGAATGGATGCGAAGATATTCATGGCTAATGCATAAAATACAAGAGTTGATAAAAAGTTGAATATCTCTGGATAATTTCAAGATAAATTGGTTTTTAAAGAAACAAAATACTCAAGAGATACTAGGCTACAACGCTTTATTGTTTTTATATGCCTCAGCAACCTGATTTTGCCCACAGAAGACGTTAAAATTTGACTATAAAACATGACATTATTTAAACGCCCTGTACAACATGAAGATTTTATTTTTTGGAATTCTGTTTGATGGAGGGAATTCGACAATAACAGAGCTACTATTGAAAGAAAAAAACTTTGAAATCCAACTAAAGATTGGGAAGATATCAATTGTTAAAATTTAACGAAATTTTGGGTGGTGCGCTAATTTTGTCCATCAGTATATTATCGACCGGTCTGGTTGCATCGGTTGATTTACAAAGTATACCTTAAGTGAATTTTTTTGAGGCCGTTTTGTCTTTATATTGTTTTATGGTCAATTATCATATGTCATACTTACTTCTTTGGTTTTCAATACCTAAAAGCCTTTGTCCTAACTGGAGGAATGTGATTATGGTATTGTAACAAATGTTATAAAAAAATCCTACTAGGTTTTGAATGAAACCCCTCAAACCGCTTCCCGAACCATCGGAAGGAGGAGTATAATAAATGTGTTGTCCTAGGTGATCGGTTACTACAGCTGGAGGTCGACTTTCTGAAGCATATACTGAAGGCCTTCCTTCCCTCATATTGAGTTGTTCTTGAACAGCCACCTATAAAGAAATTTAAAATCATTCAGATTGTTATTTTTAGTGGTTTCATTTAATGACTTTCACTTTTAAGATTGTTGTAGACTACAGGCCCGTGTTGAAAAAATTATGGGTCATTTGAACCACCAGGTGACCTATCTAGAACGATAAAATAATAAGATTGAGCACTATGCCGTCGCTTGTAAGCTGTCCAGCTGAGTGCAGGTGAGAATTCGAAAGTACAGGTAGAGTGGGTACATTTTGGTCACATATTTTTGTACGGCATTCTTACCATCGATAGATCCGTGAAAAATAATAAGAAAACGCGTAGCGCCGTAAAAAATGTGGAGCCACAAAGTCAAAACTTTTTTTTTTCGACAATTACCAAGGTAAATTTGGTCATTTGATTTTGTATGGCATCTGTTTCATACTATTTCAATACTGCTTCTAATCCATTATTCCACAACGCCGTACAAAAATCATGCGACAAGGGGAAAAAATCTAGTGTTGCAATCCCCTCTCTTACCGTAGTCCAGGGGGTGATTTGACACAACATGAAATAAATTAATTTTGAAAGTATTTTATGCAAAGATAATATTTTTCCATATGCCGTACATTTTCGTTGGTCCAAAGGGGAACAAAAGAAAAAATCCATTTATTTGTCCTAATTTTTATAGTCTTTTCGTGATTCTAGGTTCCTAGTTAGAAACTATGTTGAATATGGGTTTGTATACCTCATTTATACCAAAATATAGACATGTTGTCAATGATAATTCCAAAATACAACATATTTTTGAGAAGTACTCCTGACACTGAAGTTATCAGAGCCCCTTGTCGCAGGATTTTGTACTGCAAACTTCAGTGTCATGAGTACTTCTCGAAATATGTTGTATTTTGGAATTATCAGTGACAATATGTATACAGGGTGTCCCATTACTCGACGTCAACCCGGAACCGGGTGAAAAGGCAAGTAATGCTGGTTATCAGAAAAATATAAAAAAAAATCTAAGTTGCATGATTTTAAAATAATGCGTATTTAAAAAAACACGCAAAATTCCACACCCTGTAACAGTCTTTTCGCTCCTGTTGCCACAAATATCAACTTTTTCCAACTTTTTTCTTTGCTGTGTAACCTTGAATAATGCTTGTCTAAACTGTTATCAAAATTTTGATACCAGCTGATCTAGGTTTCATAAAAATAGGGCTTACTTCTCAGAAAGCAAATTCGAAATAAACAATTGCCTCGTTTCAACTGACTGTATTGAAAAAAAAATGTACTACGTAGGTTTGGCATGTTTTTTCAAAAGTTGGCGCATTTAGTGAGGATTCCAAAATGGTATATACTTGTTTAATTGCAGCTGCCGTAGTTCAAATTTATTTTCGATTGCCTTTGAATACACTTTTTCGTTAACTGCTTCCCAGTAATAAAGTCCAATGGATTCAAGTCCGGTGAACGGGCCGGCCACGAGATTGGACCAGAACGTCCGATCCATCTTCCGGGAAAAAATGTTAACAGAAAAAAAAATTTTCAGAGAAATTTCTCAGGAAAAATTTTTTCTGGAAAAATTATTTTCTCTGCAAATTTTTTTTTCTGATAACATTTTTTCCCGGAAGATGGATCAGACTTTCTGGTCCAATCTCGTGGCCGGCCCGTTCACCGGACTTGAACCCATTGGACTCTATACTGGGAGCAGTTAACGAAAAAGTGTATTCAAAGGCAATCGAAAATAAATTTGAACTACGGCAGCTATAATTGAACAAGTATTATACCATTTTGGAATCCTCACTAAATGCGCCAACTTTTGAAAAAACATGCCAAACCTACGTAGTACATTTTTTTTCAATACAGTCAGTTGAAACTAGGCAATTGTTTATTTCGAATTTCTTTTTCCGAGAAGTAAGCCCTATTTTTATGAAACCTAGAGCAACCGGTATCAAAATTTTGATTACAGTTTAGACAAGCATTATTCAAGGTTACCAGCAAAGAAAAAAGTTGGAAAAAGTTGATATTTGTGGCAACAGGAGCGAAAAGACTGCCACAGGGTGTGGAATTTTGCGTGTTTTTAAATGCTCATTATTTTAAAATCATGCAACTTAGATTTTTTTTTATATTTTTCTGACAACCAGCATTACTTGCCTTTTCACCCGGTTCCGGGTTGACGTCGAGTAATGGGACACCCTGTATATTTCGGTATAAATAGATAGTATATAAACCCATGTTTAAAATAGTTTCTAATTAGGAACCTAGAATCACGAAAGGACTATGAAAATTAGGACAATAAAAGGATTCTTTCTTTTTTCCCCTTTGGACCAACGAAAATGTACGGCATATGAAAAAATATTATCTTTGCATAAAATACTTTCAAAATAAATTTATTTCATGTTGTGTCAAATCACCCCCTGACTACGGAAAGAGAGGGGATTGCAACACTAGATTTTTTTCCCCCTGTCGCATGATTTTTGTACGGCATGGTGGAATATGAATATTGAAATAGTATGACACAGATGCCGTAAAAATCAAATGACCAAATTTACCCTGGTAAGTGTGGGAAGATAAAAAAAAATTTCGACTTGGTGGCTCTGGATCTATCGATGAATGCCGTACAAGAATATGTGACCAAAATGTACCCACTCTACCTGTACTTTCGAATTCTCACCTACACTCAGCTGGACAGATTACAAGCGACGGCATAGTGCTGAATCTTATTATTTTATCGTTCTGGATAGGTCACCTGGTGGTTCAAATGACCCATAATTTTTTCAACACGGCCTGTAGTCTATTGTAATCTTTCAATAAGGTTGTGATACTGGACAAAAAACAAAGTCTAGTTTTTACAACTGTGATATTGATAATTCACCTCAAGGTTCCATTGGTGCCTCTGAAGAACATCCCTACAGACGGTAATATCTTCTATACCAGTTAAATCTTGAAATTGTAGTACTTTCTCTGTTTGATCAGTTGTAAGTCCAAGACTTGCATTATCTCTCATAAAGTCCATTGCCATTATGCACCGGAGAGAGAATACACAATCACATAAGTTGAATTGATATTAAATTCGCATAAATTATTCAGATCCTTGAAATATTTAGTTATTCACATAGAATTTGGCGTTAAAATGAAACTTTTTCGATATCCGATCTCATAAGAAATACATATGTCATGTCACCTTTATTTTTCGTGTTTTTAGTTCACATATGTCAACTGTCACTTGCGAACATAGAACTGTGGTAGTTCAAACGTTACAAAATAAAATTTCTTTGAAATAATTTATTTTCAGTTTATATAAAATGAATCGATTAAATCATTTAAATTTTTGGAGAGATTTTTCACATTTCTTCAATTGACATTTTCCAATATTGGTCATTTTTTTTTCAGTTGTTTTCGCGTTAGCTCTTTCTACAGTTAGATCAAATGTACCTACATCATTTGAACTACTAATCGATCACATTTGACAGATGACAGGTGTTCAACGCAGTCGCTGTAATAAAATTGACAGATCTGAAATTTAATTTGTGTTTGTGCAAACTGCTAGTAGAGTGGGGTATTTAATAAATATGTTTGATAATAATTCTTGAAGAGCAAGGTGACAATAGTTTCGGTAGTGATTGGGATGACAGTCGCAAAGAGACTTGTCGCCGACACCAACGATCGTGTATATTTCGTGTTTTCTAACGTGTGTATCGGATGAATTGTCAAGTGAAAAACCCAATTCGCAAAGCGTAGTTAACACTTTTTAATCGGAAATATGTATACGTTAAGAACATTTACTGTGTTTTCTTGTGTTGTGTTAATTACATTTTGCAAGGTGAGTCAGATCTAGGAGATACTGTTTTCACTGCTGAAATTCTTCGTATTCTTGTATAGAAAAGTGTAGCTTGTACGCCCTTGTTTTACCAGTAGAAAGTGTTCGGTGTTTACCTTAATTCTTATAGGAATGTTCGACCTAGAATTCAGGATATACAAGACATTCGATGTGAACTAAACTAGTGATTTTTGTGCACCTATTTTGTCTATTTAATATGACAACTTGTTTTCCAGAATTCATAGTCCAATTGAATCTTTCTTTATTATGTGTAAATGTTTATTCAGATATATTCCAGAAGGTATTTTGGTTTCAAATATTCCACTCTACTTTCTGGAATTTTTATATACTTAAATTTAACAAAAAATAATGTCTTAATGAATCTCATTGACGTTTATCGACTTTTCCAACTGCAGCAGTGAATTTTATGAGAGTGCTTTACACGAATTGTGTAAATATAAATATTCATTGACTATTATTCAATCGTTTGCATTTTACGTTGCGAAATCCGGCGAAAGTTTTGATTAATTCTGCTTTTTACTCAATTATATTTTGGTGTTGAGTTTCCTATGTTTTTCCTTCAACATAAATGTTTCAGCTGTTCCTTTGACGGTTCATTTCTAAGGTTTCTTGGTATTCCAAGAAATGGGATAAAAATATAGATGAAAGGATCGATTGTCCTCATAATTCTTCACCTCTAACATCATAGAACTAGAAGGCAGTGATTTTTTTCCCTTTGAGCTTTTAACTTTTAAGTTCCTTCGACACCTGAATGACCATTTGATGATATTTGTCCTAGAGTTTTTATCAACTCATAGTTGATTTGTATTGGAAATATTCATTTCAATCGTAGATATGCTCTATACAATTATTATATTCGAAATATTATCAACAAGAAATAAACTGAAACTAAGCTTTTAGCTATAAATCTTGAAAGTAGAATAAGAAATTAGAATACATCGATTTTACAAATGGAAGAACATTTCTTAATCTATTTCTTAATAGAATACATCGACTGTATCTTGTGAATGGATATTTGAAAAATATATATGTATATCATAAACTCAAGAGGACTTTTCTAGATTAGACTAAAATTTCAGGGTTTTATCAGCTTTTTACCTTTGAAAAATGTAATGAAAAGAAATATGTTTATGTTTTAATAAATCTTATTTGAAACACTTTATGTTTGCTTGAATTTGGTTCAATATTAATATTTTATGTATTGATTTTCCAACAATTATTGAATAGGTACCATAATTTGAGAAGTAAAAAACCTACAGATTAAGTAGGCAAGAAGACTGAATTTCTTCAATATTTTTTTTGATATTTAAGTACCTATTTACTAAAGTGTGTTTCGATAAGTTTTGGAATGTATTTGAACAGAATTTAAACAATTTGGGTTGGAATTAACTAAAATTTGTTCATTGCAAAAATTGTGGTATTTATTGCACTATTGTTCATTGATATAATTGTCAATTTGTTCCAAAAGTACAGCTAGCCATTTGGTTAATCTATTTACTATCCGCAAAAAATAAAACTTTCTAACCAGAATGTTATATTTTTCAAAATTTTCGGAGATTGTATGACATTAATCTTTGAGTGTATCCAGAAAAGCACATTCTCAAAAAAAATCAGGAAAAGCTCTGAGCAGGAGCTTTTTAGCGCTCGTTTTTTGGTGGAGAAATTAGATTATTACCTCAAAATTTTATATGTTCTTATATAAAAATGCAGAATTTCAGCACAATCGGAATTTTATTCTGGAAATTATTCAGAAAATGAAATATGTGAAGGATGAATACTTTAAAAAAATTAAATTCTATGGTTCTGATGATACGATCCTCTTGAAATCGAGCTTGAAATTTCGCATGAACATTAAGTATATCAGTCTTCATTCACAAAATAACTTTCTCTTGAATAGGATATATAAAGATTCTTCTTTTCAATATTTTAATTGAATTTTCTATGGTTCTGTTGACACTATGGACACAAAATTCTGCATGAAAATTCAGTATAAGTCTTTATTCACAAAAAAAATTCACTTAAATCGGATATCTTGTTATGGAAATATAAAGATTCTTCTTTTCAATATTCCAATTGAATTTTCTATGGTTCTGTTATTATTATGGCCACAAAATTCTGCATGAACATTCAGTGTTTCAATCTTTATTTATAAAATAAATTTCACTCGAATCGGATATTTTTTTAAGAAATATTTGGCTGGTTAACAAACTTAACCGAGCCATTTGGGATCCAAACTCATCCTGAAAATTTCGAGTCTCTAGGAAAATCCCTTCGAAAGTTATTGTGCTAACAGACGGCCCCACGGACAGAATTGAATTTGATCACGAATTCGTCATCAGGGAGTCTAACCTTATCGTTTGAGACCATTTTCTGCTCAAAATTCGAGAATTACAGACATTTGGGCAAAACGATATAGCACTCGTTTAAGGAGAACGAGCACTAAAAACGGTAAAGAATACTTTATTTTCGAATTAAAATGTCTCAGGATTTCAATAGTGTTCATGTTTATTCGAGTGTTCATTTTGAATGGTTTTCTGATCTTTCATATTATCTGTGAACAGTGGAAGAATATTTGTTACAATTGTAGAAAACTTCAACCCAAAATATACAGGATGTTAATGAATAAGTGCGACAAACAGGAAGTGATTCTGCATGGAAAATAATAATATTACGCTATATAACTTTCATCCGCACATGCTTCGTTTACGGAGATACGGGGTGTTAGAGTTTTACTTAAAAACTGGTACTCCAATCAATATTTTAAACTAACAATTATTTTTCAATTTTTCGTTCAATTACTGACAAACAATCTCTCTTGTTTTTTTTCATATAGGGCGTCGTTTTTATGCAAAAAATAAAACATCTCAACGTAAAGTCGCTACTTCATAATGAGTCTAACGACAAATGCGCGTCAAGGTGTTTCAATTTTTTGCATAAAAATGGAAGCAAGCCCTGAGCAGGAGCTTCTGAGCGCTCGTTCTCTGGTGGAGCAATAGGACTATCATCTCAAAATTCTGTATATGACTTGAAATTGATACTTTATATACAATAAACAATTAAAAATTCAATTCTATGGTCACACTAAAATTAAAATAATTAAATTTTATGGTTCTGATGATGCGATCCTCTTGAAATTTGGCATGAACATTCAGTATATCAATCTTTATACCAGGAATAATTTCACTCAATTCAGATATCTTGTTATGAAAATATAATTTTTTTTTTCAATATTCAAATTGAATTTTCTATAGTTCGGATGATGCGATGATCTTCAAATTTTGGCACAAACATTCAATATATAAATCTCAATTCCAAAAATAAATTTCATTTGATTCGGATATCTTGTTATGGAAATATAAAGAGTCTTTCCTTTAATATTCCAATTGGAATTTCTATGGTTCTGATGATGCTATCCTCTTGAAATTTTGCATGAACATTCAGTATATCAGTCTCAACTTACAAATGAATTTCATTTGAATCGGAAAGTTGGTTATGGAAATAAAAAATTCTTCTTTTCAATATTCCAATTGAATTTTCTATGGTTCTGTTAATACTATGGCCATAAAATTTGCGAGAGGCTCACTATGAGGATCTGGCAAGTTGCTGCAAAATTTCATTCCGTTTGCCCTCGTTTTGTGTGAAATATTGAGGAACAAAAATTTTGAATGGCCACTTTTTATGGAACACCCTGTACGATTTTTCTGGTAAACGAACTTACCCGAGCTATTTGGGAGCTGAACACACCCTGAAAATTTCAAGTCTCTAGGACAATCCGTTCGAGAGTTATTGTGCTCACGGACGGACGGCGGCCCTACAGAATTTGATTTGACCTCATATTTTCCATCAGGGAGTCGAACCCTATCGTTTGAGACCTTTTCGGCTCAAAATTCGAAAATTACAGACATTTGGGCAAAACGATATAGCACTCGTCTAAGTAGAACGAGCGCTCAAAAAAGACGCCCTACACGAAAATAACGCAGAGAAGTTTCGTGAAAAATTGAACGAAGAATTCAAAAATAATTGTTAGTTTGAAATATTTCAGTGGCTTAATAGTTTTTTAAGTCAGTTTTTAAGTAACTCCTTATCTTATAGAAAAACGGAGCATTTGCGGCCAAATGTTATATTAATTTTATGTCATTATTTTTCATGCAAAAGCCCCCCCTGAAATGTGTCGCATTCATTTCTAACATCCTGTATTTAATTCAGAAATAGCCTTGGAAATAGCAAACCATGTAAGAGAAGAACTTTTGTTCTGTTTTTTGCTCGGTTTTTTGTTCTGAGAGTTCAACAATCTTCACATCTCCTTAAAGGTGAAGTAAAATTAATGTAATTTTTTTGTGGGTCAACTTGACGTGACTTTCTGACCTCACATCTAAATTCAGCGAAACCACTTAGTATTGAATAATTTCCCATGCCAGACCGGAAACTATGTTAATTCGCCATTAAATATTGACATTTTATGGCGAAATACATCATAAGTAGTCAATGAAAATGAAATCGCTGTTGAATAATCCAATTACCTATGTGATTAACATTATTGTTCGATGAATTATTAATCTATCCCATCTTGAGTGATTAATTTTTAACTCATTCTGAATGAATCCGTAATTTGGCGATTGTCGGATAGAAAATATAGGGTTTTCCAATAAGAGGTATTATTTTGATATTCAAAGAAAAATGCCTTTTTTCAATATAAATGATCGAATCTTCATTTCTTTATGAAAAAGAAGCTATGCCGTTAATAGTGAAAAATAACATCAGGCAAATGACAACCATGACCACGCTTACAGGATCATATCCTTTTAATGAAATTTTCCATAACCAAATCGCAAAGTGGCTGCCCTATGTCCGCGATAGCCTCACGAATTCCATCTTTGAGGTCTTGAATCGACGCTGGGCTATTGGAGTAGACCTTTTCTTTCACGTGGCCCCAAAGGAAGAAGTCGCAAGGTGTTAAATTACAAGATCTCGGTTGTCAATTGTGATCCCCTCTTCGAGAGATAACACGGACCGGAAACTTTTCCCGCAACAGATCAATTGTTTCGCTTTTCGGCTTGAGTTCTTGTGTTAACTGAACTTTTTAAGCCTTAAGACCCAAATCTTTACGCAAAATACGGTGTAATGACGTTTGTGGAATGCCTAATTCCAAAGAACGACGAGGAATGGACAAACCTGGGTTTTCTTCAACACTTTCGGCTACAGCAGCAATATTCTCGGCTGTTCTTGAGCAACCTGCACGGGTTTTATTATTCACATCACTAACTTGTCCCAACAGATCGAATTTTTCCACCAATTGCTTTATTGCGGTCCGACAAGGTGCTCCACGACGATCCAAAAATGTTCGAGTTGTACGAACCGTCTCTGCCAAATTTTCACCATTTTTATAGTGTATTTTAATAATTTCATTGCGTTCTTTAAGCGTGTATCCTTCCTTTTTCATTAATGGCGTAGTTTCTTCTTGTCAAATGTCAAAAAATGACAGCTTCAAACTTGACATCTACCGAAATAGCGGGCTATTCAAAATAACATCTCTTATTGAAAAACCCTTTATGTGTTTTTGATAATTTTCAAAGTTCTTACTTCAAGAAGTTATAATTCAGGATGCTTTGACTATAATAGTGATTTAATCGGCTAGTTCATTAATCGCTAGGTTAATGCCCAAGACTATTGCACATTAAAGTAGTAGAAATTGAACAATAATATGGATCATTATTAATCAATTTTGTTTACATCAAACTGTTCTCATATTTCGAGGTTGACGTCTAAATGAAAGGTGGGTTTAACGCCTACTAAATTGATTAATGACCCATTTTGTTGTTGTTCCTACTATTTTAATGTACAATTGTCATGGCAACCGAACACAAAGTATTCAGAAGCAATACGAGATGTTAAAACTCTACTGAAACGATTCGAAAATAACAGACATTTGGGCGAAACGGCAATATAACACTCATTTAAGTAGAACGAGCACCCAAAAATCGACCAAAAATAAAGACACGACCCCCATGGCCTTGAAAAATTAGGTTAGACCTAATTGTAACAGAAAACGGACAACAATGGACTCAATTTAATGAACCTGGGTAGAAATAATCGCCATAACACAAAGCAATGGGTATTATTCAATGTTCCATTCATGACACAATTCGAAAACGATATAAGTTATCAAATATATCAGTTTCTATACATAAAGAACGTTATTCTAATAATACACATTGAATTACTCAAACTGATGTGAATTATATCACCCCAAGAAATGACTAGACATCCCATTATTTTATTCAAGAACCTTGAAAGCTTGTCTCAATGTGGGTATATCGCATTCAACATTATTGTATCGAAGTCTTACTGAGTGATAGTTATTAAATCAACTAGTTTATAAATCGCTAGATTAATAAACTAGTTGATTATAAGATTTTTCAGTCTCATTTTGAATTGAGTATACATTCTTGATTAAAATACTTTTTGATTTTGCATAAGAGATACATTTGACATAATGGAATTTCTATGTTTCAGTAGAGTTTTGACATTTCTCGTAGTACTTCTGAATACTTCGTGTACGGTTGCCATGAGGATTGCACATTAAATTGCATTATATGGGTCATTAATGTTCAATTTCGTACACATTGAAATCTCCTTTTATATCGAGGTCGGCGGAAAATCTTTTTATTGAAATATCAAAAATCAAAGTTGGTATAATTTCGAATTCTTAACCAATAAACAATCAGAAACAAATCAAAACAGAACTTGATTAACTAGCATTAAAATTGGAATTAATTTTAGATTGAAAATCATTCCAACAATATTTCTTTCTTGTATGATTATTTAGAATCACGCAAGTTTTCATCAGATGGCCATATTATGTTTAAACCGCTATGACAAAAAAACACAAGCAAAAATAGTTATTTAATCAACTAGGTCATTAAAGACAGCGACTAATGGTCAAGATATTTCAATGCGTGAGCGGAGCGAACGCGTTAATAGTTCGAGACCATTAGTCGCTCGATTAATAACCGAGTTGATTACAAGATTTTTCCAACGATCTCAATGTGAATTGAGAATTGTGTATGAATTTTTGATTGAAATATATTCTCATTTTGCACAATACATACATTTGACATAGGGGAATTTCTATGTTCCAGTAGAGTTTTGACATTTCTCATAGTGCTTCTGAATATTTTATGTTCGGTTGCCATGAGGATTGCACTTTAAAATGTCAAAAATTGAGCATTAAAATGGGCCATTAATGTTCAATTTTGTACACATTAAAATCACCTCTTATTTCGAGGTCGGCGGAAATTTTTTTTATTGAAATATCAGAAAACAACGTTGGTTCAATTTCGAATTCGTAACCAATCAGAAAAACTTCAGAACTTAATTAACTAGCATTAAAATTAAAATTAATTTCAGCTTGAAAATCATTCGAACAATATTTTTTTCATCAGATGGCCATATTATGTTCAAACCGTAGATATGTAAAAACTTCATGACAAAAAATCACAAGCATAATTAATAATGATATTATTCGATGTTATTATTATATTAGCGCCTACGGAAAAACCCTATGAGTCACATTATTATGTCATTGTCATTATCAATGAACGGACAATATTTCATTAGGGAATCGCAATGATAAGAAGAACAATAGTCATCCATACAGTTCAGGATGTACGTCGAAATTAAAAGAATTGTGAAATTTTTGTTTGTATTCTTGATAAAGACAAGCATCGGCACCTTGCACTCTCTGCAAATATTTAACGACAATATGGGTGTTTACCTTTTGTCGACTGCTGAAGATAATCGATAGAATACACCTTAGGTCAATCATTTCTGACAAGATGATTACAATTTTCTGTAAATTTGAATCATTTTCAATGTTAAAAATAAAAGAAACAGTTTTTTTCGAGGGTTGGTCTTGTCTCCTCAATCAACTCTTAACTTGTTGTATGTAACAGGATAATTTTTTGTGTGTGGAATATTCACTATCTTGTCACTTAGAGGAAAATAATGAACAAGCATAAATTAAGTGTTTTACAACAAGAGGTGTTATTTTGAATAGCCACTATTTCGTTAGATGTCACGTTTGAAGCTGTCATTTTTTGACATTTGACAAGTAGAAACTACGCCATTAATAAAAATGGAACGATACACGCTTCAAGAAAGCATTGAAATTATTAAAATTCAATATAAAAATGGTGAAAATTTGGCAGAGACGGTTCGTAAAACTCGAACATTTTTGGGTAGTCGTGAAGCACCTTGTCGGACCGCAATAAAGAAATTGGTGGAAAAATTCGAGCTGTTGGGACAAGTTAATGATGTGAAGAATAAAGCCTGTGCACGTCAATCAAGAACAGCCGAGAATATTGCTGATGTAGCCGAAAGTGTTAAAGAAAACCCAGCTCTGTCCATTCCTCATCGTTCTTTGGAGTAAGACATTCCACAAACGTCATTACACCGTTTTTTGCATAAAGATATGAGTTTAATGTCCGATTGCACCGTTCGTCTGAGCAACGTTTAAGCCCTTAAGTGACGTTTATTCCATTGATGAAACGTCATTTCAGGGCTTAAACGTTGCTTAGACGAACGGTGCAAACGGGCATAAGGCTTATAAAGTTCAGTTATCACAAGAACTTAAGCCGGCCGATCATCAACAACGTCGTGTCTTTGCTGATTGGGTCGTTGAAATGCATGAAAATGATCCGGAATTCCATCGAAAAATCGTCTTGAGTGATGAGCCCCATTTCCACATCGGTGGCTTCGTCAACAAGCAAAATTGTCTCATCTGGGGCTCGGAAAACCCAAGAGTTATTGTTGAAAAGCCTTTCTATCCTTAACGTGTGACTGTTTGGTGCGGTTTATGGTCCGGCGAAGTCATTGAGCCTTACTTTTTCGAAAATGAGGCTGGAGCAACAGTTACGGTGAATGGATTGGGCTATCGAGAGATGATTGATGATTTTTTATGGCCGAAATTGGATACTTTTGATCTGGACAACGTTTACGTTCAACAAGACGGCGTTACGTGCCATACAAGCAACGAAACCATTGATCTTTTGCGGGAAAAGTTTCCGGACCGTGTTATCTCTCGAAGAGGCGATCACAATTGGCCACCGAGATCTTGTGATTGAACACCTTGCGACTTCTTCCTTTGGGGCCACGTGAAAGAGAAGGTCTACGCCAATAGCCCAGCGCCGATTCAAGACCTCAAAGATGGAATTCGTGAGGCTATCGAGGACATAGGGCAGCCAATTTGCGATTTGGTTATGAAAAATTTCATTAAAAGGATATGGTCCTGTAAGCGTGGTCGTGGTGGTCATTTGCCTGATGTTATTTTCCACTATTAACGGCATAGCTTCTTCTTTATAATGAAATAAACATTCGATCATTTATATTGAAAAATTTCATTTTTTTGAATATCAAAATAACACTTCTTATTGGAAAACTCTTCAGTTTTGAGGATATTCAACTTTGAGCGATCATACACGAACAAACGTGTCTGGCTTCACGTCAGGGATTCTCCATATTATAAGATTCGAGGTGGCCCTTTCAGGACATTCTATGTAGGTAATGTATACAACCAGTAAAATCAACTAGACAGTAATTTTCCCAGATATTCGGTGAACTCACTCAATTCGTGTTCGAATGTCGAAAACCTCGGTTTCTCTAAAAAACAATCAATTTCAATTCTCGCTCGGCCTTTACAGTTAATTGATCTGTGACCTTCGCCTTCACTTTACAACAGATATTTCTATGAATAAAGTCGATATCGGCCAGGCAAATCATCGAGCCGACTGTCCTGTTGATACATATTCTGTGGCTACGTCATTTATTTTATGACCCAGTGAGTTTATGATTCGTTAGTTAATTTTAGTTGTCGGTGCATTACGAAAAGGATTGTTTAGAATGTTTAGATAGATAAAATAAAACACCTCGTTGTCTTTTAATGGCTCTACGAAGTCGTGTAGGCCAAACAATGAGTAATTTTACTAGTTTGCAAGTATGGTTAGTCTGGATACCGATGTTCTAAATAGGTGTTTATTGCTCTTTTTATAGGTTGGGAAAGGAAGGACTTTTTATGAACTTGGAATTTTTTTTCAGGGTCAGTTTATGGATGAGGGAATTCTTGAGATATAAATAAAACTGAAATTTTTGGATATTGTATGCTAAAATATAGTTTTTTCGTGTGACTGTATCAGAAGAAGTGTTAGGTAAATACCTATTCAACAGTTCAAGTAACTGATTTTTAATTAAATATTAAAAATTCTATTTGTGTGCTCTTGAATTCAAACGACGCGACGTGATGACGTACAAGCAAGCATAATTAGTGGGTATGACGATATACAACTGAGTGGCCACTTGTCGTCGTTGTGAACTGTGATTCAACACCCAACCAATGAAATGAATGCTAGTTTAGTTAGTTTAGTTTAGTTTAAAGAGGGGTTTCAGTTCACTGCGACCTTAAGGTGTATTGTGCCCCCTACTGTTCTGGCCAAACCCTTCACAGCTCGCCTTCCAGTTCCAGAGATCTAATGAAATCTAATAACTGTGAAGGCTTCGACGACACCACGAATGGTGTACGGCAGAAATATTTGCAATCGGGAGATCCATAGATGGAAACCTGGACAAAAAATTTCAAGGGTGAGACATATAGTTATAGTTTAAAAAGGGGGTTACAGTTCACTGCGACCTCAAACTCTATTGTGACTCCTCATAGAGCTATTCTGACCACACCCTTTACAGCTCGCCTTCCAGTTGCAGACATCTGATGAAATCCATTATCTGTGAAGGCTTCAACGAGGCTAGTTCCTCACTATTACAAGTTTCTCGTCCAAGGCATTCTCTCCTTAGGCTCTCAATGCCAAGGCATTCCGTGACTAGGTGAATGGGGTTTTTTTCCTCCTCCCCACAAAACCTACACTCGTCAGTGTCCGATAATCCCATCCTCAACAGGTGCTTCCTGAGGCGACAATGTAAGAAAGCCAGTGAGGAGGTGTAATTGCTTCTTACCAAGGTCCAGATAGCTTTTGGATTCCGCTGTCTCGAAATTCCGAAGGAACTCAGTGGAATGATCCATCCCTGGGAGATTCCGCCAGAGTTTTTCCCTCTCGGCTTTCTCCTTCTCCAGAAACTCCTTCTTATAAGTACATTTACCTATACCAGAAAAGGGTTCTGGGACAAAGAGTGACATTCGTGCGGCCTCTTTGGCAAGTGTATTCGCCTCTTCGTTTCCTTTGATGAATGCTAACGCGTACGTCACACTCAATCGCCAATTTCGATAATTTTTTTCTCGAAAACCGAAAACGGATAGATAATCGGTTTGATTTTCTTGGGGTCCATATTTTCTAGAGATTTTTCTGTTAATCATTGCAAATGCACATTTGAGAGTTGTATGTTCAGTTCTTGAGCTCTCGTTCTACTTAATTTAACTATCAAATTCTTCAGAAACGATATTTTAATGTAATACATTCTCGGTAGTTGCCATTCTCTATTTGTTTTCATAATAATAATGCAGTCGAATTGTGCTTTCAGCAGGAAAGTTTTGGGGTAGTTTAGATTTCTTTCATTTTTTATGTTTTTTGGGGTGCTGAATCCGAATTTGAGGTTTGCTAACAAAATTTCCAGACGGAACATAGAAAAAAATACAAAAAAAGAATGAAAATCTCATTCTTGGTCAGTTTTTTGCATATAACTCTGACACTATCAACTTTTCCTAAAATACCTTTCTATACAAAATGAAAGTACAGAAAATTTCCTACAAATTGTACTACCACATCTTGTTTTGCGACAAACCGTTCTGGTTCAAATAATAGTTGAAAATGAGGTATTTTCTATGACTCAATAAATGAAAAAAAAATTAATTCTATGGTTCCGATGATGCGATCCTCTTGAAATTGTGCATGAACATTCAGTATATCAGTCGCGATTCACAAAAAAAAATTTAATCGTATCGGACATTTTGTTATGGAAATATAATATATTTCAATATATTAATTAATTAATATAATTAATATTCTTTTCAATATTCCAATTGAATTTTCTATGGTTCTGTTCACACTATGGTCACACAATTTTGCATAAGGCTTATTATGAGCATCTTGCATTTGGCCGCAACATTTCATTTCGATTGGTCTCGTTTTGTCTGAGATATTGAGGAACAAAAATTTAGAATGGCCTTGTTTTATGAAACAAAATACGGTCATTCAAAATGTTTGTTTCTCAATATCTCAGACAAAATGAAACCAGTCGAAATGAAATGTTGCGGCAATATGCAGGATGGTCATAATAAGCTTCATGCAAAACTGTGTGACCATAGTGTGAGCAGAACCATAGAAAATTCAATTGGAATATTGAAAAGAAGAATCTTTATATTTGCAAAACAAGATATCTGATTCAAGTGAATTTTTTTTATGAATCGAGACTGATATGCTGAATGTTCATGCAAAATTTCAAGAGAATCGCATCATCGGAACCATAGAATTTAAGATTTTTTCATTTATTGAGTCATAGAAAATACCTCATTTAAAACTATAATTTGAGCCAGAACAGGTGGTCGCAGAACAAGCTGTGGTAGTACAATTTGTAGGAAATTTTATGTACTTTCATTTCGTATTGAGAGGTTTTTCACGAAAAGTTGATAGTTTCCGAGTTATAAGCAGAAAACTGCCGAAGAATGAGATTTTTTCTCTTTTTTTGTATTTTTTTCAATGTTCCCTCACGAAATTTTGTTAGCAAACCTCAGTTTCGGATTCAGCAACCCAAAAAACATAAAAAATCGAAAAAATCCAAACTACCCCAGAACTTTCCTGCTAGGGGTTCTTTTGAGCACAAATTTACTGGACTATACGCCCAGAAAAATAATGAGAACTCATTACTACTGGCCGAAGCATAGTAATTTTGTATGCTCAACATGAAACTTTTGAGAGATTAGTCAAATCAAGGATTTTTATCACATTCCTTTACATACCTTTAAATAAGCGAGTTCATTGACTGAATAACATTAAATAGCTGAAATTTAGATTAAAAAGTTCTGTATGGTTAACTGTATGGGTAACTAATAGATTATTTCTTGGAATTCAATGTAATCTAGAGAATTCGTGAATCATCGGGAATTTCATTATGTGTTTCTTTTCACGTTTATTTCAATCGGAAGGAGCTCTTATCATTCAGTATCTTAATTTAATCTACGCGATATGTTTGGAATCGCTATAAAAATAGAAAAAATCTGGGAAATTCCATATTTTCCAAACCTTTTCGCTGAAATTTGAAGTGGAACACCCATTGAAACAACACGTGATACGTTAAATATGGTCAAAGTCGAAATAAGGAAAAAAATCGAAAAACATATGAATTATTCTCCAGTTATTTTCAATTACGTCAAAAATACGTAGATAAGAAATTGAAATCAAATCAATTTCCTATGATTCACAAGAATATCATACCGAAATACCCATTTTTTCGTTCTACAGGGTGATTTTTTTAAGTGTTTCATTAGACGTTTTCGAGGAAGGAATTGTAATACAGATTCAAGATTTTGGATTTTCGTTTTAGAGTATATGAACTTCAATTGTAAAATATTTTCAAGAATCTACTTTCATGCCTCTAAAATCAGTAGTTTTGCCGTTATTGAATAAAATTCGAATTTCAAGATTGTATCAAGGTTTCTCAGTCTAACCATAAATTTATTAGGATAAGACCTGACCTAACCTAACCTAACCATAGATTTATTAGCATAAAAGTTTTCAAGAAGGCTATGTCTGTTGATTTATAATGCATTTTAGATGACTGTCATTTATACTTTCTCGATTAATCGGGCACTATGCAAAATATGAACTAAAGTAACAGTGATGTATTGAATATGTTCTTCATTTATGGTGAATGTAACAAAATATTAGAAAGGACAGTCAGAACTTTTAACGAAAGAAATCCACATTTACCACCTTTAACAAAATCGAAGTTCAGGAAGTATCAAAACAATTTTCTCCGTAGTGGAAGCATTAACCCGAAACGGAATTGTTTTGATACCTCCTGAACTTTGATTTCGTTAAAGTCAGTAAATGTGAATTTCGTTCTTCGAATTTCTAATTACCTTTTCTAGGAATTTGTTACATTTGCCGCAAATAAAGAACATACCCTTGATATATCATTCCAGTGAAATTATTATTGCTTAGTGCTTGATCTGTAAGAAAAAGTAAGAATGACTGTTCCTAACATAGCCTACTTCAAAAATGCAAGCTTACAAACTGTGCGAAACCTGTGTTTAATCGTGAAATTCGAATTTTATTGAATAACGGCAAAAATACTGATTTTAGGAGCATGGAATGTTCGGGACACCATAACTGGTTTTTGACGAGCCATCGATTGGAATTACAAAATTATAGGGTTGCCATTTGAAAAAAGTGAGATTTCATAGTTTTATTGAGGCTCACTTTGGGGCCCTTTTTCAGACACCCTGTATAATATTTCCTCATAAGTTATACAAGAAACAGTATCAGCGTATTTTCTTTTGTTCCACTTTTGCAAAAATAAATTCTTGTAATGAGGGATTTTGAAGATATGGACATTAATTTGTGACAACCTTTTTGTCAAAAAAATTGATAATCAGGCTATAATTCAAGAACCGCTTGAGTGGTTGCACATATCATACATCAAATCTGTGTAGAATTTAACGAAGAATTCGAATATGTATAAATATACAGGGTGTTGCATTTGAAATAACGAAGTTACATTCGTTTCCGGTGAAACCGGAAGTAGATTCCTCTTGAAAATATTTTACAATTAAAGATCACGTACTCTAAAACGAAAATCCAAAATCTTGAATCTGTATTACAATTCCTTCCTCGAAAACGTCTAATGAAACACTTAAAAAAATCACCCTGTATAGTCAGATTTTCGAGAAAGAAGTATTGAAATCTCCGAAATAAGATAGGGAATTCAAACGATCAGAATTTGCGGTTGAGTGTGACGTATGCGTTAGCATTCATTTCATTGGTTGAATGTTAAATCGCATTTTACAACGTGCCAACAGATCACTCTGGTTTGAATCGTCAATCCCATTAATTATGCTTGCTCGTACGTCATCATGGCGCGACGTACGAATTTAGGAGTATAGAAATTGCTTTTTCAATATTCAATTGAAAATAAATTACAGTATGGAACTTTCCTATAACGAAAGAGCTAAATCCGCAAAAAAATTCGTTATATAAAAATAGAATGTAGAAATTTCGTTATACAGAAAATATGTTTCTATAGTCGGGAATGTCTCGGTTGACTTTACTGATAAATTTAAGTTTTTTTATTCAAACTTAAGCACTTCCTTTCAGACATTTTCGCACAATTTCACACTAGCGTAATGGTAAGATTGAAGCCAAACAGCCAGGGGTGTATTTAAAACTGTTTCAGAAGGATCTCTCTGTCCGACGTAATGATTTAGTTTAAGGTTGGGATTTATTACATACGCCCGGAAAATTTTCGGAAAATCCCACACTTATACCTTATAAAGAATTTACTTCGTTTTAGAGAATGTTTTAACATGGAATTTTTATTCAAGGTGCAATATTTTGTACGAAATTCGTTATACAGAGAAATTCGTTATACAGATGTAGGGAAGTTCCACTGTATTTTGTCATACTGGAAATGCCCATTATACAATATTTCGAAATTATGAAATTAAAGTTGAAAACCTATAACTTACGAGCTGTTTTTTTGTTTTGAATGGGAATATTTTTGTCATGAAGAAGTTGAACCAGAGTTTTTTGGATTTTCGAAAATGAATTCTTATTATCCTTTAATATAAATAAATGCTCACAATTTTCTGACGTAATATTGAAGCTTTCCAATTTTTTAACATTTTCACGAATGGTTAGATCTCTCATTGAAGCCCAAAATAGAAATACATTGATGAGATGAGAACCTTCAATATCGTTCAAGTTATTTTTGGCAGCAATGGTAATTATTTTAAAATATTTAAGCAGCAACAGGATGCAGTTTTTGATAGTAAAAGGAGATGGATATTATAGCAATCTGTCCAGCCCAAAATAGACGTCTGTTTACTCTCTGGTATTTATTTTCAAATGCTTTCGATGAAAATTATACTGTTAATCGTATATTTGGCGGCGCCTATTGCTTGTTTGTTTGATTCATCATAGATATTTCTTTATCATTTCTCGAAATAATGTCAGCTAATGTACATGAGAACAATAGAAACACCCAAAGCATGTGCAAAATTGAGAGAAAAGCAAATCAATGAACAAGAAAGAGGTTATTTTAGTGTGTGTATCTGGTATTAGAATATTTCAAACATGCTAATGGTAATTGAAGTATCAGTTACCAATAAAACTACTTATGTTTTGACTGGGTAACGAACTTAACCGAGGAATATGGGAACCGGACTCAGCCTGAAAATCTCAAGTCTCTAGGACAATCCCTTCGAAAGTTATCGCCCTCACGGACGGATGAACGACCCCACAGACAGAATTGAGTTTGACCACGGATTCTTCATCAGAAAGTCAAACCATTTTCGGCTCAAAATTCGAAAATTACAGACATTTGGGAAAAACGATATAGCACTCGATTAAGTAGAACGAACGCTGAACAAGAGCCATAATGAAGGGTTTTCTAATAAGAGGTATTATTTTGAATAGCCCCCTATTTCGGTAGATGTCACGTTTGAAGCTGTCGTTTTTTGACATTTGGCAAGTAGAAACTACGCCACTAATAAAAATGGAACGATACACGCTTCAAGAACGCATTGAAATTATTAAAATTCACTATAAAGATGGTGAAAATTTGGCAGAGACGCTTCGTAAAACTCGAACATTTTTGGGTCGTCGTTAAGCACCTTGTCGGACCGCAATAAAGAAATTGGTGGAAAAATTCTAACTGTTGGGACAAGTTAGTGATGTGAAGAATAAAATCCGTGCGCGTCGCTCAAGAACAGCCTAGAATATTGCAACAGTTACGGTGAATCCATTGCACTATCGAGAGATGATTAATGATTTTTTATGGCCGAAATTGGATAGTATTGATCTGGACAACGTTTACTTTCAACAAGACGGCGGTACGTGCCACACAAGCAACAAAACCATTGATCTTTTGCGGCAAAAGTTTCCGGACGGTGTTATCTCTCGAAGAGGTGATCACAATTGGCCACCGAGATTTTGTGATTTACACCTTGCGACTTCTTCCTTTGTGGACACGTGAAAGAGAAGGTATACGCCAATAGCCCAGAGTCGATTCAAGTCCTCAAAGATGGAATTCGTGAGGCCATCGAGAACATAGGACAGCCACTTTGCGATTTGGTTATGGAAAATTTCATTAAAAGGATATGGTCCTGTAAGTGTGGTCGTGGTGGTCATTTGCCTGATGTTTGAAGCTTTTTTCCATAATGAAATAAACAACTGATCATTTATATTGATAAATGGCATTTCTATTTGAATATCAAAATAACACCTCTTATTGGAAAACTCTTTAGGTAATACAGATATTTCTTCTGCGCAACTGTACAGGGTATCCCATTTTGGGCACTTTTACGGGATATCTCCGTTATTTTTAACGTTAGCGGGATGCGGTTTTCGCGACAGTGTGCTACTTTTTTTGAAACTAAAGATGGCGCAATCAGTTTTTGCATAGCCCTCTTAGTTTTTGCTATACAGGGGGAAATGAAAAGTATCACTTTTTAATGACCCCCCGTATCTCAGTTGTGCTTAAACTTGGAGGAATGGTTAAAACGCATTCCTATAGATTTTTTTCCGTAGAATCTAGTGGCGTAGTCAGTTTTTCAATTAAACTTTCCGTTTTTGAGTTATTGAGCAAACATATGTTTTTTAAATGGGACACCCTGTATATTATTTTTTATTCTGATTAAGCACAATCTCAGCTTTTCAAAAACATATTATTTTAGGCATTTGTTTTCTAAACCAAGCTCAGAATTCAAGATTTTGTAATTCAATTAGCAGTAGTAGGCTATGACTGTTTATTATAAACAAAAAATAAGTGTCAAGATTTCGTCAGAAATCAAAAATAATGTTAACATAATATCTACATCACATGATCTAATATTTAACTTAATTTAATTTGCAATTTCTTGAAAATTCAAATAATTGAATCATTAATATAATATAATAAATAATAAAACTGAGAGAACTGTAAACTTTTAAACCAACCGACAAAGCTTTGAGATTTATTATTTGTTTTTAATAAACAGTCATAGAGCCTTCTACTAATTATTGACAATTATTACAAAATCTTGAATTCTGAGCTTGGTTTTGAAAAAATGCATGAAATGATATTTTTGAGAAAAGCTGAGATTGTGCTTATAAGAATAAAAAATAATATACAGGGTGTCCAATTTAAAAAACATATGTTTGCTCAATTACTCAAAAACGGAAAGTTTAATTGAAAAACTGACCACGCCACTGGATTCTACGGAAAAAAATCTATAGGAATGCGTTTTAACCATTCCTCCAAGTTTAAGCACAACTGAGATATGGGGGTGATTAAAAAGTGATACTTTCCATTTCCCCCCTGTATAGCAAAAACTAAGAGGGCAATGCAAAAACTGATTACGCCATCTTTAGTTTCACAAAAAAGTAGCACACTGTCGCGAAAACCGCATCCCGCTAACGTTAAAAATAACGGAGCTATCAGGTAAAAGTGCCCAAAATGGGATACCCTGTACATATAGTCAGTTTTGAAAAATCTCTTCGATATTCGCATAACCTGATAATTTCTTAAATTTTCGAATATACAAAGGAACTCCATAGATCCTTTATTTCGTGAAATCATCTTCCATGGATTCGTATTCTCAAGCGCATTTTCTAAGTGGGAGTTCAAAGCATTAACTACAAATGAAATAATCCCATTCGAACATTTTCTTCCAAATGTGTTGCCGGACATCGAATTTTCCCTTCGTACAAAACGCAAAGCATCGAACCAAGCCTGATTTGGAATAAAAACCCCAACCGGTATCGATTTATTCCATGAATGAATAATTTCGTTCGAAAACGAGACTCGAACAGCACACTATGGAAGATTGATATTGTACTTTCGTCTATTAATAATTATTGTCCGGTCTTGTCCCGTTTTGTTATTCGGACCAAGATTGAGCTAGATCAATTGCAATAATTCGTCGCAATTGACTGCTAGAGGTCTTTAAACGTCTGATGATTGCGTTCAATAAATACTCTTATAGTCCTTGTTTTATTTCTAGAAATGTTTCGTTCGTTCTCTTTCTCTCGACGTGCTTGCGGCGTATTAGGTTGACGGTGTGATTCATGGGAGCTTTCGGGGACTGTTTTAATTGGTTTCAAGGTCATGGTAGTTGGTCATAGCCTGCTTGGCCCCGAGAGTCAAATTCTGTTCAGTTACTAACGGGTTTTCCAATAAGAGGTGTTATTTTGATATTCAAAGAAAAATGCCATTTTTCAATATAAATGATCGGATATTTATTTCATTATAAAGAAAAAACTATGCCTTTAATATGTAGTGGAAAATAACATCAGGCAAATGACCACCACGACTACGCTTACAGGACCATATCCTTTCAATGAAATTTTCCATAACCTAATCGCAAAGTGGCTGCCCTAGTGCCCTATGTCCTCGATAGCCTCACGAATTCCATTTTTGAGGTCTTGAATCGACGTTGGGCTATTGGCGTAGACCTTCTCTTTCATGTAGCCCCAAAGGAAGAAGTCGCAAGGTGTTAAATCACAAGATCTCGGTGGCCAATTGTGATTACCTCTTCGAGAGATAACTCGGTCCGGAAACTTCTGCCGCAAAAGATCAATGGTTTCGTTGCTTGTGTGGTACGTAGCGCCGTCTCGTTGAAAGTAAACGTTGTCCAGATCAATACTATCCAATTTGGGTCATAAAAACATTTGTGGAAAGCCTAATTCCAAAGAACGACGAGGAATGGACAAACCTGGGTTTTCTTCAACACTTTCGGCTACAGCAGCAATATGCCCGGCTGTTCTTGAGCAACGTGCACGGGTTTTATTCTTCACATCACTAACTTGCCCCAACAGCTCGAATTTTTCCACCAATTTCTTTATTGCGGTCCGACAAGGTTCTTCACGACGACCCAAAAATGTTCGAGTTATACGAACCGTCTCTGCCAAGTTTTCACAATTTTTATAGTGAATTTAAATAATTTCAATGCGCTCTTGAAGCGTGTATCGTTCCATGTTTATTAATGGCGTAGTTTCTACTTGTCAAATGTCAAAAAATGAGCTTCAAACGTGACATCTACCGAAATAGCGGACTATTCAAAATAAGACCTCTTATTGGAAAACCTTTTATTCTTGAAGCTCTATGTTATTCTTTTCATGTTAATGATGTCCTCAAGAAATGAAAGTACATATATAATCTGTTTAAGATGAACAGTGATACATTGTCATCATGAACTCTCAAATGTAGGTTTCATTCTGAGAATGCTTCGCAACACTTATTTCGTGTTTAAGCAATGCAAATCTGCATTCATAAATATGCGGAATACTTACATAAGGAAACTACGATGTTCGAAGGAAACTTTCGATATAAATCGATTGATAAACATTATAAATTGTAAATCGACGATAACTTATACGATATCACAAAATATAATTGGGTTTATTCAAGTGCATGTGTACCTGAGATAATTCAATTGAAAAATATTATAGATTAATATTTCATTTCATTCAATTGCAATCGTGATTTCCAGTACCAGAAAAGATGCTGTTTTTTCACATGACATCAAATGATTTCAGAAGTCTCAATACAACTACAAAAGAGGACATTCGTGATCGGAAAATACAAAGTTCGTGAAACCATCAATTATTCAATGAGTCGATGAAAGAAGATGATAATTCTGAAACCGAATATAATTATTAGTTGTTCTTAATTTAGAACATAATAAAAGGAGCACTTAATAAGAGTCATTGATCTTAATTTACACCGTGAGATTTGTACAAATTGAGGCGGAATTGATCTTAAGATTTATAATTACATAGCTGCTTTGAATGAATTTTTTTGCACGCAATATCTCAATATGAAGTTCTACTCAATAAAGGGTTTTCCCATAAGAGGTGTTATTTTGAATAGCCCGCTATTTCGGTAGATGTCATTGACAAGTAGTAACTACGTCATTAATAAAAATGGAACGATACACGCTTCAAGAACGTATTAAAATTAATAAAATTCACTATAAAAATGGTGGAAATTTGGCAGAAACGGTTCGTTAAACTCGAACATTTTTGGGTCGTCTTGAAGCACCTTGTCGGACCGCAATAAAGAAATTGGTGGAAAAATTGGAGCTGTTGGGACAAGTTAGTGATGTGAAGAATAAGACCCGTGAACGTCGCTCAAGAACATCCGAGAATATTGCTGCTGTAGCCAAAAATGTTGAAGAAAACTCAGGTTTGTTCATTCCCCGTCGTTCTTTGGAATTAGGCATTCCACAAACGTCATTACACCGTATTTTGCATGAAGATTTGGGTCTTACGGCTTACAAAATTTAGTTGCCACACAAGCAACGAAACCATTGATCTTTTGCGGGAAAAGTTTCCGGACCGTATTATCACTATTATCTCTCGAAAAGGTGATCACAATTGGCCACGGAGATCTTGTAATTTAACACCTTGCGACTTCTTCCTTTGGGGCCATGTGAAAGAGAAGGTCTATGTCAATAGCCCAGCGTCGATTCAAGACCTCAAAGATGGAATTCGTGAGGCTATCGAGGACATAGGGCAGCTACTTTGCTATTTGGTTATGAAAAACTTCATTAAAAGGATATGGTCCTGTAAGCGTGGTCGTGGTGGTCATTTACCTGATGTTATTTTCCACTATTAACGGCATAACTTCTTCTTTATAATGAAATAAACATCTGATCATTTATATTGAAAAATGGCATTTTTCTTTGGATATCAAAATAACACGTTATTGGAAAACCCTTTATAGCAAATGGTTCATTCTTCCACATGAAATTTCCAGTTGTTAACTTTCCATTTAATATTGAAAATGCGATTTCTATAGTCGTCGTCAAACGTCGCGCCACATGATGACGTACGAGCAAGCATAATTAGTGGGAATGAAGATTTACAACAAAGTGTCAGTGGTCGGTTGGCATAATTTTTTTCTCGGAAACCTGAACATGAAACAAAAAAAGGAAAATCGCTTTGGATTTCTGAGGCTCCGTTATTTCCAAAATGTTTTTTTCTGGAATGGCTTATGCACTGAATTTTCATTGAAATACAGGGTTTTCCTTTTAAGTTGGCCTATTAGACGTTTTAGGAGAACGGGTGAATATTTCGTTCTGAAATTTTAGGAAAAGCCTTGAGGGTGAAGGAACTCTTCGCCTGAAATATTTTCGAGTCGACAGTGTTGCCACGTCTATCTCAAACGCATATCTAAGTACTTTCTTATTTCAAATGGAACTACCTATATTTTCATTTATGTATCGATTCAATACCAAATTTGCAGTATAACCCACTAAAAAAAATTCCTCTGCTATGCACTGTTGCCAAGTTATTCACAAATTCCTGAAACTTTTGACATTTGCATTGCTAGTTTGGAAATGCAATATCTCGGTTATTTTTTATGCGAACGGAACCAAACTCAGCAGTCTCATAGTAAAGACTCCATGCATTCATGTGGTATATCAGTATTTTGAGACATCGTAAGGTTTTTCGAAGATATTGCTTCGAAAATGTGAAACTCAAAATTGAAATATTTCGAGATTTTTAAATGGCAACCCCATATTTATTTTACAGCATTCGATTTTAAATGAAAAATGAATGGCAGTCTCATTTTACACTAATTATTTATTTTGGATAGTTTTCGAATGAGATGAAAAATACTGAAATTTTTCAGTATTTATAGTTCATGATCTATGGTTCTGTTTACGATGAAATGTTTCTATGATTATGACGTGAATTTCAAATCAAATGCCAAAAGTTTCAGGAATTTGTGAATAACTTGGCAACAATGCATAGCAGCGGAATTTTTTTAGTGGTTATACTGCAAATTTGGTATTGAATCGATACATAAATGAAAATATAGGTAGTTCCATTTGAAATAAGAAAGTAGATATGCGTTTGAGATAGACGTGGCAACACTGTCGACTCGAAAATATTTTAGGCGAAGAGTTCCTTCACCCTCAGGGCTGCACCTAAAATTTCAGAACGAAAATTCACTAGATCTCCTAAAACGTCTAATAGGCCAACTTAAAGGAAAACCCTGTATGTTCAATATTTCGATAAATATTCTTTTAGCAGTTTTTTAGCATTGTAAATTGTTGGTGACATATAACGTACAATATTAATGTCGAAATACAACTATGAAATCTGTGTAGATCAGAGATTCTCGCACAGTCATCACGAATCTCCGTCTTCGAATGTCATACAGCAACTGCAATCACCTCCTCCACAAGAGAAGTGGTGACCTTTGCGAGAAAGTGAATTCCTCAGCATCAAATCAATTAAATCACGGCTTCATAGGTTATACGACCTGGCAAACACGCTAACTTATGCAGAACACCTTTGTTGAGTGCCATTTCGAAAAGGATCGATATCAGCCAGTTGAGCATGCCATCAATAAATTCTACTTACAGTGAAAATAGAAATGAACGAACACTATTTATTCTATATGAGTAATGCAAGGTCACCTTTCAGAGCACTATTTTTCGTCGAAAACTTTTTCGATTCTGATTTAATGTTATGCGACCTTCGAACGTTCGAATTTTTTTGAGAATTCTCACCAAAATTCAAGGCGTGTTATTAATTATTTGTCTATGGTTTTTTGGGACAGATAATTCAGTTCAGTATCTTTGTGAATATGATAATTAATCATTATTGCTTCGCTTCTGCTCATTATTGAAATATTACCGTGTGAAAATGAATTGCTCAATTTAACTCAAATATTGTATTAATAATTAACATTTACATAGATGAATCGACAAAAGTCTTTATTTCCCTTGGTTTTTGAAAAAATAAACAATCTGTATTCTAGAACTAAGATGGATATTTTTCTCTATTTCAACTGCGATATACAGGGTGTCTCGAGCGCCCAAAAATCGACCAAAAATAAAGACAAGACCCCCATGGCCTTGAAATATTAGGTTAGACCTAATTGTTACAGAAAACGGATTACAATGGACTCAATTTAATGAACCTGGGTAGAAATAATCGCCATAACACAAAGGAATGGGTTATTCAATGTTCCATCCATGACACAATTCGAAAACGATATAAGTTATCAAATATATCAGTTTCTATACATAAGGAACGTTATTCTAATAATACACATTGAATTGCTCAAACTGATGTGAATTATATCACCCCAAGAAATGACTAGACATCCCATTATTTTATTCGTGAACCCTGAAACCTTGTCTCAATGTGGGTATACCGCATTATTAACATTATTGTATCGAAGTCTTATACAGGGTGTCCCGGAAAATGTGGAAAATCTCTCGGATTCAGATAGAACATAAAAAAATACGATGACAAGTTTCCATAATTTTTTTTCCTAGCGGCCCTCCCTACGAAGATACGACCTCCTAAATGACGCCACTGGAAATTCATTTTAGTGGAATAAATTTCAATTACTTACTTCTTTCATTATTTTTTTTCGAAAACGGTTCATTTTATCGACACTGAACAAGAGTACCTTTTCTTTAGCTTAATGTTCAAGGTATCCAAATTTGTTTTTTTAGCACCTTATCATACAGGGTGTTAAAAATGTAAGCATTAAAATGTACAACCCAGTCCGCCCCCGGTAAACTGAACTGGCTAATTGAAATTTGAGGCGGTGATTTAAGAGATCCTTCATACTATTAATCATATCAAATTTTCATCAAATTATATCGAGTAGTTTGAAACTTATTCCACTAAAATGGATTTCCAGTGGCGTCATTTAAGAGGTCGTAACTTCGTAGGAAGGACAGCTAGGAAAAAAAATTATGTTAACTTAATTTTTTTTGTTCTATCTGATTCCGAGAGATGTCCCACATTTTCCGAGACACCCTGTATGTATTCAATAGAAAATTTTTTGTGTTTATTCAAGATGAGACAACAAAGAAAACATTTGAAGGAAACCCTAAGCAGGTGCTTCTGAACGCCCGTTCATTGGTGGAGCAGTGATGTTTTTACCTCAACATTTTGTAGAGGACCCGAAATTCATGCTAAGTATTAGGATGCAAAATATCTTCACGATCGAAATTATATTCTGAAAATTATTCAAAAAATAAATATGTAAAAAATCAAAGATTGAACAAATTCTATATTTCAAATGATGCGATCCTCTTGAAATTTTGTATGAACATTCATTTTTATCAATCTTCATTTACAAAATAACTACCTTAAAACTGCAAATGTATAAATTGATGAATAAATATAATGAGACCATCAATAATCTTTTGGGAAGATGTGGATTATGCTTTTCCCAATAAGAGAAGGCTTCTGGATCCTTTAAATTTTAATACTTCTCAATTGTATCGAAGCTAATGCAGAGTCCAGCTCAACCATATCGAATTCCATCTTAAAAATGACAAGATACAGAATCTCCAATTAAATAAACCATATCATCATAATCCATACTAATTAGTAATTACAACCTCCGCATAATTATATTCTAATAATACATATTTAATTGAAATACACATGTAGGGATATCCTTGAATACCAGCATGGTCGTATGTCCGCCCGTCCGTCACAAATCGTTTTTGAACTACCGTCATCTGCGACATTTAACAAAACGACTAAATAATTTCGATTGATCATGATATTATTTCTACGGAAATGATGTTAATATTGTTGTTTGGTTATCGGGAATAACAATATGTTATCGCGCTTGTTTGTGCATGTGACTTCATGGGTATTTGCGCGCTTGTTTATTCGGAACGGGCGGTATAGTCTGTAATTACTCAGATGTCTGTAATTTCAGAAATTCGTATTGAAAATGGATTGAAAGACATATCACTAATTCTTGGAAAGATAATCTTTGGAAACTCGAAATTAACTGGTAGAGTCCGACCGAAACTGGTTTTCCGGCCGAAACCGAACTTTCGGCCGAAACAGAAACCGAAACCGAAACTCACGTGATCAAGTATAAAATTCCTTAAAATGGTTGAAATACCGAAATTTGTTGCATTTTACCCATTATTCTGCATTAATTCGGACATGAAATGATCATTTATTTGATATATGTAACATAAAAAATATCAATATTTTCATAATTTTTTTCAAATTCGAACTGAACCAGAGTAAACACTTAAATAGAAAACAGCTATAAAATCAAAAAAAACAAACCCTTGGTTTTTCATGTAATTAATATTCAAAATTAAAAAGTCTTATATTTGGGGCGTTCGGCATCGACATCGGACGTGTCGGATCGATCTGAACCGTTCGTTTATTACATCCGGATTGAGGGGCGTACACATCTGGAGCGTTCGTCATAAAAATCTGAGCAATCGGACGTCGATCTTTTCGCTCGGTCTATTTCGACGGAGCAAAGCGATTTTATGCATACAGTTTTATGTTTTTTATATACTTTGTTGTTTTATGTTGAGTTTCCTGATCTGACAACCGATAGATTAAAAAATACGATAAAGCTATCGTAGTTATGAATGGGCAGGAGGAGATATTGCTTTTCCGTTTCTTTTTCGTGTAATTAATTAATTAAGATCTTTCGTTACAACTATCACCGTATTGAACGACCAGTAGGGGATATTGCATTCCTCGTTTCCTTTGCATTCAGTGCCTTTGCACCTAATTATTTAATTGAGATTTTACGGAAGAGCTACGAAAAGGTATCGTTAAAAATGGATGAGCATATTTCCCAAAATAGTGATCTTTGAAATCTCATAATCTATAAAAGTAGAACAGAGCAGTATGTTCTGTGGCAGATGCTCTGTACTGTTCGTTTATTCCCAGATATTACAGATGAATCTGTACGATCTGTGGTCACGTGACTAAAAAATCCGTCTGCTCGCGGAAGTCAATGCCGAATGGGCTTATTGTACGCTAAGACGAGCAGTTTGTATACGTTTTCGCCACGTAAATTATTGCGACGATCTGAGTATATTTGGCCAGCAGCACTGAACGACAACTTACGAAATCAGTTTCGGTTTCGGCGAAAGTTTCGGCCAATTTTGGCCGAAACCGAAACTACGGCCGAAACTTGATTTTTGGCCGAGACTCGGCCGAAACCGAACATTCGGTCGGACACTAGAACTGGATATGTTTGGTACTTAAGGACAGAATAGATCCAATAGTTTCTGAGATAGTCATTTTGAATAGATTGGAATTTTGGTATGATTGTGTCACTAGGAATCTAGGTTTTTGTATTTAATGCTTCGAAAATTGTTGATTTTGACGAAAAGTATAAGTTTGTATTTTAGTGGATGGTTGGTACTACTATATATTTTGGAAGGAAGTGATGAAATCGCTTTTAGGGGAAAATAACTCTATCAATATTGATTTAATACTCAAATAATGAAGTTGAATCTATAACTGAAGGACCAGTAGATTGTTAAGGGGGTAACATTTCACTGCGACCTAATTGTGCCCCCTATCATAGCTGTTTCCGCAACTGCCCTCCAGGTCCAGAGCTCCAATGAACTCCAGTATCTGAGAAGATTTCAAGGAGGGTAGACCCGCGTTTCTTCCATAATTCTCCTGTCCAAGGCATTCTTTGCTCATTCTCGCAATGGCGAGGCATTGTGTAACTAGTTTAGTTAGTTAATTAGTTTAAGAAGGGGTAACAGTTCACTGCGACCTCAAGGTCTATTTATTGTGCCCCCTTACAGAGTTGTTCTGGCCACACCCTTCACAGCTCGCCTTTCAGTTCCAGAGATCTAATGAAATCCAATATCTGTGAAGGCTTCAACGAGGCTAGGTCCTCACTCTTACAAGTTTCTCGCCCAAGGCATTCTCTCCTTAGGCTCGCAATGCCAAAGCATTCCGTGACTAGGCGAATGGGGTTTCTTCCTTTTCCCGACAAAACCTACACTCGTCAGTGTCCGATAATACCATCCTCAACAGGTGCTTCCTGAGGCGACAGTGTCCTGTAAGAAAGCCAGGGAGGAGATGTAATTGTTTCTTACCAAGATCCAGAAATCTTTTGGATCTTGCTGTTTCAAAGTTCCAAAAGAACTTAGTGGAATGATCCAACCCTGGGAGATTCCGCCAGAATTTCTCCTTCTCGGCTTTCTCCTTCTCCAGAAACTCCTTCTTATAAGTACTTTTACCTATACCACAGAAGGGTTCTGGGCCAATGAGTGACAACCGTGCGCCCTTTTTGGCAAGTGTATTGGCCTCTTCGTTTCCTTTAATTCCCGAATGGCTGGGAACCCAGATTAAAAAGATTTTATTTTTCTTGCCTGCCTCATTGAGTTTGTTCCGGCACTCCCAGATTATCTTTGAGTCGATGACGTAGGAGCTCAGTGCTTTGATAGCAGCTTGACTATCTGAGTGTATGGCACTTCTGATAAATTCTTTCTAGATTTATATCTAGAAATCTTTCAATAGCTAAGATTTCCGCTTGAAAGACGCTCATACAGGAGCCTAGCGACAGTGCACATTTGGTACTTGGCTCGTATATCCCAGCGCCTGCTCCTGTGGAGGTTTCGCAACAAATAGTATACCATTTTACGGTATTTTTTTCGAGGTTTTAGTCGGTGTGAGCATAGTAATCAATTCTGATGATCAAGCTGCTATTATAGAGTAGTGAACTCCTATGTCTTCAAAGGAAAGTCTCTTTAGTCTGGGTTGCTGGTCATTCAGAAAAGAAAGGAAATGAAAAGGCTAAGAGAAGTACTTTGGAGGTATCTTCCAAGAATGGATCATTCCAAAAAGTTCCTTTGGTACTTTAAAACTGTAAGATCTGAAAAGTATTTGGAAGTCAGTAAGAAGAAGTTACACCTTCCCAATAGCTTCCTAACACTCTCGCCTTAGGAAGACAGACGAATGTAGATTCTGTGGGGAAGAGGTTTTTTACAGAATACAGGAATGATTTTTAGGAATACTGATCTAGCCTCCTTAAAGGTTGACGCTCACTTGGACGAGACGAGACGAGACTAAGCGACGCGTTAGTTCGCCTGGAACGCGCACTTGGACGAAGCGATGCGACGATCAGCCATCGGAAGAAATTCCCCCTATTTTTGGGCCGCAATAATTTTTATTACCCATGCTGCATGCTGACAACCCGAATGAACAAGGGTAGAGCTATTGTTCGAATCGTGTTTTGGTCATAATCTTGTTTTAGTAGCTTCGTCGTCCCACCTTCATATAGGAATGAAAAAAAAAATATGTGACGTAGAAAAAATTCGACATTTTATCTCTGTTGGCAAATTACAAAATATAACTTTTCTTCTCGAAATTACTGAAAAAATTAAGTATTAATCTAATTCCTTCATTCTGGTGATTTCAGAAAAAAATACTTTTCCTACGACAATATCGAAAAATTTCCAGTAATAAGTTCTGGGAAGTTGCATTTTTATTACCTTGCTGCATACCGTTTACCTGTATAAGCTTCAAATCAGACTGATTTATATTCAATTAATCTGAATATACTTTTGCCGGGGCGGTAAAATCTCTGGCGCTGTCCTGGTTATTTTTGGGTATGGTCAGCCACAAGGCCGTAGCTAGAAAAAAAATTTCGGGGGGTTCACCGAATGACAGAATGATATTTTTCTAGTCCTGTACTTCACAAAATTTCGGGTCCATGGGGTCCGGACCCCCCCCTCGCATACGGCCTTGGTCAGCCATGAAACATTTGTAAGAATCGTGTTTTGGTCATGATCATGTTTTAAATGGGAATTTTCCAATTAAAATCCTCGTAGTTCTTCATCCAGGAATACAATTAATATAAATAATTGATACGAAATGCTTATTTTGCTCTTTAACCGATTAAAAAAAACAAGCAAGTAGTAATCGAAAGTTCAATGTTTGCATATCATATATCCCTCAAAGGAATTATTCCACAGTTTTCCAATTCTATCAGATATTTTAATCCTTCGGAAGAAGGGTTCCTCAATATTTTGTTGTATTTACATAATAAAATACGGTACCTATCCTTCAGACGATTTGAATTCACATTCAAAGTTGTACAAAATACATTAATGTGTTTCGTTTTGTATATAAATTTCGTTTTTCCAGATCGCAATCGAGAAAATTCTAACCAACACTCTCATGAGCCATTTAAAACAAACTCATTTCACACAAATTCCAAAATAACTGTGTATTTCCCCATTGACAAAATTCGAGTACAAAATTGGAAATACAGCGCGCCGAACTTCCCGGCCGTCGGATACCTACTTGCCGCCTCGAGAAATTTCGCTCACATGCCCCAAAGATCTTCCTGGCGACCAACGACTCGCCGCCTCGCTGATCCTCTCTTCGCGTCTTCTAGGTGCGTGTCTACCATTTATTTCAATGCAAAAGATCCCAGCGGAAAACGACGCGTTCCTTCCGACCGCTTCGCTTCGTCCAAGTGCGCGTCTAATCTGCCTCGCGCCTAACGATTCTGATCTTCGCTTCGCGCCTCCCAAGTGAGCGTCTACCCATTTGATTCAGTGCAAATCGTGCCTGCGGAAAACAACTCTTCGCTTAGTCTCGTCTCGTCTCGTCCAAGTGAGCGTCAACCTTTAGTCCTCTCAGATACTGGAGTTCAACAATAAACCTTAAGACCGAAGTAAAATTAACAATCTACAATCTTATCATAAAACATATGAAAACAGGGGGTATGGTAAATAAACCATTTAAAATCTTTCATTAATGACTCGTATCAAAAAGAAGGATAGTTATGACTCATAAGGGAGTAAATAACTTAACGGAATTCCCTGATACCATTGTTACATTATTGGAATATCAATTGAGCCTAAAAAATTGTATCGTCATTCAATCTACACACACGCCCAAATACGTTATCTTTACCTGGAAATGAGTTATCTATATTCGGATCTGTAGGTTTCTGGAATAATAACCGTGTTTACATCATAGAGGTTGAGGTTCATCGATTTTCGGGCTTTTGATTCGTTTCAGTACGGGATAATGAACTGTGGACGGTAATCCAGTTATTAAAACCGGTGTGTATTTACACCCACATTCAGTTTTCACCATTTATGCTGAACAACAATGAGTAACTAGAATGAGGTTTACAAATAAAGTTGACTGCTGACGTCAGGAGATGAATAAATACTACCATATATTTAATATTTACCCCGCTTCTATTTCCTTTTCCTAGATGTACATACATATACAGGGTGTCCCATTACTCGACGTCCACCCGGAACCGGGTGAAAACGCAAGTAATGCTGGTTGTCAGATAATTATATAAAAAAATCTAAGTTGCATAATTTTAAAATAATGCGCATTTAAAACACACGCAAAAATTCCACACCCTTTTGACAATCTTTTCGCTCCTGTTGCCACAATTGTCAACTTTTTCCAACTTTTTTCTTTGCTGTGTAACCCTGAATAATGCTTGTCTAAACTGTAATCAAAATTTTGATACTAGCTGATCTAGGTTTCATAAATAGGGCTTGCTTCTCAGAAAAAAATTCAAAATAAACTATTGCCTAGTTTCAACTGACTGTTGAAAAAAAAATGTACTACGTAGGTTGGCATGTTTTTTCAAATTGACGCATTTAGTGAGGATTCCAAAATGGTATAATACTTGTTTAATTGTAGCTGCCGTAGTTCAAATTTATTTTCGATTGCCTTTGAATACACTTTCTCCTTAACTGCTTCCCAGTAATAGAGTCCAATGGATTCAAGTCCGGTGAACGGGCCGGCCACGAGATTGGACCAGAAAGTCCGATCCATCTTCCGGGAAAAAATGTTATCAGAAAAAAAAATTTCCAGAGAAAAAATTTTTCCAGAAAAAAATTTTCCGAGAGAAATTTCTCTGAAAATTTTTTCTGGGTAACATTTTTGCCCGGAAGATGGATCGGAAGTTCTGGTCCAATCTCGTGGCCGGCCCGTTCACCGGACTTGAATCCATTGGACTTTTTACTGGGAAGCAGTTTAAGAAAAAGTGTATTCAAAGGCAATCGAAAATAAATTTCAACTACGGCAGCTACAATTAAATGGAATCTTACTAAAAGCGCCAACTTTTGAAAAAACATGCCAAACCTAAGTTTTTTTCAATACAGTCAGTTGTGAAACTAGGCAATTGTTCATTTCGAATTATTTTTCTGAGAAGTAAGCCCTATTTTTATGAAACTAGAGCAGCTGGTAATAAAATTTTGATTACAGTTTAGACAAGCATATTCAAGGTTACACAGCAAAGAAAAAAGTTGGAAAAAGTTGATATTTGTGGCAACAGGAGCGAAAGATTGTCACAGGGTGTGGAATTTTGCGTGTTGTTTTAAATGCGCATTATTTTAAAATTATGCAACTTAGATTTTTTTAATATTTTTCTGACAACCAGCATTACTTGCGTTTTCACCCGTTCCGGTTGACGTCGAGTAATGGGACACCCTGTATAGAACAGATTTAATTCGAAGAAATTCTGATTGAGTTGGAAACTATACATACAACTATCAAATTCTGATACGAGGTTGATGATGTCATCACCCACGCAAGATTTGAATAATTTATAGTTTAAATAATATTGGGAGAATTTCCTGGTCATTCAGGAATCAAAGGAATTGGAGGGGCTATCACACTAGCCAGAAAGAAAACAGAAACGCCACTTACTGGCCCAGAACCCTTTTGTTGTATACAAACTGAAACGGGTGATAGATCACATCATTTTAAGCAAAAAAGTTCCTATGAACATGTGTCCGGAAATGCTTCGTTTCCGAGATACAGGGTGTTAAAGTTGAAAAAATAATTCCCGTTTTCTCAATATCTTTCGACTGATTCCACTTAAAAACAACAATTACATAGCATACCACTTTTACCTATTAGTGGGCAATTGAAAATCCGCATGCATTTTGCCTTAGAAATTTTCAAAATGAATTTAGATTAAATATTTGAATGGGAATAATATTCGGAAGTTTTGGGACCCTTTAGCTTTGAATGCATTTTTCTCTGAAACGATTGCTCCTAGCGACTTCGATGAAGTATACCTTTTTAAGTAAAAAGGATGAGAGAATCGATTTTTTTTATTCCAAAACGGTGTACAGGGTAGCACAAAGAAGTTGCAACGGTTTACATGGGTTGAAATGGTTGCCGGTGGCGCCCTCTAGAAAATACAACTACATAACAACTATAATTTGAATTTATTGTCCCAAAAAACCATGTATGCGAAATTTCATGAAAGGATTTCGAAGGAGTCAAAACATATTAAAGAAAACGCGAATTATTTTTTCAACTTCAACACCCTGTATCTCGGAACCGAAGCGTTTCCGGACCCATGTTTATAGGAACTTTTTTGCTTAAAATGATGTGTTTGTCGGAAACAAATCAGAACACCCTGTATAAGAAAGAGTTTCAGGAGAAGGAAAAAACTGAAAGAAGAATTCTGGAGGAATCTTCCGGGAATGGGCCATTCCGAAAAGTTTCTTTTGAACAATAGAATTGCAAAGTCCAAAGAGTATTTGGATCTTACTAAGAATAAGTTACGCCTCCTTACTGGCTTTCTAACAGGACATTGTCGCCTTAGAAAGCATATGATAAGAGTCTGATCCTCTCTGAACAACTACATCTCATCTGCGAACCTCCCTAGTGATGCAATGATCAAGAAAGTAAGCACTGAGAAAACTTCAGGACATTGCTGAGTAAAAGAGAAGAATGGAAACGGAAATTCACCGACTATAACCTCAAAGAAAATACCGTAAAATGGTATACAGATGGTTCCAAAACCTCTACAGGAGCTGGCGCTGGGATATACGGGCCAAGTACCAAGTGTGCACTATCGCTAGGCTCCTGTATGAGCTACTTTCAAGCGAAAATCTTAGCTATTGAAAGATGTCTAGATATAAATCTAAAAAGAAACGATGGCGATTTAGCCATACACTCAGATAGTCAAGCTGCTATTAAAGCACTGAGCTCCTACGTTATCGACTCAAAGATGATCTGGGAGTGCCGAAACAAACTCAATGAGGTAGGCAAGAAAAGTAAGGTCTTTTTAATCTGGGTTCCCGGCCATTCGGGATTCAAATGAAACGAAGAGGCCAATACACTTGCCAAAGAGGGCGCACGAATGTCACTCATTGGCCTAGAACCCTTCTGTGGTATAGGTAAATGTGCCTATAAGAAGGAGTTTCTGGAGAAGGAGAAAGCCGAGAAGGAGAAACTCTGGCGGAATCTCCCAGGGATGGATCATTCCACTAAGTTCTTTCGGAACTTTGAAACAGCAAGATCCAAAAGATATCTGGATCTTGGTAAGAAACGATTACACCTCCTCACTGGCTTTCTTACAGGACACTGTAGCCTCAGGAAGCACCTGTTGAGGATGGGATTATCGGACACTGACGAGTGTAGGTTCTGTGTGGAGGAGGAAGACCCCCATTCATCTAGTCACGGAATGCTTTGGCATTACGAGCATAAGGAGAGAATGCCTTGGGCGAGAACCTTGTAAGAGTGAGGAAATAGCCTAGTTGAAGCCTTCACAGATAATGGATTTCATCAGATGTCTGGAACTGGAAGGCGAGCTGTAAAGGGTGTGGCCAGAACAGCTTTGTAAGGGGACACAATAGATTTTCTAACTATAACTATATGTCTCACCCTTGATAGTTTTTGTCCAGTTTTCTATCTATGAATCTCTCGATTGCTAGTATTTCTGAATGACACCATTCGTGGTTTTAGAACTACAGTATTTGTTTTGAAGTTTTGGAGCGTATTCCTACGTAATAAGCACGTAGCTGTAAGAGATGAAGCTGAAGTTCCAGAGTTTGAGAGCAGATACATTAAACTCATTGTGTGAAAACTGAATCTTATATAAATGAATTGCTTGTAATGGTTTCTGTTATTGTGTGGTTTGATAGAGGCATTTATTATCATTACTCATGTCAATCTCTTCTTCCTTTCAGACAAGCCTTGCTCAAGACCCACCTCCTGGTCATTGCGTCTGGTATGGCGAGTGCAACCAGAGAGGAGACGTCAAACAGAATTGTCCTTACAACGGCACAGCCAAAGTTTTACCCGACGAAGGCGTCGAGATTCTCAAGAGGAGATGTCCCCATTTGGTGAAAGATGGCCAAACGTCCACTTGCTGCGACGTCGCTCAGCTCAAGACCATGGACTCCAGTATTCGCCTGGCAGCGAATTTCTTGAAGAGGTGTCCATCTTGCATGAGAAACTTCATGCAGAGCATATGCGATTACAGTTGTTCTGCTAACCACTCCAGATACGTTGAGGTTGTTAAGGTCAACAAGAACAAAGATACTGGTGAGTGTTTTTTATATGAAGAGTGTTTTGTTCGTGAGAGATTGAGCATTTCAAGTTATAATAAAAGACAGCAATATCGTTATTATAAAGGGTTTTCCAATAAGAGGTGTTATTTTGAATAGCCCGTCATTTCGGTAGATGTCACGTTTGAAGCTGTCATTTTCTGACATTTGACAAGTAGAAACTACGCCATTAATAGAAATGGGACGATACACGTTTCAAGAACGCATCGAAATTATTAAAATTCACTATAAACATGGTGGAAATTTGGCAGAGACGGTTCGTAAAACTCGAACATTTTTGGGTCGTCGTGAAGGACCTTGTCGGACCGCAATCAAGAAATTGGTGGAAAAATTCGAGCAGTTGGGACAAGTTAGTGATGTGAAGAATAAAACCCGTGCACGTCGCTCAAGAACAGCCGAGAATATTGCTGCTGTAGCCGAAAGTGTTGAAGAAAATCCATGTTCGTCCATTCCTTGTCGTTCTTTGGAATTAGGCATTCCGCAAACGTCAGTACCCGTATTTGGCATGAAGATTTGGGTCTTAAGGCTTATAAAGTTCAGTTAACACAAGAACTCATCGAAACCATTGATTATTTGCGGGAAAAGTTTCCGGACCGTGTTACCTCTCGAAAAGGTGGTCACAATTGGCCACTGAGATCTTGTGATTTAACACCTTGCGACTTATTCCTTTGGGGCCACGTGAAAGAGAAGGTCTACGTCAATAGCCCAACGTCGATTCAAGACATGGAATTCGTGAGGCTATCGAGGACATAGGGCAGCCACTTTGCGATTTGGTTATGGAAAATTTTATTAAAAGGATATGGTCCTGTAAGCGCGGTCGTGGTGGTGGTCATTTGCCTGATGTTATTTTCCACCATTAACGGCATAGCTTCTTTTTTATAATGAAATGAACATCCGATCATTTATATTGAAAAATGAAATTTTTCTTTGAATATGAAATTAACACCTCTTATTGGAAAACCCTTCACAGGTTTGGATATTCACATCGGAAACATACGAAATTCAAAGCATCAGACAGAGAATTTTTCCGTCCAGTTGAACAGATGCATAATTGAGAGATTTACGTGCTCTGTAACTGACTGAATCTAGTTGTTCGATTGCAATAATATAGTGTTCTCTCTGTCCTATCGTTGGGAGTGGCTTCATTCAAACAGTATGGTAGGCAACCGAAAGTACTTGAATCGAGTATTACGGGAATCCTGACTTTGTCGTTAAGAAAGAGACAACACTACATTATTGCAATTGGACAACTGGATTCAGTGAGTTACATAGCACGTAAATCTCTCGCACATACAACTGTTCCACTGGACGAAATTTCTCTGTCTGATACATTGAATTTCTTATGTTTCCGATGTGAATTACCAAACCTGTAGATGATTAATGGCTAAAAGTTACATGGTCCATTCAGTCTGACTTTTCATTAGTTTTTCCAATTTATCTATCCGTAGGGCTTCATTAGTGGCTTGAGTATTGGCTTTCAGTACTACGAATTTTGAGAATCCGCCAAAATTTGAAAAACACAAAAACACAACAATTATCGTTCGTTAAATTATTAATTGTGAGTTGAGTACTATCATTATACTTCATACTTTATAACTTGTTGAGTCGATAAGTTAACGAAGCAATTATTGTGTAAACAAATAAATATTAGCGGAAAATAAGTGTTTCACTTATATCATGATATGATGAATTTCAGTTAAGTAAAAACCCAAAAAATCAAGCATTTATACTATACGAACCTGCCTTTTGATGTTATGATTAAAATATGAGCATCGAGGGGAATTTCAACTCGATGCTATGGGAGAAGAAAGAAATTGAACGAAAAACACCAAAAAGCATAAAAATAAAAATATTCAATTATTTTGAAAAAAAAATTAACACACCTAGTAGTCTGATACCGTTGACCACAAAATGCCCAAATTACATTCATTTGGGAAAAGATATAGCAGATACTGTAAAAACCACATCTACCTATACAGGGTGATTTTTTTAAGTGTTTCATTAGACGTTTCCGAGGAAGGAATTGTAATACAGATTCAAGATTTTGGATTTTCGTTTCATAGTACATGAACTTTAATTGTAAAATATTTTCAAGAGGAATCTACTTCCGGTTTCACCGGAAACGAATGTAACTTCGTTATTTCAAATGCAACACCCTGTATATTTATACATATTCGAATTCTTCGTTCAATTCTACACTGATTTCATGTATGATATGTGCAACCACTCAAGCGGTTCTTGAAATATAGCCTTTTTTGAAAAAAAGGTTATCACAAATTAGTGTCTATATCTTCAAAATCCCTCATTACAAGAATTTCTTTTTGCGAAAGTGGAACAAAAGAAAGTACGCTGATGCTGTTTCTTGTATAACTTATGAGGAAATATTATACAGGGTGTCTGAAAATTGGCCTCAAAGTGAGCCTCAATAAAACTATGAAATCTCACTTTTTTCAAATGGCAACCCTATAATTTTGTAATTCCAATCGATTGCTCGTCAAAAACCAGTTATAGTGTCCCGAACGTTTCATGCCTCTAAAATCAGTATTTTGGCCGTTATTCAATAAAATTCGAATTTCACGATTAAAGACAGGTTTCGCACAGTTTGTAAGCTTGCATTTTTGAAGTAGGCTATGTTAGGAACTGTCATTCTTACTTTTCTTACAGATCAAGCACTAAGCATAACATGCAATAATAATTTCACTGGAATGATATATCAAGGGTATGTTTTTTATTGTTACTTTATTCACACGATTCCGTTTTAGGTTAATGCTTCCACTAAAGAGAAAATTGTTTTGATACTTCCTGAACTTCGATTTTGTTAAAGGTGGTAAAGTGGATTTCTTTCGTTAAAAAAGAGTATAAATGACAGTTCTCTAAAATGCATTATAAATCAACAGACTCAGCCTTCTTGAAAATTTCTAGCCTAATAAATGCATGGTTAGACTAAGAAACCTTGATTCAATCCTGAAATTAGAATTTTATTCAATAACGGCAAAACTACTGATTTTAGAGGCATGAAATGTTCGGGACACCCTAACTAGTTTTTGACGAGCCATCGATTGGAATTACAAAATTATAGGGTTGCCATTTGAAAAAAGTGAGATTTTATAGTTTTATTGAGGCTCACTTTGGGGTCCTTTTTCAGACATCCTGTATAATATTTCCTCATAAGTTATACAAGAAACAGTATCAGCGTACTTTCTTTTGTTCCACTTTCGCAAAAGGAAATTCTTGTAATGAGGGATTTTGAAGATATGGACCATAATTTGTGACAACCTTTTTTTTCAAAAAATTTGAAAATCAGCTATAATTCAAGAACCGCTTGAGTGGTTGCACATATCATACATGAAATCAGTGTAGAATTGAACGAAGAATTCGAATATGTATAAATATACAGGGTGTTGCATTTGAAATAACGAAGTTACATTCGTTTCCGGTGAAACCGGAAGTAGATTCCTCTTGAAAATATTTTACAATTAAAGTTCATGTACTCTAAAACGAAACTCCAAAATCTTGAATCTGTATACAATTCCTTCCTCGAAAACGTCTAATGAAACACTTAAAAAAATCACCCTGTATACAGTGAAGCTTCCCTATAACGAAAGTCTGTATAATGAATTTCGTACAAGACATTGCACCTTGAATCCAAATTCCATGTTAAAAACACCCTCTAAAACGAAGTAAATGCTTTCTATAACAAAATATTCAAAGCACATCTCTCTTTGAATGGGTGTTGGTAAGAAGGTGTAAGGGCGTGTTTTTTCCAAAATTTTTCCGGACGTACGTGATAGATCCCGATCTTAAACTAAACCATCACAGCGGGCAGAGAGATCCTTCTGAAACAGTTTTAAATACACCCCTGTGCTTAAGTTTGAATGATTTCTTTATAACGAGTTTTTTTGCGGATTTGGCGCTTTCGTTATAGGAAAGTTCCACTGTATTGTTAATAAAAATCGACAAATTCAATTCTATTGAAAACAACAGTGAACACACCTAGCAGTTTGATACCGTCTCTTCTCAAAATTCTCAAATTAATTTATTATATGGAAAAAGATATAGCAGAAACTTTAAAAACCACATCTACCTATATACTTTCAATATATCAGATCCAAATAATTCCATGGAATTGACATTCTATTAGAACCTATCAGCTACCATTTTCATATAGTCAAACAACACACTGATCAAACCCCACTGCAAAACCGATTTGAAACAGTTAACGCTTCCTCCCAAATACATCCTGGAAAACTTAAACCCCCTCTCCTTATAAATAGCCTTGTAAACCTCCCACGAAGTTCGTCTTTCAGTATCCAAACGCCTCAGGTTAGCTATCTTAACAACATTAAGAGGAAAAGTCAAGGTAGACATTAGACCTCCAATGAGAGCACCTGCTCCAAATCTTTGTGCTACGTCACTGTATTTCCACTTTCCGATTATTTTTTCGGGGGTTAACTCCTCCCTCAACAAGAAGTAACCACAGGAGTTAGCTATGTTCCTTGCGAGAATCAGATTGTAGCCTCTGTAGAGCTCTGCAACACCCCCATTCTTAATTATCTGCCTCAAAATATCAGAAGTGTTCTTGAATCTTTCATAATGGTTTGGATCGAGTAAGAGGACCTGTATGCGTTCCAAAGGTGTTAGGACCGATTCACACGTTGCTGTAATTGCAGCAGCTGTAAGCAAGGCCTTACGAGGTGTCACTTCGTGATGTTGCCTCATGTACTTCTTGGTGGTTTCGAAAATGCTGAACATTACTGAGACTTGAGTCGTTCTTTGGTAGATCTGGGGTTGGAGACCTCTATAAAGGTATTTCCAACCTTCTATTCTCAATTGAATCAGAGCAGACGATGGATACACGCCGAATAACATTTGTCTGGCTGATATCTTGTAAATTGGGTAGGTTAGAGTTGTGCCTATGAGCGATGCAGTCCATCCTGCTAAGAAGTTACGCCAGTTGAAGTACTGCGTGGTACTGATAGCGATTTTTCAAGTTTTGACAGGGTGACAATTTAGTACTGTCCCTTGTCAAGTGAAGAAAACAAAAAAAAAATTTATTATAGGAAACGTCATTACAACATTGAACATAGAGTATGTCTGTTGAGTACTTTTCCATATTAATGTTCATCAAAATTTTCCACCTGAAAACGGAACTAGAATGTGCTGCTACTAATCATCTGATAGGTGTCTACAGTTCAATTTGGGGTTCCATATAAACTCTGTCGTGTACAGTAAACAGCTCGAGGTATAGTAAGACCCCTATATTTCATTCTCTTTTTAGGCTCGCAATGCCAAAGCATTCCGTGACTAGGTGAAAGGGGGTTTCTTCCTCCTCCCCACAGAACCTACACTCGTCAGTGTCCGATAATCCCATCCTCAACAGATGCTTCCTGAGGCGACAGTGTTCTGTAAGAAATCCAGTGAGGAGGTGTAATTGTTTCTTACCAAGATCCAGATATCTTTTGGATCATGGCGTTTCAAAGTTCCGAAGGAACTTAGTGGAATGATCCATCCTTGGGAGATTCCGCCAGAGCTTTTCCCTCTCGGCTTTCTCCTTCTACAGAAACTCCTCTTCTTATAGGTACCGGGTTTTTCACTATAATTTGACCACCCCTTTAACTTTGTTACTAAAGGAGATACAAGGAAATGTTTCGTATAAAAGTTTCACGAAATCAACTGAGGTTTTTTTATATGAGTCCAGAAACTGAAATATACACAGGGTGACCAACATATTGATGGCAACTTCATTTTTTCAAATGGAACGCCCTGTATATTTTTCCATGTTTGGATAGCTCTTTTTTCCCTGATTTCGAATATGTAACATATGTTGGTCTCTTCTTACTCTGAGCACCACAGAGTTTCAAATTTTAAGAACCACCTGCCAAGATCTGTAATCATTTTACAAGTGGCAGAGTGCGTTTAATGAAAATGCTCATTTCTGGAGTTATAATATCGTCAATGGGAAGATATACAGGGTGAACAACATTTAATGCAACTATATTTTTTCAAATGGGACACCATGTCCTGTATTTTCCTCCTTTTTTGATAGGCTATTTCCTCCTGATCTCGAATATAAATAAATGCGTATACGGATGTGTCTCTTCAATTTTCAGAGTTTCAAAGTTTTGAAATGATGACACCTAATAAAAAATGTGAAATACCTACGAAATTATTAATATCCAAACAATCTACTTAAAATTATTATTTTAGAATGAATACTTAACAATTACTCAACCAATGAAAAATGATAAACTATGGTAATATGGTAAGAATAACATCAATTAAAGAAATTGCTCAAAATGACCACCTTCATTCAATACACATAGTTCATATAGTTGTCTCAAGTTGTTTAGACTATTTTGTATAGCATTATTATGGCTCTGATTCAAGTCAGAAATTAAAGCCTCAAAATTTTGTTCCTTATCATTACAATATTATCATTATTCTTTGTGCGTTGACGGAATTAGTTCCATTATGGGTTTAATATTGGTCGATTTTATATCATTAATATTATTCTCCGCTTTCATTGATTGTCATTATTGCTGAAGTTAATCAAATTAGCCACTTAAATATTCACGAACATCCAAAACGCTATGCCAGATGGTTATTGAAATTTGAAACTCTGTGGTGCTCAGAATAAGAAAGATAGACCAACATATGTTACATATTCGAAATCAGGGGAAAAAGAGCTAACCAAATATGGAGAAATATGCAGGGTGTCCCATTTGAAAACATGAAGTTGCCATCAATATGTTGGTCACCCGGTATATATTTCAGTTTCTGGACTCATATAAGCAACCTCAGGTGATTTCGTGAAACTTTTATACGAAACATTTTTTTTGTATCTCCTTCTGTAACAAAGTTAAAGGGGGGGGTCAAATTATAGTGAAAAACCCGGTACATTTACGGGGTTCTGATTCCAATGAGTGACATTCGTGGGCTCTTTTTGGCAAGTGTATTGGCCTCTTCGTTTCCTTTGATTTCCGAATGGCGCGAACCCAGATTAAAAAGACCTTATTTTTCTTGCCTACATCATTGAGTTTGTTCTGGCACTCCCAGATCATCTTTGAGTAGATGACGTAGGAGCTCAGTGCTTTAATAGCAGCTTGATTATCTGAGTGTATGGCTATAACGCACTTCTGATAGTGGCTTTCTAGATTTACATCTAGACATCTTTCAATAGCTAAGATTTCCGCTTGAAGGACGCTCATACAGGAGCTAGCGACAGTGCACACTTGGTACTTGGCCCGCATATCCCAGCGCCAGCTCCTGTAGAGGTTTTGGAACCATTTTTATACCATTTTACGGTATTTTCTTTGAGGTTATAGTCGGTGTATTCCCGTTTCCATTCCTCTCTTTTACTTAGCAATGTCCTGAAGTTTTTCTCAGTGCTTACTTTCTTGATCATTACATCACTAGAGAGGTTCGCAGATGAGGTGTAGTTGTCCAGAGAGGACCAGACTCTCTGATTCTTCATTCTCTCATTACCTGTACCTTCCTTAATAGGTACTAAGAAAGTTGTACGTTTTACCAACGCCATTGGCGATCTCCTTATGTTTGCATGAACGATTAGGGTAGAGAACAAAAGATTTACATGGTCGCAGTTTCCGCAATTGCTAACCTAGCCATAACGAATAATTCTTAAAAAATAATATCAAGTATTCAACTCCTAAATTGTGTTTATTTACAGGAAAGGATTTCATAGACGAGATCAACGTGTACATAACCCAAGATTACATCGAGGGTACTTTCAACTCCTGCAGGAGGGTGAGCGTACCCTCGACTGGTCAACTGGCATTAGACCTGATGTGTGGACCTTGGGGGGCTTCCAAATGTACCCCCTATCGATGGTTCGAGTACATGGGTCAGGCGGGGGATAACAACCCCTTCATACCTTTCCAGATCAATTACAATGTGACTGAAGTGAAGATTGGTAATTATGTTCCTTTGGATCCTCCGATTGTACCTTGCAGTGTCGCTTTGGATGTGAGTATTTATAGATTTTGTAGTTTGATTGGGGTCTGTCAATACATGGTTTCGCCTATCTAGAGTATCTTAATTGATTCTCAATTGATTGTAACTTTTAAATCCATGATTCGTCTTTGAAATATCTTGATTCGCCCAATCATTAATTATATTTTCTCAACTTTATTCACTATTTCCGACTGCAGATTTCGATAATTCTTTTGACTTCCTATTCTCTAATGTCAATATTGAAAAAAAATTTAAACAGGGCGGAGCAGAGATATTCGCGGATTTAGAAATTCAATCAAGCAAAAACTGATGCAATTATTGATTTAATCATTTTTCCATCATCAAATACAATATTGAATGTTTATATTTACACAGTTTTAAAGATGATATCTGGCAAATGGTTTCCATTATTGTCGATACACTGAGTTATTCGATTTCGGAAATTTCGGACAATTTTGCCCAGCATTTCGTTGGGTCAAGTGGGCCAGAGTTCTGGAACGTTCGTTATAAAAATGCTAGTTTAGATATTCCCATGAAAAATAGCAGGGAGCTAAACCAAGCTATTGTGCTGGACTCTGGTCCACTTGAAGAAAAACATTCGTTTGGCTATCGCCAAGATACCCAACGAAATGTTGGACACAATTGTCCGACATTTACGAAATTGATTAATGCAGTTTATCGACAATACTGGTATTTACCAGATACAATCTGTATAATTGTCTAAACATAAACTTTAAATGTTGTACATGATGAAAAAATAAAAATAACGTTATCGTTGCAAAATGGCGAATGAGCCGGCGCCAAATAACTAATAACCTTCTTCAAAAGCGTTCTACAAGAAGGCGAATTGAATAATACAGTAATTTTAACTGCATTTTTGTTCATTTCACATTGTTATGCTCGTTATTTTGGTAAGCATATACTTGCTCTCTTCAGATATTAGCCTAAAAACTAGAATGACTTTTAAAAAAGTGTTATTTCGACAAATGTCTGAATTCTGCGAAAGTTTGGTGATTGAAAACTTGAATGTCGAAAGAAAAACAGAGGTGATTGATTGCATTTGACTCAATAATGGTAAAAGCAATGTGCCGTTTTAAGGTGCCGTTTATACTGAAATAAATGCTCCAACTTTGGCCACTAGCCGAGACTGAATCCTTCGCCATTTTGCAACTGTAAATATTCTTGGTCTTCTTTCAAAGAATTAATCAATATTTCATTCAAACTGTTTGTAATAATTTAATGAGTTCTTCGAGTTGAACATATAAATAGTTCAGTCTGTCATTCTTGCTAGTTTTCTTCCAGCCACAGAACATTTCTCGAAATGGAAATGAAATATAACTGTTCGAGAGTGTAACTTCTACATTACATACAGGGTGTCCCATTACTCGACGTCAACCCGGAACCGGTGAAAAGGCAAGTAATGCTGGTTATCAAAAAAATATAAAAAAAACTAAGTTGCATGATTTTAAAATAATGCGCATTTAAAAAAACACGCAAAATTCCACACCCTGTGACAGTCTTTTCGCTCCTGTTGCCACAAATATCAACTTTTTTCTTTGCTGTGTAACCTTGAATAATGCTTGTCTAAACTGTAATCAAAATTTTGATACCAGCTGATCTAGGTTTCATAAAAATAGGGCTTACTTCTCAGAAAAAAAATTCGAAATAAACAATTGCCTAGTTTCAACTGACTGTATTGAAAAAAAAATGTACTACGTAGGTTTGGCATGTTTTTTCAAAAGTTGGCGCATTTAGTGAGGATTCCAAAATGTATAATACTTGTTTAATTGCAGCTGCCGTAGTTCAAATTATTATCGATTGCCTTTGAATACACTTTTTCGTTAACTGCTTCCCAGTAATAGAGTCCAATGGGTTCAAGTCCGGTGAACGGGCCGGCACGAGATTCGACCAGAACGTCCGATCCATCTTCCGGGAAAAAATTTTCCAGAAAAAAAAATTTCAGAGAAATTTCTCAGGAAAAATTTTTTTTTCTGATAACATTTTTTCCCGGAAGATGGATCGGACTTTCTGGTCCAATCTCGTGGCCGGCCCGTTCACCGGACTTGAACCCATTGGACTCTATTACTGGGAAGCAGTTAACGAAAAAGTGTATTCAAAGGCAATCGAAAATAGATTTGAACTACGGCAGCTATAATTAAACAAGTATTATACCATTTTGGATTCCTCACTAAATGCGCCAACTTTTGAAAAAACATGCCAAACCTACGTAGTACATTTTTTTTTCAATACAGTCAGTTGAAACTAGGCAATTGTTTATTTCGAATTTTTTTTCCGAGAAGTAAGCCCTATTTTTATGAAACCTAGAGCAGCTGGTATCAAAATTTTGATTACAGTTCAGACAAGCATTATTCAAGGTTATACAGCAAAGAAAAAAGTTGGAAAAAGTTGATATTTGTGGCAACAGCGGCGAAAAGACTGCCACAGGGTGTGGAATTTTGCGTGTTTTTTTAAATGCTCATTATTTTAAAATCATGAAACTTAGATATTTTTTTATATTTTCTGGCAACCAGCATTACTTGCCTTTTCATCCGGTTCCGGGTTGACGTCGAGTAATGGACACCCTGTATGATAGTCTGGCGAACGCGGGTTCTACTACTGATCTCTTGAAAACATTAAAGTGGAACTTCCCTATAAAGAAAGCGCTAAATCTGCAAAAAATTCGTTATAAAGAAATTTCGTTATATAGAAAATTTGTTTCTTTAGTCGGCAATGTCGCGGTCGACTTCATTAATAAATTTAAGTTTATTACTCAAACTTAAACACTTGCTTTCAGACATTTTCTCACAACTTTTCACACTAGCGTAATGGGTAGATTGAAACCAAACAGCCAGGAGTGTGTTTCAGAAGGATCTCTCTACCCGCCGTAATGATTTAGTTTTAGGTGGGGATTTATTACGTACTTCCGGAAAAAAATCAGAAAAAACCCAACTTTATACCTTCTCCAATACCCATTCAAAGAATGATGTTTTTTGAATATTTCGTTATAGAGAGAATTTACTTCGTTTTAGAGGGTGCTTTCAACATGGAATTTGGATTCAAGGTACAATGTCTTGAACGAAATTCGTTATACAGACGTTTGTTATAGGGAAGTTCCACTGTATTAAATTACACAGTTATTAATTTTGTTCTTTGCTTTACATTCATCTAATTTTTTTCCTCTTCAGGAGCGAACACCCCAATGCAGCTGCGTGGACTGCGAAGAAAGCTGCCCTGCGCCACCCCCCGAACCATCACCGCCATCACCTATCACCATAATCGGTCTCAGCCTGTACAAATTCGTCATATTGATGAGTTTCTTGACCGGCGTTCTTCTGATAGTCTTCTTAGTGTTGTTTTGCCCCGACAGAACGTGTAAGTATGCCTTAAGTCGATCTTTTATTGATCAATTGATCGATGTAACATTGTCACTGATTGTTTTGCTCGCACGCTTCAATTGGTATTAACACTAGTTTATCATCAGGTCACCATTCGAAACGTTGGGAGTCTTTTTTTTTTTTGAGATCATTGTTGGTCGTTGTGGAGTTTATTTATTTTCATCAATTGCGATTTAAGTCGAATGAATTCTCAGAAGAAACTTCGATTGAAATAATGGGGTTTTAGAAGGAAAAAGGGAAAATTGACTACCCTTTCAATATGTTGAATATAGAGGTGTCCCGGAAAACGTAGGAAATCTCTCGGATTCAGATAGAACATAAAAAATGAGGATGAAAAGTTCCTATAATTTTTTTTCCTAGTGACCCCCCCCTTCGAAGATACGACCTCCTAAATGACGCCACTGGAAATTCATTTTAGTGAAATAAATTTCAATTACTTACTTCTTTCATTTTTTTCGAAAACGGTTCATTTCATCGACACTGAACAAGAGAACATTTTCTTTAGCTTAATGTTCATATTATAATACAGGGTGTTAAAACTGTAAGCATCAAAATGTACAACCCAGTCCGCCCCTGGTAAACTGAACAAGCTAATTGAAATTTGAGTGCGGTGATTTAAGAGGTCCTTAATTACTATTAATCATATCAAATTTTCATCAAATTATATCAAGTAGTTTGAAACTTATTCCACTAACATGGATTTCCAGTGGCGTCATTTAGGAGGTCGTATCTTCGTAGGGAGGGCCGCTAGGAAAAAAAATTATGGGAACTTGTCATCTTCATTTTTTATGTTCTATCTGAATCCGAGAGGTTTCCCACATTTTCCGGGACACCCTGTATAGGTTCGGAAATTCATATCGGAAACATACGAAATTCAATGCATCAGAGAGAGAGAGAGAGTGAGTTTTGCGTAAAGTTGAACAGTGGAATATTCCTCGTTTCGGACAGAAATGAATAGTCTTTTACGGATTATGCAGTTGTCTTGGTCTGTCGTTGGGAGTGGCCTAAATAAACCAGTATGGTAGGCAACCTTAATTACTCTAATCGAGTATTACGGTCAGTCTGACCCATTGACTCAATGCCCGTGTAACTCGATTTGAGAGGGACAACCATATTATTCGTTCGTTGGACCAACTATCCCGACGGAAACATAGCACGTGAATCTATCGAATATGCCACTGTTCAACTAAACGGCAAAATAATATCTCTGATGCATTGAATTTCGTATGTTTCCGATGTGAATTTCCGAACCTGTATAGAGATTCTCAGTTTAATATGTTGATTCGAAGATAAAAGGGATTTATATTTTTCAATTGGACAAACCTAGTGTTAAAATCTGGGGACTAACAGTTATATCGCTAAAGTTTCACATTTTTGAGGTTATGCGTTTTCAGAATTATTTGTGTTGTTTACAGGAATTTTTTAGTTATGTTATGTTATGTTTTGATTTTAGATGGTTTTATTTCACGTATTGTCTTGCCTTTCTTGAACAGTTCTGAACTATTCGGTTGCGACCAAGGACGAAGAATCTAACAAAATATCAATGAACAATCTTATTCTGAATTGAAAATAGCTAGGGACTTGAAATTTTCGAACTAGACAAAAAGTTTGAACATTTGATTTTAGTTGTTTCATGCTTCAAATCGATCCAACAGTTCTGAAGTTGGATTAATTTGAAAATTCATCTTAATTTCCATTACATAATTGAAGTTGAGAAACAGTTTATCTATCATTATTATGGTCTGGTTCCCGGTTGGATGACCAGCCTGTATATTTCTACTTTGATAGAATGATGAACAAGAGTTCACAAGTTCTTGACCCCATGTCAGAAAAAGAGAATTTTTCAACATCAAATCTAATTTAATGAGGTGGAAATACCTGACAAAAATAAACGCTATTTTTCGCAGATAAAAAAATAATTGGTCCTCTTAAGAGATGATTATTTATTCATAAATAATAATAACACGATATTAAAAATTTCCTAGAACTCATAATTATACACTCATTAATTATGATTGAAACAAAAAAACAATTGAAAATCCGACTCAACCTTTAATTATTGGGTTTTGATTCAGACTGATATGTTAACATTCAGATCACTGTATTTAACGTGAATGAAAAAATTATTTAATCACATTTCACAAAGAGTCCAATCACTTTTGAACTAACATTATTTTTTTGTTTAATGTTGTATATTTGTTCGTGACTAATTTTACTAAATCATATTATCTACTTATTTTCTAACTCCCATTAAAAATTATTTCATCATCATCATTTCATCACTTGTATTGCTTATTCGTAGCACCTGCCGCTTCTTGTTTGGTTGTTTTGGTGTGTTTAAATGTTATTTATTTTACTGTTTGATCCTGTTTTTCGTTTTGTTTGGAATGTTGATCGAGTGACGGACATGAAAGGTTTGGCACAATGGTGAAACATTCGTGTGCTCATCATTGAGCCCCATTTCGCACCAAGCCAGTCCAGTCCAGTCGAGTCAAGTCACTTCAGGATTGGAACTATTAACTTCGTTAAAATCGTTTAAAACAAATGGAATGTGAAATCTAGTTTCATACTAGGCCCTAGATTTCACATTCCATTTGTTTTAAACGAAGTTAATAGTTCCAATCCTGAAGTGACTTGACTCGACTGGACTGGACTGGCTTGGTGCGAAATGGGGCTAAGTGTAGTGTTCGAAATATATCTACATCGACAATGTTCTAGAATGGTTATTTTTAATGAGAGAAGGCATTGATATACTTCCACGAATTCATGAAAGAATTGAGGTTTAATACGATAGTATTATAGATAAATTGTTTCCTCTTTTTTACTGAATTTCGTAGAAATTAATCGAATTTTTGACGAATATCAATTAATCATTTTCGTATCGAAAAATTTCGGTTCGCACACCGTTTTTTGAATCACTGAATTGACAAGTAATAGATAATTCTGAAGACAGAAGAGTTCCGAGTACTAACATTTAAAAATGTAATATAACCCTGAAATGTGCGAAATTGAGATATTTCTGCACAATTCTATTATATGGTATGGTAGAACTTTTGAAATTAATAATGAACTACAGTGGAACTTCTCTATAACAAACGTCTGTGTAACGAATTTTTCTGTATAACGAATTTCGTACAAGACATTGCACCTTGAATCCAAATTTCATGTAAAAAACACCCTCTAAAACGAACTAAATTCTCTTTATAACGAAATATTCAAAGAACATCACTCTTTGAATGGGTATTGGTAAGAAGGTATAAGGGTGGGTTTTTACCGAATTTTTTCCGGACGTACGTAATAATCCCGACCTTTAACTAAATAATTACGGCGGGCAGAGAGATCCTTCTGAAACAGTTTTAAATACACCCTTGGCTGTTTGGTTTCAATCTAATCATTGAAAGTTGTACGAAAATGTCTGAAAGTAAGTGCTTAAGTTTCAATGATAAACTCAAATTTATCAGTGAAATTGACCGCGTCATTGCCGACTATAGAAACAATTTTTCTGTATAACGAAATTTCTTTATAAGGAATTTTTTTGCGGATTTAGCGTTTTCGTTATAAGAAGCTCCACTGTATTTTATCTAAATATCGGTCATATGTTCATGTACCATTTCACCGAAATTTTGGTAAATGTGGGCCAGTTTAGTCATAATCCAAAAGACTATGTTATGTACTGTGTATTCACATGGGCATTAAATCTGTTTGTACAGCATTCTATGTGGAATTTGTATATACACCATATGGAAATTAATTTTGGGTTAATATGATATAATAGCTATTGCTGGGTATCAATTGATTATAAGATATCTGTTACTTGGAAAAAAATTAGAAAAACTCTTTCATAATATATCTATGGGCTTCTTTTGAAATAGAGCTGTTCAAAATTGTTCGTATATGAACAATTATTCACTAAAAAACAAATTTATAAGGCAAGAATTTTGTGGAGAACTTCATAGTTGAGTTTATGTCGAAATATGGAAAGTTTCATGTGTATGAACATTCAACCAATGAAATGAATGCTTACGCGTACGTCACACACAACCGCCATTGCTGATCGTTTGAATTCGTCAGCTTATTTCGGCGATTTCAATAATAATTTTGTTCTCGAAATCCTGACTACGAAACAAAAAACGGATAATTGCTGTTATTTTCTGATGATCCATTACCTATTTATAAATAAATTTTTCCGTGAAATCACTGGAAATGTTCAATATTCAATACATATTGATTTCTGAAATCAACAATGTTTTTTAAGTGCATTTGCGGTTATAGAGAAGAATAATATTTATTTCATTAGTACAATTTTTTTTCTTCGTTATCGTAATGGAATTGACCAGAGCACATGATGTACGTCTTCGGTGGAAATATCTCGAATAAAGTCCTCAATTTTACATTAATTACAACATGACCCGTGGGATGAAAGGCGCCGCCTCGATATGAATTCAAGTTTGCAGAGGACCGTAACCCTCTTAAAAGGTCAAACGAAATGTTTTTGATCTAAAAATAGAAGTTTATTTCAAGCGCGGAAAAGATGGTTCATTCAACCCCCACGTTTTTAAATTTGCCGGAAAATTTTTAGCTATGGCGAATTCATGGGATACAGGGTGTTAGTGAATGATTGTGCGACGTGCGACAATTTTTAGGAGGTGATTCAACATGAGAAAATAATGACATTATGCTATTTAACTTTTTTTCTCTCTGAATATATAACTTTTGTCAACAAATGCTTCTTTTTCGGAGATACGGGGTGTTAAAGTTTTACTTAAAAACTGACGGAATAATGACACGCCACTGAGATATTTAAAACTAACAATGATTTTTTAATTGTTCATTCAATTCTTAAATTATTTCTTTTGTCTTTTTTCGCATGAGCGACGTCTTTAAGCAGAAAAATAATATACATTGGAACTTTCCTATACGAAGCGCTAAATCCGCAAAAAATTCGTTATAAAGAAATTTCGTTATACAGAAAATTTGTTTCTATAGTCGGCAATGTCGCGGTCGAATTCACTGATAAATTTGAGTTTATTATTCGAACTCAAGCACTTGCTTTCAGACATTTTCGCACAACTTTACACACTAGCGTAATGGTTAGATTGAAACCAAACAGCCAAGGGTGTATTTAAAACTGTTTCAGAAGGATCTCTCTGCCCGCCGTAATGATTTAGTCGGAATTTATTACATACGTCCGGAAAAAATTCGGAAAAGCCCACCCTTATACTTCTTACCAAAATACCCATTCAAAGAGTGACGTTCTTGAATATTTCGTTATAGAGAGAATTACTTCGTTTTAGAGGGTGTTTTCAAGATGGAATTTGGATGTCTTGTACGAAATTCGTTATACAGACGTTCGTAATGGGGAAGTTCAACTGTATCTTTACGCATATTTGTCGTTTAACACGTAGTAGAGAAGCTACTTAAGATTTTTTCCTGAAGACGGAGCACCATTCAAAAAAGTCTAGAGATTTCTTAGTTGCATGTCTGAAAATGCGTAATAACAACCTTTTGTGAGGAAGTTCACAGATGCGTTAAGTGGGAGCATAATCTCCCTCAGATTGAACTATGATATTTAACTCAAAAAATCGAAACTAATTCGGGAAAAGAAATGACAGCCTCCTGCCAATTTATAACTATTGGTGGTATTCTGCTTTCATCGGTAAGCCAATCTGTAACTTTTCATGAGCTTACAGGAAAATTGCAATTCTGGACATCTTTAAGGGATCTGTAGCTTACAAAAAATCGTTGAATATTTACGAGTACTCGACGGGTGATCGAAAACATTATCGAATGACATATTGTGAGCTAGGTTTTAATATAAGGAATTCATGATGAATAAAAATAATATGGCTTTGTTTATTGGATCGTTTTCGGAAGAAAATTATAACAGGTAAAACATTGTTCAATAATATACATGACCTGAAAATCATTCATTTTTTAAGTGGGAACTTTATGAGAATTGGAGCATTGGAAGGAAAAGGTTGCGTGATCAAATGAATCCATTTGAAATGCCGGATGACCAGAAAATGTTCAGATTGAAGAAATGCCGGATGCCCAGTTTGTGAACATGTTCAGATTGAAGAACCAGTTTTCTATAAACTTAATAAATGCTCTAAAACAATTTTAACCAAGAAATTTTTTCTTTCCTGTTTTCAATTTATTAAATGAAAGAAACAAACGCAAACTACATTCAGATATATGTATTTTCTAATTAAAATCAAAACCATTTACCCATAATTCATAAAGTTCCATGATGAAATCTTACGATTGAAGGATATGTTTTTCGATGAGTAGTTCAAAAGTTACACTGTAAATAAGAAAGTTAAAGGAACCATTCCAGTATTGCATTGTTCACGAATCTGTAAGTCGTCCAGTTACAAATCAATCGTACGCTACAGTATCGTAACTTACAGATGAAAAGCAGAATCCAACCATTAGATCAACAGAGAATATGGTCGAAAGTGTGAAATCAGTGGAATTAATTTGAGGATCAGATAGTGGTATTCTGCTTTTCATTTGTAAATTACGATAAGCGTACGATTGATCTGTAACTGGCCGACTTATAGATTCGTAAATAATGCAATTCTGGAATGGTTCCTGTAACTTTCTTATTTACAATCTCATCGAAAAATTTAACCTTCAATCGTAAAAGCAGAATACCACCATAAGTCAAGATCAGTTTTAAACTACCGTACGTAAATGATGAGCGTAACGAAAGTGCCATTATCTGCCTTACCTCTCGTCCGATCAAAACGATCTAGCATGTCGTGTGTTGAGTTAACCAGCGATGGTTCGATGGTAAATCTAACAACCTGGGTTCCAGCGGTTACGGTGGTGAAGGAGCGTGGTGGTTCCCCGGAGATGCGAGGCCATATCGGTTGGCGTTTTGCCGGCCAAGTGCATCAGTCTTCGTCTCAAGTTGCCCTCAGCGAAGGCGAAGATAGTCCTCTACAGCAACCGAAACAATCCAGTAGGTCCCACTACTTAACATTTTCTTCAATCATCATCTCTTCCTTCTGTTTCTTTTCTTTGTTCTTTTTCTTTTCTTTCTGTTATCATTGCATTTTATTAAGAACGTTTAATTAGAGTCCATGGTCGGTGGTATCCTGGCGTTTACAAAGAACGGAAAGTACAAAGTTATCGACAATTCGATTTCTTGAGGAAGAACTAATACTTTATCGATCCATGTTTTCTGATCTGATTCTGAAAATTTATTTGAGGCCTATACATTGAAACATCTTGATATTATTCGTAGTTTCCTGAATATGTTTTGTTTTACTTTTTATACATACCTTGTTTTTCGGGCTAAATATAGGTACCATAAATTGAACATTGATGACTTCGGTACTCCCATAAAGCTAAAAATTCGGTTCGAGATCAGCAGTATCTTGTACAGGGTGTCCCGGATAATGTGGGAAATCTCTCGGATTCAGATAGAACATAAAAAATGAAGATGACAACTCCTCATATTTTTTTTCCTAGCCGCCCTCCCTACGAAGATACGACCTCCTAAATGACGCCACTGGAAATTCATTTTAGTTGAATAAGTTTTAAACTACTCGATATAATTTGATGAAAATTTGATATGATTAATAGTATTGAGGACCTCCTAAATTACCGCACTCAAATTTCAATTAGTTTGTTCAGTTTACCAGGGGCAGACTGGGTTGTACATTTTAATGCTTACATTTTTAACACCCTGTATGATAAGGTGCTTAAAAAACGAATTTGGATACCTTGAACATTAAGCAAAAGAAAAGATAATCATGTTCAGTGTCGATAAAATGAACCGTTTTCGATAAAAATAATGAAAGAAGTAATTGAAATTTATTCCACTAAAATGCATTTCCAGTGGCGTCATTTAGGAGGTCGTATCTTCGTAGGGAAAGGAAAAAAAATTATGGGAACTTGTCATCTTATTTTTTTATGTTCTATCTGAATCCGAGAGATTTCCCACATTTTCCGGGACACCCTGTTTATCATTCACGTATAATAAAATATGTTTTCAGACAATCAAACAAAAAATTGAACAAATATCTTCAATTATTCTTCCATCATCAAGTACAACATTTAAAATTTATGCTTACACAGTTATCCATATCTGATGAGTCTCGTCCTTAACTGTTAAATTGAGGGAATATTTCTTGGCTTCAGGACTGTGGGGGAATTATACACACTTTTTTAAATCGCCGACGTTTCGATCCTTTTTTGGATCTTCTTCAGGGCTGCAAGAATATTTATTTCTTAGTCTTGAGAGAGTTTACAAATATGTGTAAAATACAATTTAAACTTTACGATTCACGAACTCAATTAGGTATATGAGACACTATTACAAACAAGCTACATGGACACAGATTAAAAAGAGACCAACATTCAGGTGGAATTTGCAATTATAAACTTTTTTTTTTTTGTATTATTGTATTGTTTTTATTAAATTTTTTTTTCTTTTATAATTTTGTTTATATTTTGTATCATACAAATCAATTCCCCATTATTGATTACATAATTGTATTTTTTTTCAATCTTACAATTTGGTCTGGTGTATTTTTGGACACGGTGGATGTTGGTTTCATTTATTCGTCTTTGTTTACGTGTCTTGTTGGTGGTATGTTTCCGTGGCCAGTCACTATATGATACTGATCGACGGAGTTCTCCGTCTCCTGTTATCAATTCTTGAATACGTCTTTTTCCGTTAGTTCGTCATAATACCCTTTTCAATTATATTTCTCTTAACGGCTGTTAAGAGAAATATAATTGAAAGGGTATTATGACGAACTAACGGAAAAGAAACGTATTCAAGAATTGATAACAGGGACGGAGACTCCGTCGATCAGTATCATATAGTGACTGGCCACGGAAACATACCACCAACAAGACACGTAAACAAGACGAATAAATGAACCAAACATCCACCGTGTCCAAAAAATACCCAGACCAAATTGGTAAGAATTGAAATACAATTATGTAATCAATAATGGGGAATTGAGTTTGTATGATACAAAAATATAAACAAAATTATAAAAGAAAAAAAAATTTAATAAAAAACAATAATACAACAAAAAAAAAAAAGTTTATAATTGCAAATTCCACCTGAATGTTGGTCTCTTTTTAATCTGTGTCCATGTAGCTTGTTTGTAATAGTGTCTCATATACCTAATTGAGTTCGTGAATCGTAAAGTTTAAATTGTATTTTACACATATTTGTAAACTCTCTCAAGACTAAGAAATAATATTCTTGCAGCCCTGAAGAAGATCCAAAAAAGGATCGAAACGTCGGCGATTTAAAAAGTGTGTATAATTCACCCCACAGTCCTGAAGCCAAGAAATATTCCCTCAATTTACACAGTTATGAAGATAATATCTGACAAATGATTTCCAGTATTGTCATTATACAGGGGCGGCAGCATATCTTCCTCTTTTTAAAACTTAATAAAACGCATTGTATGAATCAGAAAATTTTTATTCGTTTTTTATAATATAGGCATATACATAAAGTTTTGTTTTACCCAGTTTTGAAGATAAAATCAGGTAGGTGACGTCCCCCATTCTCCATACACTGAGTAAACCGATTTCTGGTGTTTGTCATGATTCCAGCCAGTATAGCAGGGGTTATGTTGGCAATTTCCTCTTTGATGTGGGAAAAAAATTCCTGTAACATGTTAACATACCGGTCCGAATTCACTGTCACTGTGACTTCATTTTCCTCAAAGAACCAAGGACCAATAATTCCACTTGAGGAAATTGCACACCACACTGTGACTTTAGGTGAATGCAAAGGCCTTTGATGCAATTGTCGATTTGACCCCTTGTGACTTTTTCTATGGGGTTTTTTGAAATCTCGTGTTTATGTGAACCGTCCAAGGATCCCACAAGATTTGAAGAACAACATCTAGGAAAAAATTGCCAACATAACGCCTGCTATACTGGCTGGAGTCATGACTAACGCCAGAAATCGGTTTACTCAGTGTATGGAGAATGGGGGACGTTACCTACCTGATTTTATCTTCAAAACTTGGTAAAACAAAACTTTATGTATGTGCCTATATTATAAAAAACGAATAAAAATTTTCTGATTCATACAATGCGTTTTATTGAGTTTTAAAAAAAGGAAGTTATGCTGCCGCACCCTGTACTTCGTTTATTGTCGAATGTCGAAATACTCAGTCCAGCATTTCGATGTTGGCGACAGCCAAACGAATGTTATTCCTCAAATGGGTCAGAGTCCTGGAATGATTATTATAACATGTGATTATGGTTATCCCCATCAAAAATTCACAGGGTGAATACGCAATGCTGAAAACCTCAAAGAACCCCAAGAAGGAAAGCCTCCTGAATTATGTGGATAACGGTTAGTAGTCAATGAACTGTCCCTTCGATTTCTTCGAAACAATATGGACCCACCGTTATGCTGGGCAAAGCTGTCCGACATGTTCGAAATCGATAAACGCAGTGTATTGACAGTAATGAACAAAATTTTCCCTTTATCATCTTCAATACTGTCTAAAGATAACCTTTAAAAATTGTACTGATGATGATGAAAAAAATAATTGAATCCTTTTCTGATATCTGACATCAAAAGTTTGAAAGACCTAATTGTACTTTTAAAATTTTGTAAATGTAATTCACAAATATTGGTGTGTTTTTATACTATTGAACAGATGTACAAATATTTGTATGTATACAGGTTTTCCTTTTAAGTTGGCCTATTAGACGTTTAGAAGAACTAGTGAATATTTCGTTCTGAAATTTTAGGAGGAGCCTTGAGGGTGAAGAACTCTTCGCCTAAAATATTTTCACGTCGACAGTGTTGCCACGTCTATCTCAAACGCATATCTACTTTCTTATTTCAAATGGAACTACCTATATTTTCATTTATGTTTCGATTCAATACCAAATTCGCAGTATAACCCACTAAAAAAAAATTTCTCTGCTATGCACTGTTGCCAAGTTATTCACAAATTCTTGTAACTTTTGGAATTTGCATTGCCAGTTGGGAAATGTAATATCTTGATTATTTTTTATGCGAACGGAACCAAACTCCTCAGTCTCATAGTAAAGACTCCATGCATTCATGTGGTATATTCAGTATTTTGATACATCTTAAGGTTTTCGAAGATATTGCTCCGAAAATGTGAAACTCAAAATTGAAATATTTCGAGATTTTCAAATGGCACCCCCATATTTATTTTACAGCATTCGATTCGAAATAAATAATGAATGGCAGTCTCCTCTTACACTAACTATTTATTTTGGATAGTTTTCGAATGAGATGAAAAATACTGAAATTTTTCAGTATTTATAGTCATGATCTATGGTTCTGTTTACGATGAAATGGTTCTATGATTATGGCGTGAATTGTTGAAGTAGATTCTATGGTTCAAATCATAAAAAGTATTCGATGATCATGGATGTCATAGAAAAAAGTTTACCCATACTATTCAAACACGATCGGGTTGTTTCACAATTCAAGGAAAATGCCTTTAAAAATCGTTATGCCACATATAGCAAATGACTTGAAAGAAATTCCGAAAATTGTTTAGGCTTTCTGTAATCCTGGCCTTATGTTCACTAATTATTTATTTTTGACAGTTTTCAACTGAGATGAAAAATACTGAAATTTTTCAGTTTTTATAGTCATGTTTAGTAGACATAATGCTGTGTGATTATTAAGTGAATTATCGGATGAATCCTATTGTTGAGGTGAGGTCATGAACATTGGGCTAGGATTACAGAAAGTCTTAACAATTTTTGGAATTTCTTTCCGATCATTCGTGCTAAATGTGAATAACGATTGTTAAAGGTCCTACAGGTCCTTTCAATAATTTTTTGGCATTCCGTGAATTGTGAAACAACCCGAATCGTGTTTGAACAATATGGGTAAACTTTCTTCTATGACCTCCATGATCATCGGATACTTTTTTTTCCCATAGAATCTACTTCAACAATTCACGCCATAATCATAGAAACATTTCATCGTAAACAGAACCATAGATCATGAACTATAAATACTGAAAATTTTCAGTATTTTTCATCTCATTCGAAAACTATCCAAAATAAATAATTAGTGTAAAATGAGACTGTCATTCATTTTCATTTCGAATCGAATGCTGTAAAATAAATATGGGGTTGTCATTTGAAAATCTCGAAATATTTCAATTTTGAGTTTTACATTTTCGGAGCAATATCTTCGAAAAACCTTACGATGTATCAAAATACTGAATATACCACATGAATGCATGGAGTCTTTACTAGGAGACTGCTGATTTTGGTTCCCTTCACATAAAAAGTTATCGAGATATTACATTTCCAAACTGGCAATGCAAATACCAAAAGTTTCAGGAATTTTTGAATAACTTGGCAACAGTGCGTAGCAGAGAATTTTTTTTCAGTGGGTTATACTGCAAATTTGGTATTGAATCGATACATAAATGAAAATATAGGTAGTTCCATTTGAAATAAAAAAGTAGATATGCGTTTGAGATAGACGTGGCAACACTGTCGACTTGAAAATATTTTAGGCGAAGAGTTCCTTCACCCTCAGGGCTGCACCAAAATTTCAGAACGAAATATTCACTAGTTCTCCTAAAACGTCTAATAGGCCAACTTAAATGGAAAACCCTGTATGTATAAAAAAGCATTGCCTCCTTCGGCACTTATTGATTAGCAACTATTCATTTACATCTTTCGGGAAAACTTTCGGTGACTTTTTATATGTCTTTACGAGTTATTTTTAAGATAATTTGTTCGTACCAGGTGCTTCTTCAGACGTCGACAGTGAAATTGATGAAACTTCAGTGGTAAAAGGGTCTTTAGCGAACCAATCTTCCATCCTGGAAAGGCTTGGTCTATTCACTGATACCTACATCCAGAATTTCTTCGAAAGATGGGGTATTTTCTGCGCTGAGTATCCTTGGTTCGTACTCTTCCTTGGAAGCTGCCTAGTTATCGGTTTGGGTATGTGCATTTTTAATTTAACATGAATTATTTTTTCTCAGGAAAATGGACTATATTTTAATATGTTCTTAGATGTTAATCCGGAAGCCAACGGTCAGAGATTTTTTCTCCTTCTTCAGGGCTTAAAAACATATAGTCCTTTCACGAAAGTTCGAGCCGTCGGTTGGCCATGACAATTTGGCATATTCCACTGTGTATATTAAAATTTAAGGTTATGTTCTTTATTTTTTGTCAGATTGATACGCAATGTTGTCAATATTGCATAGAGTTCTCTGATAACTCGCAAGCTCGTCGGACGAGGCCGGGTACATTCGGCAACATTGACTTTATTTTACGTTATGACAGCAAATACTGCCAACTTCAGATAAATAAACAAACTTTTGTGAAAGCTTGAGCGCATAGTAGGCGTTTGTTTATTTATCTGAAGTTGGCAGTATTTGCTGTCATAACGTAAAATAAAGTCAATGTTGCCGAATGTACCCGGCCTCGTCCGACGAGCTTGCGAGTTATCAGAGAACTCTATGCAATATTGACAACATTGCATATCAATCTGACAGGAAAATAAACAACATAACCTAAAATTTCAATATACACAGTGGAATATGCCAAATTGTCATGGCCAACCGACGGCTCAAACTTTCGTGACTATGACAACTATAGGTGTGCATGGACAAAATATAGATTTTTAGCTAACAGTACTAACCATAGACAAACTAAAATAATAGATGAGCCACTCGTATATGTCGCGCCACCTGTCGGAGGAGGATACTAATACACGAAAAAATTATTCTCAATTTGATAGTTAGATGTCGTTGCATTCATGGAAATCCTTTCGAGAAAATAGTTAGTATGTAAAATCGTTATTATCAAAAAACCTTTGAATTGTCAACTGACACAAGGAGTGGTTCGACACGTTCTTTTTGAAATTTCATGAATTTCGATATGGCTGCAAGAGTGAAGATGTGTTGTGTTATTGGATGTGAAAATCGAGATGCAAAAAGGTAATTTCAAAATATATATTATATATATTCTGTTACCTATGAGAATTAAGATAGTTTTCAAAAAAGTTTTTCATGTATTGAATAAGTTTAGTAGGTAAATACTCATATTTTGTATAATTGAATTCATTATTGTTAGTTTTTGAGAATGTTTGCAATGGAATTATTAGTTAATTGATTAGATATTTATGAAATGAATCTGTATTTTCAATTGGTGATATCTATTTCAGTTAATAAATTTTTATTCTATCCAGAATTTGATTATTGATCCTCATTTCTCATTTGTTATTGGATGTGAAAATCGAGATGCAAAAAGGTAATTTCAAAATATATATTATATATATTCTGTTACCTATGAGAATTAAGATAGTTTTCAAAAAAGTTTTTCATGTATTGAATAAGTTTAGTAGGTAAATACTCATATTTTGTATTGTTGAATTCATGATTGTTAGTTTTTGAGAATGTTTGCAATGCAATTATTAGTTTATTGATTAGATATTTATGAAATGAATCTGTATTTTCAATTGGTGGTATCTATTTCAGTAATAAATTGTTATTCTATCCAGAATTTGATTATTGATCCTCATTTCTCGATTCCAAAAGAAAATCAGATGAAAGTTCGTTGCAGGTATTATTTTCATGAAAATAAATTTCTTCACTCATCGATAACTTGCACGAATCCATTTCTGATTTCCTTTTGGAAATTGAATTTCAAAAAACTTTTGCACCTTGTATATGGGTGTACCTACCTATGCAAAAGGTGCACTACAGAATTCTTTTTGAGGCAGCTTTACGGTACAGATTCCTTTTTCAATTGAGCTTTTTTCACGAATTAGTAATGTTGTACAAAAAAGATGTCGTTGACGCTTGTTCTACTAGTGTCTCATCTATTCTCCGTTTAGTTAGTCTATGGTACTAACCTTATGATGAATATTTTTGTAAAGAGAAAGCCAAAACCAACTCCGATGATAGACAGAAATGACAAGTTTTCATAACATGTATTGTCAACTACAAAACATAGTTGAATTAAAAAGATTATCTTCTTCTTCTCAAGCCGGTCATAACAGAATTTTTATGTAATGTCAAATAATGTTCTGTTTGTGTACACCCATGTTTTTTAGCCCTGGAGAAGGAGAAACAAAAATCTCTGAAACTTTGGCTGAGAAAACATAATAAATATAGTCCATTTCCTGTGGAAAAAATAGTTTATTAATTTATAATTAAGGATGAAATCCTTACTGATTACTTCAAAATTAGCAATATCTGAAGAATCGCATTTTTTAGGACATGGAATCATCAAACTACAGATCACCACTGATCCTGTAGAACTATGGGCTTCTCCAATATCCCGTAGTCGAATAGAGAAAGAATATTTCGACAAAAACTTCGAACCTTTCTATCGTACAGAACAAGTGATAATAAGAGCGAAAGGGTTCGCCCATCAAACATCTTACATCTGATGGAATCTTAACCTATGGTCCTGCTTTCAACGATACCTTCCTCAAGGAGGTCCTGCAGCTGCAGGAAAGGATCAAAGCTATCGGACAGGTGATGAGTTAATACAAGAAAACACAGATTTTGAATTTCGGCGCGTTGTGTACATTCGATTATAATCAATAATGAACCTACCAACTTTTATGGAGCGGAGGACTCGTCGTGACCACAGTATAGACACCAACCAGTAGTTGCACTCTTGAAAAATGAACTGAATTCTTTACTCTATCGAGAACTCGCGCACCATCTCCGTGCGCAGGCGGAAATGACTTTCGCTAAAATAACTTTTAGCGGAAATTTTTGGGTTTATTTGAATTTTCATTTGTGAAGGTAAATATTGAATTCGGATATCATTATTATTTTCAATATATCAATTTTTTCGAATATAATAAATAGGAGACAAAGATAGGAAGTCATATATTTGTTCTTACCAAGTTCAATGAATATATTCACAATATTTATAGTTTTATAAGAATCTTGCTGGCACTCTTCGGAGGAATGTTCGTCGTTTGCCATAAAAATAATTTTTAGGCAATACATTCAGAATATTGAATAATCAATAACAAATTGTGAGTGTATAGGAATGAAATCTTCAGAGATTCGCTCTAGGCGATGACCGTAGATATAAAAAGGAACATGAACTGTAAAATTTTCTTAATTGAATGAATTTATTGAGGTAATGAACATTTAATCTTTTTGATGTCCTTAAATTCAAAATCGACCGTCAAGAGCATTTCCCAACAAATAGATATCTACGGGAGTTGAAAATTTTGTGTTACTTTTTAGTGCATTAGAAAAAATATTTTTTTTAGCTTCATAATGAACAAACAACCACTAAGAATGGGAAATTTGTGAAAAATTATTGTTGATGTACAGCTTAGAAATTAAGGAAGTATAGCAGGGTTTGTCTCTATATTTCGTGAAACACAATCAATGTTAGTTTTCAATATAATTAAAGTGAGAACTAATGGAAACACTATACTTTGACTGCCCTAATAATTTTTTTTTGCCTATTTATGTTATGAGGTAAGCATTCAATACTGATCAAATAATAATGCAAAACAGAAAATAGCATATAAACAGTTACAATATGACCATATATTCAATAGGTATTAGATATTGGGAATAGCAGCAATATTTTAAAGTAAAACTCTGTTTTCTTTGCTCAAGCTTTTGAGATGATCCCTTCGTCAGAGAAACTGTGAAAATAGTAATGAAAATATAAATTAACTATATAAATGTATAAAGAAAAAAGAGTTTATGTTTCCATTACTTCATTTACTTCATTACAGTTCTTGTGGCGAAGAGAAAATAAAATCTCGAAAGCTTGAGTAAAGAAAAAATAGTCTTACTATAATATTGCTACTATTCCCAATCTAAGTCTAATATCAAAACAATACAGCAGTGAATCGAGGATGTCTATAATATTATACAACCAAACAATAAAAACCATTAAAATCCATAAAATCTAAGAGTTCAACAAAATTTGAGGTTATAGTTACGGAGATGGTGCGCGAGGCGAAATTGGATTAAGAAAATCCACGGAGTGCAACTACTGGTTGGTGTCTATACTGTGTCGTGACCTCATCACTACTTATCGAGCGGTAAATGATCTTTTTGGTGTTACTCTGCGCGCAACCTCTTCACGTTGAACACGGATGGCCGTTTGCGGGGCCATTCAAGCTCCGCAAAGAAAACTTCAAGACAATGCAAAGGCAACACTTTTTGTCAAACCGGATATTCAGTGTGTGGAACGCGTTACCTCCTGTTGTGGTCGAGTCAGTCTCAGTGAACTCATTTAAAAACAATTTTGACAGTTGGCATTTAAGTGATAGGAACCCTAATTTGTAATATTTTTTTTCTCGCTCTTCAAGCATATTCATATTCAAGTTTTGATTTCTTCTGGATTTTTATGTTTCTTTTTTTTCTGTGAGTTTATAGGCATTGCCTAAACTCTTATCATTGTTAATAATAATAATAATTTCAAGCGGATAACCAATAATAACTGCGGTTATCATTGGTTCAGACCTTGGTTATTCCCTATTTGTCCTAGAATCAATAACTGGCCCTCGGCTCTCGTCGCTTGAATGCGGTTTCTGGTTATTTGTCAATTGTCAATATAGATTATATTTAAATTTTTTTTATGTTTTATGCAATAAATACAAAATTCGATTTGCAAATGTAATTTATTATGCTTCAAGTTCAACTGCATGCATCCCAAAATATTAATGTTTGAAACGGGGATTCAATGTTACTATGAATATACGTTTTTCGGAATTTTCCGCTTGACAAAAAAGTTTTTTTTTTCTGACAGAAATGATTCGAAGAGAAAATATTGCAGAAAAATATATAGGAGGACACTATCCAATAGATTTATCGCTTTGGTATTTGGCTATCTCACACGTCACAGTAAAGTTTGCTATCAATAAAACTTTTTTTGGGAACTTAAACACAAATTCATAATTTTTCCTAATAGTCAAGAGCTATTAATTGTAATTGTAACACAAAGCTTTTCACATTATCCAAGTAAAGAACTAATGTTTTGTTATACTCAAACCTTCCAGAACTCCGGACAATTCCATTTTAAATAATATTAACAAGTCTGAAGCTTTTGGATGCGTCAATTTCCGAACCTAACTTAGAGATTTCAATAGATAAGTTTAATTCCTAAATGAAGGAAACTAAGCCGATAATTGAAAGTGTTTTCTCAATATAAGTCGTAACGTGACTAAGAGCCTAATACATATCTTTTTCATGTATGCTTTGTCAGTCAACAACTTTTGAAATTTGCCGGGTACAACCCTACGTTTCTAATAACCAGAAGTTTAACCCAGCACTTGAGTCTGGTCATTTGCGGTTGAGATCAATGACGTGGAAAGGCTTATTCATGACGTCATTACTTCAAATCAAAAATAACTAAAACCGCCTGAATGCAATTGGTTAACCAAAATGATAGGTAACCGGTTATCCGCTTGAAATTGATTTATGTGATCATTTTTTTTTGCAGATACGGACCATAGTCTGGACAAGATTTGTTTTGCTCCATTGAGAAGTGAAGGTAGTGAAGATGTCAACGAATGCGTCATTCAAAGCATATGGGGTTATTATCAGGACGATGAAGAAACTTTCGATACTACTGGCCACGATCCTAATGACATAACGACGAATTATTTGGATCATTTTACTACATGCTCGCAGTAAGTACTCTCAGCGATGTGACTTTACAAAATTCTTTATTGATCAGATCACTTTTAACTTCTTTGGGATATTAAATCTCTTGCCGTTAATAATTCCTGTTGTCGATATAATGAATCGTTTTCGAGAAAAATAAACATTCATATTGAAAAACATGAAATGAAAATTGTTAGTTTCATGACTGTTAGTAGAGGATATTTAAAATAGAAATATACCTAAAATTCAATTGTTTTTCAACATAAAAGTTTATTTTTCTCGGAAATTATCAATTTTTGGACAATGAATAACCTTTTGTTCAGCTTAATGTTTTAGGTTTCCAAAAATGTTTTTTCCAACCAAATAATTTAACATTCTTCTGTCAATGGAAAATTTAATTTTTCTGTATTGCTTGTGCAAATAATCACAGTTCTAAGTTGTCCATTAAGTTTACGAAAAGTGACTAATGGTGGTATTCTGCTTTTCATCTGTAAGTTACAATACTATAGCCGATAGCGTACGATTGATCTGTAACTGACCGACTTACAGATTCGTAAATAATGCAATTCTGGAATGGTTCTTGTAACTTTCTTATTTATAGTGTCACTTTTGAACTACTAATCGAGAAACATAACCTTCAATCGTAAGATTTGATCGTGGAACATTATGTATTGGTTTCGTGCACGTTTGACAACTGACAGCACATCGGAGGTATAACAACCCCACTTTTCCTTTGTAAATCATAGCAAAACAACGAGAGATTTTGGTTTTTCTCAAGTATTTCAGGTGATTTATTGCTTCTTTGAACTGAAAAATCGTGAAAATGGACCTATAAAATTGTTTAATAAGTTCAGATCATATTCATCGAGGACGATATGTAGAAAAATATCAGTTTTGTGTATTGACCCTTGTCAACTGTAGAAGGAAGATATTATCCATCTAACTTGGCTCTTTTCAGAAATAAAATGTATCCTGATATTATCAGTTATTCAGTGGAAACATAGAATGCTGCTGCAGTGAATCATATGATATTTATAATATTCTTCAATAAATGGAAAGAAGAAAAATATATTTGTTTATTGAAATGAAAGCCCATGAATTCCATGATGATTTTATTGAGAAAATGAAGGATTTTATCAATATTAACAACTAAATTTCAATTATTCACAACGTAGAAAACGATTTCTATTAAATACAAATTGAAAAAATAAATAAATATTTTGTTGAAACAATAAATAAATATTTGGTTGAAAGTGAAACATTCACCATTCAATACAAACCAACAAATTATAGTCTCTTGTATAAATAAAAACTTGATTATCTAATAAGTAATTGTAAAAATTTTTAAATACAGAGTTAGAAGTAAGTATGTTTATGCTATAATCTATAAAATAGTGAAAAGTGGAGATAGCAGTTACCTTTTACTTGTCTCATATAAAAAACAAAAGATATACTGCAAATTAAAGAACATCCAGATGAGTTTTAATCCAGTGATATGATTTCAGGACATACATTTATAAAAACTCAAGTTATCACAACAATTTTGTCCATTAACAAGTACTCTTCATCTCCTTTCTCTAACGGGTGAATGAAAATACATCCTATAGTGTTCTATATTTCCTCCTTGTCCAAATATGAATCCTGAAACTGGCTAATCTCTTTGTCTTCTTGATTTAATTGATAATAATATCAGGATACATTTTATCATCGGAATAAGACACATTAGATTAGATAGATAAATTTTTGCAGTAGATAAGGGTGAATGCCCAAAACTGATATTTTTCTACATATCGTCCTCGATGAAGATGATCTGAACTTATTAAACAATTTTATAGGTCCATTTTCACGATATTTCAGTCCAAAGAAGCAATAAATCAACTGAAACACTTTAGAAAAACCAAAATCTCTCGTTGTTTTGCTATGATTTACATAGGAAAAGTGGGGTTGTTATACCTCCGATGTGCTGTCAGTTGTCAAACGTGCACGAAACCAATTATAAGTAAATGGTTTTGTTTCGAATTTTGAAAATACATTTATCTGAAGGTAGTTTGCGTTTGTTTCTGTCATCTAATAAATTGAAACAGGAAAGAAAAAATTCTTGGTTGAAATTGCTGTAGAGCATTTTTTTAGTTTATAGTACACTGCTTCTTCAATCTGAACATGTTCACAAACTGGACATTCGGAATTTCGTCAATCTGAAAGTTTTCTGGGCATCCGGCATTTCAAATTGATTCAGTTGATCACGCAACCTTTTCCCTACAATTCTCATAAAGTTCCTACTTCAAAAAATAATGAATTTCTGGTCATGTATATTATTGAACAATGTTTCACCTGATATGATTTTCTTCCGATAACAATCCAAAAAACAAAGCCATATTATTTTTATTCATCATGAATTTCTTAAATTAAAACGTTGGTGTTCATCCTAAAATAAACGAACCATTCAACGTAACCTCACAATATGTCAATCGATAATGCTTCCGATCACCCGTTGAACACCCGTAAATATTTAACGATTTCTGTAAGTTACAGATCCCTTAACGAGGTCCAGAATTGCAATTTTCCTGAAAGCTCGTGAAAAGTTACAGATTGGTTTACAGATTAAAGCAGAATACCACCACTAATCGTTCTTTTTCCTCTATTCCAGAAACCCTTACAACCCAGAATGTCTATCCCAATGGGGAGGTCCGATAGACCCCGCCATAGCCCTAGGAGGCTTCCTGCAACCCGGCGAACATCTCTCAAAAGAACCAAACTACAAAGAAGCCACAACCGTCATCCTAACCTTCGTGGTCAACAATTACCACAACAAGACCAAACTAACCCCAGCCCAGACCTGGGAACTAGAATACGTAAAATTCATGCAAAACTGGACGGCATCAGAAAAACCGGACTTCATGGACGTGGCTTTCACCTCCGAAAGAAGCATAGTGGACGAATTGGACAGAGAAAGCCAGTCAGATGTCGCCACCATCTTGGTTTCTTACGTCATCATGTTCGCGTACATCGTGACATCTCTGGGACAGATGAACAACTGCGAGAGACTCTTGATTGACAGTAAAATAACCTTGGGGTTAGGTGGAGTCTTGATCGTGTTGGCTTCGGTTGTTTCTTCTGTTGGGTTCTTTGGTTTCATCGGGGTGCCTGCTACTCTTATAATAATTGAGGTTATACCTTTCCTAGTTTTGGCTGTGGGTGTGGATAATATCTTCATCTTGGTCCAGACGCATCAGAGAGAGGTGAAGAAAAAGAACGAAACTGTTGCCCAACACATCGGGAGAACGTTGGGCAAAGTTGGGCCTTCGATACTTCTTACAAGTGTTTCCGAAAGTTGCTGTTTCTTCCTGGGAAGTCTTTCGGATATGCCTGCAGTCAGAGCGTTTGCTTTGTACGCTGGTTTGGCCTTGATGGTAGACTTTATTCTTCAAATAACTTGTTTTGTGAGTTTGCTGGCTTTGGATACCAAAAGACAAAGTGAAAACAGGTTCGATATATGCTTCTTCTGGAAAGGATCGAAGACAGATGACAACCTTCCAGTGCAAGATGGACTGCTTTACGCCTTCTTCAAGTCTGTGTACACTCCGTTGCTCATGAAGAAATACGTGAGGATGTCCGTAGTTATTATTTTCCTAGGATGGGTGTGTAGCTCCCTGGCAGTGATACCAGATATAGAAATAGGCCTGGACCAAGAACTTTCAATGCCCGAAGACAGTTTTGTGCTGAAGTACTTCCAGTTCTTGAACAGTTATTTGAGCATAGGGCCTCCGGTGTATTTCGTGCTGAAGAAAGGTTTGAATTTTACGGAAAATAAGACTCAAAACGCGGTGTGTGGTGGAATGTACTGTGATACCGATTCCTTGATTACTCAGTTGTTTGTGGCTTCCAAAGTACCGGAGTCTACGTATATAGCTAAGCCCAGTTCGAGTTGGTTGGACGATTATTTCGATTGGACGGAATCGAATGGGTGTTGTAGGATTACTAAGGATGGGGATTTCTGTCCGCATACCAAGCGAGTGAGTAGATTTTCATCAATTTTTGTGGAATTTGATGAGTTGATCTTTTTTGAAAAATTAGATAAATATGGATAATTGGTCGGGTTATTGTCTTGAAAGAGATTTAGGATTCTTAAATGTTAAATGAAGAAATTTATTGGAAATACAAAGTGAAATTATTAATGTTAGACAGAAGCTATAGGTAGAGTCCGTTCACGAAAGTTTGAGCCATCGTTTGGCCGTGACAATTTGGCATATTCCACTGTGTTTATTAAAATTTTAGGTTATGTTGTTTATTTTCTTGACAGATTGATACGCAGTGTTGTCAATATTGCATAGAGTTCTCTGATAACTCCAAAGCTCGTCGGATGAAGCCGGGTACATTCGGCAACGTTGACTTCATTTTACGTTATGACAGCAACTTCAGATAAATAAACAAACGCCTACTTTCGCTCAAACTTTTGTGAACGGACTATACCTTAGATCAATAGAGAACATATAGTCCGTTCACGAAAGTTTGAGCCGTCGGTTGGCCATGACAATTTGGCATATTCCACTGTGTATATTGAATTTAGGTTATTTTGTTTATTTCCTTGTCAGATTGATACGCTATGTTGTCAATATTGCATTGAGTTCTCTGATAACTCGCAAGCTCGTCGGACGAGGTCGAGTACATTCGGCAACGTTGACTTTATTTTACGTTATGACAGCAAATACTGCCAACTTCACATAAATAAACAAAGGCCTACTATGCGCTCAAATTTTCGTAAACGGACTATAAATAGGTCGAAAGTGTGAAGTCAATGGAATTAATTTGAGGATCAGATATACCAAAAAAACGTTATTCTTATAGTTTTAAAATACATATTATTCAGAATAACTAAACCAAATCTTCAATAATTAATAATAAGAGTACCAAATCAGAATATCGACGATAGTTCCGAATAAAATTCTGAAAGTAATACGAATTATTCATTACTAACAATGAAAACCGAGTATAATACATAATTCACTTTCTGTTATGTTAAGAAGTACGGGGTCTTTATCAATGATTGTAACATCGTAGGTTGCTTTGGAAATTTTTTCTCTTATCTTTTCTCACAAATTCTCTACAATAATTCCAGTCACATTATTCAATTTCTTTCGAAATTACCAGCTTAAAATCACAATATCGTTTGTTTATATTGAAGTTTTTATCAAAAATAAATACAGTGGAACTTCCCCATAACGAGAGCGCTAAATCCGCAAAAAAGTTCGCTATAAAGAAATTTCGTTATATAGAAAATTTGTTTCTATAGTCGGCAATGTCGCGGTCCGCTTCACTGATAAATTTAAGTTTATCTATCAAACTTAAGCACTTCCTTTCAGACATTTTCGCACAACTTTCACACTAGCGTAATGATTAGATTGAAACCAAACAGTCAGGGGCGTATTCAAAACTGTTTCAGAAGGATTTCTCTGATTTAGTTTGAGGTCGGGATTTATTACGTACGTCCGGAAAAATTTCGGAAAAAACCCACCCTTACACCTTCTTACCAATACCTATTCAAAGAGTGATGTTCTTTGAATATTTCGCAATAGAGAGAATTTTCTTCGTTTTGGAGGGTGTTTTTAACATGGAATTTGGATTCAAGGTGCAATGTCTTGTACGAAATTCGTTATACATACGTTCGTTATAGGGAAGTTTCACTGTATTTATAATAGTCCAACGCCAACTGCGCTGTTATAATCATTTATAGAGACCGTGTATATTGTTAACATTTACCAAAATGCTAGGTTATGTTATTGTTATGATGAACTGAAATGATTACGAAAATTGAACTGATTTTATGAAAGAGCTACATCAGTTCAAAAACACAACAATGTCAAAAAGAAGCTCATTAACTGAATTTGTATCAGTTTGGAAGTGTTGCAGCGTCAAATAGAAATGGCCTTATGTACCCAACTAATGAACCACCTAACCACTCACCCTGTATGTTATTTAACAATTTCAGGAAGGTGCAAAACCTGCAGTATCACCTTCAACGATCTGGACGGACGACCCGTTTCGGACGATTTTAGCCGCTACGTTTCGTTCTTCCTCAAGGACAATCCAGATTCGGATTGCGCGAAAGCGGGACATGCTGCCTACGGTCAAGGGGTGCGCTACGTCACCAATCAAACTACGAGACTTAGCAAGGTGGAGGCTTCTTATTTCATGACATATCACACCATATTGAAGTCGTCCAAGGACTATTACGAGAGTATGCGAGCGGCCAGAAAGGTAAAGGTTTATTTAGTAGTGTGTTATTCTCAGAGTAAGAAGTGTACATAGAGATGTCACTACGCTAATACACTTGAATAGTACTGCATTGTAATCAACCAAGCTCTAGAATGAGATGGAAAGCATTTCACAGCCGCTCTGGGGTGAAGTAAACAATAGGTTATATTTTCATAATTTCTGAGTATAATGATGGTATTCTGCTTTTCATCTGTAAGTTACTATACTGTAGCGAAAGATTGATCTGTAACTGGCCGACTCACAGATTCGTAAATAATGCAATCCTGGAATGGTTCCTGTAACTTTCTTATTTACCGTGTCACTTTTGAACTACTCATCGAAAAACATAACCGTCAATCGTAAGATTTGATCATGGAACTTTATGTAAATGGTTTTGATTTGAATTTGACAATACATTTATCTGAATGTAGTTTGCGTTTGTTTCTTTCATCTGATAACTTAAAAACAGGAAAGAAAAAAATTCTTGGTTAAAATTGCTGTAGAGCATTTATCAATTTCATAGTACACTGGTTCTTCAATGTGAAGATGTTCACAAACTGGGCATTTAATAGGAATGATTTTCAGTTCATGTATATTGTTGAACAATGTTTTACCCGTTATGATTTTCTTCCGATAACAATCCAATAAACAGGCCATATTATTTTTATTCTTCATGAATATCTTATATTAAAACGTTGGTGTTCGTTCCTAAATAAACCAATCAACGTAACCTCACAATATGTCATTGGATAATGCTTCCGATCACCCGTCGAGTACTCGTAAATATTTAACGATTTCTGTGAGCTACAGGTCCCTTAAAGAGGTCCAGAATTGCAATTTTTCTGTAACCTTATGAAAAGTTACAGATTGGCCTACAGATAAAAGCAAAATACCACCATGAAACTACATTTTCGTAGTAGATATAATTACCGGAAATACTCTTAAGCAACAATAAATTGCCACCAAATCAGTAAAATAATTCAGTTTATGCACGTCAAATCGAAACAAAAATGTAAACACGACTCTTCGAACAACTAAACAGCAACTAAGCAACAGAACGATCAAGAACAATATTGCCAAACAGACAGAATTGTTTATAGCAGACTCTAGCTGTTAGTATCATATGGGTCTGAGAGCTGCTACTGAGCGAATTTAGAAGCGAGTGAAGTATAGCTTGTGAGTTTGTGTTGATTACACACAAAACTGTCTACTCGCTGAGTAGCCAAAAATCTAGCGATCCATGTGAGGTTTATGTTTGTATCGTTGTCAAGGATCTAAGATAAATGTCAAATACGTTTTCAAATTTAAGAACCAGGAACCACCGAGTAGATGAGAACTCAAAGATTGTTCAGTAGCAACTGTGATTAGGCACGTCTTGTTTACATGCCAACAAGCCAAAACGCCAGCGATTTGGCGTGTAAAGTAGCCCAGCTTTCAACTTTAGACGCAGCTTTTTTACTATCAGATTGTTGGCTCGTGAACACGATTACACTGAGCGAATATACAATCAGCTACTAAATTCGCTCAGGAGCAGCTTGTAAAGTATCTCAATAAGCCCGTTCGGCATTGACTTCCGCGAGCAGACGGATTTTTTTAGCCACGTGACCACAGATCGTACAGATTCATCTATAATATGTGCTAATAAACGAACGGTACAGAGCATCTGCCACAGAACATACTGCTCTGTTCTACTTTGATAGATTATGAGATTTCAAAAATCACTATTTTGGGAAATATGCTCATCTTTTAACGATAATTTCACCCTTTTCTGTAGCTCTACACCAAAATCGCAATTAAATAATTAGGTGCAAAGGCACTGAATGCAAAGAACGAGGGTTGCAATATTCCCTTCTGGTCATCCACTACGGTGATAGTTGTACCGAAATATCCTAACTAATTAATTAATTACACGAAGAAGAAACGAGAAAGCAACATCTCATCCTGTCCATTCATAACTACGATAGCTATATCGAAAAATTCCAATGAATTAATTAGGTTTTTAATGAATAAATGAAAGGAGAAGAATAAAAGTGTTGATAAGTATTAGAATTTTTCAATCTATGGGTTGTCGGATCAGGAAACACAACATAAAACAAAAAATATATAAAAAACATAGAACTCTATGAATAAAATCGCTTTGATCCGTCGACATAGACCGAGCGAAAAGATCGACATCCGATTGCTCAGATTTTTATGCCGAACGGTCCAGATGTGTAGTCCCCTCAATCCGGATATAATAAACGAACGGTTCAGATCGGTCCGATGTCGATGTCGAACGCCTCTAATGTAATCAACCCAATAGTAGGGGTGCCGTAAACGAATTATCTCCATAAGGAATAAAGATACGCCACAAGTTCGCATTGTTCGCAACGCCGAATGTTGTTCAAGTTCATAAACAGATTCTACTTGGCTGCGTCAACAAATGCGTAGGGGCATCTCTATGTTTACTTCTTACTCTGAGGATGATACCCTTTCTTTCCTACACAAAATAGGGTAATTTGGACAAGATATTAAAATCATTCAATTTCTAGGTGGCCCAAAACATCACCGACACAATAAACGCCAAACTTGGCGGCGAACAAGTCGAAGTGTTCCCCTACTCCATATTCTACGTCTTCTACGAGCAGTATCTGACAGCCTGGAGGGACACTCTCTTCAGTCTGAGCATCAGTCTGGCAGCCATTTTCGTGGTCACGTTCCTCCTGATGGGTTTCGACATATTCTCGTCGACGGTGGTCTTCATCACCATCCTGATGATAGTGGTGAACCTTGGTGGTCTGATGTACTGGTGGCACATAACCTTGAACGCGGTGTCCTTGGTGAATCTAGTCATGGCTGTCGGTATCGCGGTGGAGTTTTGTTCTCATCTAGTCCATACTTTCGCAACTTGCACGCAGGTCTCTAAGACTGAAAGGGCTGCTGATGCTTTAATAAGGATGGGTGAGTTGGTTTTATTAGGAAGAAATCGTGTTTGATTGAAATATAAAGAAGAGAATAATATTCATTGATATAACCACAGGTGAATATTTGAATTTCGGTATTGTATTCATTGAGTCTTCCTGAACAACATTATAGGCCAAGCAATAGAGGTTTTTTACGTGACAAAAATACTACCTGAAATCTGACTGTGCAGTCATGCAATAGGTAGTTTCTACAAGTTTTTCATGATAAATTCCACTCCTGAATCGTCTTAGGTTTTTTTTGAGAAGCGAAAAATGGCCAAAAAATCCAAAATTCTGCTTTTTCGTTCATAAAACGTGAAGTATTGATCTGATCGAAAAGATGTTAAGGCATTTTTTGTAGAGAATTTATAAACAAAAAAAATGAGAGGTGGCACGTCTCGAGCGGATAATTAGTTTCCGAGAAAAGTTAAGAAAACTGGAAAAACATAAATTTTTCGAACATTCATAACTTAGTCATTTCTGAGATGAAGCGTAGTTGCTCTGAATTTAAGTAGTTATCAACATTTACTTTATTGGTGCACAATTACAAAGCTGTCGGATAAATAGTTTTTTCACAATCGTAGTTTTCCGAATTCGAAGTACTTTTTTCAAGAAGGTCGTGATACTCGGCTACTTGTCGGATTCGAATTTTACAAAAAGCATTTTAAAGAAGAAATAACATTCTTCAAATCGTTTATTCTCTCGATACAGACCGATTATGTTTAGTGGGTGAAAAACGGCGTCAAACAGAAGCAAAAAGGCTCGAATGCATCAAACTAGTCGCGGAGTGGGAGTCGCCCGCTAAGCGAGGGGAAAACTGTTTACCTTATATCTTTCGCGCGTCGCGTAGCTGGCGACTCCCACTCCTTGACTAGTTTGATGCATTCGAGGCTTTTTGCTCCTGTTTGACGCCGTTTTTCACCCACTAAACATTATCGGTCGGTATCGAGAGAATAAACGATTTGAAGAATGTTATTTCTTCTTTAAAATGCTTTTTGTAAAATTCGAATCCGACAAGTAGCCGAGTATCACGACCTTCTTGAAAAAAGTACTTCGAATTCGGAAAACTGCGATTGTGCAAAAACTATTTATCCGACAGCTTTGTAATTGTGCACCAATAAAGTATATGTTGATAACTACTTAAATTCAGAGCAACTACGCTTCATCTCAGAAATTGACTAAGTTATGAATTTTCGAAAAAATGATGTTTTTTCCAGTTTTTGGACTTTTCTCGGAAACTAATTATCCGCTCGAGACGTGTCACCTCCCATTTTTTTGTTTATGAATTATCTACAAAAAAAGCCTTAACAGTTTTTCGATCAGATCAATACTTCACGTTTTATGAGCGAGAAAGCAAAATTTTGGATTTTTTTGGCCATTTTTCGCTTCTCAAAAAAAACCTAAGATGATTCAGGAGTGGAATTTATCATGAAACACTTGTAGAAACTACCTATTGCATGACTGCACAGTCAGATTTCAGGTAGTATTTTTGTCACGAAATCGACCTTTCGATAGCTTTATTGCTTGGTCTATTAGTGAAACCAACAATGGGGGTATGTCTTAGTTTAGAAAATACGGGCCCAAAAGCTCCAAGAATGTTCCATCTTCACGTCACTTTTTTCACTATAAAAACACAAATGCACTTCTCCAATTTAGTCTATAAATCACCTTAGAACATTCAAATAACTATCGATTAGTTTCATTTCAGCTTTATTCAATAATTAATGCAGAAACATCGAAGTTCTAGAGACACCACATATCCATAAATTCTAAGGAAAGCCCGCCGTTTTCAATGGTATATTTGGCACCCGTAGTTCCCGCCATCATGTGATATGTCACTCGCCGAAGTACGAAGCAGTGGTGCCAAACTTACCATGAAGAACGGCAGGCTTTCCTTAGAATTTGTTGATTTGTGGTACCTCTAGAATTTCAATGTTTCTGCATTAATTATTGAATATAGACAGAGCCGTGAATTGTGTTTTTATAGTGAAAAAAGTGACGTGAAGATAAAACATTCTTGGAACTTTGGGGGCTCGTATTTCTAAACTAACACAGATCGCAACCTGTTGGTTTCACTAATGTTGTTCAGGAAGACTCAATAAATATAATGAAAGAATTCCAGACTACTTCACAATGAAAAAACCAAAGACTAAAATTACGCCGTTGCAAAATGGCGAAGGGGCCGGGAGCTTCTACTGAAAACTCTTGGAACCAAACGAAACGGCATTTCTATTTTCCACCATTGTTATGCCCATAATTTCCGCAAGTACATATCATTTGTCTTCAAATATCTCCCTTAAAACATTGAGTTTTCTTTTGAAAAAATGTGGGACTCGGACAAATTTCTGAATTTTCTAAAATATTGAGGATTGGTCACCGAAATGGTGAAATAAATATGGATAAGTGGTCAAAAAAAACCGAGCAATGATGAAATCAATGTAATATTTCAATTCAACGCTGTGTTTTCCTAGAAAAATGTTCTGAATTTGATTAGTAATGGATGCCGGCTCATTCGCCATTTTGCAACTACGATAATTCCAGTTTATTTAGGAAAAATTGGTAATTTTTTATTCGATGTATTTCTTATTTTGTATCTATGTGTGTTAAACTGAGATATGTTATTGTTATACAGGGTTGTCCCGGGAAATGTGGGATCTCGGATTCAGATAGAGAATAAAAAATGAAGATGACAAGTTCCCATAATTTTTGACGTCATCATTTTATTGAAATAAGTTTCAAAATACTGGATATTATTTGATGAAAATTCCATATGATTAATAGTATTAAGGACCTCTTACATCACTGCACTCAAATTTCAATCAGCTTGTTCAGTTTACCAGGGACGGACTGGGTTGTACATTTTAATGCTTGCATTTTTAACACCCTGTATGATAAGGTGCTAAAAAAACAAATTCGGATATCTTGAACAGTAAGCTAAGAAAAAGGTACTCTTGTTCAGTGTCGATAAAATGAACCGTTTTCGAAAAAAAATAATGAAAGAAGTAAGTAGTTGAAATTTATTCCACTAAAATGAATTTAAAGTGGCGTCATTTAGGAGGACGTATCTTCATAGAGAAGGCCGCTAGGAAAAAATTATGGGAACTTGTTCCGTGACACCCTGTATATTTTCAGCAAAACTAATCTCACCGTGTTCAAGAACTAGTATTTCGGCTTCTGAATGAGTTGTTATCATCTCTTTGTATATTCCTTTATTCCTTCGTTTGAAACGTTATTGATTCGATTTTTTTCTCTTTCAGGGAGTTCCGTATTCTCCGGAATAACATTAACCAAATTCGGTGGAATCCTAGTTTTAGGGTTCGCCAAATCTCAAATATTCAAAGTTTTTTACTTTAGAATGTACCTTGGGATAGTGCTTTTTGGCGCAGCCCATGGTTTAGTATTTTTACCAGTTCTACTCAGTTATATGGGTAAGTGATTTTTAGGCATGATACTTTCTGATTATGCAGACGACTTTAGCTTCTCTTTCTGCTTTAGAATTATTTTGCTGGTGATTTATTAGGGCATCCTGGAATGGTGAAGTTTTGAGGAGACTAGAATAGAATCATTTGGTTTTTTTTTGCCGATCGTTGGGAATTTATTTATTTTTTCATTCGCATGTATTTGTTGCTTTTTGTTAGAGTGTGTCGCTTTTCATTGAAAGTTTGCTTGTTGTGGAAAAGAATGTTTTTTAGGTAAGTAAACATTATAGATTGGTTCTTTCATAGGCATTACACAGACTGTTCTACAGTGTAGAACAGCCAAATGGAATAAATTCGATGACGAATAAATGAGAGCGTGTTAGAAAAAAGGCTTGGACACGTCGATTTGTATTTTTAGATGCGCATTTTTTTTTAATAATTTTATAGGATGTGTCATGGGACAGTGGCCGGTACCAACTTTCTTATTTCAAATACAACCCACTGTATATTATTAGTTTTTCTGGTTCTTCAGAAAATTCTAGACATAATTCATGTGAAATGTCCCAAACTTGTCTTCAACTATTTCGGAAATATTAAGTGTTACCAGATGTATTACAAAAATTAACATTCAAAAAAGAAAATTATTTTATTTCCCAAATTTGCTATATAACACTCAATACTCATGTGAACATCTCTCACATTGAAATTAATGTTTTTTTGTTTTTTACGTTATTTGTGAAATAAAGTATCTTTTGTGATGTTAATTTTGTAATACATCTCAAAACACTTAATATTTCCAAAACAATTGAAGATAGGTATGGGACATTGAACATGAATTATGTCTAGAATTTTCTGAAGAATCCAAAAAACTAATGATATACAGGTGTGTTACGTCGTGACCAGTTTTGTCCATTATGAATTATGTTTTAAAAATTAGTGACCTTATGACAGATATGTCAAAAACAGACAGACAAATAAAATTGAGAGAATAGTCACGTTTTTCTCAATACGACATTAAAACTGATAAACAGACGAGTTTAATAGTTTACAAGGGGGTTATATTTAAAATAAGAAAGTTGGTATCGGCTACTGTTACAGGACACACCCTATATAATTTTTTTTTGAAGAAAATTCGCATCTTAAAATAAAAATTGACGTGTCCAACACTCTCTCATTTATTCGTTATCAAATTTATTCCATTTGGATGTTCCACACTATATAATTTTCACATTGTGATCAATATTTCATCTTTATTGTTCATTGATTTTTAATAAGGATCTACCAGGTATCTTTCCTTACTGTTATATTTCTTTTATAAAATTTATTTCAATTAACTTCGATATTAATAATATAACAATTTAAGTTTATACTTGTGTCGAAAGAGTGTTCGGATAATTAAAGTGTCTGTATTTACATATTAAACCCTGCTGAATACCTAGTAGATCAAAATTTTCATTTTTCATTTTCTGTAATTTCGCTTTATGGTGTTGAAAAAGTGGAAGCTTTTTTCTTGTGGTTTTAGGTTTTAGTTTTTCGAAAGAAGTGATTGGTTTGAAGTGTTACAAAAACGTTTTGTTTCTGAATTGGAAGAAAAGTATAAGATATACGGACTATCGATTTGACATGAAGAGTATAAACATTGCTAGAACTTATCATTATGCATTCCATTAATAATTCGTAATCATGCGGTAAATATTAGAGAATATTTTTTAATACAGACTTGTCGAAAACATTTTCTAAAGGGTTTTCCAATAAGAGGTGTTATTTTGAATAGCCCGCTATTTCGGTATGATTGGGCTATCGAGGGATGATTAATGATTTTTTATGGCCGAAATTGGATAGTATTGATCTGAACAACGTTTACTTTCAACAAGACTGCGCTACGTGCCACACAAGCAACGAAACCATTGATCTTTTGCGGGAAAAATTTCCGGATCGTGTTATCTCTCAAAGAGGTGATAACAATTGGCCACCGAGATCTTGTGATTTAACACCTTGCGACTTCTTCCTTTGGGGCCATGTGAAAGAGAAGGTCTACGCCAATAGCCGATTTGAGACCTCAAAGATGGGATTCGTGAGGCTATCAAGGACATAGGGCAGCCACTTTGCGATTTGGTTATGGAAAATTTCATTAAAAGGATATGGTCCTGTAAGCGTGGTCGTGGTGGTCATTTGCCTGATGTTATTTTCCACTATTAACGGCATAGCTCCTTCTTTATAATGAGACAAACAACCGATCATTTATATCGAATATCAAAATAACACCTCTTATTGGAAACCCTTCACAAATCAGTAAAAAGAATCATTTATCCGATTTTCTCTGCATGTTTCATTGATAGTCTGTATTTTGCGTTATTTGTATATAGTTTTTTGTGTTGCAAGACTGCTTTTCGTGTGATTCGCCAGTAACATTTTGTGTTTCCCCTCCACTGTAAATAACGACATACCTCGCAATAGATATAGATGTATCCTCTGTAGATATTCCCGATGTTTGACCTAACCGGAGTGTTTCGTTCAATTGAACATGAAATTTTTGTATTGTTTCCATGCAGGCCCTCCAGTGAATAGAGAACGATTAGCGAAAAACAGTAATTCCACCATCGACCAGTATCAGGATACAGAGATGAGCAGAGTAAGAATTTCATCTTTTTTGCACTAGCAAGGTGTTGTTCTCTTACTGATCCACACTATTGTCATTCTTCTTTTTTTTATTTTTTTTCGGTATCATATTTTTTTATGAGATTTATGTTCATGTAGTTGATGTGGGACAGTTTTATTCTCAGAGGAAGAAGTAAATATCTTTCTCTGAGGTTTTGTTAGTAGCAAATTCTTACTAGATCTGTTTTAACAGTGGAATGTAGATTCCTTGACTTTCACTCATCTTATCACTACCAGAATTTTATCGTATTGTCATCGGGTTCGGAAAAAGCATTAATTCGGAATGAGGTAATGGAAAAGCAACACTAGGTACTGCGATAAATGTACAGGGTGATAAGAATTGGTGATCCTGAACTACAAATTTTTATAGGCTTTCACTCCCAGTCTCTGAAACAGATTTAAAAAAATTTAATTAAGATGAAGTGCTCCTGCGAAAATCTTTGCACTTATTTGTCAGGAGCAAATTGATTCTGAAAAAATTGTTGCCTAACAGTAAATCTGAAACAGGAAATAAATGAAAAGGATAATGTTACGTTTCGGTGTCAGACCTTCTTCAGACAAACTTGTAAAATCTTCGGAATTCTGTGGTTTTTTATTTGCAATCTAATTGACATTTACTTCATCCTAATTAAAATTTTCCTAATTATTTCTGTTTCAGAGACTGGGAGTGAAAACCTATAAAGTTTTTCAGAAATGAAGAATCCTCCCAGAATATATTTCAATCGATATACAAATTTCTACCTTGAGAGATAAAGAAAATTTTAAGAAGAGCTCTGAACATGAGTTTTTGAGCGCTCGTTCTTTGGTGGAGCAATGAGACTATTACCTATTTTATATGGGATTTGAGATTGATACCAAATATATAAAAGCATAATCTCAGCACAATCGGGATTATATTCTGGAAATTATTCAGAAAATAAGATAGGTATGTGAAAATAAATAGTTACAAAAATTAAACTCTATGGTTCTGATGATGCGATACTTTTGAAATTCTGCCTGAACATTTAGTATATCAGTCTTGGTCCACAAAATAAATTTCACTAGAATCGGTTTTCCTGTTATGGAAATATGGAGATTTTTCTTTTCAATTTTCTAATTGAATTTTCTATGGTTCTATGGCCACAAAATTTTGCATGAAATTTGAGTATAACAGTCTTCATTCACAAAAAATTTTCACTTGAATTTGATATCCTGTTATGGAAATATCAAGATTCTTATTTTCAATATTTCAGTTGAATTTTATAAGGTTCTGTTGACACTATGACTACCAAATTCTGCGTGAACATTCAATGCATCAATCTTTATTTATAAAATAAATTTCATTCGATTCGGATATTTTTTATTGAAATATGAAATTTCTTCTTTTGAATATTCCAATTGAATTTTCTATGGTTCTGCCTACATTATGGCCACAAAATTTTGCATGAGGCTTATTATGAATATCTTGCATATGGCCGCAACTTTTCATTTCGATGGGTTTCGTTTTGTCTGAGATATTGTGGAACAAAAATTTTGAATGGCCGCATATTTTATGGAATACCGTGTACGATTTAGCTGGTTAACTAACTTAACCGAGCCATTTGGGAACGGAACTAACCCTGAAAATTTAAAGTCTCTAGGACAATCCCTTCGAAAGTTATTATGCTAACGGCCGGCCGGACGGACGGCCTCACGGACAGAATTGAATTTGACCACGAATTCGTCATCAGGGAGTCTAACCCTATCGTTTGAGACCATTTTCGGCAGAAAATTCGAAAATTACAGACATTTGGTTTAAGGAGAACGAGCGCTCAAAAATGAATGACACATTGCGATTATCTCATAATTGTGCTATATGAACTCTAAACGAAAACATCATCAAAACACTTTTTGATTGGAATCTTAGAGGCTTGATCTGGTTTTTTCTAATAATAAAAGTTTATTGTTATTATTATTCTTTTCTCGTTTCAAAAATATTCAATATGTCATATACCGGGCTTATATTAATTCTCCAAAGAAAATTTGGTGATTCAACAAAAAAAATCTGTTCGATCTGTCTACAAAATTTAACTAACTCAATTCTAATAACTTTATTCTGATTACAGTTTTTGGAACACAAGTATTTATATGTGTCGCCCAAAGAAAATCGGAGGATGTCAGAATTTGTACTCGATTTCTATTTTTTAAGATTTTATCATTCACGAAATGAAATTAAACCAAAATTATAATATTTATGTAATAAACGTTGAAGAGACAATATAAATTGTTACTTAACTGTATTTGTTTCTACTTCTGAAGCAGATCCTAAAAAATACAAGAATTCCACAAAATTGTGACAAATTTACATGATATTCCTGAAAACGATGCGTTTTGGGAGCAAATTATTAAGAATTCTGAAATATCAGTATTTCAAAATGAAAGCCTGTATGATTCGCACGTATACAGAGTGTTTTTCAAAATGGACCTTCTTTCTATAAGCGGTAGAACTTGTCAAAAGAGATATTTCCGCCGAAAATAGTCCAATAAAAGATTCCAATATAAAGATGTCGAAACAAAAACAATTGGATATTGATCAATTACCACAACCATTCTCAATGCATTTTGTCAGTTCTCCCACATTATTGACGTCATTTTTTTCTGTTATAGACGAAAGGGGTTGATTTTTATATGAACTACAGTGGAACTTCTCTATAACGAATTTCGTACAAGACATTGCACCTTGAATCCAAATTCCATGTTGAAAACACCCTCTAAAACGAAGTAAATTCTCTCTATAACGATATATTCATAGAACATCACTCTTTGAATGGGTATTGGTAAGAAGATATAAGGGTGAGTTTTTTCCGAAACTTTTCCGGACGTACGTAATAAATCCCTATCTTAATCTTCTTAATCTAAATCATTACAGCGTCAGAGATATCCTTCTGAAACAGTTTTAAATACATCTCTTGCTGTTTGGTTTCAATCTAACCATTACGCTAGTGGGAACAGTTGTGCGAAAATGTCTAAAAGTAAGTGCTTAAGTTCGATAGATAAACTTAAATTTATCACCGCGACATTGCCGATTATAGAAACAAATTTTATGTACTTATAAGGAAATTTCTTCATAACAATTTTTTTGCGGATTCAGCGCTTTCGCTATAGGGAGGTTCCACTGTATTTTTCATATAATGACGTATTGGGATGAGAAATACTTCAAATTGAAAAATACCCTGTATAACCTAACTTCAAATACGACACGACTACACATTTTTCTTCTCTTTTCTGTTTTTCACATTGTTAACGTCTTATATGCATGGTAATGTCATCTGTTGAATTGGGGCTACGATCATTGGAACAATCATCAAGAATAACTCATGTTCATTTTGTCAGGTTTGACATTGAAACGGAAACCCATGCTTGTGTTTTGCTGCAACAATAACATTTGGTGTGTGGCTTCAACCCTGGAGACTGTTTTTTTTTGTGAAAAGCATTCCATAAACCATATTCACCTCAGTTTTTAACTGAAACTATTTATAGTGAAATTTATCACCAAAGAATATTATAAGTTTTTTATAGTTGAATTGTATTTTTTCTGATTTCCTCGCATAACAAAAATACCATTACAGTATTTCATATCATTGTTTTTTTAGACTTCTTAGTACTACTTTTTATATTATATATTATTTTATTCAATCTGTTGATTATATTTTATTAGTGAATTTGTATTATATTCAAAGTATTGTTATTTTTTCTTCTTATTAGATGTGGGTCAAGCATTTTATTCTTTGTTTTTCTTTGAACACGATTTTCATTCATAGAATAGTATCGTAGAGCTTTTCAATAGAAAAAAGAAAATCAAATCCAAATTGAGTTATATTTGATAATATTGATAATCTTTGTTATTGTTAAAATTTAATGATACTTTATTACTTGTTATTAACATAGTTATCGATGAAAACTAAAATTTACTCTTGGATTTTGAATTTTTGTGAAAAAGGCTCAACTCACTCAGTTTTAGATAAAAAAAAGTATTGCCAATCTAGAGTTTGTTCGTCGAAACAATAATTGAACTCTGTATAAGTGCTATGCCCTTCCTTTTCAAAAACAGGGTGTTAGTGAATGAGTGCGACAAACTTTAGGTTGTTATAGCTCGTCCAATAATATGAACAAAATATTTTTCAAACTAACTTCTTATATTAACGCTTCTGTCAAATCTCGGACACTTTATAAGCATTTTTATAGTTGTAGCACTTTACAGTTTCTTAGTGAGTATCAGGCTTTATAGCCATACGTTTTGAGAGTGACTTGAAGATCTGTAATGAGTAAAAACATTGTTGTATAGCTTTTGAATCAATTAACAGGGACCAGAACTCAGTGGATTAAAGTAAGCAACCTTCTACTAATGCCGATGTTTCGCAAAAATTCGGGGTTTTTTATCACAGACCACGCCAGACCCCGATTATTTTTTATCCCATTGTGTTCGGAAAAATATCCCAAAAATTTTCGAATTATTTTGTTTGGAGGACATATTTGGAAGAACAACCCCCTAAGAGATGGCGCTACGACTCCTCAATATTGAAGAGGGGAAGAGTTATACTTAATTTGAAAGGTCTTAGAAGCCTCTTTACAACAGTGCATGAAAAACGTAATTTTCATGAACCGTTTTCGTCAATAATCATTTTTTTGAGCTCAAATACTTGAATATACATACCATCAAAATAAAATTCAATTCTTTCGAGATAACCAAAATATTCAAGGTGGCTAATTTGAGCTGAACAATTGATTTTTGGCGTAAACGGTTCGTCAAAATTACATAAATCGTTGTAAAAAGGATTCCAAGCCCTTTGAAATGAAGTATCAACCTCTCTTCCCTATTCAATTTTGAGTTATCGATTGAAATAGAGAGAGAAAGTGACTTTAATGAAACTATTCAAAGGTCTTCCTGCCACGATTGAAATATATTCTGGGAGGATTCTGCATTTCTAGGAAACTTGTTAGGTTTTCACTCCCAGTCTCTGAAACAGAAATAATTAAAAAAATTAATTAAGATGAAATGCTCCTGCGTAAATCTTTGCACTAATTTGTCAGGAGCAAATTGGTTTTGAAAAAATTGTTGCCTAACAGTAAAACTAAAAAAGGGAATAAATGAAAAGGATAATGTAACGTTTCGGTGTCTATATCAGATTCCTTCTTCAGACAAACTTGTAAAGTCTTTGGAATTGTGTATTTTTGCAATCATTCTCAATTAGACTGCAAACGAAAAAATACACAATTCCAAAGATTTTACAATTTTGTCTGAAGAAGTCTGATATAGACACCGAAACGTTACATTATCCTTTTCATTTATTCCCTTTTTTAGTTTTACTGTTAGGCAACAATTTTTTCGAAACCAATTTGCTCCTGAAAAATAAGTGCTAAGATTTTTTGCAGAAGAATTTCATCTCAATTAAAAATTTTTCAATTATTTCTGTTCCAGAGACTGGAAGTGAAAATCTAAAAAGTTTTCTAGAAAATCTTAAAATATACGTCAAAATATGTCCCCCAAACAAAATCATTTGACGTGTTTCGATGATTTTCTTCAATCACTATAGGATAAGGAATATACAGGGTGGCTCGTCTGAGATGAAACGTCGGCAGTAGTACAGGGTACGGCAGCATAACTTCTTTTATTTAAAACTCAATAAATCGCATTGTATGAATCAGAAAATTTTTATTCGTTTTTATAATATAGGCACATACATAAAGTTTCGTTTTACCCAGTTTTGAAGATAAAATCAGGTAGGTGACGTCCGCCATTCTCCATACACTGAGTAAACCGATTTCTGGCGTTTATCATGATATGACTCCAGCCAGTATAGCAGGCGTTATGTTGGCAATTTCTTCCTAGATGTTGTTCTTCAAATCTTGTAGGGTCCTTGGACGGTTCACATAAACACGAGATTTCAAAAAATCCCATAGAAAAAAGTCACAAGGGGTCAAATCGACAATTGCATCAAAGGCCTTTGCATTCACCTAAAGTCACAGTGTGGTGTGCAATTTCCTCAAGTGGAATTGTTGGTCCCTGGTTCTTTGAGGAAAATGAAGTCACAGTGACAGTGAATTCGGACCGGTATGTAAACATGTTACAGGAATTTTTTTCCCACATCCAGGAAGAAATTGCTAACATAATGCCTGCTTTACTGGCTGGAGTCATGACAAACGCCGGAAATCGGTTTACTCAGTGTATGGAGAATGGGGGACGTCACCTACCTGATTTAATCTTCAAAACTGGGTAAAACAAAACTTTATGTATGTGCCTATATTATAAAAAACGAATAAAAATTTTCTGATTCATACAATGCGTTTTATTAAGTTTAAAAAAAGGAAGTTATGCTGCCGCATCCTGTAGAAGGTTTTGTACTTTAGTCTATTGAGTTCCTTTTAATTGATGCAAGAGCTATATTCCTGAAAAGGGACTTTGGCCATCGAATTAATTGTATGTTGTTATTTTATAGGCGTGATCCGCAACCATCGAGGTGATTGTAAGCGGGGGAAGGCCCGAGAACCGACCGCTGAGTCGCCTCTGTTGTCACCTGCGTCAACAAGTGCCCTCTACAATGCTATAGAGCCTCAGTTTTTCTAATTCAAAAACTGATCATTATCAACTTACCACTAGGGAAGTATTCTCTTCTTTTTATCGCAACTGTGTTATTAGTTTATTACTTTAGGTGAAATATTTTATGTATTGATCAAATTCCCCAAAGTGTTTTCATATGATTATATATGAAGACTTTAACTAGAATTAATTGAGATATTTATAGGATGAATTTTATACGAATATTGATCGTCCAGTATGAGTACTTGTTGAATATTTATACTTATTAACTTTCTTTTTTACTTTTGTATTATTTTTCGAAACTTAGGACTAATCAATTTTTTAATGACTTTTCAAAAATTCAAATTTTTTCACATAGTGCTGAAGATATTTTTATCAGGTGTTATGAGGAATTTTGGTTGTATAGGGTCCTTGATTGAAAATTCAAAATTGAATGATAATTTTGGGAAATATTTTTCGATTAATTCATATTACTCAAAATTTTGGATGGTGGACGTTTTCTAAATGCTCAATGGCATTCTTAATTGTATAATACATTGAGTAATATCTGTTTATTCAATACTGAATATCGAAATTTCTAATTATTCAATTATAAAAAATATTTTTCTGGAATTATTAACAATCTCCCATTCTTTTGGGTCCTTAGACGCCTTCTTTTTTTTGGAGAAACTTGTGAATTGTTAACTAAAACTACCGAATTTTCAAGCTTATTTTTTCCTATTTTTTTTCTGATTTTTTCATTTTGAGTAATATTAACGTTCACCAAACTTCTTGAGTTTTCTGATAAAATATATCTTCAGCTCCAAATTCCAAACAATCAGTATTGAAGTTTCTTGCCAATAAGAATCTTTTTGAAAACTTATTTGCTTAAATACAGTTGTATTATTTGAAAATTCAGTTGAACTAGATTTAAATGGAAGTGGAACTAAGTGTTTGCAGTGAGATTATAAAATTCTTATGGATTTTATAGATAGTATTGTTATTAGTATGTATGAAAACGTTGAATAGTATACAAACATCCTATTGAAACAGGGTAAAGAAATAAGATTTGTAGTGGAAACTACGAAATCAAGAACAGCTCTAAAAGTTAAAGCATAATATTTTCTTTTCATCAATCAAATAAACTTCTATCTTGAAATTCTCGAATCATTTAGAAAATCAAACGATTACTTCATATGGAGCTCAGGGTCCAGTTAAAATGTTATAAAAACATTTTAAGGAATTTTTTAATAATAAGGTGATTCGGAAAGCACTAATATGAAGTTCAGGGATTGTTCATTATGTGGGTGCCGTCTATTACATCCAATTGTTGAAAGTTATTATTTTTTATAGTTACACAATAAATGTTCGGTTTAATAAGATTTTCTCTCCACTAGGGAATTTAAAACGAGGTGATCTTTTATCGATATGTTTCCTAATTCAATCAGAATTGAATCTTCAAATATGATATTCAGAATATCATGTACAGGGTATCCCATTTTGGGCACTTTTACGGGATATCTCCGTTATTTTTAACGTTAGCGGGATGTGGTTTTCGCGACAGTGTGCTACTTTTTTGCGAAACAAAAGATGGCGCAATCAGTTTTTGCATAGCCCTCTTAGTTTTTGCTATACAGAGTGGAAATGAAAAGTATCACTTTTTAATCGCCCCCCGTATCTCAGTTGTGATTAAACTTGGAGAAACGGTTGAAACGCATTCCTATAGATTTTTTCCCGTAGAATCCAGTGGCGTAGTCAGTTTTTCAATTAAACTTTCTGTTTTTGAGTTATTGAGCAAGCATATGTTTTTTTTAAATTGGACACCCTGTATATTATTTTTTATTCCTATTAAGCACAATCTCAGCTTTTCAAAAACATATTATTTTATGCATTTATTTTCAAAACCAAGCTCAGAATTCAAGATTTTGTAATTCAATGATCAATAACTAAGTAGTAGGCTATGACTGTTTATTAAAAACAGAAAATAAATGTCAAGATTTCGTTAGAAATCGAAAATGATGTTAACAGAATATCTACATCACATGATCTAATATTTAACTTAATTTAATTTGCAATTTTTTGAAAATTCAAATTGTAATTGATTACCTATAAATACCAATTATTAAACGTTTATTAGGGAATCCAAAACAATAACAGAATTTTGTAATTTTGTTTTATAGATGCTGTTCAAAATGACGGCCATTTTTCCGTATACAAAATCTGCAGAGTTTCGTTATTCTTTTAATGGCGTTCAAAAGAATCATAGGCCTTCTTTGCAAATTTTCGAATGGCCAAAATAATTGCCGCACGAAGCTCCGCTACTGAATTATATTTTGCTTTATAAATTGTATTTTGCTATATGCAAAAATGGCCGTCATTTTGAACAGCATCTATAAAACAAAATTACAAAATTTGGTTATTGTTTTGAATTCCCTAATAAACATTTAATAATTGGTATTTATAGGTAAGTAATCAATTATTTGAATTTTCAAAAAATTGCAAATTAAATTAAGTTAAATATTAGATCATGTGATGTAGATATCATGTTAACATTATTTTCGATTTCTAACGAAATCTCGACATTTATTTTTTGTTTTTTAATAAACAGTCATATCCTACTACTTAGTTATTGACAATTTAATTACAAAATCTTGAATTCTGAGCTTGGTTTTGCAAATAAATGCATGAAATAATATGTTTTTGAAAAGCTGAGATTGTGCTTAATAAGAATAAAAAATAAAATACAGGTGTCCAATTTAAAAAAAACATATGTTTGCTCAATAACTCAAAAACGGAAAGTTTAATTGAAAAACTGACTACGCCTCTGGATTCTACGGAAAAAAATCTATAGGAATGCGTTTCAACCATTTCTCCAAGTTTAAGCACAACTGAGATACGGGGGGTGATTCAAAAGTGATACTTTTCATTTCCACTCTGTATAGCAAAAACTAAGAGGGCTATGCAAAAACTGATGGCGCCATCTTTAGTTTCACAAAAAAGTAGCACACTGTCGCGAAAACCGCATCCCGCTAACGTTAAAAATTACGGAGATATCCCGTAAAAGTGCCCAAAATGGGATACCCTGTACAGGTTGGGATGAAGTATGAAATCAAGGAAACACTTTTGAACGTAAAAAAAAAAAAAAAATATATGAAATTTTGCAGGTTAGTGCGATGACAATGGACAATTTGCTTATTGATAATGTACTTCCGGTTGAACCGGAATACCCTCAACTTTTTTTATTTTAATGGGACTTCCTGTATATCTTTCGAGAGAGCTTGGGATTCCCAGATACTGGGTTTAGTGTGAAAATCTGTATAAACCAGGAATTATCGCACGTTGCTCAACTCCTTTTGAGTTTTCTACATTACCGTAAAAAAACGTTGTTGAGTGGCCTGCTCATTCTCCGGATCTTAACCCGTTAGATTCTTACTTTAGGGTTATCTAAAATCACGTGTTTACATTATAAGACCAAACATGTTTGCAGAAATTGAAACAAAAAGTCTAACTAATTCTTGCGTAGAGGTCTTGTAAAAAGTGACACAAGAGTTTCTTGAAAGGATGGCTCATTGTAAGGAATCGAATGGCAGATATTTTGATAATTTGTTTTAAATTTGTTTGAAACATTATTCTCAATAGTCTCCAGTAGATTAATTCATCTATTCTAGAAATAACAGTATGTTAATACTCGTTTTTATAGATTTCTTACACTAAACCCTGTTTGGAGCATCCTAAATCCCAAGTTCTTTCATAATTCGTAAAGATATACAGGAGGACACTGACAGGGTGTCCCGGAAAATGTAGGAAATCTCTCGGATTCAGATAGGACATAAAAAATAAGTTTCCAATTTTTTTTTCCTAGCTGCCCTCCCTACGAAGATACGACCTCCTAAATGACGCAACTGAAAATTCATTTCAGTGGAATAAATTTCAATTACTTACTTCTTTCATTAATATTTTTTTCGAAAACGGTTCATTTTATCGACACAGAACAAGAGTACCTTTTCTTCAGCTTAATGTTCATGGTATCAAAATTTGTTTCTTTAGCATCTTATCATACAGGGTGTTAAAAATGTAAGCATTAAAATGTACAACCCAATCCGCCCCTGGTAAACTGAACAAGCTAATTAAAATTTGAGTGCGGTGATTCAAAAGGTTTTTAATACTATTAATCATATCAAATTTTCATCAAATTACATCGGGTAGTTTGAAATTTATTCCACTAAAATGGATTTCCAGTGGCTTCATTTAGGAGGTCGTATCTTCGTAGGGAGGCCGCTAGGAAAAAAAATTATGGGAAATTTTCATCTTATTTTTTAATGTTCTATCTGAATTTGAGAGATTTTCCTCATTTTGTGGGACACCCTGTATAGATTAAAATAGTCGGAGATATTTCCGGTTGAACCGGAAGTATATTATCAACAAAAAATTGTCCATCAGGTGCATTTTACTCCATTGCACTTGCCGCAAAATTTCATAAAGATTATCTTTTTTGTCCAAAAGATATTAACTTGATACCATACTTTATCTCAACCCTGTATAATAAATCTGAAGGATTCAAAATAATTTCAAAGACTCTTATGAGATGTTCCTTTGGAATATTAAAAATCTACAGGGTGTTTCTGAATTGATGCGAAGGATTTAAGGGGATGATTCCTCAGAATATTTTATGGAAGAAAGTTCCCATAAATGTAGTTCCAGAAATACATTGTTTCCAAGATACAGGGTGTTGAAGTTTAACTTAAAAACTGACTGAAAAAGTGGTACGCCACTGAGATATTTTAAACTAACAATAATTTTTGAATTCTTCGTTCAATTTGTGATGAAAATTCTCTTCTGCTTTCTTTTCGTGTGGGGTGCCGTTTTTATTCAAGAAAATTAAACATCTTAACGCGTATTTGTCGTTACTTTAACACATTATGTAGTAGAGATACTACGTCAAGATGTTTTATTTTTTTACATAAAAACGGAGCCCCACACGAAAAAAACGCTTGAGAGATTTTTCGTCATAAATTGAACGAATAATTCAAAAATAATTGTAAGTTCAAAAAATCTCAGTGGCGTTCCACTTTTCAGTCAGTAAGTAAAACTTCAACACCTTGTATTTTGGAAACAATGCATTTCCGGAACTACATTTATGGGAACTTTCTTTCATAATCTGAGGAATCATCCCCTTAAATCTTTTGCATCAATTCAGAAACACACTGTATAGATAAAATTACTGTAGTGACTTATTCAACAGAAATCGCATTATTTAAAGAAGAAGTTTTAGTACTTCTTGAATATAAGCTAGTGAATGAAATTATAGAAAGCATATTTTGAGAATTTGATCAAAAACGTGCCTAGTCACTGTAAACGTGTGATGTTGATGATCTGCATGCATTAGAACACTAGAGAACTTCCAGAATTAAGAAATAAGTTCCTCGAATCAACAGATAAGTATTCTTGTAAAACGGTGATAAAAAATAATAACTTACTTTCAATATTGTTCAACAGTTGTTCTGCCAGTGTATCCAGATCGAATTCAAATATAGGAAAAATTTGTAAAATGACTTCATATCAATAATGAAATCGTCTTTTGGTTGTGTCAAGTGACCTTTGGGTACGATTTCTATGCTGTGTATAGGAAATATAGATGGATATGTTGTTACAACACCTTGTATACATTATTATTATTATTGGTTTTTTTATGTGCAGTCGAAGATGGAGAACTATTTGATATTGAGAAATATTTAGTGAAATATTCAAAATCTGAATCCAAAGAAATGTGACATTTTAGATGTAATTTTGTTGGAATTATTACTAATTTTATTTAGCCCCTAAGGAAGGCGATATCAGGGTGTTAGTAATAAGTGCAACAAACTTAAGGAGATTATTCTAAATGCGAAAATAATGACTTTATTACTTAGGCTACAAATGCTTTGTTTTCCTAGATTCAGGGTTCTGAAGTTTTACTAGAAAACTGACTCCAAAAACGGTACGCCACTGAGATATTTCTAACTTATAATCATATTCGAATTCTATATTATTCAATTCGTGACAAAAGATCCGTCCTGACTTTTTTCGTATGAGACGTTTTTATGCAAAAAAATAAAAACATTTTTAACTCGTATTTGTCTTTACTTCAACACATTATGTAGTAGAGACGCTACGTTAAGATTTTTTACTTTTTTTACATAAAAATGTCAGTCCATACGAGAAAAGACAGCAGAATTTTTTTCCACAAATTTTCGAAGAAATCAAAAATGATTGTTAGTTCGAAACATCTCAGATTAACATTTTTTAGTAAGTTTTTAAGTGAAACTTTAACACCCCGTATCTTGGAAAATAAAGCATTTTCGGACAAAAATTATATAGCATAATGTCATTATTCTTCATACAGAATCACCTCTTCAAGTGTGTTGCAATTATTTACTAACACCCTGTATAATCTCATGCCACATCATCTGATATCTTCTTAGTAAAAAGTACATTTTCAAATGGAACTTAAAACGATATACCAAGTGTTTCAACAATAATAGTGAATAAATTAGACCCTATTATGTTTTTCCTTCTTAAAATGCTACGAGGAAAAATATTTTATAATATAAAATCAACCAAATAAGCAAGCGACTTTGATAAATAAATTTTTTTGTACTTTTCACAAAGAGTTATTATCTATAAATCAATTAAATTATTTATTAGTTCAGACTTTTTTGCACGAGTATAAATGTTTGAAACTTATAACGAAATGACAAAAGATTAAAACCAAAATATTAAGATTATTATGTTTTCTATTACAATTAATTTATAGTCACATCAAACATAAGATTGATAGTATATTATCTGAAAAAAAATTGGATTTATGCATTTTAGTAAGACTGCTCTTAGTAGATAATTTCAACGGAGTTATGGTGCTTATTCTTATTGTTATTTCAAATAGTGAAATTCTTGCTTTATTATTCTTTACGGTATTTTGTGATTAGTTTGGGTATAGTTAACAGTATTTATTTTATTCAATAACAAAAAATTATATAGTCTGTTCCACTAGCTGCATAATAATTTATTATAACAAAATACTCAAATAGGTCGGAAGGTATAAACTTTTAACTTGATTTTCTTGTTAGATTCATTCGAGTTGTTAAAAAACTATAGCTCCAGTGAATATTTCATATTTTCCCAGAGATGAATTAGTTATATCTGTAATATAATAATCTTCCTCTACATACACTGTGATATTTCATGTAGAGAAAATAAAAAATTGATTGTAAATGGAAAAGTAATTATTCTTGTTCTTCAATTGTATTATTTTTTTTATTCACACAACTTTTTCGTGTAGAATATATTCATTTCTTTATTTTCAACAAAATTTAGGAATTTTATGAATTGATAAGTCTACCTCGAGGGCTCAAAGGTAAATTTTGTAATTTGATCTAAAAAATTTGTAATTGTTGAGTATTCGGTTAACCAGGGTTATAATGAAGGTGAAATACCTTTGGGCAGCTTAAAACTGAATTTAAATGTTTGAATCTCTTGGGAAATATGACCAGAAGACTTGATGAAAATTTTCAAATCGAATTTGTATCCTCTTTTATGAAAATTTTGCTTATACATTCCTCTATGTTTATTTTTGTATATTTTCTTTTTTATTATTTTCATGTATTTCAAGGGAATAAAATGAATATATTCATATATACTTTTTGATTCTTATTGTTTCCCTCTACCAGAAACTGTGCATTGAGTGCGAAAAATTGCACGATTGTGCGTTCTTCGTAATTATTTCAATCAAACTAGGCAACTTTTTGTTGTCAGCAATTCTGACTTCAGCACTGAGCTGAACTTTTTCCTCTTTGTCGTTGTTTTTTTTAAGGTAATTTATTGATTTAGTCGAAATAAATCTATAATAAAAATCAGAAAACTCGTGGAAAAGACAGCCTAATATAAAACATCAATAATTAACTTAAATAAATTACCTTAAAAAAACAACGACAAAGAAGGAAAAGTTAAAATAATTAAAATGAATACGAAATCAGTTGATTTTAAGTCAGTTTTCAAAAAACAATAAAAAAAAGAAATTGAACTATTTCGAAGTACTTTTGGGCGCTCGTTCTCCTCAAACGAGTGCTATATCGTTTTGCCCAAATGTCTGTAATTTTCGAATTTTGAGCAGAAAATGGTTTCAAACGATGGGGTTCCACTCCCTGATGACGAATTCGTTAGCACAATAACTTTCGAAGGGATTGTCCTATAGAAAAGTGAAATTTTTAGTATGAGTTCGGGTCCCAAATGGCTCGTTTGAGTTCGTTAACCAGCCAAATCATACAGGGTGTTCCCTAAAATATGGCCATTCAAAATCTTGTTTCTCACATTCACAGACAAAACGAAACCCATCATGAAATGTTGCGGCCATATGCAAGATGCTCATAATAACCTTCATGCAAGATTTTGTGGCCATAGTGTGAACAGAACCATGGAAAATTCAATTGGAATATTGCAAAGAAAAAACTCCATATTTCCATAAAAAAATATCCGATTCGAATGAAATTTATTTTATAAATGAAGATTGATACACTGAATGTTCATGCAGAATTTTGTGGCCATAGTGTTAACAGAACCATAGAAAATTCAATTGGAATATTGAAAAGAAGAATCTATATATGTATTTCCATAACAGAATATCCGATTCAAATGAACTTTTCTTAAATTTTTATTAAAACAATATTTACATATGCTTAATTATGGTATGAATGTTAATATTTATTGCAATGAAAATTCTGATAAAGGTCCGAATAGGTATATTGCTGAACAATCTTCATCTGGATTGCCTAAAAATTGAGCATAGAGTTCTTGGTAACGGGATAATGTCAGCCCTCCTCTTCTCCTATCGTCATCCTGAAAAAAATAATGAGGAATAAGTTTTTACTATTTTTGATGTAAAACTTTTTCGTTGAATGAAAATTCAGAAGTGACAGAATGAGATAATATGTATTTATCAACGACTCATGAATAATACACCCATTTGCATTTGCACAGCCATAATAATACCCATTAATCACAAGTGAATAATAAGTTATTATTCACTTGTGTCAGATTCTTCATGGATTCATCTTCGATATAATATTCTTTGAATTGACATTTCTTCAGTATTCTTAAGTAGTCCAACTAACAAATAGGTTTACCTGTGTCATTCGAGGGCCAAATCTACTTTCATCATATCAATTAAAGCTTTTTTTATTACAAAATATACAATGACCAGTTCTCCAAAAATTTCTCATGTGTCAACTTGACTTTTTCTACGCTTTGTCACGGTCGCCAAATGTTAAAATCTTCAAGAAATACAGGGTAGTCCAGATCGTAACCAAGAAATTTTACCACGTATTCTGCATCAAAAATAAGTCCTAGTTTGTCATATAAACATATGTCGAGAAATGTTTCCTCTTCGAGATACGGGATGTTAAAATTA